>JALIGW010000001.1:24738431-25338431 GCA_023053685.1 Diadophis punctatus similis
CTGGCGGCGTCCGGGCGAAGTCTCCCGACCTCTGTGAAAGGGTCGTTCGACCCCCAAAGGGGTCGTGACCCCCAGGTTGAGAACCAGTGCTCTAAAGCAAGGGGTGTCAAACTCAAGGCCCGCGGGCCAGATTTGGCCTGCGGGATGCTTAGATCTAGCCTGCGGGGCCGGCCTGGAAACAGCAAAGGACTGGCCCGCGGTGCATCTGCCAGCAAAAACGGAGCTTGGGGGGGGTGCGTGTGGCCTCCCCGTGCCCCATTTTCAGCCACAACGGCCTCCTGCAGCCCTCTGCCAGCAAAAATGGAGCTGGGGGGGGGCGCTGGGCTCCATTTTCGCTGGCAGTGGTTGCAGGATGCCATCGCTGCCAAAAATGGGGCATGGGGGGACATGCGCGGGCCCCCCGGGCTCCATTTTCGCTGGCAGAGGGCTAGCAAAACAAACTAAAAGCAAAACAAAAGGAGAAATGTTTCCCCTTTTGCATTTGAGCATGCAAGAAGGGACAGGAAAGGAGAAAGGGAAAGAGGGAAGACAAAGAACAATAAGGAAAGATGGGAAGAGAGCAAGGAAGGAAAAAGGGGAAGGAAGAAGAAAGGAGAAGGAAGTGGGAAGGAAAAAGAAGAAAAGGGAGGGAGGGGATTATGAGAGTGAGGGAGGGCCTCAGGGAAGTCCTGCTTTAGCACTTGGCCATCACAGGTGCCTCCCCCCGACATGAGTGACATCGAGCTGGCCACACCCACCATAGCCATGCCTACTCCCCGGCCCTCTGAGGTCAAACACAACCCTGATGCGGTCCTCAATGAAATCAAGTTTGACACGCCTGCTCTAAAGCAAAAATGTAGAGCAATAAGATTAGGAAAAGTTGGTCAGGCACCTTGTCAGGAACACTCTGCCTCCCATGCTCCTGCCACAGGTTCGCAGAAACAGCTACAATTGAGAAAATGAGCTCCAAGTGACTGAAGCAAGGAGACTAGTAAAAAACTATATGGAGCTTTTTACAGGGGAAATGATCCTCTGTCCAATGTAGAGTGCAAGCAAACTCCATCCGGCTCATAAACACTGGGCACTGTTTCTTACAGCACTATTTTAAAGGTTAAACAAGAGCTATTATAATTGTAGTGTGCCAGATTGGCTTGCTTATTTCAGGAAACGATGTGAATTTCAGCCTTCTTCAACTCTGCAGCTCTTAGTGCTTTTCCAACCCTTTCAAGCCTGCTGATTTACTGTTCCCATCTTCTCCATTTTACTTCCCTCCCCTCCCACTTCTTTTAGACTTCGGTCCTTCCTCCGTGTCTTTGACTTTCCTCCGCCCTATAATCAAGGGGCTTAATCAATGTCAGCAGGACATTGTTCCATTAAAAGCTTAATTACTGCTACAAAATCTCTTTGCTGCTTTCTATCAATAAATTGATAGCCTGTATTGTAATTCTGATAATCTGTCAATGATTAGTGGACTTTCAGATATCTTCTGTTGTTCAAGGCATGTACCAGCTGAAATCTAGCTCACTGAGATCTTTCAAGAAGCAAAATATCCCTACAATAACATTGACTAGGCAGTAGCTCAAGACCCTGCAAAGTTTTGGTGGGACAACTGCATTATTTAAAACATATTTATTCTAGAAACGAGACAGGTTAATAGTTAGCAATTAGACTTCCAGTTAGACATTGCAGGGTGGGGAAAATGCGGTCCTTCCCAGCAATAGCACTCCTCCCCAAATACAGGTTCTAACCCAACTTCTCTTAATCAGAAATGGGCTGGAAATGTGAGAGTTGCAGTCACACAAGAGCATCAGAAACTGCCATTCTAGGAAGGCTATTCCAATTCAGCTAAGACCTTTTCACTTGCACTGAGCCACAGCACAATCATTACCTGACCATTGTTTTTGTGCCCCCACAATGTTGTCTTCATTTTGTCCCCCGTCTATGAGTGAGAGCCTCAATTTGTCCTCTGCTATTCTGGGGTCAAAAGTAGCATTTCCATCCTTATTCTGAAATAACCAAGGGCTGCCTTGAAGTGTAAAGGCCTGGTAGGGGGCAGAGGGAAAGGTGTGCCCAGCAGGGAGGAAACCGCAGTGGTGGGCTCCTACTGGTGCGCTCCACTCTATAGCACCGGTAGTGGCCCACTGGTGATGTCACAGTACCGGTGCGGTCGGTTGCTGGTGCCTGGGCGCCGACATTTTTTTTTAAAAAAATTAATTTTTTTAAAAAAATTTCTTCTGAGCATGCCCAGAAGCCGAGCTTCCCGGCACTGCGCTTGCGCTGCCTTCCTACCCCACAGTGAGTCCAAGCAGGGGAAGATGGCTGAGGGAGCGTGTGAGACGCTGAAAGAACAGATGGCAGGACCTATCTCAGTTCCCCTCCCTTCAGCAATCTGAGAAGCCACGAACGCGCGGTGATGATCCCAGGCATTTTCGCACGTTCGAGGCTTCTCGAGCTGCTGAAGGGAGGGGGAACGGGTGGCAGGAGCCTAGGATCATCGAATGGGGAGAAACATTCAGGCCGGACGGAGCCTCCTAGAAGAACCACTACCGTGGTCTTGCTGCTCCTGCTGTAGGGGGCTGCGTTGCGGGTGGGCAATGTCTCCCGCTTCTCCGTCCGCTGCCAAGCTCCCGAGGCCCACGCCCACCCGGTCACATGGCTGGCAAGCCACACCCACAAAATAAGCCACGTCCACAGAGTGGTAGTAAAAAAATTAGGAACCCGCCCCTAGAGGAAAGGAAGGGAAAACTAGAGCCAGCATCCAAGGATATGATAGGTTCAAGAGGATACAGGATCTCTGAATGCCTTATGACTTACAGGTAGGGAGAAAAGGGAAACAAGAACTCTGTTGATGAGACCTGTAGCACCAGGCCCAGACTTCACTCTTTCATACCGCAAAGAATGGCGAAAGTTGCAAAGTCGTTTTCTTTTTTCCCCACCTGCTTATATTATGCCAACTCACAAGGGAAATGGCTCAGTTAGGAGCACATTCGAATCCACTGTTTCACTTCATCAGAGAAACTCTGCAAGACATCAGCCAGGCTTTCCAGGAAGACATGTGAGGGCTGGAGCAGATGTTCCCAAATTTAACTCTGCAGGGTTAAATGAATACACACATCTACTGCTTAAGATGTGGTGAGAAACACTAATGTAGGGAGTTTTGAAAAGGGGCTTCCACAAACTCACACAGAGAAGAGACTGAGCTACGAACATCTATCCACAAAAGCTAAGTTAGAAGATTCAGCAGCAATCTTCAGAAAATCTGAACGCTTACATTAAGACGTAAGAAAAGGTGGGCAAAGACACTGAATTGGTTAATGTTAGAAAGAGAGTCCTTGGATTTTGTTGGAGCACAGCCTATACCAGTGGTGGCGAACCTTTTTCGGCTCGCGTGCCAAAAAGGGGGGGGGGGCTCGCACGCGCTCGCATGCCCACACCCATTCCCTCCCCCCCACGCATGCGCACAACACCCCCCATGCTGCCCCCTGCGCATGCGCACACACCCCCACCCCCGTGCAAAGGCTTACCGGAGCCTGGAACGACGAAACCGGCAAACCGGAAGTGCGAAAAAACGCACTTCCGGTTTGCCGGTATGCTATTTTTTGCACTCCGGAGGGTTCAGGGAAGCTCCCTGAAGCTCCGGAATGCAAAAAACTACAAAACGGACAAACCGGAAGTGCGGAAAAGTACACTTCCGGTTTGTCCGTTTTGTAGTTTTTTGCATTCCGGAGCTTCAGGGAGCTTCCCTGAACCCTCCGGAGTGCAAAAAACAGCACACCGGCAAACCGGAAGTGCGTTTTTTCGCACTTCCGGTTTGCCGGTGGGCAACCCTCGCGTGCCGGCTTCTATGGCTCCGCGTGCCACCTCTGGCACGCGTGCCATAGGTTCGCCAC
Organism: Diadophis punctatus similis; assembly: GCA_023053685.1. Lineage (NCBI taxonomy): Eukaryota > Metazoa > Chordata > Lepidosauria > Squamata > Dipsadidae > Diadophis > Diadophis punctatus. The sequence goes on from JALIGW010000001.1 coordinate 24,742,301, forward strand.
CACGGGCCTATACTATCTCTTCTAGGTAGCACATTTTTCTTTGTAAAACAACAAAAAGGAACTCTAGGATAGTCTGGAAATTATTTTGGCTCTAAATATCTCATGGGGCAGTGTCATGATTCAGCAGTTAAGACGCTGGCTTGTCAGCTAGAAAGCTGGCAGCCCTGGTTTGAGACCTGAGTGTTGCGTAATAAGTTTCTTTGTCTAGTTCCTGCCCACCCAACTAGTTCCGAAAGCGTGCAAATACGAGTAGAGAAATAGATACCACTTTGGCAAGAAGGAAACAGTGTTCTGCAATGTCATGCTGGCCACATGACTGCGGAAACATCTTCAGACAGCCCTGGCTGATGGTCTCGAAATGGAGATGAGCACCACCCCCTAGAGTTGATAATGACTAGCAAAGTAAAAACTACAGAGATTGTTTTCCTTTCCTGAATATCCAGTATGTAAATGACAAAGGCTTAAAGACAGAAAGATTCAAAGAAATTTCAAGCCTAATAGCTCTTTTCAATCTGACATACTCCAGGAAAATTGGACTGAAGTTTCCATTTAACCTGGACAGTATTTCCAAATGTAGGGGAATATAACAACAGCAATAATAATTCATTAAATTTATATGCTCTGTGACTCCTAGAGAGTCTGGAAACTTATGAGCCTCCTTATCTAAGAACTTTCCTCTGATGATACTCCCCATTCAAGGCAATCTGCTCATTTTAATTATATGTACAGTATAGCTATGTTGAAGATGGTCTCATTTAAACTGAAGGATGAACATTAATTTTTCAAAGGAGAGGAAAGGTGGTTTTGTTTTGTTCAACATCCTGTTAATTAACTCTGTATTTCTCTTATTAGCTGGTGCAGGATCAATTCTTCCTTCTATTCTTTTCCCGCCCTCTTGGAATAGTCACCAGGTGATGTCACAGAAACAAACAACAAAATGAATCTGACTACATGCTGCTGGTGACTGCAAACAAAGCCAGATTGAAAGACAAATGCAAAAGAAAGGCAGTGCCAATGAAACAGACAAAAACAGAAAGAGCAGTTTTGGTTCAGTTCCAGTTAAATGTCAGCCTTCCTAGACCTCAGCCTTATAATTTTCAGAACATAAATGCTGTCCCTCACCTCTGAAGATAGCAGAGCATCATTTTCTCTAGGTCTCTGGTCAAACTGACCTGGACCATAATACTGACCGCTTTACAGTCTCTGAACACAGAGGAACTCCAGAATGACATGTTGAAATCTAATTATTTACAATGCTATTTAACCAAATTAATGTCTCTACAGACACAGAAGAAAACAGCAATTAGGGCAGGAGCTATATTTTGACAGAGGAGCCAGCTCACTTAGTGCCAATTATATTGTTGTAACTAATGAAGTGAAGGTAGGAGAATAGAAAGTTTTCATTCTGCTTCTGAATTCATTTCATAGTTGATGCAAAAACCAACACACTAATCGTTTTGAAGATTCTAATTATATCTGACATTTTATATATTTAATCAGCAGAACTTTCATATGAACCAAAGTAGGAGGAAATATTTATCGCCCGGCAAAGAAACACAATGTGCAAACCACCAGGATTTCAATTTGCAAGTACAACAGAAAATCTGGGTTGTAGGCCATTCGGCATGCAAGGAATTAATCAACAAGAGATTTTCTTCGTCCTGCTGAGAATCACTTATGTCCTCAGCTTTCCTGAAAATCAGCAGGGAGAGGGGTTCTTCTTCTTGTGCCATGTCCATCATTGGACGTTGGCGATCATGTTGGCGATCCTATTTTTATCAATAGCCGCACAAAAAAGTGCTTTTGACTTTTGTCCAAACCAGTCCCTTAGATTTTGAAGCCATGATGTTCTTCTTCTGCTTGGACCTCGTTTCCCTTCAATCTTTCCTTGGAGGATTAAGTGAAGTATGGCATATTTTCTGGATGTCGCATCACATGTCCACAAAATATTCTAACTTTCGCTTTTTTATGGTTCTGATGATTTCCCTTGTCTTTCCCAGGCAGCTTATCACCTCCTCATTTCTGATTTTGTCAACCTAACTTATAAGTAAGAGCCGCCTGTAAATCCACATTTCAAACGCTTCTAGTCTCTTCAAGTGGCTTTCTGTCAGAGACCAACTCTCTACTCCATACAGCAGGATAGAAAAGATGTAGCATCTGACAAGCCTGATTTTCAATCTTAGGCTTATGTCGTGATTGCAGACCACCTTTTTCATTTTGAAGAATAGGGAGAGGGCACTTGACTTATATCTTAGCCCCTTGCATTCACGGGGCCATCAGTCTCTCTCCTCTATCCCCCCCCCCGAGAAATGAACACATTTCTATGCTTCCCTCATGAGTTCATTGTTCAGCTGTCATAGAGTTCAATTGGGAAGTTGGCAATAGATATGTAAGCAAATATCTTGGTGGAAACACGGTCAGTCCTTGCTATAGCATCTAAAGTAGCTTTAATAATCTGCATGCCAAAAACAGATTGTCTACAATTATCTAGGATACAGAAAGATGGCCATAAATTTTATTTCTATGGCTATAGGGTTTTATTACATATGGCTAATTTCTGGGAGCTTATTGTGTATGTGCAGCCTTTGGCAGCTGATTGCTTAGTGCGTACTTATCCACCTTTTCTTTGAGGGCACAAGTTGGCATATGTGAAGATCTCAGCTATGTTTATCCCCAGAACAGTTTTGTTTGCCAGGCTTGCCATGTGAGAGTAGGAAGGGGAAAAATATTCTTAATGTTTAGATTTACAGAGTTGGAGGGGCGTTCTGAGAACTGGGTACCAATTCCAATTGTACCATCCAATACCATCTCCATGATATATGCTCCTCATTCTGTCTCTGAAAAAGAGGGGGAGGGAAGAATCTAAACTACTAAATTAGTCGAGGGTCTTTGGACCCCCTTTGCTGAGCTGGTTAGAATACTCTTACCACCAGAGAAGACAATGGAAGGGATTCTTTTGCAATTAGAAAGAGGCATTTGGCTCTCCCTGTTCCAAAGAGCTGAAGAACTTCGCTACCATATTTTCCCCTTGGAGGGGAAGTGAAAATCCTGATTTAAACTGAGTCTTTTATGGGAGGAGACGGGACCCCAGGGGAAAAGGAATCCCATCTAAAATATGGGTTGGTATTTAAAATGATCAGATACAATTAATGTTCAAGGTTCACCCCAAGGTTCTGAAGGAACCGGCAGACGAGATCTCAGAACCACTGAACTATATCTTTCAAAGATCATGGAGCACCGGGGAACTTCCAGAGGACTGGAAAAGAGCTGATGTAGTTCCCATCTTCAAAAAAGGGAAAAAAACAGATCCAGGAAACTACAGACCTATCAGCCTGACCTCAATACCAGGGAAGATTCTGGAAAAGATAATCAAGCAACGAATCAACGAACACCTAGAAGCAAACAAAGTAATAACCAAAAGCCAACATGGGTTTGTCAAAAAGAGATCATGCCAGACTAATCTTATTGCATTCTTTGACAAAGTGACAAAATTAGTGGACCAGGGGAATGCTGTTGATATAGTTTACTTGGACTTCAGTAAGGCATTTGATAAAGTAGACCATAACCTATTACTAGATAAAGTAGAAAAATGTGGGTTAGACAGCAACACCACCAGATGGATTCAAAACTGGCTGACCAACCGCACTCAACGAGTAGTGCTCAATGGAACTGCATCTACATGGAGGGAAGTATGCAGTGGAGTACCCCAAGGCTCTGTTTTAGGCCCAGTACTCTTCAACATCTTCATCAATGACTTGGACGAGGGGATAGATGGGGAACTCATCAAATTTGCAGATGACACCAAACTGGCAGGAATAGCCAACTCTCCGGAAGATAGATTCAAGATTCAGAAGGATCTTGACAGACTTGAACATTGGGTGCTATCAAACAAAATGAAATTCAATGGTGAAAAAAGTAAGGTTCTACATTTAGGCAAGAAAAACAAAATGCACAGGTACAGCATATGTGGTACCTTGCTCAACAGTAGTAACTGTGAGAGGGATCTTGGAGTCCTAGTGGACAACCATTTAAATATGAGCCAGCAGTGTGCAGCAGCTGCCAAAAAAGCCAACACAGTTCTAGGCTGCATTAACAGAGGGATAGAATCAAGATCACGTGAAGTAATAATACCACTTTACAATGCCTTGGTAAGGCCACACTTGGAATACTGCATTCAGTTTTGGTCGCCACGATGTAGAAAGGATGTTGAGACTCTGGAAAGAGTGCAGAGAAGAGCAACAAAGATGATTAGGGGACTGGAGGCTAAAACATATGAAGAACGGTTGCAGGAACTGGGTATGTCTAGCTTAATGAAAAGAAGGACTAGGGGAGATATGATAGCAGTGTTCCAATATCTCAGGGATTGCCACAAAGAAGAGGGAGTCAAACTATTCTTCAAAGCACCTGAGGGTAGAACAAGAAGCAATGGGTGGAAACTAAACAAGGAGAGAAGCAACTTAGAACTAAGGAGAAATTTCCTGACAGTTAGAACAATTAATCAGTGGAACAGCTTGCCTCCAGAAGTTGTGAATGCTCCAACACTGGAAGTTTTTAAGAAGATGTTGGATAACCATTTGTCTGAAGTAGTGTAGGGTTTCCTGCCTAAGCAGGGGGTTGGACTAGAAGACCTCCAAGGTCCCTTCCAACTCTGTTATTATTATTATTATTAATGTAGAGTTGCAATAATTATTCCAGTACCTTAAGTTTCTCCCATGTTCTTGCTGTTTGTTGAAAGCATACATTTGGGGTTTTAAAGAGAGGGAGGGAGCACATTCAAGAATAAGAGGCTGAAAAGCTCAGTGCTTCTCTTCCCAGATGATCTGACACGCCAGATGAAACAGAACCGAATCCTTTGCTAAGTTCCTTCTTTTCTCCAGAAAGGGTTTATCAGTCTATATCAATCCCCTGGACTGTCCTGTCCCCACCATTCCAACCTGGTTGGCTTCATGTTAAGAAGGTGGGTTTTTTTCTAGTTTCCCACAGAACAAAATAAATGTTGCCTATACCAATCTCAGAAGTGCAGTATTCAGGAATTTTATTCTCAGCAGTAGCATTGGAGGTTTATGTTTTATTTCAAATGCTCAGCTCATAGCGTTATAGTCCTGTAACTGTGCTGAGAAAATTCCCTGTAGGAATCTCAAAAAGCCAGAGGCACTAAAAAAAAGAATCAACCAATACAGCCTGAGCCACCTGTGGCCACAGCCGAAAACAGAACTTTTCTTACATTCCCATTTATATACAATGTCACTATTTAGTATTATTGCTATTTCTTCTGTTTATTAATCTGTCATTTCTAATCCAGCAATACTTCACAATTCGTATTTCTTCCACAATAGTAGTTTACAAGGCAAGCTACTGTTATTCCCCACTTCTCAGATGGAAATGCACAAACGCTCCAAACTTGACTGTAGAAAATACGACTTTAGCAACAGAGTGGTAAATGCCTGGAACTCACCACCTGACTCTGTGGTTTCGTCACCAAACCCCCAAAACTTTACCCTCAGACTGTCCACTGTTGACCTCACCCGATTCCTAAGAGGTCAGTGAGGGGTGTGCATAAATGCACCAGCGTGCTTACCGTCCCTGTCCTAATGTTCCCTCTTATCAGTACCTGTCCTATGTATATAAACAATGTTATATCTATGTATATTACCAACACGTACTTGACAAAAATAAATAAATTAATTTTAAAAAAATTAAAAAAAATTAAAAAAATAAAAGGAGGAAGAATAGTTTACCAAAAGGTGTATCTCATTTCCTTTCCCACAAAATTGTCATAGAAAGCCCATTTCTTAGTTCACTGAAAGATGTAATACGATAGTTAAGAAGGAAGGAGTAGAACTCACTTTGCCATGAGGGAGAAAGCTTCAGAGCAGACAGCTGGACAGGGAACAAGTTTGATTACAATATGGCCGAGTGAGGAAGGGAAGTGGGCCTGGGTCACTTTCTCAAATACAGATGTGAAGGTGTTGACGTCAGCCATCTTGCTGCTGGGCTCCCCTGCTCCTGTATCTAGGATGTTGCCCCCATGAAGGACAAGAATCAGGATACGTGTTCTGCAGTTGCGCAACTGACTTCCTTCCTGGAGAGGGAAAGAAAAAGAAACCAAATGATCTGAGGAGAAAGCAGCCTTGTTTTATGCTACATTTACTGTATGAGAAAAAGAGCAAAACTCAGATATTATTATTATACTTTAGTGTCACTGCACCTCGTACAACGAAATTAAATGCCATCTTCAATGTACATTATACATAAAAAATAAAACAAAAACACACATCCTTCACATTCTATACCCATGATGGCGAACCTATGGCACTGTGCCACAGGTGGCACACGGAGCCATATCTGCAGACATGCGAGCTATTGCCCTAGCTCAGCTCCAGCGGCATGTGCACACCAGCCAGCTGATTTTCGGCTGGCCCTGCCCCCGCCACCCCTCCTCTCCCAGAGTCTCACGCGACCCATTTTGGATGCCAGGTAAGTACAGGGCTCACACAGAGGCTCTGGGAGAGCGTTTCCGGCCACCAGAGGACCTCTGGGGGAGCGGGGAGGCAGTTTTTGCCCTCCCCAGGCTCCAAGAAAGCCTCTGGAGCCTGGGGAGGGCAAAAAACGGGCCTACCGGAAGTCTGGAAACAGGCCGTTTCTGGCCTCTGAAGGCTTCATGGAGGCCTGTTAGGCCCAAAATGGGGCGTGGGGGGGTTATGCGCGCATGCACGGGGGAGCAGGGGGTCATGCACCCATGCGCGGGGCCCAGGCAGCACAGGGAAGGGTCACAGGTGTACGCGCAGGGTGCAATTGAATTATGGATGTAGGCACGCACATGTGCACTATCGTGTGCGAGGGCGCGCTTTCAGCGCCCGAGGAAAAAAAGGTTCACCATCACTGTTCTATACAATTGAATTGAAAACCCCCGATATTGCATTAATATTGCACTATACAGTAGAATTCAATATAGTTACTGCTCTCGGATAGAAGCTGTTTTTCAGCCTATTTGTCCTTGTTTTTATTGTCCTGTACCGTCTGCCAGATGGTGATAGTCCAAAAAAGGGTGCCCAGGATGACATGGATCTTTAAGAATGTTTTGAGCTTTCTTAAGGCAGCGGGAACTATAGAGTTCTTCCAAAGAGGGGAGAGAGCAACCAATGATCATTTGGGCAACGATGTTAACCCTCTGGAGCGCTGTCCTATTTGCCACTGTGCAATTGGCAAACCATACACAGATGCAGTAAATTAAAATACTCTCTATGGTACAGTGGTAGAAGATCATCATGTATCAGGAATCAGTAGTCCTACATCAGTGGCCCCCAACCTTTTGGGCACCAGAGACCGGTTTCATGGAGAAAGATTTTCTGCAGACCAGAGGCGGCGTGCTTTTGTATGCTGCCTGTGTCCTGCAGATGCGGCTTCGCTTGTTTGCGCAGCCTGTTGCTGGTCCACGCACTGAGGGTTGGAGACCCCTATCCTAAATTATTCACAGGCTCTCACCCAAGGGAAAGTAGAGGGTGGAAAACATTATCACTGCAGAGAGTAATTTATTATTTTCTAGTGCATTTTGCCATATTAGAAAAAGCTCAAGTCTGCAGATTAAAAGATAATTTGAAACCATCATTAACATTTTTATTGTGTGCTTCCTAGAATCGTTTTTTTATGAGATGGATGGTTATATAAGTATGATTGATTGATAAATAAATAAAATGTTTAAAATTAAAAATAACAAAGCCATGGGTGTCTCTCTACTCTGCTTTCTCAGTAACAGAATCAAATCCCAATACATGGATGAAGGTTGTGATTTACAGTAGTTTGCTAAATAACAGCCCAGCAAATGTAATTTTGGAGTCAAAGACAGTTTTGACTGCTAAGAATCAAAAGATTTCCCCCGTGATGCATTATAACATCTGAGATTTTAGAGCATGTTTGTAGCAAAATCCTAAGATTAAGTGAGATGGGAGGTATAAAAATATGATGATTAAAATAAACGTTCTAAAAATCTGAGTACTGTATTGCTATAGATCAATGGTGTCCAACTTTAGTAACTTTAAGACTTGTGGACTTCAATTACCAGAAACCCCCAGCCGATATTCTGGGAGTTGAAGTCAACAGGTCATAAAGTTGCCATAGGTGGACACCCTTGCTGTAGATGCAGAAGCTGCCTGAAGCGTGATCCAGGTAATAATTCACCTCAGTGTCCTCATGGATTTCAATACTGCCCTGTGCAGGATAGCAATGTTTCCTCATAGAGGCTCTGTACAACTCTCCTGAAAGACAAAAGAAGAGGAATATTACCTTTTTGCTTTTCAATATCCCAATTACCGTTCTTGATATGAATCTTCAGCCAAGATCTAAACAGACATGGTTTTGTAATTTTGACACCTCAGCCAGTGAATTGACAGTCAACAGTAATTATTCTGCCTTGTCCTCAACCGAGTTCTTGTAAAAAACAAACGAACTCCCAACAAAAACTGGAAAATGCTACTGGTTATTGAGTGGAAGATTTTTGTTGGCTATTCATGAGTGCCTACATTATGGAACAGTGTTTTATTTATCCATTAAATATATATCCTATCTTTTCTCCAGGAGATCAAGGTAGTATGCATAGCACTTTCTCACTTAATTTTATCCTCACTAACCACGAAGTAGGTTAGAAAGAATGACCAGCCAAAAGTCAAGCAACGAACTTAGCCAAATGCAGCCTGAACTTGGACTTCCCTTGCTTTGATAGTATTGCTGTTAACCACCTTTCTTCACAATCATCTGAAAGCATCAGTTGTCACCAGTTCAATTTATGACCAAAAGTGGCCATAGCGTTGTTTGCTTTATTGTTTCAAACCAGCAAATGACCTTACTTCTTGTTGTTGTTAGTTGCGAAGTCGTGTCTGACCCATTGCGACCCAATGAACGACGTTCCTCCAGGCCTCCCTGTCCTCTACCATCTCCCAGAGTCCATGTAAGCTCATGCCGACTGCTTCAGTGACTCCATCCAACCACCTCATTCTCTGTCATCCCCTTCTTCTTTTGCCATCAATCTTTCCCAGCATTAGGCTCTTCTCCAGTGAGTCCTTCCTTCTCATTAGGTGGCCAAAGCATTTGAGTTTGACCTTACTTAGTTCATGTAGATGTTGAATAAAATAGAGAGTTGTGATCTGTAGCATCCCACAAGGGAAGGACTTAAGGAGCAACCTCTCCTCAACCAACATTGGTTGAATTCCAAGGAAATAAGAGAACTATCATAAAATAGTACCATCCCATAAAATGGTACCCCAACCTCTATAACTAATCCCAAAGGGTATTATAGTGAACAGTATCTAAAACTGCTGAGAAATCAAGGAGCACAAGGATGGATGCACCATCTCCATCCTGAGTCTGCCACAGGTAATCTATAACCTTAACCAAGTCTGTCTCCATACCAAACTCCATCCTGAAACTCAACTCAGTACAGATAATCTGCTTCCTCCAGAGTTCAACTGCATACCAAGTGCAGTTTTCAACAACCTTTCTTTAAAAGAGAGAGGTTATTTAAAATCATTGGGTTCAAATATGGCCTCTTGAGAAGGGGATGCACTATTGCTTTCTTCAAGGAGGGGATACCACCCAGGGGCGGGTTCCTCTTACCTGCCTACCGGTGCGCTGCGCGCGCATCTCATTTTGCATGTGCGCACGCTCGCTACGCATGTGCATCCCCTAGCGCGATTTTGCTTCCTGCACATGCGCGGAAGGAAAATGTTGCGAGGGGACGCGCGCACATGTGAGATTTCATCGATTTTTTGTTTCCGCGCATGCACGGAAGCAAAAAATTGCCGAAATCTTGCATGCGCGTGCATCCCCTCGCAACATTTTCCTTCCGCGCATGTGCAGGAAGCAAAAAAAGCCCAAAAATTCCAGAAAAAAGATGGTGCAGCGTGACGGACCGGCGAAGATGGCACTGGAGCCGTCGCACGCAAATTGTGCAATTGGCGGGTCCCTACCGGAACAGCGCACTGGACCGCATCGGTAGGAACCCACCACTGATACCACCCCTTCCTCGGAAATGCTGACACCATAGAAAGCATTCAGTCATGGATCACTTCCTTGGCTGCTTTCAAACCTAGGAGGATTCTCAGTTCAATAACTTGGTGGCTAAACTGACAGCACAGAGAAAGAACCCTGTACATTTTTTCACTGGTTCAAACGCATCCAAATTCACATTACAAGACTGGGCTTTAGCTTCCCTGGCCAGATCTGCCCATTGGAGTTGATCTCTTTATTCACCAAGTAGCCAGCTCTGAAGATGTTTCTGCCACTTCTATCCCTCCCTACCCAGAAGAGACTGGGTCACTCTGAATAGGGCTTTCTGTCTGATCCCCTAGGTATCTCTTGATTGTTCAAACAAAAGATTAGATTTTTTTTTAAAAAAAAGCAGATTATCGTATTTTTCGGAGTATAAGACACACTGGAGTTTAAGATGCGCCTTAGTTTTTGGGGAGGAAAAATCTACCTACCAGGTATTCATCTGGCTAGCGTCCTTAGTCTGGTCAGCTTCAGCACATTATTTTATCCCCTGGTTAGGTCTGGAAAAAACCTTTTTCGGAGGGAATAGCAATGAAAACAAGCCTGCAAAGACTTAGGGCTGGGAAAAAACTTCTTCGGAGGCAGTAGCAATGAAAAAATCCTGCAAGCCAGGAAGATCGTTAGCACCTCGTTAGGGCTGGAAAAAAAGCTTCAAAAAAGCTACATTCGGAGTATAAGACGCACCCAAATTTTCAGCCTCTTTTAGGGGGGAAAAGGTGCGTCTTATACTCCGAAAAATACGGTATGTCCTTTTTTAGAATCAGTCTACAAATGTGACACATGTGAGAGATAAACTCAAATTGCCCCAGACACAGATAGCCGTGTAATCAAAGAAAGCCATTGACAGGGCTAGTACATGGGCGGGGAGCAGGAGTATAAAGAAAACAGAAAAATTTCATTACCTGCTGAAATGAAGCTGATTATATGACAAATTACGTTTTTCTATTTGCAAGAAAAGCTTTAATGAGGAAAAATTATAACCGAGGCTTAGCAGGAATCAAAAGAACTTCTCAGGTGAGGTTTCAGATTTTTACCAGTTTTCCCTGGCAAATCTTATTTATACTGCTATTACTGCAATTCATGCTAATTACATCATTAAGCAAACTATGGGAACAAAGGAGGTAAAAATCAAATCTTGCACAGAAGGTGACATTCAGCATACATAATGGTTCATTATTCAAACAGCAAGGGGTGGGTGGGTGGGTGTTGATTGGATGTATAATTTAACAATATAGATTTGAGAAAACTCTGCACGAAAATTGGACATATTTTGAAACAAGTTAGAAACAGCAAGATGATAGATAATCCTATCCACCAAAACTCTCCTATCTATATTTACCACCAAGAGTCTTGTGACATTTTGAAATCTAACCCACATACTATGATCACAACGTTCATGGATCTAGAAAAGCTTGATGATGTTTCAAATCTGTTAATCTTTAAAATGGCATAAGTCTTCTGTTTTACTGCTACCTCTCCTGAAATTGCTTTGCAATTCTTTGACTTTCCAGATGGGTTCTACAGTACAAAAATTTGAAGGGAGGAAAAACAGCACCAAAGGTTTTGAAAAGCAAAGCATAGGGTAGGACAGATTCTTGAAGGGGGTAGGATTCCCCATAGGGGAACATCTGTGCTCATCTAAAGTTCCTATCCCCATTATCAATATATTTGGGGGGGGGGAGTTGAATAAGGACTGATGTTATGAACTCCAAATGAAGATTGAGCTGTAGAGATCCCTGAAAATTGCCTTGTTTGAAAAGTACATATTAATACTAACACTGCCCAGTTCTTCATCAAGTAGGGAAAAGATCTCACTCGTTTTTGCAAATTAGTCTGCTTGATTAATCTAACCTTCATGACAGCCATAGACAGCCATAGCCCTACATCCTCTTTTGTCCAAGTAGCCAGCTAACAACCCTCAGAGAAACCCACAAGCAGGATATGAGAGCAATAACTTCTTCCAGTGTTCTTTACTAAAATATATCTCTGATACTAGATCATGACTGGCAGCTACTGGCAGCTCTTTCTGCTATGAATACAAATGACTATCGAGTAGGTGGCTATTACCACAAATTGTGCAATGAATTATATAGATTGCACACTGTATGAAAAAGTTCCTTTTTTCTTATATCCTTCATTCAGGTTCACTACATAAATTCTTTTATTAACACTTACTGTGTTCTGGCCAATCAAGGTGGAATACTTAGTCCAAGGTACAACTACTCTATCAGAGAGTTACGTTTGTCCTAATGTCCAGTCGCAACCATTTTTAGCTCAAATGTCAGCTCCTTATCTCATTTCTGTCAAAAAAGAGCTAAGCCTTACATTTACTTCCTGAAAGAATCTAAACAATCAGATGAGCACTATCATACATACTACAATATGAAACCAATGTGATTACTTCTGGATCGAATGTGTTCACTTGTCCTTAGCCTGTCCAAAAGACCAGATGATTAAATTGCAGGGGCATTTAAAAAAAATGGGATTCCTGAATCAGAAAGTGGAGATCCAATTTTATATTACAGGGTGAAATTAGACACTTCAACTTCTAATGCAACTATAGATGACCAAGCATTCCATTACTAACATTACCAGAAAAGATCTCTGATATGGAGAAGAATTGTAAGATGCCCAGAGTCACTTGGCTATAAAAGTTGAATGAATGAATGAATGAATGAATGAATGAATGAATGAATGAATGAATGAATGAATGAATGAATGAATGAATGAAGTCCTATGGGAGTTGGGCGGCATATAAAAACGACTGAATGAATGAATGAATGAATGAATGAATGAATGAATGAATGAATGAATGAAAGATCAAAGATGCTGAAAGGTAGCATACTTCCATTATTGAAGAGGCTTTTTAGGACTGACAAAGGCAACAAAATTTTGTTGCCCACAGGCAACAAAATTGTCCTATTCGGTTCTGCTTCAAAATCCTCCAGTTATTTGGATGAATTTTAATTGAGTAAAAGCAAAGGGGATCCATGGAAGAAAAGGAAAACAGCCATTCACTCTCTAATTAAATGAGACTAATCTGTGCTACAAAGGAACAAATGACTAAACCAATGCCCAACATGAAAAACTGTTCAGACTCTGATGCATTCCCCTATTTTACATTATCTGGAAGGAACAATTTAGCACTGGCTATGAATATTTACTGAAAAAGAAGATTCAAACTGGAAAGCTCCTACCTACTGTACTAAAGATGCCATAAAACCTCATAGAAATTATTCTTTTTTTAAAAAATACTTTTTATTGAAGTTGAAAATGTATCCAACTATACCACCCAATTGTTGGAAATGTAATCACGTACAAGGGATATTCTACCACATGTGGTGAACATGCCCCAGTGCAAAGAAATACTAGAAATTATTCTTAAGAGAACATATGTTTTGATCACTAAGGGGATTCTTGTTTGGAACTTTCAGAAAATAAGGCTGTATATATTAGTTTATATTGTTTCCTATTGTTAAATAGACAAATCTTAACAATTATATAAGAACTGAATTTGACACAAATATAAGATTTATTATATGAGTGCATAAAAGATATATATTACTCCCTATATTCATTTTTTAAATGAATACTTTAAAATAAATACAGTATGCAACTGTTCAGGTTTTTGTTTCCAGTAAGTGGATGGGAGCTCAATCCCAATTGAGACTACTATATGCAGGGCGATGGAACAATGTGTACTGCATAAAAATTCATGTTGTGTAGTTCAGCTCTGCAGTTCTTAAAGAAGTGGTCTGGAGCCGTGCATGTACTTTACTCTACTCCCTTGTTATTTCCTACTTCCCTCATTCTGTGTGGAAGACAACAGCTACTGGGGAATAAGAGATACCTGGCATTACAGGACTCAGCTTCATGGAAATACTGGACCCTAAGAGGTATTTTCATTATTCTGGTTCAGAAATCTCTAATTAAAGGAACTCTTGACTCACTATGTTTCATAGCAAAAATAACTTGCAATCTGAAGATACATATTTGAAAAACTAGTTTTAGTAGGCCCAAGGGATTGAGGCTGAAACATTTTTCTTTGTCCGCTTTGAAGCACAAATTACATTTTGAGAGCCGTCCCTTCCGTTTGAAAATCAGTTATTAGAGAATTATTTATTTATTTATTTATTTATTTATTTATTTATTTATTTATTTATTTATTTATTTATTTATTTATTTATTTATTTATTTATTTATTTATTTATTAAATTTATATACCGCCCTTCTCCAGGGGACTCAGGGCGGTGAACAGCCAAGTAAAAAACATTAAAATACATTTAAGCCAAGTAAAAAACATTAAAATACATTTAAAATAAAATATTCAATATGGCCCTAATTTAATACAATTAAAATTTAGTAAAATCTTAAAATTTTAAAAACCCCAAAAACTTTTTCACGCCAGCCCGGCTTGATAAAAATAATGCGTCTTGAGGGCATGGCGGAAGGTGGACAGGTCGTGAATTGTTCTTAAGTCTGGAGGGAGCTGATTCCAGACGGTGGGTGCTCCCACAGAGAAGGCCCTCCCCCTGGGCGTCACCAGCCTACACTGCTTGGCTGATGGCATCCCGAGGAGGCCCTCTCTGTGGGAGCGCACTGGTCGATGGGAGGCAGTTTGTGGCAGCAGGCGGTCTCGGAGATACCTAGGTCCAATGCCATGGAGCGCTTTAAAGGTAGTAACAAGCACCTTGAAGCGCACCCGGTAGACCACCGGGAGCCAGTGCAGCTCGCGCAGGAGGGGTGTTATATGGGAGCGCCAATTAGCCCCCGAAACCACCCGCGCGGCCGCATTCTGGATCAGTTGGAGCCTCCGGGTGCTCTTCATGGGGAGCCCCATGTAGAGAGCATTACAGTAGTCCAGATGCGATGTGACCAGGGCATGGGTGACTGTGCACAGGGAATCCCGATCCAGAAAGGGCCGCAACTGGCGTATCAGGCGGACCTGATAAAAGGCCGCCCTGGTCACAGCTGTCAGATGGTCCTCTAAGGACAGCTGTGGATCCAGGAGGACACCCAGATTGCGAGCCCTTTCGGCAGGGGCTAGAGACTCGCCCCCGATAGTCAGAGATGGAATCATCTGACTATATCGAGACGCTGGGAACCACAGCCACTCCGTCTTGGAAGGGTTGAGCCTGAGTCGGTTTCTCCCCATCCAGATCCGCACAGCTTCCAGGCACCGGGACATCACTTCAAGGGCATCATTGGGGTGGCCTGGGGTGGAAATGTACAGCTGTGTATCATCGGCGTACTGATGGTACTTCACCCCAAAGCCACGGATGATCTCACCCAGCGGCTTCACATAGATGTTGAACAGAAGGGGCGAGAGAATCGACCCCTGGGGCACTCCATATGTAAGAGGCCACGAGGACGACCTCTGCCCCCCTGCCAATACAAACTGCGACCGGTTGGAGAGAAAGGAGGAGAACCAACGAAAAACGGTGCCCCCTATCCCTAACTCTTCCAGCCGGTGCAGCATGATACCATGGTCGATGGTATCAAAAGCCGCTGAGAGGTCTAATAGGACCAGGACAGAGGAACAACCCCTGTCCCGAGCCCTCCAGAGATCATCAACCAATGCGACCAATGCCGTTTCCGTGCTGTGCCCGGCCCTGAAACCCGACTGGAACGGATCTAGGTATGATGATTCCTCCAAGTACTGGGGAAACTGTCGTGCGACCACACTCTCAACAACCTTCGCCACGAAGCGAAGGTTGGAGACAGGGCGATAGTTAGCTAAAATTGCTGGGTCCAGGGAGGGCTTCTTGAGGAGAGGCCTCACCACCGCTTCTTTCAAAGCCGTGGGGAAGTAACCCTCCCCCAAAGAGGCGTTAATAATTCCCTGGAGCCAGCCTCGTGTAACCTCCCGGGTAGCCAGCACTAACCAGGAGGGACACGGATCCAATAAACATGTGGCTGCACTGAGCCTCCCCAGAATCTTGTCCACATCCTCAGGGGTCACCGAGTCAAACTCTTCCCAGATAACGTTCTCAAGACTATTCCCTGTCACCGCGTCCGTATCCACCCAGTTGGAGTCCAGTTCCCCCTGAATCTGAGCGATTTTGTCATATAGATATCGTCCAAAGTCCTCAGCCCTGCCTTCCAGGGGATCCTCCCGCGCTTCTTAATGGAGTAAGGAACGGGTCACCCTGAACAGGGTTGTTGGACGATTCTCTGATGACGCGATAAGAGCGGAAAAATACTTCAATTTCTCCGCTTTTATCGCCACTAGGTAGGTCTTAATATGCGACCTTACCAGTGTTCAATCAGATTCAGAGAGACTGGCCCTCCAACCGCTCTCTAGGTGTCTTTTCCGGCGCTTCATCTCCCTCAGCTCCTCAGTAAACCAGGGAGCCGAGCGGGATCGGAGCCGAGTCAGAGGCCGCAAAGGCACAACTCGGTCCAAGGCCCCACCGGCCGCCCTGTCCCAGGCAGCAACCAGGTCCTCGGCCAAGTTGAGGGCTAGATCATCAGGAAGTGGCCCAAGCTCCGTCTGGAACCTGTCCGGGTCCATCAGGCGCCTGGGGCGGACCCATCTAACTGGTTCCGCCTCCCTGCGGCGTGGGGAAGCGGTATGGAGGTCTAGGTGAAGGAGTGAGTGATCTGACCATGACAAGGGTCTAATGACTACATCCCCTATATCAAGACCATTCAACCACTGGCCAGAGACAAAAATCAAGTCTAGAGTGTGTCCTCCCTCATGTGTGGGGCCATGAACTAACTGGGTTAGGTCCATGGCCGTCATGGAAGCCAAGAACTCCCGAGCCAACTCAGATGTTTCACCAACGGATGGCAGGTTGAAATCTCCCATGACCAAAAGCCTGGGTGTGTCAACCGCCACCGTGGCTATCGTGTCGAGTAGCTCAGGCAGGGCAGCTGCTACGCGGCAGGGAGCCAGGTACGTAAGCAGCAAGCCCTTCTGAACCCCATGGCCCCATTTCACAAGGAGGGACTCACAACCAGCTATCTGTGGCACAGTGGTCTCCCTTGGCCCAAGACCCTCATTAATAACAACCGCCACCCCCCCTCCCCTCCCCTGAGCCCTCGGCTGATGGAATGCGAGAGTGATAGGATTTCTGTTTAAGAAATTTGAACTGTTTTCATTCCAGATCATATCATTTCCCAACTACAGAGTGGAATGTTTTCTGGAGAATGCTCAGGAGGCAGTTCCTCTCTGTTTTGCTTATGCCAATAAAAACATTCAACAAGAAGAGCTTTTAAAGGCATTTGAACACAATTGCTGGAGATAAGAAGAGATTGCTTTTTTCCATACAGGAGGCAGTGTGAACAAAAAATAGCCCGTTTTCCTTGAGATATGCTCAAGTTTAGATTGTGTTTTCAACAGATTCTCCTTAAAGCATAAACATCTGTAAGCTACCTAGCATCGCCTCTGCTGAGATGGGTTAGCATACAAGTTTAATAAATGAACAAAGCAACTCAGATGGCCCTTGGCATGGCAGTTATTAATACAAAAAGGATTTGCCATGAGATGGAGAACATTTTAATTCTTCTTTGAAACATATGTTTCTACAATGTCCTATACTTACCAAGTTTTGGGAGAAAGCAGTGGATTATATAAGTATGATTGTGCAACAAAAACTAAAATTTTCAGAGGATGTGTAGCTATGTGTCTTGATAGACGAACTTGGCTGCCTCCACTGAGGACACGTGAAAGACAAAAGTAAGGTGGGTTCTTCTTCAGAGAAGGATATGGGTCATTTCAGAAACCTATCAAGTATTTACTGGCCTGACTCATGCAATATAATAAGCAAGGTATAATAGCATAGGTCATTTTGTATGAAGACAACCAATTGTAATTCATTTAATGAATCACAACTAAACAAGCTATATTTTAATGCAATATGTAGGTCCGGTCATTGCATCTGAGAAGGATAAAGATCGCTTGCTATCCTTGCTTACATTTGGTATAGAGTAGCAAGAGATAATGGCTGAGAAAGCTTATGCTGCCTACTGTAAAAGGCTGCAGAATGGCGGAGTCCGTAAGTAGTTCTGGAAAATGACAGATGTGCTTATCTTTCATCCCTGAAGAATTTGCCAAGATGCCGTATTTGATCAGAGCAACTAAGTACATTCAGACTCACATGGGAACGAAAAATTGGGCCTCAACACCTGAATAATCTCTTTCAGATCTGTTTCTTTAAATGCCAACATCTGAGGAAATGCCATCTCAGTAAAAGGAGAGAAGGAAAAGAGACACTTCCCATTTTCACATTCTCATAAAAAGTTGTCAGTTTTATGCCATCTGTTGCACTGTTGCTAGTTGTTTATAATAACAAATCTGTTACAGAGAAATAACCTTATGCATGGCTGTTGGCATATGCTTCCTATTAGCAAGTGATCACAAAAGTATTTTAAACTAGAAAAGGATTGAGATCCTAGTAAGTTTTCTAAAAAAAAGAAAATGCCATACAAGGGGGCAATATATTTTAATGAGTATTAGGGCAGCGTCAAAGTTACCTATTGTTTGTACTTTTAGACAGTACAATAAACCTTAAATATAGAAGTACATTTTAAAAGCTCCAGGACTCACGTTGTTTTTCATGTAGAACACCAGATGAGCAAAAAGTGGGGTCTTCACCTGTCAAAGACAGGAATAGAGGTGTTAGATTTTATTCATAAGTAACTATGTTTTCTATAGACTCATTCAATTGTTACATCACCCATCAGTACCCAATCCCAAGACCCAAATTCATCCATTCAGCTCACATTAAAAATGGACCATTGTGGCTTCCTCTAATTTCATCTATCTGTCCTCCATCTCTGCTTCCTTTCAGCAGCATCAATATATGGATAATGGCTTTAAAATTATGTTTACTTTGCTGGCATAACTACAATAGGTTTTATAGTGAACCAAGGGCAAGCATAGGAACATTTTCTCTCCTGATGTTAGAATTCAGGGTGCATTATAGAGCTTGTTGGAATCAGCTATGATATCTGAACTAACAGGAAGAAGAATTGCTTTCCACCATGTCTAATTAAATGTAATTCAGACACAAAATATCAATCCTTGGCTAGTAGATCTTTAAAAAACAAATGCACAGAAAATAGGATGATTAATGGTATTAGTCACAATGGCACTTCTCCGTACAGAAACAGCATATCACTGAACACCAATTTATAAATGATGTGGATTAAGAGCGTGTTATTTCCCCAAATTTCTTGGGGGTTTTTTATAGCAAGACTAGAAAAATAAACAGAGTGCACAAATACAGAAATAAACAAAACAATGAAATACAAAAGACAATAAATTACAAAACAACCCCCAAACCAAACCTGGAAAAAAAGGGAGGGGGGAATTCCAAATGTACCAATATAAAACATCTAATATATGTACTGTATATATTAAGCATATAGAAAACATTGCTTATCAAAACATCTCATTGTAATAATATATTGCTATCAAATAGAAAGAATAAAAGTTACCCACTCTATTGTAAAATATAAAATGTGAATCATAGAACAACATATTGTTTCATTTTCCAGATTTCCAAAAGCTGTAATTAATATCTGGAATAATACCACTATTCAAATTTCTCCAGCCAGCAACCCACCTAGTCCTTCTGTATCCTGCAAGGGCCAGCCCAATGTATTCATAGAAGCTGCCAAATATTTACAGGAGGGAAAAATTCTAGTGCTTTTCACTGTTGCACTCCAGAAGTTATTACTTAAGATCAGCGGAGGGTTCGGGTTATTTTCGCTACCGGTGTGCATCGCGAGCATGCGCGGAAGTGAAATCGCGTCCCACCGTGCGATTTCACTTCCGCGTATGCTCAGGACGACATTACAAGCCGAAACACAGCAGAGGAGCTTCTTAGCTGTGCTTCGGAGGAAGAATAAAGGTCGGTATTAAAACAAGGGCGGGTGGGAGGGCTTTTTTCCGACAGCTCAGGACGCGGAGAAGCCAGAAAAAGCGCCTAAAAATGACATCATCGCTGGGCTTCTACCAGTACGGCATCCCGCACAGCACCGGTAGGAACCCACCACTGCTTAAGATATGCTACCTCTGATTTAGTCATGAAGATTTCTGGGCACTTATGGCACAATCCTCCATGTCTTTGTCCAGTCCCCCTTTAAAATAATCAGAACTGGTTCCAACTTCCACATATTGGAAGCAAACTCCCCATCTTAACCATGCATTAATATTGCTACCATACTCTGCTCTGTCATAATATATTGTTGAGTGCATTACTCTACATTTATATAGAATATTTATTTGCAAGGTGAAATATTTTCGTCCATTAAATTAAAAAGGTTCCAATTTTTTTCAAATAACAATTTAAAAACTGCAAGGCAAATACTGAGTTGCCAACCAGAAGATTCCATGAAAACAGAAACATTCAAACTGAAAAGCAGATTGAACACTAAAGCAAACTGAGAGAGGGGGGGGGGGAGGGAGGGAGGGAGAGAAGAGGAAGGAAGCACCACAAACCCTGGCACTAGACATGGCTTCAGAAGACCACTTTGAAACAGCACAGCAATTTAGGGCTGGAAGACATCTCGGAGGTCATCTAGTCCAACCCCCTGCTGCAGCAGGAAAACTTACATTGTCTGGATTATTTTGGTGCATCTAATAGAGAAGAAAATTGCCAGAAAGGAGAAGGAGTTTACTAGGACAAGGCTGCCATGCAGAGGAAGGCAAAAATAGTCCTTGACTTATGACCACAATTAAGCCCAAAATTTTGGTTGCTAAGCAAGAGCGTTGTTAAGTGAGTTTCACCACATTTTATTCGATTCATGACATCTCCTGGCTCTAACAGTCATGTGCAAGTTAGGGAAGAACATCTGAAGGCATGTGTAATGTTCTAATGTACAGAAGTTATGGTTAAATGTGTGGCAGAAAGTGGACTCTGGGTGTGTTTTTCCAAATGCAGTAAGTGAGGTTTTAGTTTTAGAAGAGCTGTGTGTGTGTGTGTGTGTGTGTGTGTGTGTGTGTGTGTGTGTGTGTGTGTACATACACATAAAGTATATATAGTAGATAATGTATCTTTTTGTGTGCCTGTGTGTTAATATGTATGTACACATATGGCATATATATATATAGGATTAAATAGTATATTTTGGATGTTCAGTAGTAGTAAACAGACAGGGAAATTGTATCTCGTTGAGGCCTTTGAGGCGAGGAGAGGCCAGGCACCCTAACCCTAAGCCTTGACGTGAGTGACGTCAAGTTGGCCACCCCCACCCAGTCACATGATCACCAAGCCACCCCCACCCAGTCACATGACCACAAAGCCACTCCCACCCAGTCACATGACAGCCAAACCACTCCCACCCAGTCACATGTCCACGAAGCCACGGCCACTGTCACACGACCACCAAGCCACACCAACAAAATAAGCCACGCCCACAGATCCGGTAGTAAAAAATTAGAACCCACCCCTGTCTCACTCCTACTTGTAAATTGCACTAGAATGGATTCTGCTGAATTTCCAGCTGCTTTAATCTTCTAGGAAACAATATTTTAAAATGAGTTATAATGGCTTGTAATCCTTTAGAACAGTGTTTCCCAACCTTGGCAAGTTGAAGATGTCTGGACTTCAACTCCCAGAATTCCCCAGCCAGCATTCGCTGGCTGGGGAATTCTGGGAGTTGAAGTCCAGACATCTTCAACTTGCCAAGGTTGGGAAACACTGCTTTAGAATGACTGAGCAATAACTCAAAGCAGCATAAATGTAAAGACTATTGATCATCATTAATTGGTCTTTCAAGTTCAGACTAACCAAAATAATCAACCAGATTTTCAGATAAAGCTTACAGACTATGAGATCAGATGTCCTTCATTATTTCCAGTATCTGTGGGAACAATAAATATATAAACTTGTAACAAGAAAGTTCCACTTCTAGCTAATCGTTAATACAGTCCAAAAGTGTACTAATTTGACTAAAAAAACTGCTTCCTAACAACTAATTGGTGAACAACCTATGAAATAAGCAATAATTCCTAGCAGCAATTCAGCCAGCTGTTGATGGACAGATTAAATTAAAAGATATAGGGTCCACTTTGGACAAATATTGTCTTAAAAGTCTCTACTGAGAAAACAGTGTCTTTTCCAATTGTTAAATCGATCCATTGTTAAATAAATACTGTTAGCAAGTACTTCTAAAAGTTTACAGCTTTTATCCATTGTTCTAGTCTTGGCTTCTGCAGGAATGGGAAATGCAGCAACAGGAAATGAATATGTTCCATATTTTGCAGTCTCATTGGCTACAAATCCTACAACTACTTTTTAGTTCAAGATCTCTTGAAGATCTCTCTTGAAGATCTCTTCAAGGCTTCAAGATCTCTCATTATTAGTAGTTTTCTCACTGTCCTTCTAGATGCAGCTGGAATCCATACATACTGCTGTCATGTATGGTTACCAAGATAGTCTCTTTCCAAACCTAGATTTTATATTATTTGTACCTCTTCAATTCACAATACTCACTCATTTTATCCAGATGATCAACTGGGTTTATTGCTCTGAAAATGCCTTTATGTGAAAGGATTGTATGTATGCTGTCCACTTCCCAATGAAACATGTAGATCTCTCAAGCTATTTTTCATCTACAATGCACACAAAGGCTCTTCCCATCTTCAGGACATCAAACTGTACATCTGGATTGGTTCTCAGAATAGATACTAGAACTATGCAAAGATCTTGATCTGAAAGGCAAGAATGACTTTTCCCGGGATCTCATGAGAAACTAAACTAATCCCAGGATTCCACAGCAGGAATCACATAACCAGGAAAAGGTATCATTGTTTTAAGGTATGCCCAATAAGAGCTACTGTACATCTGTGCCTATATATACTCTGAAAGAAATGTTGCCATTAAATTCAGATCTCTGTATAGGTGTACAGCACAGTATTGGACAAATTACACCAATCAATTATCCAACAGAAGATGACAGAATTTCAATTCTTCAGGTGGGGAGAGAAGCAAGGGAGCTGTCCAAGGTCCCTCTCTGTCCAACAAAGAATCTACCTAAAGTCAAACTCAATCGCGTCACATGATGTATCACAATGTTTTTTGTCTTTGCAGAGCTGGTGTGGGCGTAGCCTGTGCATGATGCATCCAGCTGCAGGCCACCAGTTTGACACCCCTGATAAAGCAACGAAAATATTACTGTACTGCTGAAATGAATATAGAAAAGCAAGAACTTTGCATTTTTTATTATTGGTGAGGAGCAACTGGATAAATACAATCCTTACACTCTATGTTGACTCTATGCTATTAGCCTTGATAGCAATGTAACTGTCTGAATGCCATTTTCTGGGAAACTAGTCATTTCCTTCTGCAATTGGTTGGTCACTGTGAAAACAGACTGGTGGATTAGGTGGGCCGGAAGTCTGATCAGGCAAAGGCACTGCAAATAATAGAATAGAATAGAATAGAATAGAATAGAATAGAATAGAATAGAATAGAATAGAATAGAATAGAATAGAATAGAATTCTTTATTGGCCAAGTGTGATTGGACGCACAAGGAATTTGTCTTTGGTGCCTATGCTCTCAGTGTACATAAATATGTTCTTAACTATGCATACAGCTAGCATCAAATCAACAATCCTGATACCGTGTTTCCCTGAAAATAAGACCCTGTCTTATATTTTTTGAACCCTGAAATAAGCCCTTGGCCTTATTGCCATGCACTCAAATGCCTGATTGGGCTTATTATCAGGGGATGTCTTATTTGGGTGGAAACAGGGTACTACTCTAATCATAAATACTTTTATTACTTTTAACAAAGTATTTTTGCCCATAAAATATGCTACAATCTTTAAAGCTCTAAGTATCTTTATTAATCTTACCCTTCTGCTTTTCCTATTATCTTTTCTTTCCAGAATTTGTAGCTAGCAAGCAGAGTCCTCTACTAAAGTAACACCATCTTCAAATAAAACTTTAAGCCTTAATATCGCCTTCATTCCTGGCAACTGTCTGGGCAAGTCTTTGCAGTTTTCTTGTTAAGATTTTCACAAGTGGTTTGCCCTTGCCTTCTTCCTAGGGATGAGAAAGTGACTGGCTCAAGGTCACCCAGCAGATTTTATGCCCAAGACGGAACTATAATTTGCCATCTCCTAGTTTATTTATTATTTGGTTCTTCTATGCCGCCCTACTCCCGAGGGACTTGTTGTTACTCTAGTGCCTTAACACTGCAGCAAACTAACTCTTATGGACCCAGAAAACTGGAACGGAAAATTTATGGGTCACAAGCAGATCAATAAAACTGCAGCTGACTATATTTTAACATACTGCCATTCCCTGCAAGGAAAAACCAGTTCTGTCAATTCCAGTTGAACTTTGATAAATCAAATACAACACAAGATTTATGAGACACAATGTTAAAAATCAATTTAAAATATTTTTTAATGTCCCATGGAACGTACATTGAAATTACATGATTCCTCAGAGAAATCAGATGTAAAATCTCCTTTCAGAACTGTCTATTCATTTCCCATAGAATGGTTTAGCTCACTGTCAGATTAAATGCATTTTCCTACACACTGTCAAGAGGAGAGATGCTCAGAATGCAGACAGCATCTTTCTCAACTCCCTCTGAATCATTGGCTGTTGATTGACATAAATTAACAGGGAACACAAGGCAGCCCTTCATATCACTGTCAAGAGCAGCTGTAAAACATGTTGCAGTCCTTCAAAGCCCACCCACTAATTATCTATTTTGCTGTCTTTGAAACACTGTTTGGGTATGTGGCCACTGCATCACTCAGCTTATCGTTGGTGTAGAAAAAAAATTCAAACATCTATTTGTGCACAGAATATCAACTTTAAAAAAACCCAATTAAATAAACTACCAAGACAAAAACTAATAAATTAGAAATCAAATGATAAACAAAAAAGTAAAAAAAATACAGAATAAAATAAGTATTTTATTCAGAACCTTTGCACAGACAAGGATAACTTCTTAGAATGAAGATTCATTTAGCTGAAAAACAGTGTATTTGAATAAATCTAATTGCGGGTGTATTTTCATAGCAATTTGGGCTTGTGTGAACTTTTTAACCAAAGCAATTTCCCAAATTTTTAAGCACCACTGAATCACAGAAGCATGCTGTTTAGTTTCCTAGTGCTTTGCAATAGTGAACTTAGCTGTTTACAAGACCTGATTTAATTTGTCATGTTGCTTCGGTTTAGGAAAAACTAAAGGCAAGATTCCTGAACAAAGATTGGTGGGTGTTTTTCCCAATTTCTATAAAAAATATTCAAAAGTTTTGCATTTTCTTTTTCTTTGTAGTTTTGTTTAATTAAAGAAATCAAATTATATTTTATATGGTAAAATTACCAATTATTGTAATATATACCAGTCTACTTATAAACGTAAGCAATAACATTTATCTAATATAATTTCAGCAGGTAAGTTCATTCTTCCAACAATGTAATGTTGTGTGTGTGTGTGTGTGTGTGTGTGTGTGTGTGTGTGTGTGTGTGTGTGTGTGTGTGTAAACAATTGCACAAGCCAACTGAGCTTTTCCTCATCCTACCCATAGCTACTTCAAATAGATTTTGTGGAAATGGTCACCCTTGAGAATGAATAAAGAAATCCATTAAGGAAGGATACAGTTCTGCCTTCTATTTCAAGAACAGAAAAGAGTGCTGGAAAAAGTACGATGAACAAGTAAGAGGCGGGGTATAATTTGTATTTCACTCAAACTGTGGTTAGCCAGATGCTTTGAAGGAGCACTAAAGCAGCACCTTAGAGGACAAACATATTATTTGGTACCATTCCTCAACATTTTCTTAAAACCTTTCCCAACCAATTTGCACACATTTCTACAGATTTACAGAGACTGGAAAATCTGAAGAGTTGAAAAATGGAACAATTTAAAGAAAATAGTTTTAAAATATGTCAATGACAAAAAAATTATATTCCTACTATCCTGGATATTTTTTCTCAATTTTTTTTCTAAAACTCATATTTCTAAATAACTAAAATGTTACTTAGAAAAATTGCACAAGGGATGTTTAAAGGTTCAGAGGATTTGACTGAAAGACAGTGCAAAACATGTTTTTCCTCTTTTTATTTAAACTAATGATAAAACATAGCACAAGTACAAATTATTGAGTCAGAGATATTAGCTCTAGAACAGTGGTTCTCAACCTTCCTAATGCCGGCACCCTTTAATACAGTTCCTCTTGTTGTGGTGACCCCCAACCATAAAATAATAAAATTATTAGGAAACTCAGGGGTGGGTTCTAACTTACCTCACTGCCAGTTCACTTCCTCCTGCACTGTGTGAGTGCAGGAGGAAGAATTTTTTAAAAAAAAAATTGCAAAAAAAAAGCCGAAAACAAGATGGCAATACATCTGCAGTGCCGGAAATTCGGCTTCTGCACATGCTCAGATGTTCCCATGGTACAGATATTTTTTTTTGCAGTAGTCTATTTCCATGTGGGTGGACCCGCCTGGAGATGGATAGAGGAGCGGTGTCTCGGTTCCTAAGACCATCAGAAATATGTGTTTTCCGATGGTCTTAAGTGACCCCTGTGAAAGGGTCGTTCGATCCCCAAAGGGGTCGCGACCCACAGATTGAGAACCGCTGCTCTAGACCATAAAAATACCAGTCTTACGTGATATTTTGCATCAGCATTATTAGCAAAAGGCACACAATCTGAAGTGGAACAATTAAGGAAGTTGGTTGATATCTTTGTGACTGATTGGCAGCAAACTGTGAAAATCTCTCCAGACTTAGCATGTGTCCCCTTCTCCAATGGGAGAGAGAATGTCAAAAGTTCAAGTCAGAATATTTTTTTCTGAACTCCAACTTTCAGCTCTAGTCAATGTGCAAATTATACAAACTTGCAATATATTTGCTCTCTTTCAGTTCTGCACTTACCTTCTCTTCTTAATTCTAGAATCAAGAAAGTGCTTCTAGGCATTGGTGGCAAGATTTCCTCTTTTTCTGATTTAATGATATGAACTGAAAACAGACCTTGATCTAGCACCATGATGGCAAACCTATGGCACGCGTGCCACAGCTGGCACACAGAGCCCTCTCTGTGGGCATGCGAGCCGTCACCCAGCTCATTGCTCCCGCCGGCCAACTGATTTTCGGGATGCATGGGGGCGGGGCGCATGCGGGAGACATGCGTGCATGCGGGGAAGTTGCGTGAGCATGCGCGGGGGGTCGTGTGCGCAAGCATGGGGGGCAGGGAGGAGCATGGGGGTGGCCCCCCTGCGGCCTGTTTTTGGTCCCAGGAGGCTGCAGGGAGGCCTACTAGGCCAAAAATGGGGGGCGGGGGGTGTCACACGTGCATGCGCGGGGAAGCGTGGGGGGTCATGCGCACATGCACACGGCCCCCCCGCATTGCATTTTGGGTGCCGACGCATGCGCTTTCGGCACACGACAAAAAAGTTAGCCATCACTGATCTAGCATGTAATCCTATGACAAATACACTTATCTGTTTTCTTACTTCATCTTCAAACACACCTCAAGGCTCCTTTGCAATGAATTGACAAGGCCCCATGCCAGTTCTCATATTCTTTAGTGCTCTTTCCTCAGATTGTGTCCTTTCCCCCCCCAAAAAAGTTTATTTTTTCCTCCACCACTTATACAATTCAATACACATATACCTTAAAATATTACAATAAAATACATATGTTTTGCACAATAATCCATCATTCAAAAAGCAATATCTTATACAACACTTACATCATTGATCATCAGTCTGTTCTACTTTTTTTCCCATTGCACTCCCCTCTCTCTATCTCCATCGTCTCCTCCTACTTTCTTACTCCTTCACTCCTCTTCTACCTCTCTCTACTCCTTCCCTTCCTCCCCTTCTACTTCCTCTTTCACCCTCTTTGCCTTCCCGAGTACTCTTTTATACTAACTCCTGTTATATTTGACAGACTGATGATAAACTCTCAAATTTAAACTCATCGTGTCTCTTCTAAGAAGAGGGAGGCCTACTAGGCCCAAAATGGGGGGCGTGGGTAAGGTGACCAGACGTCCCGCTTTTGGCGGGACAGCCACGCTTTTTAATAATTTGTCCCGCGTCCCGCCCGTCCTCTAAAAGGTCCCAATTTTTTGAAAGAATGCACGACTAGGGCATTCTTTCCAAAAATCGGCCTAAAGGGCGGCGTGCGAGATTGGGGGGTGTTTTAAGACAGGCATGTCGGGCTCCGTGGTGACCAAACCGTGGCGCATGCGCCAAACGTGGCGCATTGGATGATTGCAAGTGACGCATTGCAATCATCCAATGGCCAGGAAAGGTGACACTTTTCTGCCCGGCGAGCGGGACTGCAGCGCGCGTGGAAGGAAAGCCGGAAGACGGCGCCGAGCGCCCAAGGCTCTCCCGACAGCGGCAGGTGACAGCGGAGCAGAGACGCCTGGTGAGCGGGGCGAGAGGCGCGGGGATGGCAGCAATGGGGAGAGAGGCGGGTTCGCCAAGCGCCTGGGGAGGTAGAGGCGCTCCACGGCATAGAGGCGGCGGCGGCGGCTTGCACAGGGCGACTGGGGAAAGCAGCGAAGGGGGGGGCACGGCCGCCCAGAGCAGGTGGCCACAGCGGGAGAGCCGGATCAGGATTCCCCGTCCTACCAGGACCACCGGCTTCAGGCAAGTGGCAGGGATACCGCGCGCCATAATCCCCCCAGCAGGGCGCCCTCTACATCGCTCTCACATCTTGTGGCCGCGCCGGCTGGGAGCGATGTAAATGCTAGCTAGCAAAGCAGAATTTCAGAGAGCCGGCTGCCTGCTGGGGGGGAGGGGGAAGGGGGGCTGCTCCTCCTCTCCTTCCCCCGCCCCATCCCTAGCCCCGCCCTCGGAGGCGCCGCTGCTGTTGGGATGCGGGTGGAGGGGTGAGGGACGAGGAGCTGTCGCCGCTGCCGTCTCAGAAAAAGGGGTTTGAGCGGCGGTTTGAGCCCTCCGGCGGCGCAAACAGCCTTTCCTCGTCCCCCTCCCCTTCCTTCCCCCCGTCGCCTCGCTGCCGCCGTTGCCCTGGGGTCGGGCGGGCGACCGGGAGACCGCGGCGCTTGGATGCCTGGAGCTCGCGACAGAGCCCGCCATGGGCTGCCGGCTGCCTCCTTTCGCCGCCTCCCGTTCGTCGCTTGCCAGCCCAAGCCACTGCTGGCTCCCGAAGGGGAGGCGGGAGGCGAGGAAAGGCCTCCCGCCTCCCCCACCCACCCACCTGGACGCTGACATTTGCGCTGTTTTGCCCTCTGCGCATGCGCAGCGTTCTGCGCATGCGCAGAGGGCAAAACTCAAATGGCGGCGCCCAGGCGGGCCCGCCCCCCCGTCCCACTTAAAAAAAAAATCTGGTCACCTTAGGCGTGGGGGTCGCATGTGCATGCGTGGGGAGCATGGGGGGGTCATGCGCGCATGTACAGGGCCTCCACGCATTGCATTTTGGTTGCTGGGGCACGCGCCTTTGGCACACAACGACAAAAAGGTTAGCCATCACTGATCTAGCATGTAAGAAAACAAACTTCTCTGTTTTCTTACTTCCTCTTCAAACACACCTCAAGGCACCTTTGCAATGAATAGACAAGGCCCCATGCCAGTTCTCTTATTCTTTAGCGCTCTTTCCTCAGATTGTGTCCTTGAATGCTTATGGATTTTGTATAAATTGTGGACAAATGAGATTCAGCATTGCAACACTGTCTATTCCATTTTAAATTAGTAGATTCCCTTCTGGTTTAAAACCAACAACTACAACCATCTAATTCAAAGTTAGTCATTGCAGCTGCTAGTCATACATTTCTAAGCTTCTTCTGATAGTCTATTTTCAAGAGTTTCCCCTTTGCTGCCTTCAGCCCTCTTTCTCCTGTGAAAACTATTTTCTATTAAAATTTAAACTAACACCTTTCAACTTATCAGCAAAATGAATACAAAACCACTTTGTTTGCACAGATACACTGACAGCCAGTTAATCTCACAGTTGATCCATCTGTTTCAGGGTGACATGGAGAAGGACTCAACTCGGATATCCCCAAGACTGTATACAAATTCTTTTTTTAAAAACAGTGGAAATCTGGGGCCTGATCTATGAGAATCTCATCCCCACCTAACTGAACAGTTTAAGCCATTCATTTGGCAACAACATTTGCTATGATTGTGCACAAGAGAACTGCTTCTGAATGCTGGGAGCCAAGATGGCAGATGGAGCTTCAAATTTGATTGACAGACTCAGTCCTCAACCTGATTGGACGAGGACAACCCACTCTGAATGCTAGCTCCAACCTCCATGGAGCATGGAAGAGGGTCCACTGTTGACCTCACCCAATTCCTAAGAGGTCAGTAAGGGGCGTGCATAAGCGCACCAGCGTGCCTACCGTCCCTGTCCTAATGTTCCCTTTTATTAGTACCCATTTTATGTATATAAACAATGTTATATCTATGTATATCACCAATATATACTTGACAAAAACAAATAAACAAAATAAAATAAAAATAAAATAAAATAGAGGCCTGTTAGTAGTTTCATGGAAGAGAGGATAGTCCACGGCTGAATTTTTTTCTCTGTAAGGTTGTCCTATCCTTTTCAGAAGGCGATCAAAAATATTCCTGCCAAGTGATATAGGTTATCTGATCATAGGCTGTGGACAGGATTGCTATAATAAAAGCTGTGGGAGTGCAGTGTTTAGAATGCAGTACTGCAGGCTAACTTGCTGCTCACTGCCAGGAGTTCGATCCTGACCGGCTCAAGATTGACTCAAGGAAGCCCCATTTGTGGGCTTTCAACAAACAGCAAGAACATGGGAGAAACTTAAGGTACTGCAATAACTCTTGCAACTATACATTAATTGTATCTGATCGTTTTAAATACCAACCCATATTTTAGATGGGATTCCCTTTTCCTGTGGGATCCCTTTGCTCCCGTCTCCTCCCATAAAAGACTCCATTTAAATCAGGATTTTCACTTCCACGTGGTGGCGCAGTGGTTAGAGTGCAGTAGTGCAGGTTACTTCTGCTGACTGCCAGTTCAAGTCCCACAGGCTCAAGGTTGACTCAGCCTTTCATCCTTCCGAGGTCAGTAAAATGAGGACCCAGATTGTTGGGGGCAATATGCTGATTCTGTAAACCACTTAGAGAGGGCTGTAACAGCACTATGAAGCAGTATATACAGTAAGTCTAAATGCTATTGCTATATATCAGTCCCAAATTTAACCGCACTACATAATAAAAACCAGATAGTCTTCGACACAGGTTAAACCAAAATTGTACCTTGATTTTCATCCAGCTTTCCAATTGTCTCGATCTGCTCCACCAAGTCATTGGAATTCCACTGACTCATTCCCAGAAGGATAGCATTCTTCCCTTCGGCCACCTCCTCTGCAAAAGAGAATCAAACAACCATGTAATTTCAGTGATGGCCTAGAAAGCAGAGGCAGGATTACTTCATTGACAATCAACAGAAAGCAAAATCAACCTAAGTGGAAAATACCCAGGTTTTCCTGAGGGCTTTGCAAGGACATATTCCCCATATAACATGCCTGCCTCAAGGAGGCCTAGAATTTGATACATCTCTTTTATTTCCAGTACTTATATTCTATCAGTATATTGTGCAGAGCACAATGATAATACATAAAGGATAGATATTCCAAGTGAATAGTGAAAATTCATATAGGTGCCATTTTTTAATGACACAGCACCATCTTTGCTGATCTCCTGATACTAAAAGTATTACCCTAGCTGTTGCCAGAAATTGCTTCCCACTCACGATACGACCTCACATATTGTTTATCATCCCTCCTTTCCTTACTTAGACTTGGCTGTCCCCCATTTCAGTGGGAGAGGCAAAGCTAAGTACAGTTGCCATCTAGCTTTACTAATGACATACTCAGGGGACTGGACTGCATAGCAGCCTTCAGCAACTAAGACTCATTAGCACTTGTTGTGTGCTTATAGAAGGCAGAGGTAAATTGTCTATCCCTAAAGGGCTTGGATTATTGATGCAATGACTATACAGAAGATCATACTCCAAGCAGTGAAACAATTTACTAAAGCAAGTCCAAATGCTTTTAAGGAGTTCAGTTGTTACAAAATATAGAGAGTGTTCAATGCAGTAGTGGGTTCTAAAACCCTTTACTACCGGTTCGCACATGCAATGCTTCTGCGCATGCGCAGAAGCGTCCCGGGTGGGTGGGCGGAGCCTCCCGCCGCCAGCACTACCGGTTCTAAGAACCCGTCCAAACCAGCAGCAACCCACTGCTGGTTCAATGGCTACTACCTGGAAAATAGGAATTCCCACATATGTACACTTTAAACGTGAAGGTGTTGAATTTAGGCAAATGGATGGCATGGGCTACATGTCCCACTATCTTCAGGACAAACCCAAGCAAATTGAAAATATATAATTACTATTTATGGACTCCTGTAAAATGGTAAAGATAAAGGTTTTCTCTATCCAATCAATTCAGACTCTAGGGGTGGTGCTCATCTCCATTTCTTAGTCAAGGGAGCCAGCATTGTCTGAGGACATTTCCGTGGTCGTATGGCCAGCATGACTATATACCGAGATGTATGGAAAGCTGTTACCTTTTCACTTAAGTGGTAACTTCTCACATTTGCATGCTTTCGAATTGCTAGGTGGGCAGGAGCTGGGGCAAGCAATGGGAGCAACCCATCGCACAGCACTCAGGTCTTGAACCTGGGCTGTCAGCCTTCCAGCTAACAAGCTCAGCATCTTTAACCACTGAGCCACACACACCCCCCCGTAAAATAGTATGGAGTTACAAACAATAATTAATTAATTAATTAATTAATAATTAATAATAACTAAGGGGCGTGCATAAGTTCACCAACGTGCCTACCGTCCCTGTCCTAATGTTCCCTTTTATTCGTATCCATTTCATGTATTCCTAATCATGTTTATACTTATATCTGTTATCTAATACACGCTTGATGAAATAAATAAATAAATAAATAAATAAATAAATAAAATAACTTCCTCACCTATTTGTTTGTTTTAAATACTTTACATCCTATCTTATTTCCAGAAGAATTCAGGAACGTTAACACATTTAAAACTCATTTCTTCTTGTGCCATATCCGTCATCGGACGTTGGCGGATCATGTTGGCGATCCTATTTTTATCAACAGCCGCACGAAAAAGTGCTGCTGAGTTTTGTCCAAACCCCATTTACATAACCATTATTCTAATAATAAAGAGAAATATAATCCTAACTTATGAAAGCTGCCCTAGCAATAATTTCTAGAGACTAAAGTTGAAAAAGAAAAAAATTAAAACCAATCAGGAAAATAGTCATCGTAAGGAAATTTTAAATGATCATTTTGCCAACCATTTAACACTGACTGACAGAAGCTATCCGCTATAATTCATAGTGTCTACATTCACCCAGCATACTGAATCTGGTTACTGAATTAAATCATTTTTTTGGATTTGCAGAATTTATTGCACTGCCAAATAACCAAACAGGCTGGGTGTACCCCAGATTCTAAGCCAGGTCCACATACACAATCTCCCAATGGAGCTAATTGAAGTTACCAGCAATTAAGCACATGTTGTACAAATGCGTACATTTTTAATCTGACTTGGATAAAAGTATCACATTAATGTACCCTAAGTTGTAAGACAAGAAGTTGAGATTTGGATAATGATGGGAGAAGAGAAGAAAGATCTCCTTTGAGTTGTCTAGACCAGGGGTCTCCAACCTTGGCAACTTTAAGACTTGTGGACTTCAACTCCAAGAATTCCTCAGCCAGCTTGCTGAGGAATTCTGGGAGTTGAAGTCCACAAGTCTTAAAGTTGCCAAGGTTGGAGACCCCTGGTCTAGATCATACATAATGGAAGTGTTACATGTTAATATCAACCATTTGAGTTGAGAACAGAAAAAAGTAAAACAAAGTTATAGTCAACAAAACAGTTGTGAGATAGTCAGGTACAGTATATGTGCCTAGACAGTATCCTGTAATTATTTGCATTTGTGGAAGTTTCTGAAAGCTTATAAGGACAAGTCCATTTTTACATGCTGTAGTATGATTATAGTAATTTAGTGGTTGGACAAGAAGACCTCGAAGGTTCCTTCCAACTCTATTATTCTATGTTCTATGTTCTACTCTGGAAACAACTAAGGCATAGATCAGGGGTGTCAAACTCGCGGCCCACAGGCTGGATGCATCACGCGCTGGCCACGCCCACGCCC
Organism: Diadophis punctatus similis; assembly: GCA_023053685.1. NCBI lineage: Eukaryota > Metazoa > Chordata > Lepidosauria > Squamata > Dipsadidae > Diadophis > Diadophis punctatus. The sequence continues at coordinate 24,776,471 of JALIGW010000001.1, forward strand.
GATTTAGCAAAGGGGGAAAAAGTGACAACACCGTGACGATGTAAGTTTGATACCCCTGGCATAGATGGAGGTAAGATCTGGATTTATTAGTTATTAATAGAGGCCCAACAAAAGCTGGGAAAAGCTTTGTTTTCACTGTTTTTGTCACCCAGGAGAACCAATTTGCATTCCCAAATTGTTAACATAAACTTCCAATAGAACTGCAGCCTCATCCATGACAGGCTGCATAACCATCCCTGAGTCAAATTACTCATCCATCAAAAGTATTTGGTTTTTTTTTGTTTGGATTAAGTTGCAGTTTATTTTTTTCACATTAAACCTGTCACAGGTGATAAATAGTGGTTGACTGCTTCTACTGCTCCCTGAAAGTCTGTCATCTGCACCTCTATAACGGTCTGGTTTGGTTCTGCAACCCAACAAGACAGACACAGACTTCAGAGGATAATTAGAACTGCAGAAAAAAAACAATTGCTACCAACCTGCCTTCCATTGAGGACCTGTATACTGCACGAGTCAAAAAGAGGGCTGTGAAAATATTTACTGACCCCTCATATCCTGGACACAAACTGTTTCAACTCCTGCCCTCAAAACGACGCTATAGAGCACTGCATACCAGACCAACTAAACACAAGAACAGTTTTTTCCGAACGCCATCACTCTGCTAAACAAATAATTCCCTCAACACTGTCAAACTATTTACTAAGTCTGCACTACTATTAATCTTCTCATCGTTCCCATCACCCACCTCTTCCCACAAATGACTGTATGACTGTAACTTTGTTGCTTGTATCCTTACAATTTATATTGACTGGTTCCTAATATGATTTGATTGCTTATTTGTACCCTATGACTATCATTAAGTGTTGTACCTCATGATTCTTTTTTTTTTTATTCAAAAAAGTTTTATTAGTACAAACTTACATAAGTGGTAACAAAATATTAAATCTAAAGTACAAACATTTTTGTTTCCCCCCCCCCAAACCCACCCCCTTCCCTCCCCACCTCCCCCCCGGACTTCCCAGAGATAATACAGGGCATAATAATAAGTTTAAATTGTTAATAAAAAGAAAAAGAAAAAAGGAAAAAAAGAACACTATTTTTAAAAAAACTTCAACTCCAAATTATACAGTACTAATATATCGCATTTGTATACAATAGTAAAGATACAAAAAAGAGAGAAGAAAAAAAAAAAAGAAAGAGAATAAAAAAAAAGAAAGAAAGAAAGAGAAAACTCTTTAACACTACAAACAAACAAACCTCCTACCTCCTCCCTTCAGTCCTCTATCTTATACAAGGTAAATGTTACATAAGTAATAACTAAATATAAAATACACAAATCTTAAACTAATATTATTGACATTAGAAATAACCTCTAAGATAAAACTTAACTAAATGTTACATAAGTGATCATCAAATATTAAATTTCGTCATGATATTAATAAGATAATATTATTCTAAATTAATTCGCTAACTTCAATAAACAAAAAAAGAAAATAAAAGAAGAATAAACAATAAACAAATCTTCAACAAACTATATATATCTAATATTATCAACATTAAAAATAACCTCAAAATTATATAAAACTTAACTAAATATTGCATAAGTAATCATTAGATAGGGAAAAGATAAAATACAATCATATTAGTCTCTATCCATCCAATATATTTCAACATCACATCGTTTTGTATCTTGATAGTTCATCTTTTAATAGTTCAATAGATTCAAATTTGTCGAGTCGTCTCCCGTCTACTCCCAAACCTCCATCTCCTTTTCCCCAGCTATCTGATTCAGGCACTCCTTTTGGATTTTTGAGTCTATTTCTTTTTGATCCATCGAAGGTGGCTTCCCCTCCTCCTCCTCTTTTATTTTCATACATCCTTCCTCTGGGATCTTGGATATATCAGCCTTTAGAACATTGACATAAAATTCAGTAGCTTTTTTTATCGTGTTGAGCCGGTATCTTTTTCCAGAAAATTTCACTGCTACTCCAACTGGCGCTTCCCATTTATATTGTAAATTTAATCTCTTAAATTCATCAATCAAAAAAGTATAGCTTTTCCTGGCTTTAAGCATTTTAGAGGGGATTTCTTTCCAAATCTTTAGTTCCTGACCATTCACCATAAGATTATTGTTAAACGTTGCTTGTATAATTCTGTTCCGTAGAGCTCTTGTGGTAAAATATATGACAATATCCCTTGGTAGATGCTTTTGTTTGGCGTACCACGAGTTGATTCTGTATGTTTTGTCGATTTGTGTAGCCAATTCTGCTTTAGAAATTCCAGACACCTGATCCAATATGTCAACCATCCTGCCTTTTAAATTTTCATATAATCCTTCTTTCAAACCTCTAATCCTTATAGCAACTTCCATAGATCTGAACTGAGTCATTAAGACCTCTTTTTCAAAATTTGCAATGTCATTTTGGATTTTATCTATGTAATTCACCGAAGTTGCCAAAGCTTGTTTATTTGTTTCAATACGTTCTGCCAAAACTTCAATATTTGTTGCTAAACCTTTGCAAACCTCTAACACATCAAATCTTAGTTGTTGATTCATATTCTTCAAAGCAGCCTGCATCTTATGGTCTATCTCACTTATTTTCTGGTTAAATTCCAAAGTAAGTTCATGTTTCATAATCTTTAAATTATTTAATAAATTTTCAGGTGTCAAAAGCTGTGGAGGTGTTAGCTCAGTGTTAAGTTGCATTTTAGAAATATATCCAGATGAATAGTCATTTCTTTTAGTCAAAACAATCTTTCCAAACTTTGAAGCCATTGGTGTTTCAAAAGAGTACAAAAAAGAAAGAAAGCCAGATGCCTGATTAAAGTTCTTTCCAGTTTAAAAATCAGATAGTCTTTTATTATTGAAAATATTTCTATTATAACTTTAATCCAGAGTTAGGAGACAGAGAAAGAAAAAACCATTTTTCCAAGTTAAAAGTTTCCATAAGAGAGAGAGAAAGAGAAAAAAAAAAGCCTCTGGGGAAACGAAAGTCACTTTCACTTCTCAATCGCCATATTGTTACTCTGTTTCCTTTGTTCCCTTGCCGAAGTGAAAGCTTACCCAGGAGTTGAAAAAAAAAGAAAAAAAAGAGGTTTCAGTACTTGCCCATCTCACGCCTGTTTCTCTCTGTCTGCTTCTATAGTTTAAATGTAGTTATAAATCCCATTTTTGAAGCAGCGGCTGGTCACTCCATCTAGCTCTGCAAAGGCAGAGGTTTCCTGATCTTCGGAGCTGGAGACAGGCTGCATGGGGAGCTCTCCCTTCGCGCCCTACCAGATGGCTCCTAAGGCGCTGGGGGGGCTCTACCCCTCCTGTCAGGCTCTCATCTCTCCCCTTTGCCCGGGGAAGAGATTTTAAAGCCGCCAGACAGCTGTTCTGGCGGCTTTTAACAAAGATCGGAAAGGCATCCAACGAGGGATGTCTGCGATGAAGCGCTCCAAAACCGGAAGACCTGTACCTCATGATTCTTGATGAACGTATCTTTTCTTTTATGTACACTGAGAACATATGCACCAAGACAAATACCTTGTGTGTCCAATCACATTTGGCCAATAAAAAATTCTATTCTATTCTATTCTATTCTATTCTATTCTATTCTATTCTATTCTATTCTATTCTATTCTATTCTATTCTATTCTACATCAGATAGAAGCTTGAATATTTTTGTGAACAAAGATGCAAACTATCCAGAGCAAATCATCTGGTCTGCAACTAAATATGGCTCCTCGAGACTCATTTCAAACATAGAACCTGGTTTTGTTCCAACTTAGGAAACCTTCATGAAACCTGACTACAAGGCTGCCCTCCTTTAAATCCTCAACAGTGTAAAGCACAGTGTAGAGAGGAACCTGTAAGACTCCCTTCTTTTCTTTTAAGAAAATTTTTCTTAAATTTTTCTTTTGAAGAAAAATTCTGAAATGAAGGTATTTACATCAAGTTCCTGAACAAAGCCTTTCCGTTTATCAAGCACACTGCCATTCGTTGTATATAAAATATATCAAACTGAAATCAAATCAAGGGGAGCCATCTGCTGTCAATTCATTCATTCACCAAGGAAGCATATTTATAAAATTGCTGTGTTTACAATTTACTGGGATTGATTCTCCCTTCCAGGCATTTCATCATCATACGAACAGCCCTGAAGATCAGGTCAAGATAGCTCCTCTTGGAGTAATCAACTGGGTGCCCTTCAGATAGTTTCAATTCCTATAAACCTCAGTCTGTATGATCAATAGAGAGCAATTAAAGGGATTGTTGCTCAAAATATGTGCCCAACTTGCCCAATGCCCTTTAAACCAGAATCTCTCTTCTCACAAGGATTAAGTAGATGGTCTAAAAATCCCAATAGTCTCCTGAAAATCTCATATCTTCCACCATGTTCATGTCTCAGACTTTGGGAATACCATAGGACCGTGATGGCGAACCTATGGCACGGGTGCCACAAGTGGCACGCGGAGCCATATCAGTGGGCACGCAAGCTCAGGTCCGGCGCGCATGTGCGCACCGCCCGGCTGATTTTCGGGCCTTCTGGGCCCACTGGGAGTCAGGAAACAGGCTGTTTCCAGCCTCCAGAGGGGGTGGGGAAGGCTGTTTTTGCCCTCCCCAGGCTCCTAGAAGCCTGGAGAGAGCAAAAAATGGGCGTGCCATTGCATGCTGGGAGTGGGGGGGGGTCATACACGCATGCGCGGGGGTGCATGGAATTATGGGTGTGGGCACACACACACGTGATCCCACGTATCCCCCCCCCCTTTTTTGGCACGTGAACCAAAAAAGGTTCGCCATCACTGCCATAGGATCATTACAACCGATAACCACTGATGGATACATTTATTGAAAGAGACTGACCATGAAAGAAATTGTCTGTCTTCAACTGTACTCCAGTAAACTCCATAAACTGAATTTCAAATTGTATAAAATTGTGCACTTTGTTATTGCTGCCCTAAATTTCATACCTTATATTCTTGATATACTCAAAATCTATGTATATACTGACATCAGTATGAAAAAAAATACAGCCATATGTAACTACTGTTTTGGCAAGTTCAGGGCATTTTGTAAAGATAATTTAACTCTAGCTTCCCTGTACCCATGAACCATAAGTGCTCAATTTTGCAAAGTTCCTTTGCCACCAGATATCCTTTTGAAATTGGTACAAAATATGAAACTGTGATAGCTTTGATTTTTAAATGTCAACATTAGGAATTTTATTTTTAAAAGTATATACTTTTGAAATAAAAGAAGCAATACGATCTGTATTAAGAACATTTGCAGACAATGTAGCGTATGTCAGTTGTTAGCAAGATATGATGAAACCGCAAAACTAATTTAGAAGGTGTGCATTTACTATATACCAGTGGTGGGTTCCTACCAGTGCGGTCCACTCTATAGCACCGGTAGCGGCCCGCTGGTGACGTCACAGTACCGGTGCGGTCGGCTGCCAGTGCCTGAGCACCGCCATTTAAAAAAAAATGTTTAAATTTTTTTTAAAAATTTCTTCTGCGCATGCCCAGAAGCCGAGCTTCCCACACTGCGCATGCGCTGCCTTCCTACCCCACAGTGAGTCCAAGCAGGGGAGGATGGCTGAGGGAGTGCGTGAGACACTGAAAGAACGGGCGGCAGGAGCTATCTCCATTCCCCTCCCTTCAGCAGTCCGAGAAGCCACGAACGCACGGTGATGATCCTAGGCATTTTCACATGTTTGAGGCTTCTCGAGCTGCTGAGGGGAGGGGGAATGGGCTGCAGGATCTATCTCAGTTCCCCTCCCTTCAGCAGTCCAAGAAGCCACGCCCACCCAGTCACATGGCTGGCAAGCCACACCCACAAAATAAACCACGCCCACAGAGTGGTAATAAAAAAATTAGGAACCCGCCCCTGCTATATACATATCTATTACACTATTCCCTTTGGGGGAAAACAACTTTATCCACATAAAAAGGAGTAAAAAATACTGAGACAAAGAAATTAGGGATGAGAGAAGAAAAAGGAAACATGAGAAAACTAGTTTACATCAACATTATTCTATTGTACACTGCAACACACTTTTCTATCTATGCAAATCATCCTACTTCTCACCATGCTCATGTACCACTTCATATACTGTTCTTAACATTTTTTTCAGAATCATGTCGATTTCATCAATTATTTTCTCTACCTTTCCTCTCCTCTAAATCCATTCATTTTTCTTTCATATATTTGTTTTGTAATTTGATCGTCATACATTCTCTCTTTATCACAACTTACTTCCTTTCATTCTCTTTCATATTCAATCCACTTTCATTCTTGGCCCAGAGTTTCTTTGGTTTAATAAATAAAAAAATCTTGCTTTTTACTACATAATCTTCTTAAGTACTACACTCAATTTACTCATTTTATATATGCATTTTCTGCAGACAAATAGCAGGGATATGTTCTACAGGTTTTTTTTAAACCTGCCAGGCTGGAATTCTGCCTAATAATATAGACACTAAGATAAACTGAATTTAAAAAAAATCATGCATGTTTACTCAAAAATTGACATTTGCACTTTAAGAGAAGCTCCTGCTTGTTCCTGCAGCAGTTTCCTTTAAAGTTCACATTATAACTTTCAAGAAATGCATTTATCAGGAGGAAAAAGAAGGCTTCTTATTGTGTCTTCTCTATTGAAGATTTTAATCTAATGCTGTAAGTGTTCTCTGTTTGTGCATTTTGTTTCTGTTGTGAATTGCAGATTTAATGCTCTAGTTTCTCATTGATTTAATGCTCTAATAGATAGCACACATATATTAGAGCATTAAATCATTGAGAATCTAGACCAACCCAGGTTTTACTAATACTGTTTTTTTTTTAAAAAAAGAGTCTTTGAATATAACAATATTGACTTTGGTCCTGTCACTACGTACCTGTGGTTGCTATGGAGAATCTGAGTCTCTGTTAAAACGTATGTCTGAGGACATATACCATTCATACTTTAAATGACAGATCTAGCTGAGCAACCCCAAAAATAGCAACTGCCCGTTTTTTCAGCAGTAGTATCAAAGAACAGAACAGTGATCAGAAAATACATGAAGTCACAAAAAGATGCTTATTTAAAAAAAGAAAGATAGAAAAGCTTTGGCAGATCATTTTTCCACTCCCACTTCCAAAGAGTAAAAACAGTGTGCCAAGATATTGGAAGGTTGAAACTAGATCTATATTATTATCTGTCATCAATATTAGGAGCCGAGGTGGCGCAGTGGTTAAAAGCAGCACTGCAACTACTTCAGTGACTGCTAGTTCAGCAGTTCAGCTATTCAAATCTCACCAGGCTCAAGGTTGACTCAGCCTTCCATCCTTCTGAGGTCGGTAAAATGAGGACCCAGATTGTTGGGGGCAATATGCTGAACTCTGTAAACCGCTTAGAGAAGGCTGTAAAGCACTATGAAGCGGTATATAAATCTAAGTGCTACTGCTATTGCTATTTGCAGCATATCAATCAGAATAGAGTTGGAAGCGACCTTATAGGTCTTCTAGTCCAGCCCCATGCTCAAGCAGGAGATCCTATACCATTTCAGACAGGTGGCTCTCCAGTCTTCTCTTAAAAACTTCTAGTGATGAAGCACCCACAACTTCTGAAGGCCAGCTGTTCCACGGGTTAATTGTCCTCACTGTTAGGAAGTTTCTCCTTCATTCCAGGTTGCTTCTCTCCTTGATTAGTTTACATCCATTGTTTCTTGTCTTGCCTTCTGGTGCTTTGGAAAATAAGTTGACCCCCTCTTCTTTGTGGCAGCCCCTCAAATACTGGAATACTATCATGTCACCCCTTGGAACTTTGATGTTATATATCAGTGATGGCGAACCTTTTTTCCCTCGGGTGCCAAAAGTGCGTGCGCGCACACTATCACGCATATGTGAGTGCCCACACCCATAATTCAATGCCTGGGGAGGGTGAAAATGGCCACCCCCGCCCCCACAGAGGTCCTCTGGAGGCCGGAAACGGCTCGTTTCCCGACTTCAGGTGGGCCCGTTTTTCGCCCTCCCCAGGCTCCAGAGGCTTCCCTGGAGCCTGGGGAGGGCAAAAATGCCCCCTGGAGGCCCTCCAGAAACCTTAAATGCCCTCCCAGAGCCTCCACATGAGCCAAAAATCAGCTGGCCAGCGCGCACATGCATGCTGGAGCTGAGCTAGGGCAACAGCTCGCGTGCCGGCAGATATGGCTCTGTGTGCCACCTGTGGCACACGTGCCATAGGTTCACCATCACTGTTATATATGTTGACAGCAACAAGATTATTTTATGCACAAAAATGGAAGGATGCTTTACTCTCTACAAATGGATGAATGGTTGCAAAAGCTGATGGAATTAGCAGAGATGGCTCAATTGACTGCTTTGGTAAAAGGAAAAAAAAACACGTGCTTTTGTTTCTACTTGGAAACTGTTTCCAGACTTTGTGCTTGAACTGGAACAAAAAATGAAATTTTGAGTTTTACTGATTAGATAGATCGGTTGCTATAGAAATGGCTAGTTTATACTAAAGGTAAAAAGTTGAGGTTCAATGTTATTTCTTATTCTACTGCACCAAAGGGAATCAGAAGTCAATGTTTCTTTCTTTTTCTCGTCTTCTCTACACTTTTCTCTTCCCTTTTCCCTCCCCTACTTTTCCTATGATTTGCTTTTGTATTTTTCTTTTTATATTATAACTAATAAAAAGTGGGAGGAAATAAAATAAATACAATAGCAATAGCACTTTACTTATATACCGCTTCATAGTGCTTTACAGCCCTCTCTAAGCGGTTTACAGAGTTCAGCATATTGCCCCCAACAATCTGGGTCCTCATTTTACCGACCTCGGAAGGATGGAAGGCTGAGTCAACCTTGAGCCTAGTGAGATTTGAACAGCTGAACTGCTGAACTAGCAGTCAGCCTGCAGTCGCAGCATTTAACCACTGCACCACTTCAGCTCTTGATGAAGAAATCTTAACAAGAAATCTCTACAAGAAATCTTAAAGCAAAAAGTTTGAAAAACAAACAAACAAATGTCACCCCTAGTCCTTCTTTTCTCTAGACTGGCATACCCAATTCCTGCAATGGTTCTTCATATGTTTTTGTCTCCAGGTCTTTAATCATCCTAGTTGTTCTTCTCTGCACTTTTTTCCAAAGTCTCAACATCTTTTTTGTAATGTGGTGACCAAAACTGGATGCAGTATTCCAGATGTGGTCTTACTAAGGATTTATAAAGTGGTACTAATACTTTACGTGATTTTGATTCTATGACTCTGTTTATACAGCCAAGGATTGTATTAGCTTTTTTGGCTGCTGCCACATGCTGCTGGCTCATTATTTTAGTTTATTGTGAGCTTTTCATCTCTGCAATGGTCCACAAAATCCATAGCTCAGGGGTGGGTTCTAACTAACCTCGCTGCCGGTTCGCTTCCTCCCGCACCGTGTGGCTGTGTGCGCATTGCATGCTTTGCGCGCGCACACATACGCAGTACCAAAAATCCCGGCTTCTGCGCATGTGTAGAAGCAAAAAACAAGATGGTGCTGCCTATGGCGCTGCTGAGAGAGCCGATCCAGGGGCGTGGCCAGCCGGCGATTGCTCCCGATTCGGCGAGCAGGGGGGAATTCCCGCTACCGGTTCTGTAGAACTGGTCCGAACCGGGAGCAACCCATCTCTGCCATAGCTTCTCTAAGGCCAGCCTCAATTAAGGAGAGAAGGTATCTACTGTTAAATTTAGAGGATCCAAAATTAATCAGAATGATTAAGTGGACCTCAGTTTAATTGGGCCATGCCATTTACATGCCGGAAGTCAGGAAATAAATAGGTTCTAAAGAAGATAAATGAAAGAAAACAATCCATAAAAGTTGTTTTGGCTGCAGATATCCATTATCTTTGGGCACAGTTTGCTGTTATAAAGTCTGCAAGGTTCCAAAATGAGTTCCAAGTCACAATATTTGAGCAAGCAATTAATTTGGCAATTTCTAAGATCCGGAGACAAATCTGAGGAAAAAAACCCACTTATCAAAGTGCAAACTTTTTCCCCACGCCATGCCTTCACTAAGATCATTCATAGTCCAACCAAACCAAAATGCTACCTCCATACTGATGATCATACAGTAATAAATTCCATCACAAATCCCACTTAAATTAATGCAAGCAGCAGAAAAGTTAATTTAAAGAGATATACACAAAACTTTTGATAAACGATGTAACTCGGCATTGTCTGTCTTCCCAAAGCCTTCCAAAATATTAGGTTTTAAGCAGAAGGACCCTTTACATATATGGCAGAAAATCAAAGTAAAACAATTTGTTAAATGTCCAAAAAAGCCCTCTGCTAACAAAACAGTGGCGTACTTTTTGAGTAAGTTGAGAAGTTCCAGAGCAGGCTTTGATCTAAGAGCTTATGCCTGCTCTGAAAAGGGCATTTTTGTTTCTCTCTGTCAAGCAAAAACAAAATTGCAGAGAAGGATGGATTGTAATTTTCTCCTCACTTTATTTTTAGCTAACCTAAACTATGGTATGTGAGCCATCCACAGAGTCCACAGTCTAGTTTTGGCACAACATCAAATCTCAGTCCCTGAGCAAATAGATCAAGGAGGGAAAGCCATAACAAGCAACAAGCAAAAATTTATCCAACTTCTTTCAAGAAATGTGTATACAATGACAAAAAAAATCTGCATTGTCTTGCTCTTAATTGGAGCAACATGTCCAGCATATTTTAACTTTAGATACAAATATTCACCTATTCCATGCAGATAGACAATCCTCTCCAAAATGAAAAACCCCAATTACCGGTATTCAATTTCAGATCACCAGTGGCTACAGCACCTTCCTCTCCCCTTCTTAAAAAAAACCAAAAACAAATTAGCCATAAATTACCCTCTGTGGAGAGATTCTCCAAGTACATTACAAATTCTTTTCTGCAAAGCCAATTTACAGGAAAAGTTTTCAATAAAGCCCTAAAAGGAGAATAAAACTGTAGACTTTTACATTTTAAGAAAGCTAAACATAAATGTAAATCTTACACATAGACCGTGCTTGTTAAATTCCCTGAAAACTTGACAGCTCAGAACCAAGGAAGAAGGATTACAAACCTCGTGCATCGAAGAATTCGTCATCAGAGCTTTCCACTGAGTCGATGTCTTCCATGGGCCACTGGGAGCCAAACTGGTGCAATCCAACTGAAAAAGGGGAGAAATGCAATATTAGCAAACAGAGGATTACAAGATGGAGTCCAATCAAACACTCTGCGTATTTAAAACCTTCCATCATTCATTCAGCAACTTTAAAATATACCATATATTATTAAGCATATGTGAATCTACTGAAGTTGGGTGGCTAATAAATTCAAATACATACATACAAGTGGTGGGTTCCTACCGGTGCGGTCGACTCTGCTGCACCGGTAGCGGCCGGCAGATTACACAATTTGCGTGCGACGGCTCTGGTCTTCACTGGTCCATTGCGCATTTCCATCTTTTTTTCAGAATTTTTGGGATTTTTTTGCTTCCTGCGCATGCGCGGAAGCAAAATCTCATGAGGGGACGCACGTGTGAGAGAGAGATTTTAGTGATTTTTTGCTTCCGCGCATACGCGGAAGCAAAAAATCACCAAAATTGCACGTGTGCGTCCCCTCGTGAGATTTCACCGATTTTTGCTTCCTGCACATGCGCGGAAGCAAAATCGTGCGAGGGGGCGTGCGCACATAGCGAGTGCATGCACGAAACGTGGTGATGCATGCGCAGCGCACTGGTAGCGAGGTAAGGGAGCAACCGCCCCTGATACATACATATGGATATATACATTTTTTAAAACTGCTACTGTCAAATCATATTTTTCTTGGCTGTAATAATCTATCATTTAATAAAAACATGCTTCTTTCTCCTATGCAATTTTGATGCAGACATAACCAATTAATCAATGACTAGATATAACAATTTCTTAAGTAATTAAATAATTGTAAGGGCCTTGGCAGTAGTCATGGGATTTTGAGGATCTCTTTGTGAAGCATCAAACAAAGACTTTTACGTTTGGGAACTTCTTCATTGCTATTGTGCCTCTGTAATCAGAAATCCGATGACACTGGAGATAAAGGACATTAAACATCAAGAGGGATTTAGAGGGGACAAGTTAAGAGAAACTCTGAATGATCCACCCTGGAACAGGGGGAAAGTGGAACTGACCTATTTTATTACCCTACCATTGGGAGCTACAGAAAGGAAAAGCTATTCGTTTTCCCTTGCTGGCAGAAGCCTTAGGATTTGACCCTATCTGATTGTATTTAATTCAGATGATAGCATTTAAATTGAGGGCAAGTCCAATATGCTTTAACTTTAGCCTTGGGAAATCATCATACTGGCTGACACACACCTCCATTCTTTAGATAAGGGACTGCCCAGATCAACTTGCAGATTTAGGATGCCACGCTACATTACAGATTTGCTTCTCAGACACATAGCATTCTGAAGAAACCTCAAACACTGACATTATGTCCTGTTTTTCAATCAGTTTTATCTGCCAAAATAACTCAAGTCATAAAAAAAAGATACTGAGCTGGACCTGCCCTGAGGCTCAAAGTCAAAAAAGACAAGGCACATGGGAGATGAGAAATAGTAAGAAAAGAAAAAGAGTCAGATTGACTGTTCGAGGTCAAAATGAAGTGGTAAGCAGCAAGTTGGCATTTATACATAGTTCAGTCTGGGCTGGTTTTAACTTATTAACAGATTAACAAGAGTTGGAAGGGACCTTATACTGTAGGTCATCTAGTCCAACCCCCCCCCCCGCTCAAGCAGGAGACCCTATACCATTTTTGACAGATGGCAGTCCAATCTCTTCTTGAAAGCTTCCAGTGATGAAACTCCCACAACTTCCGAAGGCAAGCTGTTCCATTGGTTGATTGTTCTGTCAGAAAGTTCCTCCTTATTTCCAGGTTGAATCTCTCCTTGATCAGTTTCCATCCATTATTCCTTGTCTGGCCTTCAGGTGCTTTGGAAAAAAAGCTTGACCCCCCCCTCCTCTCTGTGGCAGCCCCTCAAATATTGGAACACTGCTATCATGTCTCCTCTGGTCCTTCTCTTCTCTAGACTAGCCATGCCCAGTTCCTCTAACTATGTTTTAGTCTCCAGTCCCCTAATCATGCTGGTTTGATTTAATTATTTAAACTTTTGCTTAAATAGAAAGTTGTGACAGTTGTTCCTTTGGATAATAGATGGGGCCAGATTTGCTAGGGCAGATGGATGGAGGTGCAGTGTGGATCTCCAGTTCCAGGGACACTGGAAGCAGCGTAGTGTTAAACAGATTCTTTGCATCTGCCCTTTTCTTACCACTGTAAACATGTAGACAACACCACATAAGTATACCTATCCTTTGTGCCCTGATCAGAGTACACTTGAAGATACATTGCAGCACAACAATACAATTAATGTTGCTAGTTTCTGGGCAAGATTTGTGACGGGATAGGAATTTATTCCTACCGAGGCGATGTATAGATCTTGTTCCCTTGATGTCATTCTTACTTAGAAAATAAAACCGAGATTTAATTCTAATTAACAAAATATTTATTTCAGTATAAAAGTAACAAAACATAAACCTTAATAAGCTACATTTTCTCAGTTAAGAATTCACGTCTGCCTCGGGCAAGGCTTGCAGGAGAAGGAGAGAAGGGAGGAGACAAAACTCCTGGAATGCACACATGCGCAGTAATACATGTCACATGTCTGCTTGATTAGAAAATACAGTAGATCTAGAAATATAGTAGAGAACTAAGAAATATAGCACAGAAGCTCAACTGGCAATATATTCACATCGTGACAATTTGTTTGACTTGCACACATTTTAATCTTGTATTTTATATTTTATGTTGTATAGCATGCTTTATTTTAATTGTGATGCTTCTGATGCAAATAAACAAAAGACCACTGTAAACAAGCCAAATGTCCTCTTCCCATTATATATTTTCTGGAAAACCTGGATGCAATCTCCCAAGAGCTCTTGATCCATTGATGGATGGATCAAAATGGAGTGTGGACTATCCTCTCTCTTTCCCATTCCAAGAAATATACCTTTCTCGATGAAATTCAACAACAGAACATCAGAGACACTGACAGAATGGTATGGTAATACTTCAAGTAGATTGATATGCATTGGCACTAAGGAAAGGACTTATGACATATCCTACCTAAATCAGGGGTGTCAAACTTGCGTCATCACGGCGTCATGTGATGTATCGCGACTTTCTCCTCCCCTTCGCTAAACCGAGCATGGGAATGGCCAGTGCGTGGCACATCTGGCCCGTGTTTGACAGCCCTGTCCTAAAGTCTCTCAGTCTAAATGCTTGGGCAATGTTTTGCTGATACAAGAGGCCCAAAGCGGAAGTTCATGACCAAATGTATTCTTTCCTCTTCGCTTAGGTTAGGATTTTTCTTTTTCTGTTTCAAAATTGCATCAATTTGTTAAGAAATGCTATTTCCTCTTGATGTTGCCTCAAACAGCTAGGCCAGGGTGACCTAACCTATACCAACAGCCTGTGAATAAGCACAGGAGAAGAAAGGGATCTGCCATCTTCTCTCAGTACTGATGTTTGAGCTAAACTGGGCTCTTAGATCACTCTGAATTGGTGCTTAATTTATCTCTGCTTTAGTTTTCTCAACACTTCACTTTTTCCTTTGGTGTCATCTCTTTTTAGTTCTCATTCTCATTAGTCTATAATTACAGTGCAGCAACATCTGTAACAAATAAAATGACGTTAAAATGGCAATATATGCATCATTATTGCATGAATTATTGGTACAACATGCCGAAGTTGATATAAGTATTATGTGGTATCATTTATGTCATGCCATTATGTATCATTTTGCCTTCTCCTTCATTGAGCCCTCAGATGCTTATACTATGGGAGCCTTTCCAACTGATGAAGACAAGCTACATAATTAACAATCAAGTGTATAACAGGACAGGAGTCACACTCTGGGTGAAGATGACTTCTAAAGAGGTTGTTATATCCTGTTCATGATATTACAGGTCACAGGCTGCTGTTGTAAGTTTATTTTAAATTTGTGTGACTCTTGTGGGCCTCTTCCTCTAATAATCAATTGTAGTTCTGTCCAAAGATCTTAACTCAATGATAAAGCACATGCTCCGTGGGCAGAAGGCTCAATTGCTGAACATCGCTTATTTCTAAAGATCTTAGTGATAGATGGTTTCTCAGCCAAGATAACCCTTAATAATAGATTCCAGTCAGAGTGCAGAGTAGCTATTATTGTTTTAATTATATTGAGCTGATTATTCCAAAATTTAACTACACTCCCAATTCCTCAAATACAGTGAAGAAACTCATGAGTCAAACTGGGCTGACGTGCTGGTAGGTCAATGCTAATCATTTGCTGTTTTCTTCTGATTTTCATACCCAGACAATATGTTGGCATATACATGCAATGATTAATAATTCAGCCACATTTTTCTATCAACCAAATCCTCTCTATTTCTCCTGCAGAACCCATTTAATATAAATACAGTAGGCTATGTTTTTATAAATTTAAGATATCCAATTAAAACTAATGAATGTTGCAGTTATGAAGCCATTATCTTTATGTCTTTGAAGACATAGAACATGGAAAATGTTAACAGCTTGGCTATGTTAAATAAAATCCACTTAATGTTAAGTGTTGTCTGACAAATAGTCTTTCAAATTAAACTACAAAACATTACAAAAACTTGCTAATTGAACCTAGGTATTATTAAGATAAATGTTTAGGGCTTGAAGGACATTCTTTTATATTTCATCTTTACCTTAAAGGAAGCAATTTTGCAGGCCTTTATTTTCAAGCTGCAAACAGACTATAATATCACTCAAGCAACAGTAGTGAAGGCTTAATTTACTTAACACACTATTTAAAAAAAATACAATATGGACATAGCCAAAACTTACTGGGATTTAACATTTTCCTCCCTGCTTAAATCCTGAGGAAAATCTGCATCTAAAAATGTTTTTTGTTTAGATTCCACTGGCCCTGATGTGACTCACCCCCAAAGCAAACATCATCTATAGAAGAATTATTTCTTCAGTACTTGAGCAGGGAAGAAAAAAATTAAAATCCTCCTCTATGCTTACTCAGGTCTCAATAATCATCCACAGCTGGGATTAATTGCAGTTAGGTTTCACATCTGGTTGTGAAAATGGGCCAATCAGATCCTGTTAATCTGGAATCTCCTATTTTGCTACTCTTATCCAAGCTTTCTAAACCCAGTGGTTCTGTGTAATAAAATTCTCTTCCCAAAAAAATTACAGTACTTGAGGACATGCAGTTGAATAAATATATGTTGCTATGCTATTGGTTTTCCAATAGCTTTACTGAACTTCATTTTACTTTCCCCCTTTCTGAAATGTTAGGTTCTAAGCCAGTGATGGCGAACCTTTTTTTCCTCGGATGCCGAAATAGTGCGCACACATGCTATCACACATGCGTGCGTGCCCACACCCATAATTCAAAGCCCCCCACTTGTCCTACCCCCCTGCGCATGCGTGCGCAATCCCCCCCACTCCCCCATTTCCCGACTTCCAGTGGGCCCGGTAGGCCCTTTTTTTTACCCTCCCCAGGCTCCAGACGCTTTCTTGGAGCTTGGGGAGGGCGAAAACGCTCCCCCTGCCACCCCAGAGGCCCTCCGGAGGCCGAAATTGCCCTCCCAGAGCCTCTGCGTGAGCCAAAAATCAGCTGGTGGCAGTAGTGGGTTCCTACCGGTGCGCTCTCCGCCTTTCTTCGCCGCCGAGCCGAAGACGCTGGCGGCGTTTGCGGCGCGGGGCTTCCCCCGCCCGCTTTCCCGGGACGCCGGGATGCCGCCATTTGCGTTCTTCTGCACTTCTGCGGAGTGCAGAAGAACGCAAATGGCGGCATCCCGGCGTCCCGGGAAAGCGGGCGGGGGAAGCCCCGCGCCGCAAACGCCGCCAGCGTCTTCGGCTCGGCGGCGAAGAAAGGCAGAGAGCGCACCGGTAGGAACCCACTACTGGCTGGTGGGCATGCACATGCGCGCTGGAGCTGAGCTAGGGCAACGGCTCGCGTGCCGGCAGATATGGCTCCGCGTGCCACCTGTGGCACCCGTGCCATAGGTTTGCCATCACTGTTCTAAGCTTTTCACGGGACATGGTGAAGCTCCATGAATACAGAAGGTGCTATATAAATTATTCAAAAGACCTGGTTCACACAAGAACATATTTGTGACAGAAGCACTCATGATGCTAGCAAAGTTTGGTATATACAAAAATAGATCCAATTCTTCTCTGCAGAAGATCAAAAAAAGGCAATCTTTGCCCTTGATGCTGAAATAAGAAAGAATTTCATGGGGGAGGGGAATCATTTGCCTTTTTCAGTTTCCTTTTATATAATATATGCATCTGATGAGGTTTCTCAGTGTTGTTTCATATTTCATTTGCATTTCCCCTAAGTCTTTTATCTCCTCCTGGGAAGACATGAGGGTTTCACAGGGCAATTGTCTCTTGGTGTCATTTTCATGAATGGTATCTACTGTTTATAGGCGAAGAATGGGCCCATCACTATTTTCTCATGATAACAGCTTGCTTTTGCAAAACATTGCAGCCATTTGGCCAAACACTGCATTATCAAAACTCAACCATGACAAGGATGAACAACATGCAAACTTGGACTTCTTCAGACTCGCTGATTTGTAGACAATTTGGCTTCCTAAATAGGGAAGGAGCTGGTAGCAGCAGGATGCCCCCACTATACAAAGTTTTCTGTATCAGGAAAACTGCCAAAGAAGGGAGAAATGTGCAAATCAAGTTGGCATAAGGCTCATATATTTCCATCTGTCTTAAAGAGAGGCTGCCTGTTGTAGAGACAAAATGCTAACATTTCTAATTATCTTTCTTAATAAGAGCGACATTGCCATCAATGTGAAGGGTAGGGCTAACTGCGAATGTTATAACACAAAATGAAGACTCGCAGAAGTCCTGAAGCCTTAGAGATGGGTTCCTGCAGGGAACTGACCCTTTTTGTTAGTATTCTGGACAGTGGGAAGCATTTCCCTGAGAAGCACATACGTGTTTCTCTCCCATCTGTTTCCAAAGATACATAAACATTTTATTATTGTGCATAAATTTTCAATAACAACATTAAATCTACCAAAATGTCTTTGGGTACTTTGCTTTTTTTTACTGTGATTTTTTGAATTGAAGTTGCTTTATTTCATGTTAATCTAAAAACATAAATATTGCAAACAAAAGAAAATAATGCAATATTACTGCAATGCGCTCTACATGGGGCTACCCTTGAAGAGTGTCCGGCGACTGCAATTGGTGCAAAATGCAGCTGCGCGAGCTGTGGTGGGTGTACCCAGATGCACCCACGTAACACCGATCCTCCGCCAGCTGCATTGGCTGCCCATTGGTCTCCAGATCCAATTTAAGGTGTTGGTCGTTACCTTTAAAGCCCTACATGGCTCAGGGCCAGGTTACCTTCGGGACCGCATCCTGCCGCATACCTCCCTATGACCGGTTAGGTCCCACCGAGTTGGTCTCCTCCAGGTCCCATCGACCAAGCAATGCCGGTTGGCAGGGCCGAGGGGGAGAGCCTTCTCTGTGGGAGCCCCCTCCCTTTGGAACCAACTCCCTCCGGAGATCAGGACTATCCCCACCCTGCTGGCCTTCCGTAAAGCAATAAAAACTTGGCTCTTCCAGCAGGCGGGGTATGAGTGAAAGTTCTTTTTAAAATATTGATAGCATTTTAACATGTTTTTTTTTAAAAAAATCGCTTTTATTGATTATATGTTTCTATACCTGTTGTTAGCTGCCCAGAGTCCCCCGGGAGTTGGGCGGCATAGAAATTTTAATAAATAAATTTTAATAAATAAATATGATATACATAAAGAGACAAGGGGTCCTAGTCCTCTCTGAGTTTTTTTGTTTTCTTGCAGAAGTTTCATTATCCTAAATAGATAATAGCATCAGTTAACTCAGCATCAGGACTAGCACTGATGTTGTTACCTAGTTAGAGTAATGAAACAGCTGCAAGAAAACAAGCAAACTCAGAGAGCACCAAGGACCCTTCATTTCAACCCTATGCTACAAATATTCTCCTTTATTGGTACATAAAGAGACTTTATATAAAGAGACTGATGGTGTCATCGTTCAAAACTGGAGAAACAGGAAAGGATGTCATGTGACTAAGAAACCCCACACTTGGAAGACCTTTGTCTAACCTGACAGCCATTTTCAAACCACTTTTACTGAGATCCTAGCACTTTCACTGGGAAAAGAGGAAATAGCAATTAAGAAGCACAGCTTATTTGCTAAACACACATATATATATACCTAGTAGAGTCCAGGGGTGGCCAAACTATGGATCTTTGAGGACCTGTGGACTTCAACTCCTAGAATTCCTGAGCCAGCCATGCATGCATGCATGGCTGGCTCAGGAATTCTGGGAGTTGAAGTCCACAGGTCCTCAAAGAGCCATAGTTTGGCCACCCCTGTTAAGTAGACATCCCCCAATGCAAGACTTTACAAAAAATTATTTAATCTCTTCCATTTATTTATTTATTTATTTATTTATTTATTTATTTATTTATTTATTTATTTATTTATTTATTTATTTATTTATTTATTTATTTATTTATTTATTTGGTATTCTTATATGCCGCCCAACTCCCGGAGGACTCAGGGCGGCGTACAACATAGGAAAAATACAGAATAACCAATTCATAAATAATATTTAAAAGCAATATAAAAATTAAAAGACTCAATATTTAAAGTCACCCAACAGGCATTCAACAGCCATACATACTTGGGGGTGAGCTCGAGTGGATTAGGCTCTACCCCCGGCCTGCAAGAAGAGCCATGTCTTAACGGCTTTCCGGAAGGCCAGCAGAGTGAGGATAGTTCGGGTCTCTGGGGGAAGTTGGTTCCGGAGAACGGGGCCGGCCACAGAGAAGGCTCTCCCCCTAAGGCCCGCCAGCCAGCAGTGTTTGGCCGACGGGACCTGGAGGAGGCCGACTCTGTGGGCCCTAACCGGTCGAAGGGAAGTGTGAGGCAGAATGCGGTCCCGGAGGTAGCCTGGTCCTAAGCCATGAAGGGCTTTAAAGATGGTGATCAACACCTTGAATTGGACCCGGAGACCGATGGGCAACCAATGCAGCTGGCGGAGTATAGGTGTCACGTGGGTGTACCTAGGCACACCCACCACAGCACGCGCAGCCGCATTTTGCACCAACTGAAGTCTCCGGATACTCTTCAAGGGTAGCCCCATGTGCCGAAATAGCACACTGGCCATCTTTGTGGATAGACTGGCAGCAACTCCAAGCATCAAATGCCTCTCCCCTTTTTTAAAAAAGAAAAAAGAAAAGTGGGGGGGAACAAAACACCTTATTAATTCATAAAAATTAAATCAGGTCCAAATGGCTTATTGAATGGAAAGCCAGACTTTGATTTTAATTAAGCCAAATTGGTGGAACACCTGGGAAGAACTGGCAGCCAGAAGGAAAAGCAAGATAAAAGCAGCCAAAGGGAATAATGAGTGGGTGGGAAGGCAGAATGGATTGCACACAAAGAAGAGAGGAAAGCCTCTGGCTTTGAATTTGAATGCCAGTCCCTCAATTTCACTTCCCCCAAATGCCAAGTGACTATGTCCTTGGGGTAATAAGGAGAAGCCAGTTCCATGTAGTGGTTAAGGTGCTTGGCTAGAAATCAGGAGGCAGTGAATTCCAGCCTTCCTTTCTTAGGTATCAAAACCACTGGAGGATTTTGGGCTACTCCAGTGCTTCTCAAATAGTGGGGCGGGCCCCCCTGGGGGGGTGCAGAGCGATGCCAGGGGGGGCGCATGACCCTGGGGAACATGCTTTTTTTTGCCACAGGGAGTAGGGGTTTTTTGCACCGAACAATAGCACACAGCACAGAGCAGGAGATATGAAGTGCAGATAATAAACCCTTAAGAGACACCATGAAAAAATATTTAACAGGGATGAAAAGAAAGGAGGCGAGAGACGGAGATAATGAGACAAACGTAAGTCTCCCGAAAGCTAAGACGAGGAAATATGATGAAGCACATGTAGTGCTTGGCTTCACTGTGACTATGGTGGGAGACGAGGAAAGACCGCTATGTTTACTGTGTCTAAAAATGTTGGCAGCGGACAGCACGAAGCCAAATAAATTAAGGCGTCACTTAAACACATTACACCCCAATCACGCTGATAAGCTGCTTGAGTTTTTTCAGCGAAAACGTGCCGAATATTGCAAACAATCGTCCCGGTGGAGAGTTGGGGAGGCGCGAAATGTTTACTTGTTCCTTGGGGGGGGGTGTAACAGAAAATAATTGAGAAGCACTGGGCTAGTCACTCTCTCTCAGCTCTACCCACTCAGAGGATTGCTGTTGCGGGGAAAATAGATTTCATAGATTTGATGTTGTAGGTCTGACATCAAGAGACTGTCTGAGAAAAGTAGTAATTGATTTTGCAAGAGGAGATCTCTTGAATTTATAGCAACATTCTCAAAGCCACTAACACTCTCCATCCTCCTTTAGAGCAGTTTTTCTTAAAGTGCGGCCCTAAGACCCCTGGGGGACCCCCAAGAGCCTCTTGGGAGTCCATGAAATCAAAATTATTTGACAGCCTATGTGGAAAACTAATACATTAGTATATTAAACATTAGCAAATATAATGTAAATATATATTTACATTATATTATATATTTACATTTGAAAGGAAACTACAGCCACCTATCTTGTAAATGGATCATATGCTTCCTAACAGACAGGAAGCAGCAGATGAAGCTAGGCAAAATCACATCAGATACCTGCACAATTAGGGCTGTGTGCTCTCTCCACTTCTCTTCTCTCTATACACCAATGACTGCATCTCAAAAGATCGCTCTGTTAAAATACTGAAGTTTGCAGATGATACAACAGTGATTGGTCTCATTCAAGACAACGATGAATCTGCATACAGACGGGGGGGTGGGGTTGAACAACTAGCCTTGTGGTGCAACCAGAACAATCTGGAACTAAATACACTCAAAACCATAGAAATGGTGGTGGATTTTAGAAGAAAACCTCCTATACTACCACCTCTTACAATACTAGACAACACAGTATCAACAGTAGAGTCCTTCAAGTTTCTAGGTTCTATCATATCTCAAGACTTAAAATGGACACCTAACATCAAAAACGTCATCAAAAAGCACAACGAAGAATGTTCTTTCTGCGCCAACTCAGAAAGCTCAAACTGCCCAAGGAGCTGCTGATTCAGTTCTACAGAGGAATTATTGAGTCTATCATCTGCACCTCCATAACTGTCTGGTTTGGCTCTGCAACCAAAAAAGACAAACCCAGACTTCAACAGATGATTAGAACTGCAGAAAAAACAATTGCTACCAACCTGCCTTCCATTGAGGATCTGTATACTGCACGAGTCAAAAAGAGGACTGTGAAAATATTTGCAAACCCCTCACATCCTGGACACAAATTGTTTCAACTACTACCTTCAAAATGACGCTATAAGGAACTGCACACCAGAACAACTAGACACAAGGACAGTTTTTCTCCGAATGCCATCACTCTGCTTAACAACTAATTCCCACAAGACTGTCAAATAATTTACTAAGACTGTATTACTATTATTTTTCTCTTCCTTACTAGTATCTATTTCTTCCCACTTATTATTATAATCATGTTGCTTGTATCTTTCAATTTATATTGTTTTTTATGTTTCCATATACGATTTGATAGCTTATTAGTAACCTTGACTATCACTAAGTGTTGTATCTTTTTATTCTTGATGAATGTATTTTATTCTCCTTATGTACACTGAGAGCATATACACCAAAGACAAATTCCTTGTGTGTCCAATCACACTTGGCCAATAAAGAATTCTATAAAGAGAGATGGAGGCCTGAGAGAGAAAAAAGTTTAAGAAACACAGCTTTAGAGCAAATTAGGAGATCTAAACTAGTGGGATAAAATACCACATTGAAAGAAGGAATGCATATTAATGGCAGGACTGTAAAGTATAATGAAGCCTGGCATCTCCACCCTATATTTAGCCTCAAGTTGCTGTACAAGAATCCTTAACACTGCTTCAGGATGGAGTAGTCCTATCCTGCCATAAGTGAAGAAAAAAAACCAGGAAAAAAAGAATGAAACAGTACTAAACTCCTTATCCTCCCACCGTTTATAGAGTCAAAATAGCACAAACTGAGCCACAGAGGAAGCTAAAGCTAAAAAAATCCAACTTCCTCTCCCAAGCTCTATCTCCAGACCTATAAGATATGGCAGTGTTTCTCAACCTTGGCTACTTGAAGGTACTGTATATGGAGTTCAACTCCCAGAATTCCCCAGCCAGCATAGCATAGCTGGCTGAGGAATCCTGGGAGTTGAAGCCCACATATCTTCAAGTAGCCGAGGTTGAGAAACACTGTGATATGGCATTTCTCCCTGCTCTACTCTCTTGTTATCATTGGCTTTTTAAAAATGTTTAAAATTGCAATAAATTAACTATTCCTCTTCTGCAGCAAAAACAAACAGCTGTATTTTGGTGGCTGCGAAGTTACTGCATGTTATATTTCTAAGCTGAGGTGACATTGAATAGCTTCTACTGAGACAACAAGTAGAATTTTTTTTCCATACAGCACTGCAGAATTGGTCACGTTTTCTTATAGAGAAACAGAAAAGTCCAAATGGGGCTTCATTCCCCCTGCCGCCATCACTCCATTTCTCTCCCCAAAACACATTCTTGTTCTGAAAAGGAAGAAGACACTGTTCTCAAACTTGATTCAGCATGCTCTGAAATGGTGAGGCGCATCATTTAACCAGCCTCACTGTAAAATAGGTGGTTAAAATAAAGGGAACAGAAGCCCATTTTAATTGATTGTGGAGGGTGTAGTCTGAAATTATAGCAGACAGAGTATCTCTACTAAAAGAATGCCAAGCTTAGGTGTCATTTATCACTAGAAATTTTGGATTCCAAAAATGTCCTGGCCTATTCAAACCTGCATGAAAATGGCCATTCACCTAAGCACTAGATCCACAAGACTGATTCACTCATGGAAGAAAAAGCACAGGTAGTCCTCAACTTACAACCACAATTGAGCCCAAAATTTCTGTTGTTAAGTGAGACATTTGTTAAGTGAGTTTTGCCCCATTTTACCTTTCCTGTCACAGTTGTTAAGTGAATCTCTGCACTAGATAAGTTAGTAAACTGTTGTTAAGTGAATCAGGCTTCCCTTTGACTTTGCTTGTGAGAAGGTCGCAAAAGGTGATCACATGACTTTGGGACACGGCAAAGGTCAGAAATATGAACCAGTTGCCAAGCTTCTGAATTTTGATCACATGATCATGCGGATCAGTGGTGGGTTCCTACTGGTGCGGTACACTCTATCACACCGGTAGCGGCAGGCTGGTGACATCATCAAGAGGCTACCGACCCGGTGTGGTCGGTTGCCGGTCCCTAGGAGCCGCCATCTTTTTTTGTGAATTTCTGGGCGCAATTTTGCTTCTGCGCAGAAGCAAAACCACACCAAAATCTTGCGAGGGGATGCACATGTGCGCAAGATTTCGGCAATTTTTTGCTTCCATGCATGCGCGGAAGGAAAAAACCAACAAAATATCGCGTGCGCATGCATCCCCTCAAGATTTCGGCGGGATTTTGCTTCAGTGCATGCGCGTAAGCAAAATTACAAGAGGGGGCGCGCATGCGTAGCGAGCACGCACACGCACAAAACATGGTGATGTGCGCGCAGCGCACCGGTAGTAAGGTAAGCGAGCAACCTGCCCCTGGTGTGGATGCCACCAAAGTCGTAAGTGTGCAAAACAGTCGTAAGTCATACTTTTCAATCCTGTTGTAACTTTGAATGGTCACTAAATGAACTGTTGTAAGTTGAGGAGTACCTGTTTCTGTTTCCTAGATTGCAGCTGCAACGTCAAGCATGCTCTGATCAAGGTGCATGAGTAAAATATTCCTTCAATAATATGCCCATTCCATCTCTGCCAAGTCAAGCACAATCCCTCCCTCCCCCTCCCTCTCACTAATTCACTCACTCTTTCTCATTAGTGATAGTCATCCCACTCAGCCCAATTACTGAAAATCAATTATTGCCCTCAGATCCCACAGGGAGATGTCTGTCAAAGAGTTCTCACTTCACAGGCACATTACAGTATCGTGCTGCCTCAGTAGATCCAAGTAAAAGCAAGAGAGTTCTTCTCATCCCATTCAGACAGAAAAACACTTCTTAAAAATATGAAAAGAATGGGAAAGGATCTTTTTTCAGATACCTGGGTTTAACAGCAGGCATTGGACTGGGGATTAATATATTTGGTTAATTTTACAGACTTTGTATTTATTAATCACCCATAGGCTGCAAGTAGCCCTCTATGTGAACTTTCTGTGCCTTAAAGAACAAACTCTGACAAACTCACTTATTTTCAGCAATGCTATTTTCACACGTTATAGCACTTAGACTTATATACCGCTTCATAGTGCTTTACAGCCCTCTCTAAGCGGTTTACAGAGTTCAGCATATTGCCCCCAACAATCTGGGTCCTCATTTTACCGACCTCAGACCATGTTCCTACCAGTGGTGGGAAGCGTCCCAGGCGGGTGGGCGGAGCCTCCCGCCGCCGCCGCTACAGGTTCTAAGAACCGGTCTGAACCGGGAGCAACCCACCGCTGGTTCCTACTTTTAAGAATACTAAATGTCAGTGTTCATGTGATATGCTTAATTAATCATCTTTTGGGGGCTGCACAATGCACTAAAATATACTTTAATTAAATGGGCTCAATTTGCATTACATGCTACGACACAAAAACATAACCAAATTTAACATTAAAGGAGCTTGGCATTTTTGTATTAATGTGTGGGAATACATTTTATGTACTTCCCCCCAACTAAATAGGGTTATCTTTATCATTAGCAAGGAATGTTGCATATTGCATGGATAAAATTAAAACTGGTTTCCTAATATACATACCGGTACATGTTCTTTTTCTTATCAAGAAATCTTGATCGATCAAAAACACAGTGGATTATGGCACTCATATCTACAGGGCTATCTGGTAAATTATGTTTTCTTTTCTCTTTTCTTAATATTTCTATTACTTGTTCCTTTTCCATGCTTATTATTCCATTTTCAACATATTATTAACTTGAAAATAAATAGTGTAATCAGGTATATATGGATATATGTATAACATATTCAGCTGCTTAACTGATAGTCAATCCTGTTGTCTGAAAAGATCCCCATGAGTTAAATAATTATCTCCATGTTCTCAGGACTGAAATATTCGCCCTTCCCCTCGCAGACATCACGTCCCTGCTAACATTCTCTGTGTCAGGGTTCCAAATAGCATCCAAAATTAAATCAGAGTCCGAGGCAAAGTATTCCTCAGTTCCAATTTATTAGCAGAGCCATGTTGGCACATCTGGGAGAAACCCGAATCTGAAGTCCCAGGGGTTTCTCCACCCAGTTGAAAGTTCAAGCCCTTGTCCCCACACTCCCAAGTCGATCACGTTGACCAATCTTCATCTGCCAATTTGGCAGCAATTCCCATCTCCTTCCGTGCAGGTGCAGAAGTGTGAAGACAAAGGATGACCTTGACCATCTAGAAGGAATTTGTTATGGCTACAGGCAGGCATCCCTCATGTAACTACCCCTCCCAAATTCCCACAGCTAAGAATACATTTTAAAATAGCATAAAGTGTGGCAGCCAAAGACCCCAACTAAAAATTGTCCAAGAACTGTAGATTGATTGTGTTTTGCTTCACTTTCATTGAAATTAAATGGGTTTGTTGCATTTTTTTATAGTCTACATTCAATTCTGAAGATACTTCTGGTCTGAAATAAGACAGTCATAGGTCATCTGTCCACATTTTACTAAAGATCAGAAAAAGTTTCTGTAGCTGAATCCTAGGCTTTTTTTAAGGCTAAATAATGCTGTTCCGTGGTCCCAATGACCTCCAGCAAGTCTTCCCCAAATATAGAGGTAGTTTGTGCTAAGTCATGGTTTGTTTAACCATGGTTTACTTTGAGAACTAGCCAAAGATGAAAAGATGGGTACCATATCAGTGAATCACATGATACAGGACATTATTCTGGAAACTGTCTAGAGCAGGGGTGTCAAACTCAAGGCCCCGGGGGCTGGATCCGGCCCACGGGGTGCTTAGATCTGGCCCGCGGTGCCGCCCTGGAAACAATGAAGGACCGGCCCGCGGTGCCTCTGCCAGCAAAAACGGAGCTTGCGAGGGCTATGGGTGGCCCTCGCAAGCTCCATTTTCACTGGCAGAGGGTTGCAGGAGGCTGTCACAGCTGAAAACGGAGCTTGGGTGCCCGCTTTCGCTGGCCGAGTGCTTAGGCCACCACAGATGCCCCTGACACGAGTGATGTCGAACTGGCCACGGCCCCCCTGGCCACACACCCCCCCAAGGTAAAACATAACCCTGATGAGGCCCTCAATGAAATCGAGTTTTGACATCCTGGTCTAGAGTATTAAATATTAGCAACAAATTCCTTCAAGGAGCACTATAAAATTTAAGCAATATGGCCAGAGAACTGGACCTACTTCTGACTTTCAAACAAGACCACCAGTTTTTCCCTCCACAGAAGGTACTCTAAAAGCACCTTTTAACTCCACTTCAGTTCTAGTGAAATATAGTTTCCTAGCCTACCAGTTGCTAGGCTACCACAACGTTCTCCTTTGCCTGCAACTAACCACAAGCCAGAGCTAAAGAGAATGAACGCTGAGGACAATTACTGGCCTGCAAGAGCATCACTGAAAGCTTTGGCACCTTGAACTGTGTGATGGAAAATGTATCTGCAAAAAAATTGGAACAATATTCATATTCATATTCTCTCATTCTCTCTCCCTCCCCCCCCCCCCACACATCTCATGTAAGGCATTTCAGCTGCAGAGCCCAGCTGTGTACACACATACACTATCTCTTACTCATTCACACACACTTACAGAGAGACAGAACCCATTAGAAGCTTCCTTGAGGATCACATCACTGTTTGGTGAAATCAAACCTTTTATCAGGTGCTCAGAGTTGTTTTCTCCTTCAACAAGCATTCACTTCATGGAAATTTTAGATGCACTTGCTTTTCCTTCCAGAGCAAGAGAAGAATAAAAAGAGGGCATTTTTCTAATATTGCATTTTTCCCCCTGGTTAGCGTAAAAAAAACACACCTTCCTATTAGGTTTCACTCAAATTCAAAGTTCAGTTTTTAATATACTAAGGTTTTTATAGCAGCCATGGGGATCGGGTGTGTGTGGGGAGGCAGGATGTGGAAGAGAAAAAGTTTTTCATATTAAATTATATCTATAGCCTGCTCTTTTCTAGCTAGACAATACAGAAAACGACTGTACATGAAGCCTGGCAGGAATGCCTCTTGGTGAGTTGCCTCCTGGTGCGTTGGATACAAGAGAGATTACATAGGACTGACCAATTCAGCTGTTGCAAGGGATGCTTTATTTCCTGAATAAAATTTTTGAATAATGATGAATAGAGTATTGATAGAATAAATGTAATACAGTATTACTCAGAGATGAGCATTCAGGATACCAAGATGTGTTCTATGTCTTCAAAATGTGTATAGTATAATAATTTATGTAAGGTATATAGCTATTTCTCTTTGTTTAATTTAATTTAATTAATTTAATTAAATGGATTTGTATGCCGCCCAACTCCCTAGGGACTCTGGGCGGCTCACAACATATTCAGATCCATTACAGCAATATAAAATACAATAAAATACAATAATTAAAAACATACAAAAGTTAAAAGAATATAGTCTCGCTTTCACCCCGCCTGCCGGAAGAGCCAGGTTTTTATTGCTTTCCGGAAGGCCAGCAGGGTGGGGATAGTCCTGATCTCCGGGGGAAGCTGGTTCCACAGGGAGGGAGCTCCCACAGAGAAGGCCCTCCCCCTCGGCCCCGCCAACCGACATTGTTTGGTCGATGGGACCTGGAGGAGGCCGACTCTGTGGGCCCTGACTGGTCGTAGGGAGGTATGCGGCAGGATGCGGTCCCGAAGGTAACCTGGCCCTGAGCCATGTAGGGCTTTAAAGGTAACGACCAACACCTTAAATTGGATCCGGAGACTAATGGGCAACCAATGCAGCTGGCGGAGGATCGGTGTTACGTGGGTGCATCTGGGTGCACCCACCACAGCTCGCGCAGCTGCATTTTGCACCAATTGCAGTCGCCGGACACTCTTCAAGGGTAGCCCCATGTAGAGCGCATTGCAGTAATCCAGCCGTGAGGTGATAAGGGCATGAGTGACTGTGAAAAGTGCCCCCCTCTCCAAGTAGGGTCGCAATTGGTGCACAAGACGTACTTGTGCAAAGGTCCCCCTATCCATAGCTGAAAGATGTTGCTCCAATTTTAGCTGTGGATCTAGGAGGACACCCAAATGTTGAAAAACCTGTGCTTGTTTTCCAGATGTATTGTAAGGTGTTGGCACGATTTAGTAACCCAAGGTCAGCAAAAGATGTAATCTTCCTTTCAGAAATCTATTCATGAGTCATATGATTTCAAACTTTGGAATGCAATCTTTAATTGCACAGCCCTCTCTGCTTTCAAGAAGAGCATCACAACTTTTCAATCTAGTCTTTGAAGTTGATTGAATATGATGGTATTTGGATAATATTCTTCTAGGCAACATCAGTTATTTCTCAACTAGTCTCTCTCATAAAGAAGTCAAGTACACGGTCAATATATTAATTCCTCTTCCTCAACACTGTCAGGAATAATTGCTTGTGTACATACAATTCATGTAACCGGGTCAGCTGAAGATGAATGACGGTGTTTGCACATGTTTAGCATTCACCCTGGCTAGATATTTTTGTGGCTTGGAGTATTGTTGAAATCTTAAAAAAGGAAATTTAGTAACCAAATTAAACCTTGCAAACACAGCCATTGAGCTTGGAAAAGATGAAAAAAATAGAAATGACCAACTGATTTCGCCACAATCTCTCAACCTACGGAAGGATGTGCATATAAAAGCAGTTAGATGAACTCCTATGCACAGAGCTAATATTAAAATGGAAAAAACATGCATTCAACTCTTATAGTATACAGTATATCCTTACATATCTCCATTTAGAGCCTCTCATATCCACCCATCCATCCATTTTCTCTGTGTTATATACAGTCACCTACATTTTTCCCATCCATCCTGCCTTGTACATACACTCAGGCATACATAGATAATGTATGAGGTTGAGCAGGGGGAGCTCCTTTGTACCAATGGAACAAGACTTCTCTTTGCTGTTGTTTACTTGTGTTCTTGATCATCTGATCAACAGGACTGGGAATAAAATTATGGGGAGGACAATTTCCTCTTGCATTCCCCCCCTCTCTCCAATGTTGTTATTCAGACAACTTGGAAAGAGCAGAATAATCAGTGGAAAAGGAGTCATCTTTGGGGAGCTTTTGTCTGAAAGCATTTAAGGTCACCCAAGAATGATGCAAATGGAAGGGCAATATGAGGAGGTCTGGTGGTAACCAGGAGGTGAGGGCCAGCTCTCAGCTTCCTTCGCCAAAGACAAACAATTGCTCTTAGCCAGCTTTGTCCTGAAACTGTTGGATTCTTGTCTCTATGACCCTGCAAGATCCTGGTTTTGTCACCTGTCTTTAGATTTAATATCAGACTCTTGATCTGGGAAGAGGAAAGAAAAGCATTTTAAAATGTTTTTCTAGCACAATAGGATTATCATATGTGCCCAGTATTGCTCAGTATTGCCAGAGAAAGTTGGATGTTAGACTCTGAATGTCCTCATCTAGCCAAATATTTAAAAAGAGCTAAATGTTCAGGATTGTTTATTTATTATTATTTTATTTATTTCCAAAGACCCTCTACCACACTCCCCCACCTTCTGTGTCAATGCATATCCTGCACTCTTATAAACAAGATAAGAAGAAACTTGCTGGATTGCATTGGTGGCGCAGTGGTTAAAATGCAGTACTGCAGGCTACTACTGAAGTTTGGCAGTTCGAGTCTCACCGGCTCAAGGTTGACTCAGTCTTCCATCCTTCCAAGGTCAGTAAAATGAGGACGCAGATTGTTGGGGGCAATATGCTGACTCTGTAAATTGCTTAGAGAGGGCTGTAAAGCACTGTGAAGTGCTATTGCTAAGTGCTATTAGCCCATAGTCCTAGATCAGTGATGGCGAACCTATGGTGGCACGCGGAGCCATATCTGCCGGCAAGCGAGCCGTTGCCTAGCTCAGCTCCAGCGCGCATGTGCACGCTGGCCAGCTGATTTTTGGCTCGCACGGAGGCTCTGAGGGGGCGTTTTCAGCTTCCGGAGGGCCTCCGGAGCGATGGGGGAGGGTGTTTTTGCCCTCCCCAGGCTCCAGGGAAGCCTCTGGAGCCTGGGGAGGGCGAAAAATGGGCCTACCGGGCCCACCAGAAGTTGGGAAATGGGCCATTTCCGGCCTCCAGAGGGGCGGGGAGGCCATTTTCACCCTCCCCAGGCATTGAATTATGGGTGTGGGCACTCGTGAATGTGTGATAGCGCGCGCGCATGCACTTTTGGCACCCGGGGGAAAAAAGGTTCGCCATCACTGTCCTAGATAGTCCACAATACTATGTCACATGACCAACGATCTTCTTCAGTCGGTTCCAAACAACAGATGGTTAGGGTATGCTGGTTGTGATCCAGAAGGTAAAACAGTAATCAATAATACTAGCAATTTATTCATTTATTTAAATGATTTATAGAGCTGCTCCTCTCAGAGCAGTGACACATGAGATGGGCAAAGGCTAAAACCACCAAGGCCACCATTTATATCCTGACCCTCCATGAACTTAAGGAATTTCTTATAATTACTTGCCATTGCCACAAGGGCTGACCATAAATTTAATTCTGCCTTGCATGAACAAGAATTTATTGCGGTCAATCAACAGTCTGGTAGAAACAAATGTTGTTCAGAGTCATAAACAAGAAGCTACAGCTCACCACTTCAAGTCCTGTATCTCCCTATATTAAGATTTAATGGGTGGTCTTGAGTTCTAACTTTATGAGAGAAGAAACACCTCTCTCTCCCCCCCACACTCTTCCCCCACACATCTATACTGTGGATAATGTTATATTCTTCCCTCTTGTTTTCCTGGCTCTCCAATTCTTTCCCAATGTCCTCACTTCTCATGCTGTCTATTTCCACTTTTTCTTTGTATCCTTTGTATCCCTCTTCTGTATCTGTACTTGGTTGCTCTTGGACTCACTGGCAAATCTCAGCAGAGTTTCCCAAGATGCTTGGCTCATACTTGCCTTAAGTTTCTTCAGCCACAACACACCATAGGTAGATAACAGCTTTTAGGCTGAATTTAAAAAGTTACTAAATATGGATATGCAATTTAATTTATACTCCCTGTAACATAATTTTCACCCTCTTTCATCCAGTTTAACTGATTTGTTGCCATGTCTTTATGAGTTTAAAGTTTGATTATTCTGGGTTTTTAGCCCTGTTTCTCACTTCCTTTCCCCCCCTACTTCCTGCCCATCTTCCCATCGCTCTTTACACGGCCAGCCTCAATCTAGGAATCCAGCCCAGGATACTATGCTTGCTCTGCTTCTGACCTCCTTGTTCAGATCCAGCCCTTTTCTCTGTTCCACCAGGATCCTGGGAAAAACAACAACAAAAAGTACGTGGAGAAAAGAAGGAGTAATTGAGCAAAATGGTTTCTTTTTTCTTTTTTCAAGTTTTAAATTTTTTCACGAGCTAATGAATCTCTTTGTGGTCATTACAAAAGAGCAGCAGTTCAACCAAATTCATCCACATTTCCTTTCTTGATAACCAGATGCAAGTGTATGATGAGAGGAGAACGAGGACAAAAGCTTTTTTTTTTAAAAAAAATAAGCTACTCTGAAATAGAAACAACAAAAAAGTGCACACCTTTTCTGTGCATCCATCAGCTCAGTGCTTCTCTGTTCTCCACTCTGATGGAAATAAAGTTTAAATACATTTTACACCATTTGCCTACATACCAACAATGGATAACACTGTCTATATTAAGCTAATTAATTAGATTGCTTTGCTAATTAATTGGGTAGCTGCCTCCACACAAACTATTCAAAAAGTCATTTTTGGGATACTTGCCAAGCACGCATATGCTACAACTATGTCTGTCTTGAGAAAGCTCTTAACATAATTTTAAAGAATTAGCAAGCACCATATATTCCTGGTACTAAAAAGGTGGACTTATGACACAAAGTCCACATTCCATGTTTTCATTTTAAGGTTAAATGGTGGCTCAACTGGTCCTATGCCACACCCTGATCTGGACTTGCTAAGAGCAGAAGATATGCACCTAAGATTCCAGAATCATCCAGACTTCTGCGACTCAGTCCGTGCTTAACATTTCATAAATTAATTCTCCATCCATTTATTCTCAGGTTTGGAGATAGAAATATATGTACTATTGATTGCAGAAACTGGTCGACTACATAGTCTTACGCCTGCTGTTTTTTGTTTTCTTCTGGGATAGCCTTTATAGTTTAAGAATTAAAATATCTTTGTTGCACTTTAATTCACAACTCAGTTTCTGATAAAACTCTGGTCCTTCTCTATTGCTCCCCTAGGAACTTCCCATGACACTCCACTCTTTAGTTTAAGTGCTGAGAAGTTATTTATAATGTACCCCTTTGTATTCAAGGAAATAGCAGCCTGTCAACCTAGCAGAGCGGAGCCTCGGCCGCAAAGGGAAATGTACACTGGAGTAAATTTCCCCAAGTCATTTGAATTCCTGAAATGCTTTATTCTCTGAATGCAAAAAGGAGATAATGCATACTGGCACATGTTATTTCATAGTGGACTGAAGCTACATTCTATTGGAACAGCAAAAAAGATTTCTCTATTGCTGACAAAATCAGATTTATTAGTCAGCATCCTATAACTGTTCATCCTTTATCCAAATCTATAAAATTGCTGTAAAGGAAGGAACAAATGTGTTAACGCAAACTGTTTTATCAGAAAAACTCATTTTTTTCAACAATGCCAAAAAAGGGGGGGAATACAGTTGCCCAAAACAGATTTAGTAATTTGACTGATGAAACAATGGCCAAATACTTAAATGAATAAATTATTGAAGCAAAGGAAGTTGCTTTTTTATATTAAAAATCCTTTTGCTAAATTATAAAATGACTAAGTTATTGAGACGCATAATACATTATGATAATTGTAGAGAAAAACATGAAGAATGTGGGATAAACTGGACAATCTTTCTTGATTTTTATCATGAAATTTCAAAATAAGAATGTCTATGGAGATTCTCAATCATCCAAGTCATGGATGTCCCAAAAGTGCTTTTCAAAAGGCAACTGGACTTTCTTGGTTTTTCTCTTTGAAAATGTTTCAGTCCAAGAAAGTGCAGTTGGCTTTTGAAAAGTACCTTTGGGATAACCATGACCTGAATGATCAAGAATCTCCATAGACATTTAGCTATGTGCTTTGGGATGAACACCCTTTGAATAGGACCGAAGAAGCTTCTTGGATGAGAAGTGAAACATTTTCAAGGAAAAAACTAAGGAAGTCCAGTTGCCTTTTGAAAAGCACCTTTGGTTCAAATAAGAACATTGATATACCATTTTTTTAAAATGAAAATAAATATTAAAAATAGTTACCTGCAGGAAAGGAAAGACCCTCTTACAAAATGGGTTCCCTACTGTCAGGTCAAACAAGGCTTAAGAGAATGGACCCAATTCTTCCTCCAAGGACAAGCCAGCTTCAACCCCATTTCATTCCTATAACCAACCTTCCCCAATTGTATATCCCCACTGTATATTTCCCAATATACTGTACAGGTGTGACTCCAGATATGTGAACTTAAACTCTCAATTCTCAACTTAGTATTGGTACCGTTAGGAATTGCAGTAGTTTAAATGTATACATCTGAATAGGTCCCAGTTTTGTGAAATTGCCTTAGATTTCTCTAGATTTCCTTAAGAGTATACTGCAACTTAATTTGATTCCAACTGTCCAAGATATCATTATAACGTTACACACTCTCAGGTCTTGTGATGCAATGTAGTCTGGATTACCAGGAGGATGGGAGTACATTCCAAAAGACCAAGAGACAACTCAGTTTAAATAGCTTGTGTGAGAGAAAGAGGGTGAAGATTGCGCCTCCTTAATAGTTCCCAGAGTGTATGTTTTATGAGGGTAGTAGTTTGCTTTGGCAAGATTCTGTCTATAATTGAGGAACAATAAAGAAATCTGCTTAGAAGAATTACTGTATTCTCCTTAGTTTCTGAGGCCTGACAGTGCATTTCCTTATACAGTAGCCACACAAGTTTCAGTAGCCCCAGTCATGTGATCAAAATTTGGATGTTTGGCAACATGTATATATGTGTATTTTGCATGTATTACAAACCCTTGC
Organism: Diadophis punctatus similis; assembly: GCA_023053685.1. Lineage (NCBI taxonomy): Eukaryota > Metazoa > Chordata > Lepidosauria > Squamata > Dipsadidae > Diadophis > Diadophis punctatus. The sequence goes on from JALIGW010000001.1 coordinate 24,811,798, forward strand.
AGCATCTTGGGATCATATGTTTTTCATAAATTGTAGTGTCAATGAATTCATTCATGAAATTTCACCTATGGATGGTAGTATTCAGAGGACTTTCAGTGTCATGGGTTATGATAACAATAGTTCCAGGAGGAAAATTTGTTTTAATTGCTTTTCTTCTTTAATAACTATTTTTACTGTTTGTAAATTGTCTTGCTTTGCATTTTTTGACTCTTTTGGGAGGAAAAATTGAATAAAAATATAAATAGCAGTTGGACAGCACCCTTTTCATTGCCATTGAAGTTAGTGGTTCTACAAATGTCTCCACTCTCAGCTAGTTTTTCCATTACACTGGCTAAAAAAAACTTACACTGAAACATTTCTATGGATTCACACAAGGGAAAGATTCTCAAGCTGGAATCTCTGCTATAATTTTGCTTCACTAAAGGTCCTCAGCAGATGATGGCAGCATTTAACTGACTTGAGCTTGAAAGTTATGTAAAGTTAGGATTGATTAATGCTCAAGTGGGAGACCTCCAGGGAATAGTAGGGATGTTAAGTCTAGACTGGAGAATTTTAAATGATGTCTCAATAATAGATGAAAGCCATTGTTGTACTGCTGCCAACAAAACTATATGGATATGTTCATAAAGTCACCAGAAATCAAACTAGTAAAGGACCTTACTTAACTGCCCAGTTGTTCCCCATAAACTAACAGCAGAAACTCAGAGCTGTATTCAAGTAAGCATGGTGGCTCATGGACACACAGAAAAACAGAAGAGAATCTGGGAGCAACCCAGAATTTACTACCGTATTTTTCGGAGTATAAGACGCACTGAAGTATAAGACGCACCTTAGTTTTGGGGGAGGAAAACAAGGGAAAAAGGCCTCTGCCTCCAAGCAATTTGCCAAACAGCAAACAGCACAGATGATATACACTGTTTGCTGTGAATTTCTGTGCATGTGTGCTTGACTCATAGAAATAGCAAAGAATTGGAGAAATGTACATTATGCCAGAAAGTTTTCTTAAATGTAGTCACACTAACTCCTCCCAATTATTTAAATAGATATACTCCAAGGTAAGTCAGCATTTAACTCTAATACTAAACAGGACACTGTTACATTTCAGACTATACTTGTACAGAGCTGTTAAAATTAATTAAAATTTCTGGAAGTATACGTTATTCTCTATTATTTAAAAGAAGATACAATAGCACTGAGCATTTATTTTAAAAAGCTTCTTTATTTTGTTAAGTTGTCTAGATTTACAGGGATCTCCAACCTTGGCAACTTTTAAGACTTGTGGACTTCAATTCCCAGAATTCCACAGCCAGCAAAGCTAACAAAGCTGGCTGTGGAATTCTGGGAGTTGAAGTCCACAAGTCTTAAAGTTGCCAAGGTTGGAGACCCCTGGCTCTAGAACAAAAATAAAGCAGTCTTTAAAAAATAAGTCTAATAATTTGAACATTCTACAGACATTTATAGTTATTCACTTACCCCCTTCCATCCAGTTCAGCAAAAAATAAAAATCTGCCTGTCTCTCCCAGCTATTTGCCTCTTTGTAGTTAGTTTCACTTTCATTTTCCCATGTGGCAAACCTGATCAGCTGTAGATCGGGAAACTGCTACTGACTTGCTTGGCTTTACAGGCTCTTCCCTCTTTCCTGCAAGCAGGTAAATTGCTGGAAGACAGAGGCCAAAGGGTGGGGGTGTCTGGGTGGGTGGGGCTGCATTCGGTGTGCAAGACGCACGCAAGTTTTCACCTTCTTTTTGGGGATAAAAAGGTGTATCTTATACTCCGAAAAATACGGTATATTCAAATCTCATTAACATCCATTGAAACAAGCAGAGTTACAGGTAAATGGAGAATTTTCTTCTTTAATTTCCAGCTTTCTATGTGTGAAACAGAAAAAGTAAGACATTCCTTGAGGAGATTGTGAAATGATGCCTCTTGAGACATCCTGAAACTTTTAACACATGACTAGTGAATTAATGTTGAAAAGTATTTAAATTTCAGAGCGTTGATGTTTAGTAACATTATAATCTGTGATTCCAAGAGTTTTTTCACACATTGCAAACACCAAGTTGTAGTATTTGCTGTCATGGCGCCACAGACTAGTACTACTTATGGATATTTTCAACTTAAGTGAACCTTTACCGGTATATTGTAATCTCAACAATTTGGTCAGAAATTTCAAAGAACCTTGTTTTCTGCATTGCCTCAGAAACTTCAGCTACTCAAATGAAAAATGAACAAAAACTTGAGTTAGTTTTCCCTCAAACATTGTGATGTCATCATGGCATAAATATCATCTTCTTAGTGCAACAGTGATAAAATAACTTTGTTTCCAATATGTAATAGCTATACAGGCCTACTCAATGCTAGAGAAAGATTGACTGAAGAATTTTCCATTGTACACAAGAGATTAGTATTCAAAAGCTATAAGGATACCTTTGCATACCTACATTCCTTTTGGACAATTTTCTTGACAACTTTGGAACTGATTTAACAGATTAACAGAGTTGGAAGGGACCTTGCAGGTCATCTAGTCCAACCCCCTGCCCAAACTGGAGACCCTACCTCTGCCTCTACCTAGGATCGAACTCACAACCTCCTGATTGTGAGGCAAGAGCTCCACCTCTAGGCCACAGCAGCTGGCTCATGAAGTCATTAAAGATCTTCATCTTTTATCCTATGATAAGGGTTTAAGGAGAACAGACATTCTTAGCCATGAACAGAACAATTTTCTGTGGCACACGTCAGAGGATCAATGCTTTGACAGTCCTGTCTATTAAGAAATGAATGGTTCAGCAAGTTCCAAATTTCAGCTACTGGATAAACCATTATAAAATAAAACACTCAGGACCTGTGGTACAGCAGGAATGGATCCCAGGGCCAAAATCATGTGCCTCCCAAAAGCCCATCTTCAAAATGATGGAAAAGGTCACAGCAAACAAGGCTAGCATCAGGTTCCTATTGGCAGGTTTGAATTAGGCTGAAGATTTCCAAACACTCAAAAAAGGATGGCTAGCAAAGAATCTTATACACTAGGACTAAAGCCACTTTAAACAGTTCATTGACTTTTGACAGTTAAAGCTGTTGTCTGCATCTTATACCCTCTTGAGTTTAAACTCAATAAGTCCTCCCACTCTTTCCAAACCTTAATGGAAATACTGTTTTATGCTTCTCATGTGCTATGTAATCAGGTGTCTGTTGTTTCCTTACATTTCTAGCATTCCTCCCTTGGGAAACTCTACTTCTCAATATATATTCTACATCTAGCATCAATACATGGATTGTCATAGGTACCAGAGCCTAATGGAAACCACACTGGCTTGCTATTGCACATTTTCTTATGCTTTAAAAAAACATTATATACTTAGGGGGAGGAGCACATGACATTGCACATAGAAAGAAATTCCCATTTTTAGATTCAAGGACTAAAGTGACTTAATAATAGCACCTCTATGATAAATTACCTGTATCACTCACAGCCACAAAGGCGCAAATTATATTTTCCACAATTACAATACAAGCAAGATCCTATTAAGGCCACAAGTCAGGGAAAGTTAAGTACTGAAAACTCTTGTGCCTAGCTCATTGTTGAAGGAAAGGAAACTCTACCTAGAGTACTGGAATTTATTTATACTTGTTACTAGTATTTCTATAGTGTTGTTCTCCAAAATGGCTCCAAGCAGCATGCAGCATAATAAAGTTTAGAAATACTAAATATCAAATATTACCAAGTTAAAATTGGTGTACAAGATATACAGAATAACAAAAATAAATAAGTACAAATGAAAGTTATAGTGGCCATGTTTTCACCTGCTGAGGGTGTGAATCCAGTGAATCCCTAAATTGTGAGCCTAAAGGAGTGTATCTAGCAGTAAATATAGTACATTACTGGAGTCAGAAGCTTTATATATTCACAGCTTGCTGAACTCAGCTTATGTCTATTTTCCCTCCTCCAGATCCTGACAGCCTCTATAACTGAGAATCTCCCCATATTACCTGTCTTGCCAGAACTGCAGAAACAGAACTGAATAACATCTGTATATTGATAATATCCCAAAACATGCTGACCTGTGGCATCATCCAGTGTCTTCATGTAGTTATTAAATAGTATCAGGGAAAGGACTGAGCCATGCAGTTCAGTAGCCATGGGTTCAACATCTCCTTCCACTGTCTAGAACTGGCAACTCAAGGAAGAAAGCCACCATAGTCTTTCCCTCCTAAAATTTGCAGCTGCTCTAAAAGAATACCATGGTGGATGGTACCAAAGACTGCTAACAAGTCAAGCAAATTAGACTCTTCCTATTCCAGTCTTGCTAGAGGCCATTGAGATGGGAGATCAATGTGGTTTTGGTACTTTAATTCAGACCCGAATCCTTACTGACAAAGATGAAGATAATCAATTACTTCCAGAAGTCTCTGTAGCTGTGCACTCATTATCTACTCTACCAGCTTTTTAAAAAAGAGAAGGTTAAACACAGGGCAGTTATCTGCAATTGCTGGACCAAGAGTTGGCCTCTTGAGAAAGGAATACTTTGAAAGTGCCTCTTTCAAAGCTGTAAAGAAATGCCTCTCACCCAAGGATGTATTACCACTTCAAATACCCAGCCCCTATTACCTTCTTGGATGCTTTTATTAACCAGGAGGGACAGAGATCCAGTCTACATCATGCTGGACTTAAGGTACAGAGAAGCCTGCTTTCTCAGGACTCACCGGCTCAAAACAATCACAGATAACTAAGCAAAATGATGTCTCTGTCATTTCAGTTGGATCTGCTCCACAAATAATGAACTGCACGCAAACACAAGTTAACATCCAGATGCAGAACAAATTCCTTTCAATGGCCCAGTAACAATTTTGGAATCATGATGAAGGTGTGGTACAGGCCAAATGCTTTTTCTCCCAGTACAGAACATTCAAACAAAAGTCAGAAGGATTAATTTTACTGACAAGCTTGGTTTAATAGTCCAGATACTAAACTCCCTATGCTAGCATACCAACCTAGCAACAAAATGGAGAAGAGAACTTAACTTTCATTCTAGCCTGCCTAGAATTAAGAGGCAGTCCTCTGCCTCTCAATAAGGAGCCGAGGTGGCGCAGCAGTTAGAGTGCAGTACTGCAGGCTACTTTAGCTGACTGTGATCAGTAGTTCAGCAGTTCAAATCTCACTGGCTCAAGGTTGACTCAGCCTTCCATCCTTCCGAGATAGGTAAAATGAGGACCCAGATTGTTGGGGGCAATATAAATATACATTGCTTACTGGTGTAAACCGCTTAGAGAGTGCTTGCACTTTGAGGTGGTATATAAGTCTCACTAATAAATAAAATAAATAAATAAGACCAAATTTTTAAAAGATTCAGATAACCAATATGACTATAGCACGAGAACTTTAAGAAAACATGAAATTTGCATTGACATTGAAGAGGTAAAGCTCCGTTTAGAATTGCCTAGAAAAACTGAAAATAACCCATGGAAAAATTGTTAATAACCCTCCCAAATACCTTCTTCCAACTACTTTTGTGACACGCAACAATAACCTCCATGAAGAGGCAATGGGCTTTGAAAACCTCTCAGAATGAGATTTTACAAAATTATGTCCTCTTTTATCAGATACTCAGAGGGAAGTAGCTGCCTGCCTGAATAATAAAATATTTTTAAAAGGCTGTTATAACAATTGCATTGGCTCCTAGTTTTTTTTAGAAATGCAATTCAGAGTTCTTGAGCAAATCTTATCCTTAAAGGGCTATGCAGCATATTGCAAAAATTCTACCACAATATTACAGAAAAACACCATAAATGGCATCATCGTGACAGATAACCTTGTACAGTTTGGCTATAAACACAATGAAACAGGATGGTACTAAGAAGAGCATGATTACACTATAGCCTACATTCTTCTGGAATGCAACTGCAGGTCCCTTGTTGAACTTCATATGGTTCAACTCCTCCAGATTTGACACAAGAAAAATTTACCTCCCATTGACTGATTAATTTATTTTTTACCATTAAAAACTAAAGCAAAATGTAGGAAAACAATAAAATGTATTATAGGCTTATTACTGACAGCTTTAGACAAATAAAAAGATACTGTATTTACCAAAGCTGTTTGAAAGCTGGACATCTGATACTGATGGCCAGTGCAATGAAATTAGCAACTTGCTTAGAGATATCCAGTGACCTGTAGGCTAAGAGCACCCTGTAGGCTAAGAGTAAGAGTAGGTTAGAAAATACAGTATTAAGTTGGCTGACCATGCTGAATCCAACAAACAGATACAGTGTGTCTTTTGTGCAGGGATGTGTTCAACCTTTTAACAGTGAAAATGGCAAAATATTATAACCAACAGGTGAGAAGGGGCATTAATCTTACCTGATATGCCTCTTCTTGTGGGGTGGAGCTAGCATTCAGAATGGGTTGTCCTCGTCCAATCAGAGTGAGGACTGAGTCTGTCAATTTTCTTTTGTGAAGCTCCGTCCGCCATTTTACCCAGCTTTGACGAAAGTGGCTAGTTGCATAACAATGTTCAATAACCGGAACTGTCCTGAAGCCCATCTGACCACTGACTCCATTGTAGTTGGACCATGAGCTGAGGTGGCGCAGTGGTTAGAGGTAGTACTGCAGACCACTTTAGCCGACTGTGATCCGCAGGTCAGCAGTTCAAATCTCACCGGCTCAAAGTTGACTCAGCCTTCCATCCTTCCGAGGTAGGTAAAATGAGGACCCAGATTGTTGGGGGCAATATAAATATACATTGCTTAATGGTGTAAACCGCTTAGAGAGTGCTTGCACTGTGAGGCGGTATATAAATCTCACAAATAAAATAAATAAATACCAGCAAGGACTGGGCGGGGCTGAATGCTAGCTCCACCCCACGAGAAAAGGCGTATCAGGTAAGACCAATGCCCTTTCTCCATGGTGGGTGGAGCTAGCATTCAGAATGGGACATACCAAAGCTAAACGTCCCATGAGCGAGAAGAAACCCAATCCCACTACCTGGGCTCTTCATGAACCCGCTGTAGAACTCTGCGACCAAAGGCCGCCTCTGCTGATGCGAATGAGTCAATCTTTTAGTGTCAAATAAATTGAGTCGGTGACACCCAGGTAGCCGCCCAACACACTTCCTCCAAGGACAACTGGGTAGCCCAGGCGTCCACAAATAAAGAGTCCAGATTTGTAGATAAACTCCCTGCAGGATCAGGATTCGCGAGTCCAGCTGCGTTGCGAGCCTTAAAAAGCAGGAATTTGAAAAGGGCTGGCAGAAAAAGCCCGGATGAAGCAGGTTGCTCTGAAGATAGACCTTCGTCCTCCAACAATTCGAGGTCTGCCTGCTCCTCCTCCTCCTGAATGTGGGCCCGGTTCTCATTGTCATCAGAAACGTCCGAATAACGATCTGGACTATGGCTCCTGAGAGAATAAGCGGCCCAGTCACCCTCTGACAGGCCACAGAAAGACCATTCGGAATGTAGAGGAGGATTTCTGCCAAGATTTTGGAAGCCTGCCAGGCCCTGCTGCACCGCAACCACGATGATCAATTGCAGATTGGTCGGGTCAAGGGAACCTGAAACAGGACCCACGTATATCCCTGAGCCCTGGCCACTGGTAGCAGCTTCAGACAGCAGGGGAATCACATTGGCTGCCAGAGGGGTAGGGTTGGCAAACCCTGCTGATTCCCAGACATCCGGATTTATGACAGCCAGACCCAGGGTGTCAAGGGCCAATTGGTCCCCCGGGGTCCAGGCACAGGGCAGCAAAACGGGAAAGAATCCCTCCATTCGCCTGCCTCGGTCGCCTCTGGCTGCTTGTTTGTCTTGGCAATCCAAGAACAGAAAAGGCAGGCCGGGGCGTGGTAATCAATATTGACGGAGTGATCAAGGCCCCCCTTGCAGCCAGAGAAGGGGTGGGGAATTGGACTTCCCACCCGGCAGCTAAGCGGTGGCAAGGCAAAACTGGATCCTTGTGCTGTCGTCGTGCAAGTGCAAACACTCCTGCGACAGGCACTGGGCTAAATGACAGCCCTCTTCAGCGCCCTGGATTCTCTCAACCGGCCACTGGTCGAAATAGCCAGGATAAAAGAGCGTAATAGCCCCTAAAATCCACCACCGCTCTGCCCTGACGATAGGGCTGCTGCCCCTGCAAATCTAGCCTCTGATGATAACCGGAGCTACAAGCTCCCGTGGCAGATCAGGCAAAAAAACCCGCCTCAGTGATTCAAATGCCACACAAGGCGGGGCAGCCGCTGCCGCGGCGAAAGCCAAAGCTTGATGCCGGTGTTCTCCCCGCGACTCTCAGATGTCTTTGGGTCGCAGGGGAGAGAAACTCATGGAATCAAGATGGTAAAAGCCAGAGTATTCCTTGAAGTTTGAAACTGTGAATCTAGCTATTCAGAATGGACAAAATTCTAGCCACGTCTGTCCTCTCTGAGGACTGAGTCAAAGCTGGGTAAAATGGCGGACGGAGCTTCACAAAAGAAGATTGACAGACTCAGTCCTCACTCTGATTGGACAAGGACAACCCATTCTGAATGCTAGCTCCACCCATGATGGAGAATGAAAATTCTTCTGTGGGATGGGCAAAGAATATTTGCTAAATTCTTAGCATGGGAGAACAGCCTCTTGAACCAAGAAATGGATTTTGCTCAATTAAATGTCTATGGAGGTTCTCAGTCATCCAGGTCATGGTTGTCCCAAAGGTGCTTTTTCAAGAGGCAACTGGACTTTCTGGGTTTTTTTGAAGATGTTTTTCTTCTCATCCAAGAAGCTTCTTCAGCTCTCGAATATTTTGGTCGGGTTCTGCTATAAAATGGCATCAAGATTCCACATGCAGATAATTTTAGCGAACTTAAAAAGTTTGTCAGAAAGATTGACAAACAGGGAAATTAGAAGGGACACTTTGCCCACAGCGGAAATACATTGCACAAGGGAAGGTGCAAGTCATCACCACATAACTGATGGTTTGAAAACATGCCTTAACAGTTATTTTCCTAGAATCCTAATAGGCACCCTATGCAAAATATCTAGACACAAAAACACAACTTTAACCTCCACTTCACTCTAAAGCAGTGTTTCTCAACCTTGGCAGTTTGAAGATGTGTGGACTTCAACTCCCAGAATTCCCCAGTCAGCAACGCTGACTGGGGAATTCTGGGAGTTGAAGTCCACACATCTTCAAACTGCCAAGGTTGAGAAACACTGCTCTAAAGCCATGTGAACCAGCATATAGTTCTTCAAAGAGCCAGACAGAAAAAAATTGCTCCAAAGAATTTCTAGGTGAATGATCAGAGAAAGGCTTTATCTGGGGAACTCTTTTTTCTTACCTTTCCCCCCCCCACCCCCACACATATCCCTTCAGTAGGCATTATAAAAGTGTACAATCTTATTTTCTTCTGGGTGGAGCTCCAGGTTCCTGCTTCTCAAAACTTTTATCCCATGCAGTGTCCTGAGTCACACAATATATTAAACTATAAACCCAAGGGCAATTGTTATGTTCATATAACATGCTATGCTCAAACAAAAAAAACACATTATGCTTTAAAGTGATATGTTCAGTTAACTTACTGTAACTGTTAAGACAACAGCTGAGCTCCTGCAACATGCTAACTCCACTTTGTGCTGTGCAAATTTAGCCAGTCAGCACATTGCAAGAGTCTACAGTATGGATGTACCAGGGCATCTATAATTGTTCCAAACAGAAATGCAGCTATCAGATCCACCAGCTACCAAATACCTTCAGACAGAACAATCTTAAAGTATGCCTAGGTCAGTGGTGGCGAACCTTTTTCGGCTCGCGTGCCAAAAAGGGGGGGCGCGCTCGCGCGCGCTCGCATTCCCACACCCATTCCCTCCCCCCCCACGCATGCGCACAACACCCCCCCATGCTGCCCCCCGCGCATGCGCACACACCCCCACCCCCGCGAAAAGGCTTACCGGAGCCTGGGACGACGAAACCGGCAAACCGGAAGTGCAAAAAACGCACTTCCGGTTTGCCGGTATGCTGTTTTTTGCACTACGGAGGGTTCAGGGAAGCTCCCTGAAGCTCCGGAATGCAAAAAACTACAAAACGGACAAACCGGAAGTGCGGAAAAGTGCACTTCCGTTTTGTCCGTTTTGTAGTTTTTTGCATTCCGGAGCTTCAGGGAGCTTCCCTGAACCCTCCGGAGTGCAAAAAACAGCACACCAGCAAACCGGAAGTGCGTTTTTTCGCACTTCCGGTTTGCCGGTGGGAAACCCTCGCGTGCCGGCTTCTATGGCTCCGCGTGCCACCTCTGGCACGCGTGCCATAGGTTCGCCACCACGGCCCTAGGTTATACCTGCAGACCCAAATTAATGCCAAGGCCAGTTCCTAGCTCACTATAGTTTAAACATAATGTAAGTTTTTTTCCCTGTTGTGGTACCGTATTTTTTGGAGTATAAGACGCACCTTTTTCCTCCCTAAAAGTGGCTGAAAATTTGGGTGCGTCTTATACTCTGAATGTAGCTTTTTCAAAGCTTTTTTTCCAGCCCTAACTAGGTGCTAACAATCTTCCCAGCTCTTACCTTGCAGGCTTTTTCATTGTTACTCTCTCCGAAGAATGTTTTTTTAAGTCCTAACCAGGGGATAAAATAATGTGCTGAAGCTGCTCCGAATAAGTTTTTTTCTAGCCCTCACCAGGTGCTAACTATCTTCCCAGCTCTTACCGGCTTGCAAGCTCTTTCATTGTTACTCTCTCAGAATAATGTTTTTCCAGCCCTACGTCTTTGCAGGGTTTTTTTCATTGCTCTACTTGCTCTGAATAAGTTTTTTTCTAGCCCTAACCAGGTGCTAATGATCTTCCCAGCTCTTACTGGCTTGCAGGCTCTTTCATTGTTACTCTCTCAGAAGAAGGTGTTTTTAAGTCCTAACCAGGGGATAAAATAATGTGCTGAAGCTGACCAGACTAAGGACGCTAGCCAGATGAATACCTGGTAGGCAGATTGTTTTCCCCTATTTTCCTCCCCAAAAACTAAGGTGCGTCTTATACTCCGGTGCGTCTTATACTCCGAAAAATACGGTACTTTATTTTAATGTGTTGTGTGCCATTTACGCCCTTTTCTGGTCAGGGAGACTCTCTGCTCGGTCATTCATGCCCCATTTTGGACTATTGCAATGTGCTCTACGTTGAAAAGTATCCAAAAGCTTTAGCTGGTACAAATGCATCTTCTTGAGCAATCTTGGGTGCCCAAAGAACAGCGCATATAACACCTTTGCTATGTGAACTGCGTTAGAGGCTGGTTTGTTTCCAGGTCAAATTCCAAGTGTTAGTTATGATCTCTTTAAAGTCCTAAATGGCATGGGCCCAGAACCATCTTTGTCCCATCACAATGGAACCATGTGTGTTCAATCACAACATCAGTCTATCCTACCCAGGAGGAAGGGGTACGTGTGTGTGTGTGTGTGTGTGTGTGTGTGTGTGTGTGTGTATGTGTTAGATTTGCTTGCCACCAGTGGCGGGTTCTTATTTTTTTTACTACCACTCTGTGGGCGTGGCTTGCTGGCCATGTGACTGGGTGGGCGTGGCTTGCCGGCCATGTGACTGAGTGGGCATGGCTTCTCAGACTGCTGAAGGGAGGGGAACTGAGATAGGTCCTGCCGCCCGTTCCCCCTCCCCTCAGCAGCTCGAGAAGCCTCAAACGTGCGAAAATGCCTAGGATCATCACCGCATGTTCGTGGCTTCTCGGACTGCTGAAGGGAGGGGAATGGAGATAGCTCCTGCTGCCCGTTCTTTCAGCGTCTCACGCGCTCCCTCAGCCATCCTCCCCTGCTTGGACTCACTGTTGGGTAGGAAGGCAGCGCATGAGCAGTGCCGGAAGCTCGGCTTCTGGGCATGTGCAGAAGAATTTTTTTAAAAAATGTAATTTTTTTTTTTAAAAATGACGGCGCCCAGCCACTGGCAACCTACCGCACCGGTACTGTGACGTCACCAGCAGGCCGCTACCAGTGCTATAGAGTGGACCGCACCAGTAGGAACTCACCACTGCTTGCCACCCATTTTACCTTGAGATGTTGCAGACCCTGTCAGTTAAAGAATTTCGACTGGTGGGGTCCAGGAAGAGAGCCTTCTCTATCATTGCCCCTGTCCTTTGGAATTTCTCCCTCCGGAGGTGAGGTGGGCCTTGACTCTCCTGCCCTTTCAAAAATATCTGAAGATCTGGCTCTTGCCATCTCGCTTGGGTCTCATAGAGGAGCATGCAGAAGGAGCTGTGGCCATGAAGGTCTTCCTCTCGCCTTTTAATCAATTTTTAATGTTGAGTTTTACCAGCCTTGTCTCTGTTTTAATTTTTTATATTCAGTTTTTGCGTTTTTAACATTTTATTTGTACATCACCCAGAGTCCCTCCATGAGGGAAATGGGCAGTTTCTAAATCTGATAAATAAATGTCATGCAAATAATAACTAAATGAATCCTCAGCTTGCAATGTTTGTCTTCATCCAACCCAACCCCGTCTCTGCACACAACCTTCTCCTGACTTTAGCCAATCATATTAATGAGAACTTAGATCAGTTAACTAGGTTATTTGCCCTAATATTTTTAATGTAGATATGAAACTGCAGTGAGGGAAGAATAAAGAAAGGAAGGATAAGAAAAAATCTTGAGGAAATCCCAAATCCTTCCAAAATTGACTCTCTCTCTCTCTCCCCGTCCAGCATAACCAATTTCTGAATCCTTTCCTCCAGAAAGGATCAAAACCCAAGTCCCAAAATCAACCCAGAAAGATACCATTGCCAACCATATTAAAAGCCATTCAAATGTTTTTCTATTCCTTTAAATTCCCCTACTAGGCTGACTAATTTTATTTTTATCACAAAACCAGGTTCAAAATCACAGCACAATTCATATAATTACTACGGTATAAGGTGGCTGGAAGTGAGACAACATGACCTATAATCTTTCTGAAGGAAAAAAAAATAGAATCCAAAAGGTGAGGGATTACATACATCTTCAAGAATTCCGAAGAAGGTAAAGGCTACAGGATTACATTTCCAAATACTCAGGAAATTAATCCAAAGGTTTACAAGGATCTAAACCAATCTCTGAAGGCATTCTTTGGTTAAAGCTCTGTTTTCTTTCAATTCTTGCTAGACACAATCAATCTTCTATTGATCTTAGTGTTGTTGTTTTTCAAACACAGTAAATCAATTTTAGCTCTTGCCAACACCAATATAATTTGGGGATATGCTCTCTAGAGACAAGCAAGATGGTTTTTTGAGTATTATACTGCTATAGTTCAGAACAAGAAACCTTTAGGAACTGGTATCATATCTACATATTACCACTTACAGCAGCACAAGGGGGACTTGTGGGACTCACAAAATTGAAATTGTCCACTCAAAGGTATTACCACACATTGGAAAAGAAAAGGCCAGGCTAGAACCATTTCTAATGCAATCGTTTTCTGTGTGCAGGAGTTAGTTTGACTGCATAGTTAAATTATATAAATAATATAGTCAAAAATATCTGATAGGTAATCTAATCTAGCCACAAACAGAATGCAAGTTTTGAAGTGCAGGATACAGTTATAATATCCTACCAGAACTTTTTAACGTACGGTAGTTTGTTCCATTACATACAATTCACACTGTTACAGAGTTTCCCATACCATTTAACAAGAAACTGCTTGCTTATATTTTTCAGGGGGGGTAGTTGGCATCTTCACAACAGGGTATATTTTCCACCAAATATTTTCCTTATTTGTTTAATTTCTTTGCTGCCCATCTCACTGATACAAGGACTCTGGATGGCTCAGAATGTAATAGAATATTAAAAAATACTAGAAAATGGTTAAAATTAAATTGAAAAGATTGAATAGAAAAGCTTAAAACCAAGATGATGGGCAGTCTGACGGGTGGAGATTTTTTTCTACCTAGTAACTCCAAAAGGTGTTTTTCCAAGAGGCAACTGGACTTTTTGTTTTTTCTTCTCATCCAAAAAGCTTCTTCAGCTCTGACTGAATGGTGGGGAAATGGAAGGATTTATACTTCTTTCCATTCCCCACCATCTAGCCAGAGCTGAAGAAGCTTCTTGGATGAGAAGCAAAACGTCTTCAAATAAAAACCAAAAAGTCCAGTTGCCTTTTTGAAAAAGCACATTTGGGACAACCATGACCTGGATGACTGAGAATCTCCATAGACGTTTACCTGGTAAGCCACCCCCAACATAGAAGGCCCATGTTGGGGGCCCAGGCCAAGCGCAGAGCAAAGTTTTTAGACTCTTCTGGAAGGCTAGGAATATGGGGCTGGACCTAATTTCCAGCAAAAGACTTTTCCAGACAATGGGAGGCCACAGCAGAAAAGGCTCTTCTCCTGGACCCTGCCAGCCAAAACCTTTTGTCCAACGGGATCCAAAGTAAGCCATTTCCATTGGAATGAGTGGGGCAGGCTAATTCCATCGGGATCAAATGGTCCCTCAGATACTCTGGATCCAGGTCATAAGGGGTTTTAAAGGTAATGACCAACACCTTGAATTGCACCCGGAAGCAAGCTAGTAGTAAGTGCAGCTCGCAATACAGCATTATAGCTCGCATAACAGCACTGTAGCAGTATAATACTCAAAAAAACCATCTTGCTTGTCTCTAGAGAGTATATCCCCAAATTATATGCCATTCAAGGGGCCTCCAGAACTGTCCGTGCTGCTGTGTTCTGTACCAGTTGTAGCCACTGTTCCAAGGTGCGCGGCCGCATGGCCACGCACATAATGAGAGAACACCGCACGGAAGTTTTAAACTTCCGCCCGGCATTTTCTAATTGCAGAGGCTGCGCAGCTGCGCGGCCGCGCACATGAAAAGAAAACGCTGTGTGGCAGTTTTTAACTGCCGCGCGCCATTTTTAACTGCCGCGCGCCCTTTTCAAATTTTACAGGGAACATTGGTTGTAGCTTCTGAATACTCTTCAAGGGTAGTCCCATGTAGAGTGTATTGCAGTAATCCAACTGGGAGATGACCCATGGGTGACTGGGCGCAGAGTTCATGATCCAGGAAAAGCCACATTTGGCACACACATGAAGTTGTACAAAGGCTCTCCTCACCACGACTGCCGCCTGCTCTTTGAGAAGGAGTCATGAGTCTAGGAGAACATCCAGACTGCACACCAGGTCTGTCTGGGGTAGTGCAAGCCCCTTCAAAACTAAGGATGATAAACTTCCAGATCCTAAACCCCCTTCAACCCACAGCCACTCCATCTTACTAGGGTTCCAAGCACCACGAGAGGGTAGCTACAGCATTCCTTGGCTCACCAGGGAAGGAGATATAAAGTTTGTTATTATTTGCATGTTAATGATACCTCATCCCATGATGTTGGATGATCTCACCCAGCAATTTCATGTAGATATTTAAAAAGGGTGGAGACAGCGCCAAGCCCTGCAGCATACCATAAAGGAGCGGCCATGGACTGGACCTCTCACTCCCTATAAACACCGATCGAGATATGCCTTGAGGAAAAGAGCTGAACCAGCCTAATGGCGCCGTCCAGCCCCAGCTCCTGCAGTTGGCCCAAAAGTCAATGGTATCAAAAGCAACCAAGAGATCAACAAGAGCAAGGATGGATGCACTACTCCTATCCCGCTACTCCCAGAGATCATCTACAAGTGCTACCAATGTCGTCTCTCTTCCATAACCAGACCTGAAACCCAAGTGAAAGAGCTCCAGACAACCCATTTAATCTAGGATCTTCTGAAATTGCAGCACAAACACTTCTTCCACCACTTTCCCTAAAAAGGGGAGGTGAGAAATGAAACAGAAAATGTGCTGGTATATGGGATCCAGTTAAGGTTTCCTAAGGTCCCAGGAATACCCCCTCCTGCAGGGAATGTATTAATTATTGCTTGGACCCACCTGCAAGTCACCTTCTTGGCGGCTTTTACCAACCAGAAGGGACAAAGATTTAATAAACAAGTAGTTGCACTGTCCACTTTCTCAGGTCCAACAGAGTTAAACTGCTTCCAGATAACTAGGACTAAGTCTGTTCCCAGGGCATCTCCAATGGATCTGGCTCCATATTTGGATTCCAACTGAGAACAAATTCCAGGGTTTTTTCTGTCAGGTGCTCAACAAATTCCTCCTTATATTTTCTGTGTCCACCAGAATTGGTTTGGGCAAAGCTAGCTGACTTTGGCTCATTTCAGAAGCTATGCAGTCAGCCTTGGTTGATACTGGGATGAGGGACCAAAATGGAAAGTTACTGGCAACTACTGCCAAGAAAATCACACTACAATAATTAGGAATCAAGCTCATGTTTTGCCTTTAGTTCATCACTAGGGTTGAATAGCAATAGCAATAGCACTTAGACTTATATACTGCTTCATAGTGCTTTACAGCCCTCTCTAAGCCAGTGGTTCCCAACCTTTTTGTGATCGAGTACCACTTGGAGGTCCCGTACAGTCGCCGCGTACCACCTGGTTCCAGAGAAACTAAATTCAATCAGATAGCACTTTATTTCCATAATTGTACCGTTCCTTTTTTGGCCCCGCGCATCCAGCAACTGGATTCTCGGGCCGCTGGGACCAGGTGGGTGGCATGTGGCAACAGTTGCAAATCGTTGCCAGATTATCTTGTGTTAGGCAGTAAACATTTTTGTGAAGTAAAAAATAACTAACTAAAAATCGTTCATGACCCTGAAAGTGTTCGCGTACCACCTGGAAGGCCCTCGTGTACCACTAGTGGTACACGTACCACAGGTTGGGAACCACTGCTCTAAGCGGTTTACAGAGTTCAGCATATTGCCCCCAACAATCTGGGTCCTCATTTTACCGACCTCAGAAGGATGGAAGGCTGAGTCAACCTTGAGCCGGTGAGATTTGAACAGCTGAACTGCTGAACTAGCAGTCAGCTGAAGTAGGTTGCAGTGCTGCTTTTAACCACTGTGCCACCTCGGCTCCTTCTATTCTGAATTAGAATTCAATTACCAATTCAAATGGACTGAAATACTTGTTGGTTTCTTGTAGATTCTTTTTTTTAATTGGAAACCAATTGTTTGGAAACTAACAGAAGGACAATGAAATTACACATTTTATGGTTACAAAGATGTTGATTTTACAAGATTGGAAGGATTCTTATGCTCCATCAGGTATATAATGAGCCAAGGAGTCTATCTCTTTCTATATTTGATCAAGCACTTTATCCACTGAAAAGATTATTGTACTTAACAATTTGAACTGGAAATACTAACATCTTAATTTCCAGTTTTTCTCAATGTTAAAGGAACTGACAAAATTTAACATTTATTATATAGCATAATATCAATATACACGCATAATGAACTTGGTTTGTTTACAACAGATTAATGCCTTTGTATTAGTTTCCTATTATTATTTATATTAAAAAAAAGAATCAATCCAATTACTCCTGAAATTGAAATATGAGAGTACCAATTTCTTTTATTTAGAAAGGACAGTACCTTCAACTAACCCTGGTTATGTCCCAGTGTGTAACCTGTCAAGGTCATTCTGAATCTTAATTCAGTATGCTACCAGGTTATCTGCCCTTGCATGCACCCTGTAGTTAGCATAAGCATCTCCCTTATAAAGTCATGTATAGAATTGCTGAATAACACATGGCTTAGGTACAACCTGTACCATTCAAATATTTTTCATGCGTTGCCGAAAATGGGATACAGAGAACAGAATGTTTTTATAATAGGAGAAGCCATTAGCTATTAAAATCATGTTAAACTGATATTATTTATTTTTTATAAACTCAAGCTGGCTCCTAATAATCTAAGTACGCTTTGGTACTTACAAACCACCTGATAATAGCAATATCACGTAGATACCTCCTTAGAGTGCTTTACAGCACTTTTTAAGCGGTTTACAGAGTCAGCATATTGCCGCCAACAATCTGGGTCCTCATTTTAGTGACTTGGAAGGATGGAAGGCAGAGCCAAACTTGAGCCAGTCAGGATTAAACACCCAGCAATGAGCAGTCAGCCTGCAATGCCACAGTCTAACCACTGCGCTACCATGACTCTAATCAATTCTAGAATTTTTCCCAAGGTGATTCACACACTAACCCACGAGAGGAATGACTGCATTCCGCAGATCAAAACCACAATCCTCCGTTTTTTGACTCCAGGGATAAATCTTCAGACTATTCTCCATTAGTTCCTTGCTCATATCCACAATTTCTCAAGGATTACAATAAATGCCACTTCAGCACTGCAATGCAATGGGCTCCAGGAGAGATTCCTTGGGAAGATTATTCCACAATCTGGAATAAACTCCCCATTGAAAGGATCATTCCTTAATATTCACCTGCCTCTTCTCATTTGGACAGGAAGAAACAATTTCTCTGTTCCTTTCCAGAAGTCCCTTTCCTCTCCTTTCAAAACATTTTATTGACTTCAATAAACTGTGTGAGAAAAAAAAGCTTCAACTACCTTCAACTTTTTGAATGGCAGAACTAGGGTAGCATTCACTCATTGAGTCCAAAGGCAGCCTTTTTCCTTCACTTTGCTACTTATAAGAACTACAAAACTCTCCCTGTAGTTTTTACAGTATGGCTTCCTCTATTTGTAAAACAGACATTAGCCATACAATTGGAATCATACAAATACTGCTGTTTCCTCAAACCAGGGGTGTCAAACTCAAGGCCCAAGGGTGCTTAGATCTGGACCACGGGACCGCTCTGGAAACAGTGAAGGACCAGCCAGAGGGCTGCAGGAGCCTGTCACAGCTGAAAACGGAGCCCGGGCGGGCCACGCACGGCCTCCCTGAGCTCCATTTTCACTGGCAGAGGGCTGCAAGAGCCCATTGCGGCCGAAAACAGAGCCTTGACGAGTGATGTCGAGCTGGCCTTGCCTACCCTGGCCACACCCACCATGGGTGTGCCCAGCCCAGCTCTCCCGAGGTCAAACACAACCCTGATACGGCCCTCAATGAAATCGAGTTTGACACCCCTGCCTCAAACTGTAAATAGAATACAGAGATGTTTCTCAACCTCAGCAACTTTAAGATGTGTAGATTTCAACTTCTAGAATTCCACAGCCTGGGGAGTTGAGGAAAATAATAAATGCATACGGCCAGCATATTCTGTTTGGAGTAAACATGACAACATCTACAAGAGCCTTACATAAGATGAGAACGTTACCTCAAAAAAAAAAGTGTGGCAATTTGTTGGGTGCTTCAACTATCCACTCAATTTGGTATCAGTTTTTAGACAAAACAGCCACTTTGAAGAGAATTTTGCTCCTGTCTGTTCATCCCACCTGTTAATCCATCAGGCTGTGCTCCTTAATCCTCCTAAATCCTCAACTCAACCAGTGAAAATCAACAATGCTGCCAATTGACACGTTTTTTTAAAACCACCTTAGTAATTTGAAATTCCAAACATAGGTTGAAGTGATTAATAGGGCATGAGCTCAGAGGATGTTTTTCAAAGTATGACTGAACAAGATGAACAAGATATGTGCAAGATTACCACATCTTATATAGTTCCTGTTCATTTCAGACTCTTCAGTGGGCTGTGTCCATCTTTGTGATTTTGTCACATAATATGCTATATCTAAAACAGAGTTAACAAAACACAAGTGAGATGCTCCCATAGTATTACTGCTAGATAAACAATACTATATAACAGCCTGATCCACAGAAGATATGAAAGTGGCTAGGATCCTATAACATGCTGGATTTTAACTCATCTTATAGGTATGAATTGCATATTTCTAGAATCTTCTGGGAAGTGAGAAGGTTACTGCAAGCAGCAAAGAAGTAGGATTTTGTCTCAAGTTAGCAATCCTTAATAGATATATCCCTAGATGGAGGGGGAAATGCAATGGGAAATTTTGGATAATGTCCTGGGCCTTCTTCTCTTCAATTCTTTATAAATGATTTAGACAAAGGGATAGAAAGGATGTTCAATAAATCTGCAAATGTCACAAACTTGGTGGGGAGAATTATTAATACCCCAAAAGAGAAGCTCAAAGTTCAAAGGATCTTTATATTAGGTCCTAACCAGCAAAATGCAGTTAAAAGGTGAAAAATGAAAGGTTCTGCATTTTAGTATGAAAAACCAGATACACAAGTACAAGATAGGTAGGCAATACTTATTTTATTTTATTTTATTTATTTGTTTATTTTGTCAACGTGTACAAGATAACAGGTATGATATAAACATAAACAAAAGCAAAATATGTATAGGTAAATTTAGACAGTAGGACAGAAGGACAGGGACGGTAGGCACGATGGTGCGCTTATGCACGCCCCTTACAGAATTGGGTGGCCTGACAGACCACAGCTTAAGCCTGAGCCAGCAGTAAGTTACAACTGCTAAAAGAACCAGTGCAGTTTTGGGCCACACCAACAGAGGTATAAAGGTAAGATCACAGAAAATGACAGCTCCACTCTACACCGTATTGGTTAGATTGCACTGGGAATACAGGGCCCAGTTTTGGTCCTCACAATATAAGAAGGATGCTATAGCAATAGCAATAGCACTTTACTTATATACCGCTTCATAGTGCTTTACAGTCCTCTCTAAGCGGTTTACAGAGTTCAGCATATTGCCCCCAACAATCTGGGTCCTCATTTTACCGACCTCGGAAGGATGGAAGGCTGAGTCAACCTTGAGCCTAGTAAGATTTGAACAGCTGAACTGCTGAACTAGCAGTCAGCCTGCAGTCGCAGCATTTAACCACTGCACCACTTCAGCTCTTGGGTTCAGCTCCTGAGCAACTGGAAAGAATGCAGAGAAAAGCAACAAAGATAGTGATGGCCTTGGATGCCAAACCTTATTAAGAATAGTTAAAGGAATTATGTTCAGTCAGAATAGTAGACGACCAAGAGAAGACACAATAGCAGTTTTCTAATAATTAAAAGGCTATCACAGGGAAGAGGATGTAGATTTATTTGCTATAAGTGAAGACAAGAACCAGTGGATAAAAATGTTACAAACAGTGGAGTGGAGTGGAGTGGAGTGGAATGGAATGGAGTGGAGTGGAGGATGGGATGGGATGGGATAGGATAGCTTTATTGGCCAAGTGTGACTGGACACACAAGGAATTTGTTCTCTGGTGCATAAGCTCTCACTTATTTTAAGGCTAAGGGACCCAATCTCAAAATAAGGAAGTATTTTCTGATGAGAGTTATTAAGCAATGGAATAATCTGCTTCCTGGAGTTGTGGGTGCTCCATCACTGGTGGTTTTTAAACAAACAGCCATTTGTCTGGGATAGTTTGAGAATAACTGCTATGGGCAGGGTGTTGGACTAAAAGACCTCCGTTTCATCCAATTCTATGATAGTCTGATTGCAACTTTGCATAGCATGCTGTTCAAAACCATTTCTGGAGTGGGGATTGCCATTTGGCCTAGCCTATACCAAAATGGCACACTCACTCCTCCTGTTCCAAATACTCAAAGGTTTGCAGAAGCTCAGTTGGACTGTTTTAATGAGTTGCTGCCTTCTCATGCTTCCTCTTTGCCACACCGTGCACTGTGCTTCTACCGAATGCTGCAGGATGCTAAATGTCGAGCCTCAATCAGACAAAACCGACAAATGACAAAACAAGAAGCCTATTCACACCCAAACAGAGGGACAAGAAAGAATCATGCACGTCAGCTGCGCTCTCAGAAACCCCCGCAGATTTATTTCTAGAGACAAAAAGAGGCTCACAAGATTTACCTGTTTCTAGCCCTGCCGTTGTGACCAGATAGCTAGTTAAAAGGCCCTGAAATAAAAGCCTATCCAAAACCCTTTGAAAAATATTATTCCTGTAATCCTTCCATTATTTCCTCTGGACAGCATACAAACCATTTGATACTTGGGGGAAAAATTAGCCAGATTAGTGATGTGGAACAAGTACAATTTCAAGGCAATGGAAAAAGTTATCAAAGCAGGGAATGGGTGGTTATTGTGTTGGTAAGATTCTTAATAACAAGGGGGGGAGCAGCACATTGTAAGTGAGACAGTGTCTTTTGTTTGGACCGATTTGCATTAAAAAGGCACATTTATGGGAAGCAATGGACGAGTAACTGAAAGAAACACCGTTGTCAAGCCACATGCATCTTATTTATTTTATTTAGAACCTTGAGGGTTCTAGCTGTACAAATCAAGGGTGGGTTCTAACTTACCTCACTGCCGATTCGCTTCCTCCCGTGCCACGTGGCCACGCCTCGTGGCCGCACACGTGCTTCACACACGTGTGCATGCGCAGTGTCCAAAAATTTTAAATTTTTTTTTAAAAGCTGAAAACAAGATGGGGACGCATGTGCAGTGTCGGAAATTCAGCTTCTGCGCATGCTCAGAAGAAGAAAAAACCCGGGGAAAAAATCCCCCCCAAAAAAATCCCCCCCCCCAAAAGATGACGGCATCCACGGACCGGCACCGACCGAACCAGTTCCGTGACGTCATCATGATGTCACCAGCGGATTGCTACCGGTTCAGGCAAACCGGTCCGAACCAGGAGGAACCCACCTCTGGTACAAATGAAATGTAAAGATCTATTGAATGAAGCAATCATGTATTTTCCTAAACATCCTATACCAGTGATGGCGAACCTTTTTTGGTTCGCGTGCCAAAAGGGGGGGGGGATGTGGGGGATCACTCATAATTCCATGCACCCCCGCACATGCATGCATGACCCCCCTGCTCCCAGCATGCAATGGCATGCCCATTTTTCGCTCTCCCCAGGCTCCAGAGCCTTTCTAGGAGCCTGGGGAGGGCGAAAACGGCCTTCCCCACCCCCTCTGGAGGCTGGAAACAGCCTGTTTCCCGACTCCCAGTGGGCCCAGAAGGCCCGAAAATCAGCCGGCTGGTGCACACATGCACGCCGGACCTGAGCTCGCGTGCCCACCGATATGGCTCCGTGTGCCACTTGTGGCACCCGTGCCATAGGTTTGCCATCACGGTCCTATACCATCCCATTTCCACAAACTTAGGCTTGAAATCCATCTAGGTGACTTTGGGGCCAGTCACTTTCTCTCAGCCCAACTCACTTCAAAGGGTTGTTGTTGTTGTTGTGAGGAAACTAGGAGGAGGAAGGAGTATTAGGTAGTTTGCCACTCTGAATTATCTACAAAAATAATGAGGATGGAATTAAAAAACCCTCCCCCAAAAAAGGGCCATGTAGTCACCAACACTCAATTAGACTGAACCTACAACGCAGATAATAAAGTAAGGGCAGTTTGATGCGGGCTTTATGTTTGTTTCCTGAAGCAATACTGAAGTTTCATTACACTAACAAATTAAGCAAATCATGCAAAGCGTAGTTTCTCGAGTTTCTTCCTTACTTACTACCAGCAGCTATGGGTTTTCTGTGTAGGTGAAAAACATGGGGAGGGAGTGCATATGTGCTGCTCTGGGTCTAATGAGGAGGGAGAGGGCTTAAAATATTCTCATCACCATCATTCCAAGCCACTGTCCATAGGAACATTGAAGGATTTTGGGGTGGTAGGGGGAAATGTTTTCCTCTGAAGGCCCTGGCCTAACCTTGTTCCTTATCAAACATGATCTTTCTTTTGCAACCTTCTCCTTTCCCTCCCCAAAACAAATTTCGTCTTGCCTGGTCAGATTTCAAAAATGTATACCAGCACAGAGAAAGACAAAACCCTAAGCCTATTGAATCACTACGTTCCGGCATTCCATTGAATTGGCAAGAATAAACAGGTTAGGAAAAGTATGCAGAGCATGCCTTCTTGAATTCTTTCCACTCCCTTTACCCAAAGTCACCATAGGGGTGTAGAAAGTTAGCACCCACCTCTCTCCTAGAATGAAATATTTTGGGAAATATTATAAAAGGCAGAATATTATATTTCCCTAAAGGAGAAACATGCTCTTGGAAAGCAGCCCCCACCTTTCTTAGTAGCCCCAGCAGGACTGGGCCAGCCTATCTACAAGACAAAAGGCCTTCAGATCCAGGATGATGGGATTATCCTTCAGGGCAAAGCCATTCAGCCACAATAGGAAGTGCATTGCATCAGCCCAAGTTTCAACCAAGCTTTACTCAGAAAACCTACAAAGTTAGCTATGATCCCTGTATAGCCCCATGGGAGTCTGACAGCAACCAATATAATACATGTCCTTGCCACAGGAACAGAAAGTTCAAGGGCAAGGCCCAAGAGAGGGTATAAATAACTCTCATTCTCCATTCCATGTGGTCAGCTGTAATAGTAATAATAATAGTAACAGAGTTGGAAGGGACCTTGGAGGTCTTCTAATCCAACCCCTTGCTTAGGCAGGAAACCCTACACTACTTCAGACAAATGGTAATCCAACATCTTAAAAACTTCCAGTGTTGGAGCATTCACAACTTCTGGAGGCAAGCTGTTCCACTGATTAATTGTTCTGTCAGAAAATTTCTCCTTAGTTCTAAGTTGCTTCTCTCCTTGATTAGTTTCCACCCATTGCTTCTTGTTCTACCCTCAGGTGCTTTGGAGAATAGCTTGACTCCCTCTTCTTTGTGGCAGCCCCTGAGATATTGGAACACTGCTATCATGTCTCCCCTAGTCCTTCTTTTCATTAGACTAGACATACCCAGTTCCTGCAACCGTTCTTCATATGTTTTAGCCTCCAGTCCCCTAATCATCTTTGTTGCTCTTCTCTGCACTCTTTCTAGAGTCTCAACATCCTTTTTGCATCGTGGCGACCAAAACTGAATGCAGTATTCCAAGTGTGGCCTTACCAAGGCATTATAAAGTGGTATTAACACTTTGCGTGATCTTGATTCTATCCCTCTGTTAATGCAGCCTAGAACTGTGTTGGCTTTTTTGGCAGCTGCTGCACACTGCTGGCTCATATTAAAATGATTGTCCACTAGGACTCCAAGATCCCTCTCACAGTTACTACTGTTGAGCAAGGTACCACATATACTGTCCCTGTGCATTTTGTTTTTCTTGCCTAAATGTAGAACCTTACTTTTTTCACTACTGAATTTCATTTTGTTAGATAGAGCCCAATGTTCAAGTCTGTCAAGATCCTTCTGTATCTTGAGCCTGTCTTCTGGAGTGTTGGCTATTCCTGCCAGTTTGGTGTCACCTGCAAATTTGATGAGTTCTCCATCTATCCCCTCATCCAAGTCACTGATGAAGATGTTGAAGAGTACTGGGCCTAAAACAGAGCCTTGGGGTACTCCACTGCATACTTCCCTCCATGTAGATGCAGGACTGTCCAGGACTTCAAACCCATGTGGTCCTGTTAATCAATAAAGCATCTTTCCAATCAGCCTCCATGTTTCCAGTGTCTTTCTCCCCACTTGGAACTGAACCAGATGAATATTTCTTCCAACAGGAGGCACCTGTACTTTCTTCTAAGTAACAAATTAATGTGTTGTAAATAGGTCTTTCTGCTTTTTCTCTTATGGTGCATTTGTGTATTTGTGCACTGGGAAGATGTTTGTCTCTTGGGTCCTATGAACACGATGGAGCAGGGGCTTAGAATGGAGCTGTCAACAACACTTCAAATGATTTCTGTTTTGTGCAGCCCGTAACTAGACCCAGCCCTTTTTAAATTTTTAAAATCTTTCTTTGGCTGGTTTCTTTAACCATACCAAATTTGGTCTTGTTTTGTTCAGTTTTTGGAGCATTATCCTGCTGATACCCAGACAGATAGATGAGCAGGCAGGCAGATAGATGGACCGACAGAATTGCAAATCCCTTTACTTAATTTCCGTCCAACTTTCCATTTGTTAGAAAGGATAAAAAGAACAAGCCACACCGCACTACAGTTTATATCTCTCAGACAAGCATCTCTTTTTTCCATGCAGAGTGATTTAGCATCCTAACCTTTTCCCCTTTTTTTGCATAAGAAAACAGCATTCAATCAGGGCATACTTTCTAAAAAGGAAGGGAGTAGTTATTCTTCCATCAAATTCCACATTTATGAGGAGAAACACACTCTGCGCATGATCAATAATTCCAGAGCAATGAACTGACATTCCAAGTTGATTTCAGCCTCAGTGAGCCTAACTAAAGGTCATTCCGCAGACCTTATTACCAAGCATATAATCTCCCTATACTAGACTTGTAAGCCCAACCATAGAGTAGGAGAAAATGAAGAATCTTAATTCGGCTAAAACTTGGAAGGCTAAAAATAACCCAAGCAGAGGCTTGCTGCGCATGCTGATGAGGAGGAAAGCACCAGAGAGAATGCCAATGAGCTTCTGCTGACGCAAGCCAGCTAGCTGCGTTCCACAGCATGCCAAGTTCCAGAGTGATATCAGACACTAATTTGGGAATCGTGGATGCAACTTTGCTACAATTTCAGAGAGGAAGGGAAGAGGGGGCAGCAAACAAAAATGGGGTAATAGAACTGAGTTGTGCTTCCTTAACACCTGACAATTAAGCCAAAGGTCAGAAATCCTCAACCAACAGCTCTACGAGGGTTTCTGCCCAGTCACTGCAGTCCAAGCCTTGCAAGACCCAGAAAGTCAACATTTTCAGCCAATTTTTTGCACCAATTCACGTATTAGAGATTTACTACCATTATAAATTTAGAAGCTCAACTGACCTACAGTGAGAGACAATATTTGATTGATTGATTGATTGATTTGATGCTGCTTGACTCCAAACAATTCTGGGCAACTCAGAATACACCAAACAATATGGAACAATATACTGTTAACAAAAACAACAAAATCAAACTTGGAAAAAGAAAGAAGAGCAAGATGGTGAACTCAGTAAACTTCAAACATCCCCCCCACTTTAACTAACATCCAACAAAGTGGGCACCAACCACCCTAGACCAGGGGTAGGCAAAGTTGGCTCTTCTATGACTCGTGGACTTCAACTCCCAGACTTTCTGAGCCAATCATGGAATTCTGGGAGTTGAAGTCCACGAGTCATAGAAGACCCAACTTTGCCTACCCCTGCCCTAGACCATCAGCTTTTTAGAATAAACAAATAAGCTACAGCTATGGGAAATCTATTATTGCCTTCATCTCCCACTGATTCTATAGACAACTGATAAGCCATTTCCCAAAGAAAAGTAGTGCTATCTACCCATACTTTGGTTGGCAGAAATATTTATTAGGGTGACATTTACTGTCCCAATTTGCTGATCCTTATCCTGCTTTTAAGCTTCTGTTTCATCACTGCCAGTCACCTGAGTTTCCTCCTAAGTCAAGTGATTTGATTGGATGCACCTTGAAGCTTGAAGAGGAACTCAAGAGCCTCTTGATGTGGGTGAAGGAAGAGAGTGCAAAAGTTGGCTTGAAGCTGAACATTAAGAAAACTAAGATCATGGCATTTGGCCCTTTCAATTCCTGGCAAATAGGTGGGGAAGAAATGGAGGTAGTGACAGATTTTATTTTCCTGGGCTCCAAGATTACCGCAGATGGGGACTGCAGCCAAGAAATTAAAAGACACTTGCTCCTGGGGAGGAAAGCTATGGCAACTCTAGACAGCATACTAAAAAAGCAGAGACAACACCCTGCCAACAAAAGTGTGTATAGTCAAGGCTATGGTTTTCCCAGTTGCAATGTATGGCTGTGAAAGTTAGACCATAAGGAAGCCTGAGAGCCAAAGAATTGAGGCCTTTGAACTATGGTGCTGGAGAAGACTCCTGTGAGTCCCCTGGACTGCAAGGCGATCAAACTCGTCAGTCCTAGAGGAGATCAACCCTGACTGCTCTTTAGAAGGCCAGATCCTGAAGATGAAACTCAAATACTTTGGCCACCTAATGAGAAGGAAGGACTCACTGGAGAAAAGCCTTATACTGGGAACGATTGAGGGCAAAAGAAGAATGGGATGACAGAGAATGAGGTAGCTGGGTGGAGTCACTGAAGCAGTCGACGTCAGCTTAAATGGACTCCGGGGGATGGTAGAGGACAGGAATGCCTGGAGGAACGTTGTCCATGGGGTCGCGATGGGTCGGACAAAACTTCGTGACTAACAACAAACCTTGAAGCTGCTTATGTTATTGAAGTAAGAGGGAAAATATTACTTTAACATTAGTAAAGCTAAATATAACTTTACCTTGTTTGTATCTCACTCATGAGCTGAAGATCACATGAAAGTAACATAGGGATAAGGCAGAAAAATGTTTCCAGGCCATTTGTTATTGTGGTTGGGTGCATGCAGGGATACAGCCTTTGTCCTTTTGTTGAGAGGAATGAATTCTACCTGGATCCTGCCTTTTTGAGAGAGAGAAATCAAAGCCCTTGTAGCAAAACTAGAAAAATTTCCTTTGCCAGAAGCTAGTTAGAGTAGAAAATATCTGGTGCAGATAGAACAGTCTCTAATCCAAGATAAGACTACATCATAGACCAGGGGTCCCCAAACTTGGCAACTTTAAGACTTGTGGACTTCAACTCCCAGAATTCTCCAGCCAGCTATGAACATAACATCTTTCTTTCATGAGCTTTTTTGCAACTCAAGAGCACAGACAGCTTTCATAGGAGATAAATTAGTCTGTATTAGAAAAGAAGGTCACTGCACAGACTCTGAAAAGTTGAAGTCCTATTTGCAGTCAAGAGTCTCATTAAGCACTTGTGCCAATAAGGACTGCAAGTAACCCAGGCAGAAGCTACATTCAACTGGCATTAAGCCATGACAACAAAACTTTAACACCTTGAAAAATACTGTTTATTTTTCCAGAACTTCTCTCTCTCTCTCCCCCCCCCCCCCGTCTCCCTCTCCCTCTCCCTCTATCAAGCTCATGTATAGCATATGCTGTTTAAACATCACAACTTGTGTCAAAGCCAAGAAGCCAAAAGTCGATGAAAACAAGGGGAGCTGCAGGGTTTCGCCTATCAAACTCTGAATGCTATGGTAGCAAAAAGAAACACAGCAGTCCTTTTGGCTTATAGCTACAGCAGCATGGTACAAAAAGGATTATGTGCATTATTGGATCTGAGAGGGCAACTACCACAGAAAGATACACTTCTCCCCTGTTGCTGCAGAAAACAGAAAGCACAGCAATTTGGATATTTAACAGGTACTTAATGGCAAAAATCCAATTTTATATGGCAGTCAGAGCAAACGAACCTCAGTTAACAACATTATTCCTCTCCTTGAATTTTTCAGGGGCATCCTCTTTTCTTCCCTATAAAGTCCCAACTATCCTCCTCCACCTCTTTTTCTCCTCCTTTGCTTTTTGGACAGTCTGTTTTTACATAATCTGGATAGAGAAAGAACAGAGGTACTTCATCCTACGGGATGAAGTCCTACGGGATTGGGCGGCCTATAAGAACTTTTAATTAAATTAAATTAATTAAAATCAGCAAAGCCAATCAAGCTGCAGATCATTCAATTGTACAGTATTGATTCTACTTTTCCCATTAAATTTTGCGTTTTATTTATAGTGACAATCATCTTTCTATCCTTTCTCTGAGCAACCACCTCAGATGAGCTTACAGCTTGGACCACAGAGAGCTAAGGATCCCTCCCTCACAAAACACATCTTAATACCACATCCAATTTCACCACTATATTGAAGGAAACTAAACAAAGCCATCTTAATGGCCTATTAAAATAACCATCCATCACATAGAGAATGAGAAAGCTTCTAGATGATTTGGCCAAGAGCTCAGCCAAAATTGGAGATAGGCAACATTTTGCCCTTTAAGTTTAAATGGAATAATGTATAACATAGATACTTCTTCCTTGTCATCTAATTATTTACATTTTACACCTTTTTGGCATGGTTAAAAAACTTGCAAATTTTATTTGACATGAAACACAGGGACAAAGAAAACACTGGAGACAACAAATTTTTGGGGAAAAAACTTCATTTCCCACTGTCACTTTTGATCAGAACTTGTCATTTAAAAAAGATGTATAAAACAACCTTGTGAATGCTGTTTACCAAGATATGACAACAGGATAGAAGATGCATCACAAGCAATTATACCTCTTTCAAATTTACCCCAACTCCCTAGAAAAATAAAAGGAATACTCAGAATTAAACATGTCAGCCATCTGAATGTGCATCAATAATCTTTTATTGATTTTAGTTACTTTTATTGATCTTAGTTACTTCCAGCTCCCTGATAAACTCCTTTAATTTCAGCACTTTCCTCTCAACATTATTCCCCATTTAATTCAGAAGGCTATATTGCTAATTAACAGAATCAAAAACATTTGGGAGGGGAAAGTTACAGATCATCTGGTCAGTGGTGGGATTCAAAAATTTTAACTGCCGGTTCTGTGGCTTGGTGGGCATGCCAGAGCTTGGTGGGCGGGGCTTGGTGGGCGTAGCAGGGGAAGGATACTGTAAAATCCCCATTTCCTCCCGATCAGCTGGGACTCGGGAGGCAGAGAATAGATGGGGCGGGGCCAGTCTGAGGTGGTATTTACCAGTTCTCCGAACTACTCAAAATTTCCGCTACCGGTCCTCCAGAACTGGTCAGAACCTGCTGAATCTCACCTCTGCATCTGGTCGAACTCCCTACATAATGCAGGACATCCATAGATAAAGATTTTCCTAACAGTGAGAACAATCAACTAGTGGAACAGCTTCCCTTCAGAAGTTGTGGGTGCTCCATCATTGGAGGCTTTGAAGATGAGACAGGACAGCCATTTGTCTGAAATGGTATAGGGTTGGACCAGAAGACCTGCAAGGTCCCTTCCAATTCTGATGATGTTCTATGTTCTAAAGCACTCCAATGGATGGTTCCCAGGCATTCCACTTCTCTACATGATTATATTCCTGCTCTTTCTGTTGAAAAGTGTCACATCTCTTTAGATCTAAGTTGATCTTCTGGACAATAGAGAACAGGCCTTTTGGTCATGTGAATGGGGTACTCTTCAATGTCACTTCTTGGTCATCTCTTTCTCAGGGTACAGAAGCCTAGTTCTTTCAACTTTTCCTTACAGTCCTTCTGTAGTCCTCATCTCACTGGTTTCTTTGGAACCATTCTAGTTTGTCTACTTGTTTAAAAAAAAGGTCTGCTGTAAGCCCTCTTTTCCCTAGGTCAGTGTTTCCCAACCTTGGCAACTTGAAGATATCTGGACTTCAAATCCCAGAATTCTCCAGCCAGCATTCGCTGGCTGGGGAATTCTGGGAGTTGAAGTCCAGATATCTTCAAGTTGCCAAGATTGGGAAACACTGCCCTAGGTGTTCCTGGAACAAAGAAGGGAATCAAACTCAAAGTCCCTGTCTTTGATTTCCCTTGGGGTTTGTCTCCTTCAGAGATCGTGATAGACAAAGTCCACCTCCCTCTACATTTCACTCTCATAACACTTTCTGAGGTAAGCTCAGCTGAGAAATCATGATTGCCTACCTTCACAAATAAAGTTATCTGGAGACACAAAAAGGTTTAAATTCCTTCATATTACCTCAGTTTAACCACTTGTCGGACCCTTCTCTTTATGACTCCCAGAGGAAAAACCCAATTCTGATGTCTGGCCACCATCACCGCTACATGAGAAAAATGCTGAGACTCTCTTCTCTTCCCCCCACCCCACCCTCAAAGTAAGCAATGCTGGCTTGTGAAGATCTCTGAGTAGCCTTTGTTGTCATGGAAACTGCTCACTCACCACTCAATGAAGCAGCCAGTGCAACTCTTGTCCCGCCCCTCCCTCCTTAAAGGCCACAGGGGCCAAAATCAGAGCCCAACCATAGATCAGGGTGACTCTCCTAGAAGCATCAGAGCCATTTACCCAGAGCAAAGGTTGCAAGGAAGGAAGACTTTTTTGTTTTTGTTAGAGGGAGTTGGAAAAGATTAGTAAACAGGAGTCCCTTTTAGTAGTGGGGAGATGTGAAATATTATCTATACTTATAATCA
The DNA here is from genome assembly GCA_023053685.1 of Diadophis punctatus similis. Classification (NCBI taxonomy): domain Eukaryota; kingdom Metazoa; phylum Chordata; class Lepidosauria; order Squamata; family Dipsadidae; genus Diadophis; species Diadophis punctatus. The sequence continues at coordinate 24,843,442 of JALIGW010000001.1, forward strand.
TCTACATCCCTTGCCATATTTTTTCACTGCTTTTTCTACAGACATCAGTGGCTAAGGTGTTTGCCCATTTTTCTATTCTTGACCCCATGCTGCAAGGACAATCTTGCACACTCATTCTGAATTTTGGTCGATGTCGGAAGAGACAACCTGACAAGAACATCAGCTGAACAACTGACAGGTAATGCTTACAAAAGTGAGCAACAGGAGCTGATAGACAAAAAAAAATACGGATAAGCACCGCTGGCTTCCCTGGTTAGGATAGAAACCTCTGTATTTGTTTGTTCAGCTCAAATTTTGCATCTCTTGCAGGGATACTGTTTAAAATGTAGATGTTAAATGCCTTGCTGAGTGATTAATATCTTTGGCTAAATGTGCAATTTCCCTATTAAGCCATCCAATCTATCAAAGGAGGATTGTTATGAATGAGCTTCTGTTCAACCCATTCACTCCAGGGACAAGGTCCTTCTGAAAGGGTTGAGGTTAATTTACCCAGATGCTGTTCTCAAGTAGTCTTACAGAAGGTACCTGAGAATGGGGAAGTCTCCCCTGCCTCTGAAAGATACAGCATTGCCTTATTTCAGCTCCTGCCTGCTGTCAAGGTTCACATGTTACTTTGCAAATCTGCCTACCATTTTCTGCATGCATTTTCAACTGCGTATCATTCACAGGAGCCACACAAACTACAGCGCATAGATATGTTGCTCTAAATCTAACAACGATCAAAAATGCAAGAAAGGCAAACCAAGTGAGGAACAATCAAATTCACCAGTAACTGACAGCAGCAAGAAGGGAAGAGAATGATAAAACCCAGCACTGTGAGGAACTGGAGGGAAAAGATCAAGCTTCAGTTTAATTGAGCAAGACCAAGTGGTTGTGGGTTTTGAGGTTCACTGGTTCTAGGGAACCTCCATCTTTGTTCTGGATGTGGTCACACACAGACACCACCCAGCAGACTTTCTTGCAGATAGCAGCCATGGCCAACAGGTCCTCTACACAAATCCATTTTGTATGCAAACTATGCCTATTCCTGAATCAGGAGGCCCTGCTCATAGCTGCTTATGCCTTGGTCACCTCCCATTTGAACTAGTGCAATACACTCTACACAGGGTCACCTTGAAGAGCACTTGGAAGCTGCAGTTGGTTGAAAATGCAGTTGTGCAGATAGTTATGAGTGCATTGTGGTACAAGATGGACAGATTGTTACAGGAATGATGAGTGAATGTTGGAAGATCTGGTTAGGGACAGATCATCATGGAGAAAATCTGTGTGGTTAAGAGTCAAGCATAGCTTGATGCAGATCACCAAGTTATCTGCAGCATTACAAGCTGCAGTGGCTTTCTGTAGGCTACCTGGTGTAATTCAAAATATGAGTCATCAAGCTGGAAGACCTCCATGCAGTTGTTTGCAGGACTGCCTGTCTACAATGCGTCTGCTTATCCTATACGACTGAATATAATGGGCATGTTTCAGATGCTTTCTACGAGACAATGTCATGTATGGAACCTAAGAAGGATGCCCTTTCTATCACAAAGCCTGCCCTCATCCTATCTGAGAGTCAGATGGCATCCCATAAGGCCCTGAAAACATGATCTGGCCATATTAAAGTTTGACTGATTAAATGAACAATCCTACTTTTCTGCAGGCATTTTCTAAAGTGTTGGATGATCCTGTCTAGAAATGAGGAGTTGAATGTGAATGCTGTAGTTAGTCCCAATCTTCTGTATTGGATGTTGGTGTGTGTGGTTCCTTTGTGTTTGCTTTTAACCATATGTAAACTTCCCAGAATTGCTATGGCAAGTTGGAAGGCCAAATAAATCAAATAAAAGAGCACCTGGGGCAGAACAAACCTATCAAACCTGGCCTCATTAGCTTGGTTGGAAATAATTTTCTGAAATCTCACACCTGTGTTCTATTGTATGGCACACACCAAAGCACAATTGTGACTTCTTGGATTTTGGCTATGTTGTACAAATCTGCTATTGTAATTTATGAATCATGTTTAACACAATGTATGATTCCAGCCAATTGTGATTTAGTCATAATTAAACAAATAACAGCTCAGCAAGATGAGCAAACCCAATCTATTTGACAGTAGTATACATAACGTCTGTCCCAGAAATACTTATAATTCAACAGCAAAACCTAGGAAAGAAAGCATGATTCATCTGCATAAAAAATATACATATCTACCAACACTGAACTACAACTACAGTAACAACTCTATACCTTCCTAGAGAAACTACTTTTACAGCAAGTACCTGAAATATTCCCATTGCCTCTTTTGCTTTGCCTCTGTGTCCTGCCCCATGGAAAGTCCAAGTGATGTCAGTCTCTGCAGAATCAAAATTAAAGGTCACCCAACCAGCCTTTATCCAATACTTTTTGGGGGGGGGGGGAAGGGAGATAATGCTTTGAAACCTCTAGCACTGTTTTCTTCTTCAGATATCATTCATAAGCCCAGGTCAACAAAACATAGTATTAAGTTTCCATAACATGAAGAAACAAACTTATAATCCAAATTATACCTAGTTCACACAGCATAGTAAATAACTGACTTCCCATTATAAATTGGATCACCAACTATCCAACTTCAGTTTAGCTTAATCTAATATGATCCCAAATCTTCATGAGTTTTTATAGATTGCAATTAAAGACATGTACTTTACTTGGTTTGGGCCAAGTAGGCTCTGTAAAAACTAATATACAAAGACAACAATTTAGTTTAATTAAGATAAACCAATATTTGTGCTGATCCAGCCAGTGGTAAAATCCAAATTTTTTTTACTACCGGTTCTGTGGGCGTGGTGTGCTTGGTGGGCGTGGCTTGGTGGACGTGGCAGGGGAAGGATACTGCAAAATCTCCATTCCTACCCCCACTCCAGGGGAAGGATACTGCTAAATCTTCATTCCCACCCCACTCTGGGGCCAGCCAGAAGTGGTATTTGCTGGTTCTCCAAACTACTCAAAATTTCCACTACCGGTTCTCCAGAACCCGTCAGAACCTGCTGGTTTTCACCCCTGGATCCAGCCAAGAAGTCTAATCCGATCTATAGAGAAACTACTTAGTGTTGTTTCTCCACAAATTCTCTCATCGGTATCAAATCAGTTTTGGCTTATCTATGTTTTATTGCACCACAAATATCAAAAAGCCAAAGCTGCTCACTATCCACATATTAGCAATTTTACTCCACAAGAAAAAACAGTGAAAGAACCACATATTTGTCCAAAGAGATATTTCTTTCTTTGGATTTTCTTCCAAACAGACAAATAGAAAGCAGAATCTCTTGGGAAAAGCCAATCTTCATCCTTCTTAGGAAAAACAAAATGTTTAGAAATACCTCAGAAGATCAAGACTGTTCTCCCAAGTTCATATCTAGTTGTTTCTTCTCTTACTTGCTTCCTTTTCAAAAATAATGGGGATGACGGGAAATTTATACACGGGATGTTTCATGGTCTCCAGTGCTATAACCACAATGCTGGCCCTTTATTAGGAAAGTTGCCCCTTCCCAAAATTGATAATATTCAAGTTCTCTCCCTCAGATGTCGGGAGATGAGATTACAAAAAAGGACATTGCTTGGGAAACCCACAATTTCCCCACAAACAGCTGCTCTGCTTCGAGGGCTTTTTATGCAGTGTAGTTCTATCTCTTTTAACTAACAGATTTAACAGATTAACAGAGTTGGAAGGGACCTTGCAGGTCATCTAGTCCAACCCCCTGCCCAAGTGGGAGACACTACATCTGCCCCTACCTAGGATCGAACTCACAACCTCCTGATTATGAGGCAAGAGCTCCCCCTCTAGGCCAAATGAATATATTTTCAGAGGTTCACACCTGATCTTCAACAATTAAGCCAGGTAGCTATTATACCACAGGTTAAGTTCCCCGATTCAATTAAAGCTACTTAGCTTAATCCATTTTGTTGCTTGCTGTTAATAACAGCCTTGGAGATAGCATGCCAGGCTCAGTAACATTACTCTATTCAAACCCAGCCTTCATGTCCCTCACTTCCAAAAGACAAGGGTTTCATTCTCACCGGTGTTTCAGCAGCAAAGGGCTTTCCCATTATTAACTGGGTTCACAGATTGGACTAACACAATAACACATGATGATGGGTTTTAACCATGATGGTTTTAACCATAGAGGCTAGCATTTCACATGTTGGATTGAGTTTGCCCAATAAGGTAATTAATATTGTTCAGCTATCTTAGCTCCATCCATGGATCAAACTAGTTAATATGGTTGTGCATGCCCAGAGAATGGCTTTCACATAACAAGCTATACTAAGCTTAAATAGATGTGGATAGTTTGTCATGTTATGGGACTCAAGTCATTTGTCTAAGCATATAACCCAAGCCATCACATCAAGCCATGATGGGCATAACATATGAATAGACCAGTTGTATTTGTTTACCCAGAAATAGTCAGCCAAACTAACCATAGCTTAATGTAGGTTAGCTTACTTTAAACAAAGTTTCCATATCATGCAAGTTTGTGCTAATGCCTAAGTTACAATTAAGCAGCCTATGTCACTAGTAAGATAAGATGGGGTTCAGGACTGATTGATTGTAGTGTTGTTCCTACAGTGGTGTCTATGTTTTTCATGCTTCTATTTCAGCTCTCACTCCTACTGAAGTGCAGCAAGAGATTTATTCTGAAAACAGACTGAGAAAAACTAATGTTTTCCTACCTCTTTCATGTGATTCTGAGTCCTTGGGTAACTGTGGGCTTTAAAAATATAATCATGCAGGAGGAGAAGCAGCAGCAACATGCAAGTTGTAGAGATGTCTACAACAAAGGAGGGAGACTAACAAACCATGGCCAGCTAAAATTTTGTTAGGTCACGTTTATTTATTTAGAACATTTATATAGCCACTCAACTCAAACAGTGAGAGTCTGGGCAGCATACTAAATCATTAAACACACACAAAAAAACCCAATAAAGCAAATTTTAAAAAAATTAAATGACTATCCGATCTAAAATATATCTCACCAATCAGGAACACTGCTAAACCTGACAGAGAGAATATGTGCTAGATGCCTTAAATACAGCTAACATTAAGTCATACTTTACAGCTCATAGAAACATGACTGTTGTGTCATGGATCCAAATTTATAAACTGGAAAGGTCTGGTTCACACATCAGGCAAAACAATAAAAACAGATTGTTAAGGCAATGTGTGATAAACTGAACTTAAAGTACTTTGATCAGCAGAAGTACAATATTCAGCTCTGAATTCTCCCATGCTAGAAGGGAAAAAAATGAAATAAATACCCATCTTCCTCCAACTTGATGAGGGAAAATGAGCACCTCCTAATGAAATCCAGAATTTATTCCTAAGTAGCAGTTGGAGTAGAGGCCTCAGAAATTCTGCTGCAGTTTCCTGAAAGTGCAGAACATTTTAGAATATACGTTAAAAGCAAGGGTGTCAAACCCGCAGCCCTCGAACAGATGTGTCACGCGCTGGCCACACCCATGCCTAGTTTAGCGAAGGGGGGGAAAGTCACAATACGTCATGTGACGACACGAGTTTGACACCCCTGCTTTAGAGCACTGTAATTTCCAGGATGCTTGAGAAAGCCACGCCTCTGACACCTGACTCTTGCAAACATTCTGGAACAGATTCCCACATGCTATTATGAATATGAGGGGGGAAAGTACCACAGCATTCTAAATTGCCAGCCATAGTCATTCATTTTTTCAGCTGTAGTTATGCATAGATAAAACACTAAAGAATTAAAGTCCTTCTAACTAGAATTTGACCCCAGATAACATCAGGGACATATTCACGAGTTTTCAAGGCAACCATATGGAAGTCATTGTCACTGTTCTAATTTTTATTTTCTAGCCCGAGTATTTCCTGGTGCACCGTAAAATCGAATCATTGCCCATCCAAACGATATACCCAGCACTATGCCTGGCACCTCTTCAGCAATCAATATTAGTGGCAGCCAATTATGGAAAAAGGAAGAGGTCACCTCAGTCCATACGAAGTGAAAAAAGAACCAAACCCTTGCCTCCAATTGGAACCACCCCAATGGTAGATGCCAGACATCCTTCAAGACCAGGCAGATTCTGCCTTCCTGTTTCTCCTAGAAAAATTAAAAGTTGTTTTTCCTATTCTGCGAGGTCAAAAAAACAAACAAACCCCATTATATAAAGACTCTCCCAAACTTTTCTGAAGTCCTCAGCAAGAAACTAGGAAAATCCATCAGAAATTTTGCAAACTCTTGGAGTTCATCTCCTTAGTATTTTCTGAACAAAACCGGGAGATGAGCTTGTTTCACTTTGGAACAGATGTTAAGACAGCTTTATGACCTCGTCCAGAAAAGGGGATAAATAGCTTTAAAGCAGTTTTTTTTTAAAGGAATGATTCATAAAATAGCAGTAGAAAAGCTACTTTGGCTAACATCTTTTTCTTTCCCTTTGCTATTTTACAGGTCAAACAGCCAGCTTTAGCAATAGCACTTAGATTTATACACCGCTTCACAGTGCTTTACAGCCCTCTCTAAGCAGTTTAGAGAGTCAGCACATTGCCTCCAACATATGGCCCCCAACAATCTGGGTCCTCATTTTACCGACTTCGGAAGGCTGGAAGGCTGAGTCAAGCTCGAGCCAGTAAGAATTTTAGCCTCTAACAAGTAACATATTAGGAATTTTTGCTACAACACTAAAGGCATAAGGGAGCTTGTTTAATTGCCCCTTATTGCCAGCACTTTGATGATCTGTCACATATGCACACCCTTCTACAGCACTGTCACTTGTTGGAGGGAAGTGTCTTCCGTTTTCGCTCCCACGGCAATGTCCTAAAAGGAAAGCAATAACCAGGAGACAGGAGACAGACTAATTAAAAGAGAAAGAAAAGCCAGCTTTCTTATAAGGTCCCCACACCATTAATGCCAAATCCGAGCACTTTTCTCATATTCACATGCCTCCCGCTTTAAATATAAGCCCAGTGCTCTTATTCAGCTCCTCGCTACAGAATTCTTTATATATTGGGGCAATTTATTTGCTGCCTCAGTTTTCCAGGTTCACAGTAATAATAGGGGCTACAGCTGAGATGCAATCTTCCCAAGGCCATAGAGACTGTTAAAATCTCTGAATTAGAGAGACTGAAACATCCAAACTATTACACGTAGTCCTCTACGTACGATCACAATTGCACCCAACATTTCTGTTACTAAGTGAGACAGTTGAGAATTGTCCCATTTTATGATCTTTCTTGCCACAGTTGTTGAGTGAATCACTGCCATTATTAAGTTAGTAACAGGGTTGTTACTAATGGCTTCTCCCCATTGACTTTGCTAGTCAGAAGGTCAGAAAAGATTATCACATGGCCCAGGACATTGCAACCGTCGTAAGATAAATCAGTTGCCAAGCATCTGAATTTTGATCACGTAGGGATGCTGCATTGGTCGTAAGAGTGAAAAAACAGTAATCAGTCACTTTTTCCAGTGCTGTTGTAACACCGGCCATTAAATGAACAGTTGTAAGTTGAGGACTTTCTATATTTTGGAGCTTTATCTTGCCTTTACCTTTCTTGCAGGTCAGGTCAGTTTAATTACTACAAATGGACAATCAATTAGTAATCAGAAACTTGCATGCCTTCGGAATGAAATGCCCACCAGAGGATAGAGAAGTGAACCCAGCCTGTCACAGGGCATAGAAACAGATGGAAGTCAACTTAGTTAATTTAAGAGATAACTCTTGCCAAGGTTTGCCCAAAGCATCCAAGGGTCAGGTGGTACTTTCTGAAAAGAAAACCAAAGAGCTTTCAGCTATTGTGGATTCGTTTCGGAAACACCTATATTCTGGTACACAGTTTTTAGCTTGCAAAATAAGCAATATATATCACATAGCTACCTTAACTTTTCATGTGGCATTTAAGGAATAGCAAACCCAGAAATGGCACTACTTTTAAAAATTCTAATGCTTAGGAAATGGGAGAAAATAATGAAACGTGATAGTTATAAAGGCAACCCCATTCACTTTTGCATCAAGCGATGAAGACCCTTAGAAGTCAGTCAGTTTGGGCTCCATTCTATCTCATCTGAACATTTCCAAAGTTCAAAAGGAACCAAAGCAGAGCCACAAAATAGATGGAATGTTGTAGATTATATACCTGGAGAAAAAAATGAGCATGTTACAGAATCAGAGTTGTCATGGCAAAGCTGGGCATCATGCAATGAAACCTCAGTTGGCAAGGCAGAAAGACATGGTTTCTCTGTCCATCCTGAACACACCTCCTGGTAAACAGCATGCAGTATATTCTTCCCGAAAGGGCAACTGGCCTTGCTAACATTTGCATTTCTACATAAAACAATTGTGCTGAAGTGCCTGCGAAAACACCAGCATATACATTCATAAGATGCCTGAGCAAGGAAGGGGGGGGGGGAAATCAACAAATATCTTGGGGGGGGGGTGGAAACCTCACATTCTCTTTTGCAACCCATGTTTATATGGAGGGGTGGGGATGTGGTTTCCTTTTGCTTTTGGTATGAAACTGAACACAGACATACCCTGGAGAACGAAGTGCTCATTTTGCCATTTAAACTTGAAGCCAAACACTAGCAAAAGCAGATGGAGGTTAATAGAGACACATGTCATACAAGTGTTTTACAAAACTGGAAACTTGGCCATAGAAGAATTAACATTATTAAATATTGTTGGGGATTGCCCTATAGGGAGATAGGGCGGCATATAAGAACAGCAAAAATAAATAAATAAATAAATAAATAAATAAATAAATAAATAAATAAATAAATAAATAAATAAATAAATAAATAGTTCTGGCAAAAATTGTTTTTTTTTTCTTTCTTTCCCGCTAATTTGTCAGATTGCTCATAATTCTTCTCTCAACTGCCATAAAACTGCCTGCAATGGAGAATCTTTCTGTCCCAGCTAAAAACACCCAGGTCTCATCCTTGAGACTTGACAGCACTATGAATTCACAGCGGTGCTGTTTTCTCTCTGGTAAGCCCTGATAAAGAGACAGCGGGGTTTGCCAGTTCCCTCGGCAAAGTTAAAATATGCATTCCGTACGGCTATTAAACCTATCTATTAATAAATGCAAGTGTCAGAAAACGCTATCAACCTTCCTCAACTTCCCTCCAAAGGAAGCCCAACCTGAGCAAGAATTGCACCCGGGAAAGTGATAAGGGAGTAAAGCCCAGGTTACCGCCATAAATTTCCTTGACCCAGCAGGATGAAGTGCCAGGACAATGTCTGTGAAAGCAGCGGGCTTTACCGAGAGACCCCCAAGAAATGTAAAAACAGCTTTCACTGTTATTTGTATTTGAAGCGGGTGGCGCAGTCTGCTGAACAGACCGACAATACAGGAGTAAGCAACAGAGGAACAGCGCCTTCCTGCCACAACAGCAGAAAAGCACTCCGTGCATGTTCAGAGTCCTCGCGCTTAGAGGCCGAGAACAAGAGCCGCAATGGGATCCGCAGGCGACGGAACACGACCACAAGGCTGCAACTAACTCAAAGTAGGGCGCGCCGCTTTCCCAGACAAGGCGCCCTGCCCCAGCTTTGGCGCGGCGGGTGAAGACTCCCCAAGGCCGCGTAACTCTGGCGGGGAAAGGCTCCCTTCCCGCGTGCCGCTCCTGATCGAGGGCGCTCTGCACGTGCTCAGGAAGCCTCTCGCCCCACCCTCGTCGCCCCCCCCTTTCGGCCATGCCTCGGCTACCGAACTGAGGCTCGCCGAGGCGGAAGACGGGGCACGTGCGAAGGAAGCCGCGCCGCAGAAGCTCGCTCACCTGGGCGCGGCGGCGGCGGCGGCGGCGGGTCGGTCGCCATCGCCTCTTAATGCCGTCGAGCGCAGCGCCTCCCCGGCTGGCTTCTCCTCGCCGCTTGCGCGCCGTTTCCAGCGGAGAAACTGCGTCTCGGTCCCCGGCCTGACGAGAGGCTCCCGCTCAAGCGCCGGAGGAGCTGCTCTGTTGCTGCTGCTCGCACCGCCGCTCCCCTTCCTTTAAAGGCACCACAGCCAATTCGCGGGGAGCGGGGGGGAGAGGTCTCTTTAAGCGGCTGGGGAGGGGCTGCCGACCCACCCCGAGCCGAGGCCCCAAACTGATGGCACCCTCCCGGTGGCGCAGGACTGCTGCAACGGCTGCAGGTTTTGCCGCCGCGCAACCAGCCAGAAACATTGAGTTGGGGAAGCTGCACACCAACACCCCGTTCCCCGTCACGCCCCTGTGGAAAAGCACCGGCGGAGGGCCGGAAGAAGGATCGCAGCGGCTCTCCCCGCTCTGCCCCAAACTCGATGGGAGGATCTTCCGTGTCCAGAGCAAAAAGAAGGTTCCGGAGCATGTACAGAGCTCATTCTCAAAGGGCCTGTCTGAATTCGCACCACGGACTTAAAGTAAATTTAGCGATGGCTGTACTCACTTGATATGCTAAGCTTGGCTGGAATGGGTGGGGTGTGTGTGAGAAGTGTTGTGATCAGGTTATTAGACGATTAGCGGTATATTGTGCAAACCCACGAAATGGGCAAATTCATTAACCATGTTGTGTGAATGAACTCAATGCATTTATCTTTCCAGCTCCAGAATTGTGGCAATAGCCTTGCTGTAGGAAATCCCAAGAGAACCTGGGTTGTTGACATTAAAGATCTTCGACTTAGGATCACAATTGAGGCCAAAATTTCTGTTGCTAAGCGAGATATTTGTTAAGTGCATTTCCCCGTATTTGCGACCTTTCTTGTTAAGTGAGTCACTGCAGTTGTTAAATTATGGTAGTAGCTTGGTTGATAAGTGAATCTGGCTTTCCCATAGACCAGGGGTGGCCAAACCGGGGCGCATGCGCCAAATGTGGCGCATTGGATGATTACAAGTGGTGCATTGCGTGCATTGCATCCTTGCATCTACTTATTTTTTTTAAATAGGTGTCATAATTGAATCCATCTTAATATTTTCAACACCAAAGTGATCTCAGTTCAATTCGTACAGCCTTCGGTAATGTTCAACTTCTCGGTGTCTGAAACTTAGAATGGAACTTGAGATGTTACTTTAGGCGGGTTTACAAATGTACAAATATTTTTATCGGTGTTGCCATTGCGCATTCCTGCTCAAACGATCGCAAACACCGTGCACTAGAAACACATCATGTGTTTGAAGTCTCGTGCGAATGAGCGGCGAGCGTTCGATATGGTCAGTCAGTTCTGAGTGAGCCATCGTGGCGTGGAGTTTGAAGCAGTGTTTTATTGAGTGTACTAGCGTGGTTTTTGTATTGAGAGTGATTGAAAGACAGATTCAAGATTAAATATATATTACATTTGTCAAATTTTGAAATGGCGTAAATTAATTAATTGAATTGCGTGATTGAGTTATTCCTTTTCCTCCCTTAAGCAAAGCAGATCCTACCCCTATCCCTATTTTACAACCCCAAACATGAAAGTAAGAAGGTAAAAAACATGCTTGAGTTGTATGGCGCATCTGTGAAAAAATTGCCGCATGGTATGCTTAAGGTTGGCCACCACTGCCATAGACTGTCAGAAAGTCATCAAAGGTGATCACTGGAACACTGCAACCATCATAAATATGACTCAGTTGCCAAGCATCTGAATTTGATCATGTGACCATGGGGATGCTGCAGCAGTCCTTAAGTGGGAAAAATGGTCATAAGTCACTTTTTTCAGTGCTGTTGTAACTTCAGACGGTCACTAAACAAACTGTTGTAAGTCAAGGACTACCTGCATGCTGATGGGGATATCCCAAGCTCATAAGGATCAGTGCTTTAGCCTTCCTTTCAAGGGACAGACTAGTGTTCCTGTCTTTCTGCCCTCCATAAAATAACATGGGCTGCACCTGTTACCTGTCTGAATTCAGTGATGGAGCCAGATTTTCCTATAGGTGGAGGAGGGGAGGCCCAGCCACAATGGCACAACTTTCAAAAGGCCCCCACAACACATGTTCCTTGGCTGAAAAATCTGGGATTTGTACCCACAAAACTGGAGGACAACAGATAGGGAAGGATGCACAGTGCAGGATCTGGGGTGGAGAGAGGAAAACTTACATTTTCTTGTACGCTGTCTCTGCCTATCAGGTGGGCAGGCAATTAGACCAAGATTTAAGAAAGAAATACATAAAGCTGATGATCCCATCCATTATCCTTATAGTAGCTCCTCTGTTCTCACCACCAATGGCTCTCCAAAGTCTTAGGCAGATAGGTTTCCATCACTCAGTAATAGATTCTGTTTCAGTGTGAAGTGCTAGGGTTGAATTTACAATGTTCTGTTTTGCTGAAATTGTGATTAGATTCCACCAGAGCTCTATTATGGTGATAGACCAGCATAAAGGGAATGTGATACAAACAATTTTTAAAAAGCTAAAAAGTATAAAAACAAAAGGTACACAAGATTAAAAAGCATTCAAAATACATTTTAAAAAGCTAAAATATATGAAAAACAAAAATATCTACTAAAATTAAAACATTTTAACAACAACAACAACAACAACAGAGTTGGAAGGGACCTTGGAGGTCTTCTAGTCCAACTCCCTGCTTAGGCAGGAAACCCTACATCATTTCAGACAAATGGTTATCCAACATCTTCTTAAAAACTTCCAGTGTTGGAGCATTCACAACTTCTGGAGGCAAGCTGTTCCACTGATTAATTGTTCTAACTGTCAGGAAATTTCTCCTTAATTCTAAGTTGCTTCTCTCCTTGATTAGTTTCCACCCATTGCTTCTTGTTCTACCCTCAGGTGCTTTGGAGAATAGTTTGACTCCCTCTTCTTTGTGGCGACCCCTGAGATATTGGAACACTGCTATCATGTCTCCCCTAGTCTTTCTTTTCATTAAACTAGACATACCCAGTTCCTGCAACCCTTCTTCAAATGTTTTAGCCTCCAGTCCCCTAATCATCTTTGTTGCTCTTCTCTGCAACAAACAAATATAGGGGAACATAAAAGTTAATATATGACTAACTAACTCTATCACAATATAAAACACACTTGACCAACAAATTAAATGCTCATTAAGGCTGGTTTGAGGCACAGGTCATCATCGTCTGATGGATTTTAAGCACTGCTGCGCAGAACCTAGCAACATTATATGTTATAACAGAATTAGTTTCTGCAAGCAGTAGGGAGGTATTCAAGTGCTCTGTGTGCCCTGAATATTTATACAGTAATTGTGAGATGAGGCTAGTATGAATATCTCTGTGATACAGGCACTAGAGAAGTAAATGCTCTGTTGTTTCTGTATGTCCAGGTCATGGACATTGTTTTTCCGATTAACAAATTTTCTCTTATGGGCCTTCGTGGGCAGCTTCATGCCAGCATAAAGGCCTTCCAGTGACTTGGAAGTTGATTAAGTACGTCATGGAAAAAACAAGAGTACCTACTTGCAATAAAGGTTGGAGACCTGGCTAGGTCCAAACCAAAAGATCCAGCAGCCCCAAAGGAAAAGAAAAAAAGAGTCATCTACAGCATACAGTGTAAGGACTTTAACAGCCAGTATGTAGGACAACAGGCACAAGACAGCAGAGCGCATTCATGAACACCAACTAGCAGTCAGAAGACGTGATGAAAACGCCTTAATTTCACAACACATGGATAGACTTAACCATAGTTTCAACTGTGAAACGGTCAGAATCCTAGATCAAGCCAAGTCCAAAAATGCTAGAGAATTCCTGGAAGCCTGGCACTTTGACAAATCGACCATCAACAGGCACATATAGATAAACAACATTAACATACCATTCAACGGAGACAATCAACAAGCCAAAAAGGAAACAGAGAGACCAAAATACCTCCTCACCAGCAACCAACACACAGATGAGCAAAGATTAGCACCAAGATTAACACTAGACTAACAAGAAGTAAACAATACCCCAATGGAGGAACTACCAATGCAGACAGACAAGTTAACAGTAAAGAATAGCCTAATCAAGGGATCACCAAGACTATAATCAAGGGATTATAATCTAATAATCACCAAGACTATAATCAAGGGATTATAATCTAATAATCTAATACACCTAATCAAGGGATTCACCAAGAGCCGAAGTGGTGCAGTGGTTAAATGCTGCGACTGCAGGCTGACTGCTAGTTCAGCAGTTCAGCTGTTCAAATCTCACTAGGCTCAAGGTTGACTCAGCCTTCCATCCTTCCGAGGTCGGTAAAATGAGGACCCAGATTGTTGGGGGCAATATGCTGAACTCTGTAAACCGCTTAGAGAGGGCTGTAAAGCACTATGAAGCGGTATATAAGTAAAGTGCTATTGCTATATACCCAACACTGACAGGGGAAACCACTAATACAGGGGTGTCAAACTGGCACGCCCCCCCCTGCTCCACAAAGGCAGAAAACATCACGATACATCATGTGACGTCACGTGACGTGATCGAGTTTGACACCCGTGCACTAGTACATAAAAATAAGAGCAAACTCCACTCCCTCATAGCACTGATGATGTTACCTAGTTTGATAATGAAACTTCTGCAAGAAAACTACCCAGCTCAGAGAGCACCAAGGACGCCACATTCTGTTTTCAAAGCTAAAATCGAATATAAAATAGAAAGTTTGCCATTTATACCTACTGTAGAAACTGGAGGCAGCATCACAACAGATACAAAAGCCCTGAGATGCATTTTGCCCCAACCATAAAATGACTCCCCTTCTAACATTTTCCCTGCCATGTAATATCTCATATTTTCATGCCCATTCTCCTTCAATAATTCCCATCCTCCCAGAACCAAACTTTAATGCTTTGTGGACATTTGAGTGGAATTAACTTTGATTAAGTTTTAATCATTTTAAAAACCCTGACTCTGCATGTCCTGAAGAAATTGATTCCTGATAAACATTTCCAACCTGTTTCCACTCCACTGATACTAGATCAAAAGCCCTTACTCAGGCAAAATGCTCTTTAAACGTTGCACAAGTTTCCTTTGTGGCACCAGCCCACATTTTCACAGCACCAGCAGTTCATAGAATAATCTGTTGGCTTTCCCACAATTGTTACAATTTAATTAACACCCATTGATTAGTCTAAGCCTAATCATTTTTATTGCCATAAAGAAATAATTAATTCTGAAAGCCCTGACCTTCACTGTTTTATGTAGCTTTCTAAAGAAAAAGAAAAGCATGCACAGGAAATACTTAGTAATTTATGCCATTGAAACTGTCAACAGCAATGGCTGCCCTCTATAGGTAGTCCTTGACTTACAACAGTTCATTTAGTGACCGTCCAAAGTTACAAGGGCACTGAAAAAAGTGACTCATGACCATTTTTCACACTTAACAACCTCTGCAGCATCCCCATGGTCACGTGATTTACATACAGATGTTTGGCAACTGATTCATACTTATGACGATTACAGTGTCCCAGGGACATGTGATCCCCTTTTGCGACCCTCTGACAAGCAAAGTCCATGGGGAAGCCAGATTCACTTAACAACTAGGTTACTAATTTATCAACTGCAGCGATTCACTTAACAAATGGGGCAAGAAAAGTCATAAAATGGGGCAAAACTCTAAACTAAAGAAATTTCTCCCTTAGCAACATAAATTCTGGGCTCAGCTGTGGTTGTAAGTTGAGGACTACCTATACCAGTGATGGCGATTTTTTCCCTCAGGTGCCGAAAGTGCATGCGCGCGTGCTATCGCGCATGCGTGAGTGCCCACGCCCATAATTCAATGCCTGGGGAGGGCGAAAACGGCCTCCCCCGCTCCCTCGGAGGCCCTCTGGAGGCCAGAAATGGCCTGTTTCCCAACTTCTGGTGGCCCGGTAGGCCCATTTTTCATCCTCCCCAGGCTCCAGAGGCTTCCCTGGAGCCTGGGGAGGGAAAAAACACCCTCCCCAGTCCCCCCCGGAGGCCCTCCGGAAGCCGAAAACGCCCTCCCAGAGCCTCTGTGCGAGCCAAAAATCAACTGGCCGGCGTGCACATGCGCGCTGGAGCTGAGCTAGGCAATGACTCGTGTGCCGGCAGATATGGTTCTGCGTGCCACCTGTGGCACCCGTGCCATAGGTTTGCAATCACTGACCTATACTGTTAAGTAGTCAGGCGGCAGCTGACAAGAAGGGACACAGACCTGCTGACAGGAACCAGCAACTTTATTCAGAACCAACAGCTGAGACAGCAACAACAACAGTGAGGATTGACAGCTCCCTTTTATAGGGGAGCTGTCAAGTCCTGAGCCAATAGGAAGTCTTTATTCTCCCGCTCGCCGGCTGCCTGCGCCGCAACCAATCAGGTTGAGGCAGCAGCCGGCGCGGTCGTAAGTCAAGGACTTAGCATATACAAAATGTGGAACTCAACCCAGATGTGAGGAGGCAAGATGTCCTTGGAAAAACTGGGCCTGAAAATGATCTCTGGAAATCCAATCACCACTACCATTCCTTGCTCCACATAGGATTTACCAGGTTGATAAGGCAGTCTTCTCCCTAAAAAAAGAATGCATTGACATTTCTTAAAGGAAAGGATATCACCACAATTCTGACTCATTCTGACTCATTCTGAAAGAGTTCCTAATGTTAGAAAGTTTCTCCTAACAGTAAAGGCACAATCTTCTTTATAATTTCCCTTATAATCATTATAATGAATCTAATCCCAACCTCTGTCGCGCCACTGAATATTCTCCGTTTTCTGTGTGACACACACACTCCCTTTGAATATTTTCATACTATTTATTGTGTTTCTCCTTAATCTTCAGGCTGAATCTATCCCGTACTCCAGTTACAGGGAGATATCAAAATGGGTCAGAATGTAAAATAGCTGAAAGCAAGATCCAGAAACAGTGAGTTGCTATATGCCCCTCAACAGATAGTGAAACCTAGAATTAATAGCTCCTCATTTAGAATTCAGATGCAATGCAATGGACAAAATTTTTATTCAGACATCGCTCCTGAATAACAAACATATTCGCTGCATCCAATGTAGCTCAGATGACACAATTAAAAAAAACAAAACAAAAACCTTTGTTAATTGACTTTATTTGCAGCTCTTTCTGTAATGGCATAATTATGCAAACAACAGAAATTACATTGGTTGAGTAAATTTACATGTGTGTAATGCCATTAGGCAGTGATGCAAACTGTGTCATTTATGTATGATGCAAATCAATGCATTGTGTATTTCGTTTAATTTGCATTTTTGACATCATTACACAAATAATGTAAATCAACATGGATGATATAATTTCGTATTAATGGATGTTCAGAAAGGACATCTCTTCTCCCTGAATGAACTGTTAAATAAAGATTTCCTTGGACTTTTGAGAGGCAGAGGCAGATGTTGATAAATCCTGGTTGATTTGATTTCAGAGTAGGCAGCAGTGATGGGATTCAATTTTTTTTACTACCGGTTCTGTGGACGTGGCTTGGTGGGCGTGGCAGGGGAAGGATACGGTAAAATCTCCATTCCCACCCCACTCCAGGGGAAGGTTACTGCAAAATCTCCATTTCTTCCCGATCAGCTGGGACTCGGGAGGCAGAGAATAGATGGGGATGGGCCAGTCAGAGGTGGTATTTACCGGTTCTCCGAACTACTCAAAATTTCCAATACCGGTTCTCCGAACTACTCAAAATTTCCACTACCAGTTCTCTAGAACTGGTCAGAACCTGCTGAAACCCACCTCTGGTAGGCAACCTTTTGGGGCAAGGGGCATATTTCAAATGATGTGAAGGGCTTTCATGAGAAAAGTGTTTATTTGCATAAATGGCCTCTGTTAGAACCCTGTTCAAACGATTGGGTGTGTTAATATATGATTAAGCCACAAATCATTATGTGTATATTGCTTTAAATGCATTGTGGATGATTACTATGTAAGCAAGCAAGAGAGCATGCTCAATGTGGTTGATGGTTGATGGTTTCTGGTTGGTGGTTTAGTGTGGTTTAGTGAGTGGTGTTTGACGGTGTGTTCCGGATTGAAGACTCTCTGTGCTGCTTTACTGATAAGTAGATTATTTTATGACTGAGTGGAATTGCTGTGAAGAAGAAGAGTTACTATCTGTGATAGTATAGAATTAAGTGATAGCTGTAATCTTTGTTTGTGAGTTAAAACAAAGATAGGCAAGAAGAAGAAACTTCGCATTGACTGAATAACTGTGTATGACTTGGACTTCCTATTTAACTTTGCTACTATTCAAGTAAAACTATTTTGTACATACTAAAGATATTCTGTTTATTGACTGAATAGCATTCATATCAAACTGCAACACCATTACTACAACACATTTCGCTGTGTATGTGCTTAACAGCACAATAACTCCTTAACAGACTCCATAGTTGTTGGGAAAATGAGCAGACAAAAGTTGCAGAGAATTCTGCCGGAAGCAGATTCTGGACCCATTTTAGTCAGGTTTCAGCCCAAGGAGACCATTGGTCATGCTTGTCAATAACCTTTGGCAGCCCTAGGATGAGTGTGGTCAGTCCAACCTTGTGCTGTTTAATCTCTCAGTCACTTTCAATACTATCAACCATGGCATCCTTCTGGACTGGCTGCAAAGTTTGGGCTATGACAGTGGTTTTCTCCTTACGTTCCCATTAAGGCCAGAAAATGCCTAAAAAATGGGGTGTCTCAAGTAGGATGCTTCAGAATGCCTTGTAGCCTAAACCGAGTTTGTCTAGCTTCCTTTATGATTTTAGGCTACAAATACTTCATGTGAAATGTTGCTTCTTTGGAAGGACAATTCCTGATAAGTAGCAGCATGAAACTTGGTACCAGAGAACAAAGCTGGGTTCTGAAGAAACCCTTTCTAATGATGCCCACCTTAACAGTAGCACCTAAGTCAAATCAGCTTAGAGCTGGAAGGGACCTTGGAGGTCTTCTAGTCCAACCCCCTACTCAAACAGGAGACCCTGGCCTAGACCATTTCAGCCAAGTCGCTGTCCAGTCTGTACTTAAAAACCTCTAGTGATGAAGCACCCACAACATCTTAAGGCAAGCTGTTCCACTGATTAATTGTTCTCACTTAGGAAGTTTCTGCTTAGTTCCAGGTTGCTTCTCTCCTTGATTGGTTTCCATCCATTGCTTCTTGTCATGTCCTCTGGTGCTGTGGAAAATAAGTTGACCCCCCCCTCCTTTTTGTGGCAGTCTCTGAAATACTGGAATACTGCTATCATGTCCCCCTCAGTCCTTCTTTTCTCTAGACTACCCAAACCAAAATCCTGCGACCATTTTCCATTTTTTTTGTCTCCAAGCTTTTAATTGTCTTAGTTGCTCTTCTCTGCATTTTTTCCAAAGTCTCAACATCTTTTTTATAACATGGTGACCAAAACCGGATGCAGTATTCGAGGTGTGGTCTTACTAACTAAGGTTTTATAAAGCAGTACTAATGCTTCATGTGATTTTGATTTTATGCCTCTGTTTATACAACCAAGGATTGTATTAACTTTTTTGGCTAATACAAGACCTGTAGAATGTTCAACTGCAAAATGGGTGGGGAAGACAAAAACAGATGTCTACTCATCTGTCTGCCTTCTTCCATCTGTCTTTTGCTGAAGAACATTTCATATAGAGGTCAGTTGGCTGTAGGCTGGGTTTACGTGCTGTGCTAAGACATTGTCCTGCTTGAGCGGGGGGTTGGACTACATGACCTACAAGGTACCTTCCAACTCTAATAACAACATAGATTGGTTGGCTGTGGCTTAGCAGGATGTATGAGCCTCGTCCTTATCAGGCTCCTACAGAGACAAAGACAAACATGGCTAAAAATTGTATTATTGTAATCCAGGAAATGTTAGCCATACTATTTCCTGGCAGGTGGGAATGGTAGTTTAGAATTTATACCCAGTCAGTAATGAAGTTCTGTCTACTCTTTTGTAGTTCCAGTTTCTTTGAAAAGGAAAACTGTGTTTTGTCTTATTTCTAGTTATAGTGTCTGTTGATTGATGTTGGTTAGAATCTCCATATTCCTCCTCTATTACCCTGATAAGTACGCAAAGGCAGGCCAGAATCCCTCAGCCACTAACTGAACTCCAACGTGCCTTTTAGCTTAGTCAGTAGGTCACCATTAAAACAAACTATAGTTTAATGAGAGGTGTGAACTCGTCCATTGGTCTAATCCAGTGCTTCTCAAATAGTGGTGCGGGCCCCCCTGGGGGGGCGCAGAGCGATGCCGGGGGGGCGTAACCCCGGGAAACATGCTTTATTTTGCCGCAGGGAGTAGGGGTTTTTTGCACCGAACAATAGCACACAGACAGAGCAGGAGATATGAAGTGCAGATAACAAACCCTTAAGAGACACCATGGAAAAATATTTAACAGGGATGAAAAGAAAGGAGGAGAGAGACGGAGATAATGAGACAACGAAAGCTAAGACGAGGAAATATGATGAAGCGTATGTAGTGCTTGGCTTCACTGTGACTACGGTGGGAGACGAGGAAAATGTTGGCAGACCAAAAAAATGTTGGCAGCGGACAGCATGAAGCCAAATAAATTAAGGCATCACTTAAACACATTACACCCCAATCACGCTGATAAGCCGCTTGAGTTTTTTTAGCGAAAACGTGCCGAATATTGCAAACAATCATCCCGGTGGAGAGTTGGGGGCGCGCAAAATGTTTACTTCTTCCTATCCATAACAGAAAATAATTGAGAAGCACTGGTCTAATCCATATTTTTCAACCTTGACGACTTTAAAATGTGTGGTCTCCAACTCCCAAAATTCAAGGTTGAAATGGTTGTCAAGATTGAACAACCCTGGCCTAATCCAGATTGCTAAACAAATTGTGTAGAGATGATTTACTGAAAAATAGCACAACTGAAGAATCACCTACCAAGCTACACCATAAATCAGGCATTACAATTCAGAACAGTTAGGCTCATGTGGCACACTAAGTCAAAACGCATTACAGCTTTGTGTAGTGTGAAAAACCTTCTGGCTGCTTGGCCCGAAACCTTCTGATATCCCTTCCAGAGCTTCCTGTACAGTTCCATTCATCAGTGGAAGCCGTATACCTGCAGGCTGAAGTTGCTGCTTTTTCCCCCTGAGATGCCAGGCTGATCTTCAATTATTTTTTCAAAGCCTTCAGTAGGTGCTTTGGCTACAGAGTCTTGGTTTGAACACATGAAAGAAAGATTTCAGATTACTAGAGTTGGAAGTAAACTTGTAGGTCATCTAGTCCAACCCCCCGCTCAAGCAGGAATCCCTACACCATTTCAGACAAATGGCAGTCCAATCTCCTTTTGAAAGTCTCAAGTGTTGGAGCTCTCACAACCTCTGTAGGCAAGCTGTTCCACTGGTTGATCGCTTTCACTGTCAGAAAGTTCCTCCTTATTTCCAGGTTGAATCTCTCTTTGGTTAGCTTCCATCCATTATTCCTTGTCTGGCCTTCTGGTGCCTTGGAAAACAGCCTGACCCCCTCCTCTCTGTGGCAGCCCCTCAAATATTGGAAGACTGCTATCATGTCTCCCCTGGTCCTTTCTTCACTAGACTGGCCATGCCCAGTTCCTGCAACCGCTCTTCGTATGTTATAGTTTCCAGTCCCCTAATCATCCTGGTTGCTCTCCTCTGCACTTTCTCTAGAGTCTCAATGTCTTTTTTGTAGTGTGGTGACCAAAACTGGATGCAGTACTCTAGGTGTGGTCTGACCAAGGCTTTATAGAGTGGTATTAGTACCTCCCTAGTGCTAGATTGTATCCCTTTATTAATGCAATTTAGGATTGCATTGGCTTTTTTGGCTGCCGCTGCACACTGCTGGCTGCCCCATCTGGTAGATTTATGCCAGTGGTTCAGGCAACGAAGAGTAGTAGGTTCCCACCCTTATCAAGGGTGATTGCTTCTCTTGAACATCAACTCCATTCCTGTTTTTTTCACCACTCACAAAAAGGAATACATTTATTCCTTTATTGAAAGTTATTTATTGAAAGTTACTCCTTGCCATCATTTATTAGATATTCATAAGGTGAATATGTAAAAACAAGATTGACTCAGGTTGACTCAGCCTTCCATCCTTCCGAGGTGGGTAAAATGAGGACCCAGATTGTTGGGGGCAATATGCTGAACTCTGTAAACCGCTTAGAGAGGACTGTAAAGCACTATGAAGCGGTATATAAGTCTAAGTGCTATTGCTAATTGCTGAAACATGACTATAATCTATCAGATAAAGAACAACTTTCCTGATTTACCTGGGTCAATGACATTGATAACATTTCCAGGAAAGCCACAAGTACAGGTAGTCCTTGACTTACAACAGTTCACTTAGTGATCGTTCAAAGTTACAACAGCACTGAAAAAAGTGACATGACCATTTTTCACACTTATGACTCTTGCAGCATCCCTATGGTCACATGATCAAAATTCAGATGCTTGGCAATTGGTTCATATTTATGACAGTTGCAGTGTCCTGGAGTCATGTGATCAACTTTTGTGACCTTCTAACAAGCAAAGTCAATGGGGAATCCAGATTCACTTATTAACCATGTTACTAACTTAACAAATGCAATTATTCACTTAACAACTGTGGCAAGAAAGGTCGTAAAACAGGTCATAAAACAAGGCAAGCTCACATAACAAATGTTTCACTTAGCAACATAAATTTGGAGCTCAGTTGTGGTTGTAACTCGAGGACTAGCAGCATTGACCATCCATTTATTTACCGTATTTTTCAGAATATAAGACGCACCTTAGTTTTGGGGGAGGAAAATAGGGGGGGAAAACCTACCTACCAGGTATTCATCTGGCTAGCTTCCTTAGTCTGTTCAGCTTCAGCACATTATTTTATCCTCTAGTTAGGGCTGAAAAAGCCTTTTTCAGAGGGAGTAGGAATGAAAACAAGCCTGCAAATACTTAGGGCTGGAAAAAACCTTCGGAGGGAATAGGAAGCCGGGAAGATCATTAGCACCTCGTTAGGGCTGGGGGGAAAAGCTTCAAAAAAGCTACATTCGAAGTATAAGACGCAACCAAATTTTCAGCCTCTTTTAGGGAGGAAAAAGGTGCGTCTTATACTCCGAAAAATACGGTACATGAAAAATGTAATGCATGGAAGCTCTATTTAGATTTTGGGCATATTATTTATAAATTAAGTTTCCTCCCGCATGGAAGTGAAGAAAAAACCTACAAAACTTTGCTAATTGATGTTCAGTGACTGGGTTTGGACATGGTGCTAAGACATTCTTAACAATTCTAACTTACTTGTTGAATAAACCACACTTTATTCACACATCACACTGCCATACTCAACAAGGCAGATTATGGCATAGCCATAATAGGGGAACCCAGCCACTTAAATGCACCAACCATGGCTAGATTCCTAGGCAAACCTAGATTATGGTTTGTTGTTTGTATTGTACATCCAAGTCTGGTGTGGAGAACCAAATTACCATTAGAAGTCAAGGTTTGTTCTTGGGCTAGAAGTTGCAGCTAGTTTTAGCCAGGGCTGTCATGATCTTTTTAGTCACAATCTGGATAGTTCATTCATTGATTTGTTTTTACTTCCTGTCTAAACTATCTGCCAAAAAGCAGAAATGTGAGAGTTACAAGAGAAAACGACTCTGTAGGCTGAACCACTCCTGCTTTTACTAAATTAGCTTTTTCAATATACCGGCCCTCTTTATTTCTCCCTGAACAGCCTTTCCTCGACAGAATGCACAGCTTTCCAACTGTTGCTAAAGAGAAGGGAATTTAAAATAACGGCAGTCAGTAGAAGTGCCCTTACTGAGTACACTGCTGGAAACCCCAATTATTACAGCCCAAAGGTGCAACATGAAGAAATGAACTTTGTTTATCCTTCTGCTTCAGTGCATATTCTAGAGATGTTTCAGAGAAACTCCAAATCCGATCCAATAATCTTGGCCAGGAATCCCTACAAAGGGTTGCTCTCTTATGCTCCCCAAGTCAGGCTCAATGGTTCAGAGGAGTTTGGTTTGTCTATACAACCTGATACCTGAAATGTTTTGGGAGATAGTTCAGCTCCCATCCTGCCCCATCACATAACTGGCCTTAGGCATTGATAGCACACTGTGATGATGCTAAAACGATGAGTGAAAAGATATTGTTGAAATAGTACCTGAATTATTATGAAACAAAACATGAAGGGATACCTAGAGCTTAACGTAACCTATCAGCAGCCTTGTTTGAGTAAAATGTCACCTGTGTAAACACATTCAGTGCATGGCTAAAGAACAGCTTTAAAATAAAGTCATATCAGAATGATAGATTCATTTGCAAACATGACTAATGGACAAAATAATCCCAGAATGAACAGGAAGATATTTCATTCCAGACCAACCTTACTGTATCAAAGGTGGGCCTAGAACAGCTGGGTAGACATGAGAACTAAGACCTAATGATCAATAGCTAAATTCCCCATTCTGATAGATGATGTTTTTGACCAGAAAGCACATTTCCTTCCTAAAAAGGGAATTAAATTGTAATAATACTGCAATTGAAGTAATTGAAAATGGCTGGCCAGAGATGAACACATTGTTCCACCTTAGTACAATACAAGGAGAAAAGGAGGCTAGTTAATTTAGTTCATTATAGATCATCATCTATCCATAATCAACTATCTGTACACTCCATAGCACAGCTGTCAAACTTGCCGTGTCACGTTGATGTCACATGATGTTTCATGATGTTTTCCCCATTCACGGAGCTGGGGTGGGCATGGCCTACGCGTGATGTATCCGGCCCGCCAGTTTCACACCCCTGCTCCATAGCATCTCCCCATCAGCGTTCATTTTGACAGCTGGAGAACAGGTGCTACTGACAATCCACTCTTTTACCTTGAACTGATGGCTAAATTCGCTTACAGCAATGTTTCTCAACCTTAGCTCCTTTAAGATGTGTGGATTGTTGGCTGGGGAATTCTGGAAGTTGAAGTCTACATGTTTCAAAGCAGAGAAACACTGGCTTAGTCTCTGCTATTTTAATCAGGTTTTTGGTGGCAGCAATTAAGTAGAATTAGGATCGTAAATATGATTTTTATTTCTGTGTGTAACTTACAAATGAGCAATTATTAAGTATCCATTACAAGCTGCATAATGCAGGTGTGAATGATGTAGGTATGCAAAGTGGGGAAACCACAGCCTTTAAGGATTCCAACAAAGACTGACTATGATAGGTTGACACATGATTAACCAAGCTAATTACAGTCACCTGGAGCGTGGGATGTGTTTCTACCAATTTCAGGGCGAGAATTTTAAAATTCTTACCACAGAAAATGTTGTAATTATAAGCCAGTAATTAAAGCCAGTGTCAAATATTCTTTTCTTGGAACAATTGATCGATATATTGGTAGTCTCCTAGATCCAGATGCATTTGTATGAAAATAATTATCTGGAAGCAATTTGGGTTGGTGTTCCATTTGAGATACACTATGAAACTGCTTTGGTGATTACCGTATATCTACCACTACAACTCTATGCCATCCAACTCAAGAAAATAATCAACACCCTGATTGCCTAATCTCCGTTATGAGTTTGGAGAGAGACTGGATGAGAGAAAATAAAATGAAATTAAATCCAGACAATGTGAAGATGCTGTTGATTAAAAATAAAGCAGTGAGGCAGACTGCTAACTATAAGATCACTTAATGCTTATTTTGGAAGCTCTGTGCAGGTTGCCAGTTGCCGACTGGGTACAATTGCTGCAATTGATCTTTAAACTCGTAAATTGCTTAAGACCTAATCACAGACCCAGCTGCTGTGGCCTAGAGGTGGAGCTCTTGCCTCACAATCAGGAGGTTGTGAGTTTGATCCTAGGTAGAGGCAGATGTAGGGTCTCCTGCTTGGGCAGGGGGTTGGACTAGATGACCTGCAAGGTCCCTTCCAACGCTGTTAATCTGTTAAATTACCTGATAGACTTTCTTCTCCTACTATGAATGTTGGATTAGAAGAGGCTCTTTGAAAGATGCCCCTAATGCCAAAAACACAACTATTAGGTACAGAGGAGAGGGCCTTCTTCTATATATCCCAAAGGTACTTTTTTCAAGGGGCAACTGGACTTTCTTGTTTTTCTTTGAAGACGTTTCGCTTCTCATCCAAGAAGCTTCTTCAACTCTGAAGAAGTTGAAGAAGCTTCAGAAATGAAGAAGCTTCTTGGATGAGAAACAAAACGTCTTCAAAGAAAAACCAGAAAGTCCAGTTGCCCCTTGAAAAAAGCACCTTTGGGGCAACCATAACCTGGATGACTGAGAATCCCCATAGACATTCTTCTATATGATTGACTACAACAGTCTCCAAGGAAGTTTATTTGGTCCCCAGTCTGTCAAATGTTTATAAAATGTCAAAAATAATTTTTGGGGGGCTATAGATTGTTTTTAATGTTACTAGCTTTAAATTTGATGGTATTGATTTTCCTTGTGGTCTGTAATTTATATTTTGCGATGTTCTAAACTGCTTTGAGTGCTTATAGGTATATGCTGAAAGGTGGAGTATAAATATAATAAACTCAGGCACACCATAGTTAGGCAGCTTTATAAATAAAATGTGGGGTGCAAATGTAATGTTACTAATAATACCCCAAGTTCTGTCTACTGATTTCACTAATTAATTATACCAGCCTTTATTTTCATATATACATATAAAGAATGTTTGCTGGAATTGGGTATGTCTAGTTTGATGAAAAGAAGGACTAGGAGTGACATAATAGCAGAGTTCTGATATCTCAGGGGCTGCCACAAAGAAGAGGGAGTCAAGCTATTCTCCAAAGCACCTGATGGCAGGACAAGAAGCAATGGGTGGAAACTAATCAAGAAGAAAAGCAACATAGAACTAAGGAGAAATTTCCTGACAGAACAATTAACCAGTGGAACAACCTGCCTCCAGAAGTTGTAAATGCTCCAACATTTGAAGTTTTTAAGAAGAGATTGGATAACACATTTGTCTGAAATGCTATAGGGCAGGGGTGGCCAAACCGTGGCGCATGCGCCAAACGTGGCGCATTCGACGATTTCAAGTGGCGCATCCACCGTCGCGTTCCTCGGTATTGGGTCCAGGGCAGCCCGTTCTAAAAGAGATCGTCTCACGAGTTTGAGAAGTTTGAACTCGCGAGACTTTCTCTTTTAGAACGGGCTGCCCTGGACACAATACTGAGGAACGCGACGGAATAAGTCTCAGGTAGGACACGCTCTCCCCATCGCGAGACGCCCGTTGCAGCAAGGGAGGGAATCAGGACAGGCAGAAGCTGCCAGGTAAAGAGCGGCTGCAGAGGATTCCCTCTATACCCGGCGGCTTCTGCCTGCCCAGATTCTCCCCCTTGCCGCGCGCAGAGCCGAAGGGGCAGTGGGAGGTTTCGGCTCTGCCGGCTGCCTGCTTTCCCCGCCTCCCGCCTCCCCTTCGGGAGCCGGCAGTGGCTTGGGCTGGCTGGCTGGCTGGCAAGCGAGCGAGCGAGCGGGGCTGGCTTGCGAAGGGGAGCAGCCCGGAGATGGAGCTCCAACCCAGCGTCTCTTGGCTCTCCTGCTCCCCCTCCGCCACTGCTGGGCTGCTGGAGTGACGGGGGGAGAAAGGAGATCAGCAGGCGGCGGCGGCGGCTCACAACAACCCCAGCGGCAGCTCCAGGCAGAGAGAGAGAAGCGAGTGAGCAAGTCACTCCGCCGCGTGCGCTCACGAACACACACACAAACACTGCGTGGGGGGGAACCGGAGGCGAGACGCCGCAGGGAAAGCGCTGCACACGGGCGCAGCCCCTGCGCGCGCTTCGGCTCCCGAACGGGAGGCGGGGAAAGGAGGCAGCCGGCAGCGGCGGCAGAGCCGAAAAGCGAACGTGGGTAGCCGGCGCGAGGGAGGCAAGGGCGCGCGGGGGCTGCGCTCGTGTGCAGCGCTTTCCCTGCGGCGTCTCGCCTCCGATTCCCCCCCCACGCAGGCCTAACCTCTCAGCCCGAAAGGGGCAAGAGCCGGTGCGTCTTCAGAAGAGACTCGCGAATTCCCTCTCCCCCCCCCCCCGCCCTTCGCGCCGGAGGCCACGCAACCATTAACTGGCTGCCCCCGCTGCCTGGGTGACCCTTCGGTAGAAGCCATGGACGGAGAAGCCAAAGGGCTCTGCGAAGGGAAGGGAAGCGCGCCCCGGCTTCCGCCTTTCGGCTCCACTCCAGACTCCTGGGCAGAAAGCAACAGTAAGCGTAGCAGGCGGAGTGTCTGGGCTGGGAGCGGTGGCGGCTAGGGGAGGGGTTTGCGGCTTGGCGTCGCTGCAGAAGTGTCGGCCTCTCGGGGAGCTGCCCCTGTATGCGCGCTTGTGTGTGTGTGTGTGTGTGTTCGTGAGCGCGCGTGGCGGAGTGACTTGCTCGCTCGCTTCTCTCTCTCTCTCTCTCTCTCTGCCTGGAGCTGCCGCTGGGGTTGGTGTGATCCGCCGCCGCCTCCTGATCTCCTTTCTCCCCCTGTCACTTCAGCAGCCCAGCACTGGCGGAGGGGGAGCAGGAGAGCCAAGAGACGCTGGGTTGGAGCACCATCTCCGGGCTACTCCCCTTCCCAAGCCAGCCCCGCTCGCTCGCTCGCTTGCCAGCCAGCCAGCCCAAGCCACTGCCGGCTCCGGAAGGGGAGGCGGGAGGCGAAGAAAGGCCTCCCGCCTCCCCCCCACCCACCTGGACGCCGACATTTGCGTTCTTTTGCCCTCTGCGCATGCGCACAGCGTGCAAAACTCAAATGGCGGCGTCCAGGCGGGCCCGCCCAACCGGGGCGCCTGGGCCAATTGGCGCATGGGACGCTTCAGGTTGGCCACCACTGCTATAGGGTTTCCTGCCTAAGCAGGGGGTTGGACTAGAAGACCTCCAAGGTCCTTTCAACTCTGTTATTCTGTTTTGCTGCCATCTACTGGGGATAGGATATGTGTGAAAATGCCCCAAGAAATTCCTTCTTTAATAGATCCTCACACACACCTTAAAAAAACACCCGTCCATTTCACTCTTTCAAAGGAAAGAAAAGGTTCCCCTTAATTTGCAGCCTCTTGAGCACTGCCAAAAAGCCGAGGATGTTCCAGATTTTGTAACTACAGCAGCCACAAGTGGCTGATGTTTGATGACCTTCCAGTAAGGCATTAGCAATACAAGGAAGAAGCAAACCCAAGTACCCCCCCCCAAAAATAATCTCACTTCGGTCACGTTGAGACAACTCAAAACCAATGGGTTAATAATTTGTGCAACACAGTGACTGAAGCCTTTCTGCCATCCCCTTTTAAGAATTCGTTTTTATAAACACAAATTACGAAACAATGCAGTTAGGGGAAAAAATCATTACACAAAACATTTAAGTACATTAAGCTGGTTTAATAATTTTCATGTAGAAAAACATAGTAATCAAGTATAAATTGCATTGATTTATCGTACAAATCCCTTTGGACTATACAAAATAAGTATGGCTAGTCAAACGGCAACAGTAAAATAAATATTTAATTTTTATTTTCAAAAGAAGCTGGCTTAAGGAAGCTCCCCATTGTCTCAGCCTCAAGTGGTTGCTCAGTGGGACAATTCAGATTAAAATCAGTGCTGTACATGCATAACTCTTCCTTCTATACAGTGAAATACAGCAGACTAACTACAAATGATAGGACAGCATCCCAATAGGAAGAGACATCGGGATCAAATAGAACCCCAAATAATTGTTTGATTCATAACCCCCTAAGAAAAAGTAAACAAGGCTCACTGAAATCAAACTGAACAGAAGAGAAACATCAATGACATCCAGAGTTCAACCTGGTAATATAGATGCCATTGGAAATCTTTCACCAAACCTATGTTGCCATTAGCACTGACAGGGTTTTCACATATTTTTCCACATATGTTTGGACATTTTAGAAGTATCTTCTTCATTTTCCCCAAAACTGGTGTAGAATCTCAGGGTCGGCAACTTTTTCAAGTATTGGATACCTACTTTTTTTCATTACCTGAAATCCTGTAAAATGAGGTACTATGTTATCAACATCAGCGATAGAGAATCTAGGAGCTGAACTTGCAGTTTCTTTAAGAGTGAGCTCTCCACAGTACAAAGTTGGCATTTTCTGTCACTGCCTGAACTAACTGGATTCAGCCCTTGAGTAATGAGCAACCTTGTAAGATGGCTGCCACTGTAAGAACTCAGCCAAGAAACTAGTGACCCTTTCTATAAGACATAGAATTTTGGAGGGGAATAATTTGTCAAATACTCAGCCCAAATGAATCATGAAATGGACAATAAGGCTGTGCATGCTTTGAAAATGATTGGGAAAAGGTGCTTTGGAATGCGTAACATCTCTTTAAAGGAACAGTGAGGGGTTTTTTTTCAGGCTTTCAAGGATCAGAATTCTCCCAACATTATTTATTTATTCCACCAGTACCAGCCTTCCCAAGAAGGAACATAGAAAGTAATACATGAATTGTCAAATTTCATTCCTGAGAACTGCTCTTTGTCAGGTTCAGTCTTTCCGCAGAACAGTGTTCATTGAAGGGCCCGGTTTATGTGTGTTCTTCAAAAGGCCACTTACTCAGCCACCTGTAAAAACTCTGAAGTGAAGACAGCTTCTGCATAGTCCTCACAGAAGCCATGGAGCTCAGCTGCTACATCTGCCAACGTTTCCTCTGTCAGCTCCTCTGCCAGGCTAAAAAGGAAAGAAATGGAAGTAGCTCAACAGCCAAGACCTGAGTTCCAAAGTTTCTACAACACTGGTGTCAAACTCACACCGTCACATTGCCGTCACGTGACATTTTACGACGTTTTTTTCTCTTCACGGAGCTGGGGTGGGCATGGCCTGTGAGCCGCCAGTTTGACACCCCTGTTCTACAACATCCTACAACCTGATCCAGAGCAGCAGCATGTAGACCTCCCTCTCCCTCTCCAGTCATTTCTCTCGGTCCTGGGTTCAACCCTTCAAGATAGGCCAGACTAGGAAAGCAAAGTCATGCAGGCCAATATTACTGTTATTATAAAGATACCATAACAACATCTTTCAAGTGTGAATGTGCTTCATCCCTCTCTCTCTTTATCTCTGAGAACTACAGAGAGCGTTGCATGAGATGTTTCCTCATATCACTGGGCTTTTTTAAAAAAATATTTTTTAATTCCACCTTTATTATTTTTGTATAAATAACTTGAGGCAAATGTAACTAATACTCCTCCCTCCTCCTATTTTCCCCACAACAACAACCCGGTGAGGTGAGCTGGGAGAGAATGGCTGGCCCAAAGTCACCTAGCCAACTTTCATGGCTAAGGCAGGACTAGAACTCATAGTCTCCTGGTTTCAAGAGTGTGGTGCCTTAATTTGCTCAGTTCCATTCTGGACTCAAGTTTTTTTTTCCCCTGACCATAACCTTGATACAGTTCTTTTCCTCCTGTCCCTCACAACCATTCCCTACAACTAACAAGAAGTACCTGGCGGGCCACTTCAGAAAAATGCTGCTAAGAAAACTGCAGGGGGCAGTCATCAAGAGTCAAAGTTGACTTGAAGGTGCAAATTTTGTCCTCTGTCACAGATGCACTGCTGTCAAACACTTTATCGGGGCATAGGCAGCAGCAACCCCATTTGCTTTTGCTTTGGCGCAGTGGTTAAAGTGCAGCACTGTAGTTCAGCAGTTCATCTGTTCAAATCTCACCGGCTCAAGGTTGACTCAGCCTTCCATCCTTCTGAAGTGGGTAAAATGAGAACACAGATTGTTGGGGGCAATATGCTGAACTCTGTAAACCGCTTAGAGAGGGCTGTAAAGCACTATGAAGTGGTATATAAGTCTAAATGCTATGCTATTGACGCATGTTGTTAACCGCATGTCTTCAGCAGCCTCCTCCTTATTGACTGTACCTGAGGGAACTGTTCTCTCACCCCTCCCTTGGTGCACCACAGTCCTGACCCTACTATAAAGGGATTCCGCACATAGGTGAATCAGGCATGAGAAAGAGCCTGTGTCCCACTTGAAGAAAACAAGAACAAAAACATTAGCTGTGGCAATTGGGGAAGGAAGTAGAAACTGTGAGAGCAGCTACTCTTGACAATCCCTCTAAAACAGAAATGTGAAGGAAGGTGACAAGATATCCAAGAAGAAGGCAATTAGTCTGAAAAATTAAATGATATTCTAACTAGACAAAGCAATTATTTTTTGCCCCATTGGAAAATTGTGAAAGGAGCCAGAGAAAAACAAAGACAGAAAAAAATGGGAAAACAGAAGGAGATTGACTGCCACCTAGTGGCTCCAAAAGAATCCACAACACAATTCTCTTCAACCTCTAACTTGGTGTTTCACAGCTTTTAGCAACTTTAAGATGTGTGGACTCCAATTCCCAGAATTCCCCAACCAAGGGGAAAAACCACTGTTTTCTGACAGTGAAGTATGGGTTTTTGAAATAAAAAAGCAAATCCCTCCAGAAGATACAAAGAAAGCAAGCACACCAAGATTCCCCATACCTCTCTGCAATGTTCCAAGGGTTAAACATCCCCACCTCTTCGAGGAAAATGCCCTTCAGGTGCTGCCGGTATCGGGCATCATAATCACAGAGGCTTTGGAGAACATGTTTCGGTAGTGAGAGGAAAGTGCCAGACTCTTTCTGTGGGGGGATGTGATGCGTAAAAGACTGCAGAGTCCCACTCCTGGGCTCTGACAGCTCTTCATCAATAGCGCTGAAAACACAAATACAACTAGAATTAGGAAAAAATAAGACCTAAAATTGGATCAGATCAAAAGCCTCTACTTCACTGAGACAATCCTGTTATGACTAACACCTACGAGAAGCAAACAAGCTGGGCACTATGGCAATTGTCTTCTCCCCCATTTCTTTCCCTGAGCCTGCTATACAAAGGCTGCTATACAACCCCCAAATCAAATTCATAGTTCAAAACCAATAGGATCTCACCACAGTACAGATGTTAACTCTTTCTGTAGTCCTCTGCCTCTTTAGCAAGCTTGGCTTGTTCTTCTCAGGTTCACTTAAACTTAAAACAGACCCTCTATTGTCCCCCCACGTTTATTTAAATGCTCACTTCCCATAACTGTAGGTGCTTGTTCCTTTCTAACCCATCTCTTGTGTAACTTCAGCTACTGGTTTTAGACCTCAGCTATCTGTCTCCCGAACAATTAAAGAAAATAATAAAGCCAAGCAAGTTTCAGTGAGAAGGTGAAAAGTCAAAGAAAGAAAAGCTGCTTCTCTTTCACTTCAGCCCACCTTCCGGCTTTCATTCATTTGTTCACGTTGAAAGATTTAATTTTGCTGTGCTCATAAACTTCTCTGAAGAATCATGTGAAGCAAAATGGTGGGCTAGATAGAACTGTCTCAGTCTATTTAGCACTAACGTTCCTATCTACCTAGTTCCCAGAGTCCTTAAGCCCTCCCTTGCTTTTATTTTCCTGAAGTACTAATATTACCGCTGTCCTGTGTTAACTTGATAATTTGATTATTCCTGAACACTCCATACATTCTAGCCAAGGGGGCAAATCCACTTTTAGCATAAACAAATATGCTGTTTAAGAACAGTAAGCTGTTAAATCTCTTACTCACCTGGCATCCAAGGGTTTTTCCAACACTATGGCTACTTGTGGCTCTTTGTGATTATCTAGTTTTGTTATCTGGATGGGATGAACAACTGCAGGTTGTTGGTCTCTCACTACAGACTCTTCCTCTAGGAGAAGGAATTGTTAGAAAAATAATTACCTCACTAATGCCAGACTAGACAAGCTCCCACTGTATTTCAAATTCCATCTTCCCCATTCAGTTAACATATTTTTATAGACACATAAGCCAAGAAGAATGTATGGTATATTTATTTGCTGGCCATGAGTTTATCCCAAAGACTGCATTATAGTATCAACCACATCTGTTTCCTTCATCTCTACAATATACACATATTAAGAATGTAAAAATATATACTCACAACTAGAGAATGAAAGAGAAATATTCACTGCTCAGCTGTTATTTCTTAAAAATCCAAAACCAAACTAGCAGCTCACCTTTGCTCTCCTGGACCCAGAAATCAACATCAGCGTAAGCAATCTGGTTGTATCGTCTGCGCACAGTTTCTTGATAGTGCTTCAATATAGAAAGATAAACCCGGTATTAATTAAATATTTTAGTTAATTTGACTGGGTTTGGGAAAGACTGGGAGACTGACAGATTTAAACACTCCCAGTAAAGCAAACCGCTGTATTTTTATGCAATGAGAAACTTTAATTAACGGAGAATTCAGAATGGGAGAAGTTATCTTTTCTCTCTCTGGAAAAAAGTACTTTTATACAATACTTTTTTGTACAGGATACAATAAATATACAGTATTAATGTCCTGCCACAAACTAGCAGGGCTCCGGGCAGCCTACAAAAAGATAAAAACAAAATTACAAAAGAAACATAAAATCATATAACCCCAAGAGTCCAATTAGGGGATCAAATTTTGAAGATGAATAAGGGCAAGAGAAATGGAAGTATTGGCCAGAATGAATGCCTACATTTCTAGCAGTTTGGGTATCTCCAAGTAAACCCATCAGAAAGCTCAAGCAATCTTCAATAAAGGAGAGCAGAGCAAGCCCTGAATTTATATGACACAAATTTTGGCACAAGGCAGCCTTCCCCAATTGGCACCCTATGATGGTTGAGAAGGAATTCTGAGAATTACAATCCCAATACATCAGAATAATGTCAGATTAGGAGAAGATGGAAGAAAGGATAGAGTGGAACCTGTGCTATTTCTTCCCGTTTTTCTCATGTGCAAAAATGCCAGATGGCATACAACAAATAGGTTGTGGTTTTTTTCCCTCTTGTAATGATGACAAAATGCAGCACCTATAGCAGCAAAATACAGCAGGTTCTCAAGATATTCCTTGAGCTCAGTGCTTGAAGTGCCTGACCCCCCGAGAGACATCAAAGCTCAATAACCTGATGCACAGGCATAGGTCAGCAACCAACAAATGAATGCACCTCTATTTCCTCCATCCTCTTCATCATTGTCTCCAGATCAGAGATGCTGAATGCAGAAAGAGCCTCATGTTCCATCTTCTTGAACTGTTCCAGATGGCAATCCTCCAAACAAATACCTGGTAAGCTTGTTGCATCCTAACAAGAGGAAGGGAGGGAGGGGGAGAGAGAGAGAGAGAGAATAACTTATTGCGTTCTCTAAAACTACCTGCCCATACACAAAATATCCACTGGGAGAATGAGGGAAGCCAAGTCACAAAGCATTGTCATTTAATTTAATTTAATTTAATTTAATGGATTTCTATGCCGCCCACTCCCTGGGGACTCTGGGCAATTCATTGAATTGTAACACAACAGTATTAGAGGTACATTGTACTTTCCAGGTGTCCAGTGCTGAATGGTTATACCACAAAGATCCCCCCTGACCAATCCTTCTTTCCAAGGAGAGATTCAATTTCTAATGAAACAAAAATACAGTATATCAGTTAGTCAAGATGGCCGACATTACCTCAGTCTGAATTAGGACTTTCTGGTAGCCAACAAAATAAACTTGGTTTAAGAGCATTTACAGTTTCTCAGCAGCTCTCTTACTCCTAGCTACAAAATTAATAATCACTCAAAAATAATTTATTATTGGATAAATGACACGCTAAAGTATGGTCAGTTGCTCTTTCAGAAAAAGTTACTGATAAAGTTCAAATGATTTTGCAGAAGTATGAATCGCATTTTTATTGGACTCTTGGCAAAGCACATAGTAAAATGTAATATAAAACAACTCCATACAAAAAGAAAAACACAACTGGAAGAATTGAAAGAAAAGAAAATTGGTACCAGCAATTCAAATCAAGGGAAGGCTCTGAAAAAATGTAAAAAGACTTGTGGAAAACCAGCAGAGGGAACCAGCCTGGTTTCCCCAGAACAAC
This sequence comes from Diadophis punctatus similis, assembly GCA_023053685.1. Taxonomy (NCBI): domain Eukaryota; kingdom Metazoa; phylum Chordata; class Lepidosauria; order Squamata; family Dipsadidae; genus Diadophis; species Diadophis punctatus. Next base: position 24,879,109 of record JALIGW010000001.1, read on the forward strand.
TATTTCCACAATATACTATAGATGCTGCAACAAAAAAGGATAATTACAGTATATAACTTATGCTAACTCTTATTTTAATAAAGTTAGTGTTATGTGAAAATTACAATTTAACATTAAAATATATTGTTCTGCATTATTGTCCTTTTCTTGCCTTACAGAATATTAAAAGTGGAAAAAAAACTAAAAATTAGTTCCGGTATGTGGAAGTATTTTGTCTCTATGGTGAAATTTGTTGGGCTTTAGAATCCTGTAAAGCTCTTTTTTTTGTCAAGATGCTGTCCTGGAGTAATGTTGCAAAGCTAAATTGTTTTAGGGGATAGGGATGGTTAAATACATAACCCATTTCAAAAGAAAGCAGGAAGAAAAGTCTGGCACTTTTTCTAATTACTTTGTAAAGTCTGACACTTTTTGCATAAATTATCACACATGGGATGCCCAATGTGAAACTGTTTAACAATCAAGTGAGCTCAACAACGGAGGTGGGGAGAGGTGGTTTCACACGGACTTTGTGATGTATTTCAACAACATGGCATCCAATGCAACTGAGAAAAAGAGTTAAACCTGAGAGCTACATTTGTTTACAAAAGTGGAGCTTTCGTTTCACCGGCTACCCCCGGACCGCCTCCACCCTACTGGTCTTCTGTAAGGCAACTAAGACCTGGCTCTTCCGTCAGGCATGGGACCGTTGAGCTTGGGAATATCAGGGATAAGCTCCGGCCCATGAAAGTAGTATGCATGTGTTTTTTAACGATTTTTAAAATTGTTTTTAACCATTTTTTTAGATTTTGTATTTTACACACTGTTAGCCGCCCAGAGTTCTTCGGGAGTTGGGCGGCATACAAATCTATTAAAATAAAATAAATAAAATAAATAAATATAACCACATTCAATACTTTGGACCATACTTTGGACAGCTGACTTTTCTGTACCATTTTTTTAGCCATTTTTCTCCCAGGTCTGCCCGATCATGTAATGCAGGGATTGGCAACCATATTCCTATAGCATCTGTAAACTTACTTTACAGGTATTTTTGAAAAGATAAAGAGGGAAATAAACACATTAAGTACCTCATAAAGAAAGGCAACATTTTCAGACTTCTTTATTTGAGTGCCGTCATTGCCCTGTATTGGAAGGACTGTTTGTGCTGCCTTGAGCTCCTATGTGAAAAGTAGGATATAAGTCGAATGAATGAATGAATGAATTCTAATAAGCATGACTCAATTATTGCCTTATAAACCTTACTTCTTGCATTTAGCCATGGTGGCACAGTGGTTAGAGTGCAGTACTGCAGGCTACTTCTGCTGACTGCCGGCTGCCTGCAATTTGGCAGTTCAAATCTCACCAGGCTCAAGGTTGACTCAGCCTTCCATCCTTCTGAGGTGGGTAAAATGAGGACCCAAATTGTTGGGGGAAATATGCTGACTCTGTAAACTGCTTAGAGAGGGCTGTAAAGCACTGTGAAGCGATACATAAGTCTAAGTACTATTGCTATTTAGCCGAGGCAACAATTTTACTTGCAGTCCTGACTAATACAAGAGGTAAGACTTTGGAAGCAAGTCAGACTCAACTTATGTGAAATATCCAGCCTTGAGGTGCTCTTCAATAAAAGTTCGGGAAAGAAAGGAGGAAGTTATTTCTTCATTTCGTCAACAAGGAAATATGTCAAGAAAATCAAAAGGAAAAGAAGAAGAATGAAATACCTGCGCTTTTTCCAAAAGAAGCTCCAAACTCTCAGGATCAGGTTGCTCCACCTCCTCTGTTGGGGAAGCACCATTGTCCCTGAAATTTTATCAAACAATACAGCACAGTGACAATCTGATAACTCATGTCATCTTTTAAAAATGTGACTAACAGAACACACATAAATAATAGGACAGCATAATTCAGCATCTCTCCAGACTGAGCACTCTGAAGTCTATGCCTTTCAGAATGCAGGCTTTTAATAATAATATGGAAGGGCCTAAAAACTTTCCCGTTTGCATTCCTGAGAGATAAGACTGAAACAGAAAAATATATCCCAGGTTTTCATTCTTTCCACGCCAAATGCAAAAGTGTACACAAAAAAGAGAAATAGACCCAGGGAACTGGAGCTTCTAGTTTGTTTCCACAGCTCAAAATCACAGAAATTGGAAGCCTTTTCCAAAAGCGAAAAGCCAACCGATGCCTCAGTCATCATGTACTGTATGCTCCATCACGTATTCAGTACCAAGTTAGTACTGAAGACTATCATATAGAACATCGTCAAAAGAGATGAAATAATGATGTCGGGAGATTATTTGGGTCCGAAATCTTATTTTATTCCCCTGGGAGTAATGAAAGTGAGATTTTTCTGTTGCAATATTCTTGTGAAATCTTGCTCTACTCTCGACATCTGACAAGGTCAAGTGCCAAGCAGGTGTAAGGACTTACACTTAATTTTACATATAGTTTTCAAAGAAAGCAACACATGATAAATGTATACACACAGCTTTTTATGAAAACATGGCAGTTGAGACTGCCCTCCACATGTACTTCTATATTCTGCCTTCTTAGGTTCAACCAATAAATAACAAGCAATGATGGAAACAAAGCAGAGTTTTTCCTTTTCTCTCATAATTTTGGTAAATCATCCCAACTGCTTCTTTTTGGTCAGGATGTAAAATCTAGGGCAGTGTTTCCCAACCTTGGCAAGTTGAAGATGTCTGGACTTCAACTCCCAGAATTCCCCAGCCAGCGAATGCTGGCTGGGGAATTCTGGGAGTTGAAGTTCAGACATCTTCAACTTGCCAAGGTTGGGAAACACTGATCTAGGGTATTGGCACATTTTTCCCACAGCTAGATTTCCTTGCTATATTCTACGGTGATCTAGGAAACCAAGCCCAATTCAGATCTATTTCCAAAGTAAATGTTCTTCCACATGGGTTTCAGTCCAAATTTAGAATGACAAATGATATCTGTTGGGGACAAAGAAAAAAAAAGTGTATCTACGAGAAAGAGCCAGTTAGATGTAGTGATTAAGGCCTCAGGACAGAAACTGAGAGCCTGTGTGTTCTTTAGGCACAAGGCCAGCTGGATGACCTTGGGCCAGCCATTCTCTCTCAGCCCTAGAAGGAGGCAAAGGCAAATGACTTCCAAAACACCTTGCCAAAGAAAATTGCAAGGATTTGACCAGGCATGAAAAATGTACTCGAAGGCACAGGGAGGGTGGGAGGGAGGGAGGGAGAAGGAGATGGAGAGAGAGGAGGGGAGAAAGATTCCCAAAATGTAACTATTTTAAAATCCACAACCTTCCACCTTTCCTTTCAGGCCTACCTGGGCACTTCTTTCTCAGGTATTTCTTTTTCCTTTGTCTCTATCTCCAGAGATGGCTCAGGATTTTCAGGATTTTTCTCCAGGTGCCTACAGGAATGTTGAATTTAAGCGGGAGAAGAAAAATAACAAGACAAGCTCATCATCACTTTTGTTGTCCCACTGGCACCAATTATAAATTTCCACATCATAAATTAATTACTGGTGTAAACATCATCTGGTGAATGAAACATTTCTTCAAGCATTCCAGAAAGAGGGACAGGAATGAGTCTCCAAAGAATATGGGGGCCTCCTCACAAGAGGTTGACAATTGCTATAGTATACGAACCCAAAAGGCTCTCGAAAGTGGTGACTACGGGGCCATGACTAAGTTTACATTCAGAAAGTTTTAGGTTCATTCCATATTATCACTAGCTGATCATTGGAAATATCTGAAATTCTGCAGAATGAAGATCGTACTGAACCAAATGAATCAAATATCTGATCCATCTTAGTACACAGAAGCCCTGAATGTTTCCATCTCCAGATAAAATCCCAGAAGCTATAGTTGAAGAAACTATTATGCCATCTGCCATAAATAAACCATCACAACCGTCATAATCCACTGTAGATGTTCATACCCCTAACAACTGCCCTCGCAAGAGGGTTAACCTACCGCAGAGCAGAGTGGAGGGGAGACTTGACACTGGGAGGCATCCATGGGGCCCTATTATCTCGGACGGGTGGTTTGGTCTCCTTAAGCCGGAATGCAACGGTTGGGTCTAGAAAGCGGGCTTGTTTGGTTACAGGCTGCACTGTTTTTGTTTTGGGAGGTCGACAGCTACCCTTTAGAGAAACAAAAACATTAAAATAATGTGTGTTTCCAGACTTGTTTTAGCAGTTTTTCCTACACAACAACATCTATTAAAGCTGTCATTTCAATCACTGTAATTTTGGAGGAAAAGACATTACATCAGGGGAGAAAGTGTGTCTCACAGCACCTAAAATTAAGCTTGGAGACAAGAGGAGTAGAAGCTGATGATTATATAACCGTACCTGAGGTCTGAGGGAAAACAAGCCTCCTCTCTTCTTCAGAATTCCTGCTTTCAGTTCTGAACCGGAGCCTGCTTTCAAAGGTACTGATCTCCTCACGGCCTCACCCTTGCACTGTGCAACTGCCCCTCGCTCAACAGGGAGTACGTCTTCCTGGGCTCTTGTGCTGCAGTGATTGATTGTCTTATGTGGTAACAGGTCTGCAGATTCTGGATATTCGTCTAAAGTAATTTGTTACGACAATGTTACACATATCGTATTGATTTATTATATGACCCTGACACTTTACAAAAAAAGAGAGTTAAGAATAGTTGAATACCATAGGGCACTTACTATCTAAAATAGAGGACAGGAAAAAACAATATGCAGCAGAGGCATGCTAAAAACAGAGGCAAACATACTGAGTTTGACTTAATTACAGTAAGATCTGGGGATAGGAAGCAGAGGGAATAATTTTAAGAGGAAGCAGGAGTCTCTTCACATAATAAACATCCAAATAACAATTTTCCCCTCAGCACCTTCTTCTGAAGTATTCAATTCTGAACATCCTGAATTCTGACCATCCAATTGGACCAGAAGTTACAATGAGTTCACCCAGAAATCCCCAACTCATCTGGGCCTACAATTTTTCGGGGGGGGGGGGGGGAATCAAAAACAATCTGTAAGAATTACTAATCAGACTTCTTCCAACTCAACACCCAGAAGACTCACCGGGAAGAAGTTTCCGAGCCACTGAAGACTTTTTTCGGTCCAACACACAAGATTTCTTTTGCTTTTTTGGCAATCTGTTGGTGCTTTTTGGTGCATAAACTTGAGAGGTAGAGAGCCATTCCTGCCCTTTCTTGGGGGACTCCTTTTTGGACAACACAGAGTCCAAGTCCTGCCATAGCAATTTGCATCAAGTTAAACACACACAAATCTCACACTGGACACCCGCAATCCAATCCACAGGATGCAAAGTTAGGTGGATGTTCAATTTTCTTAACTGACAAAAAGCAAAACCACCTCTGAATAAATTAGAAGGAAAAATGCTATCTAGCTAACATACTCACTGTCCGCTTCAAGATTTAGGGATAATTTTAAGATAATGTAATTATATTTCTCATCCCATGGGCACAATACATTTTTTTAAAAAACAAGACAACCGATCTGTTGTCATCCTTTTAGAGATATTTCTTCACCAGATTCCTCAATGCCTTAAAAAATGACAGAACTTGTAATGTCCTGCCTTTACTGGAAAGATGTATCTGCCTTGAAAATAGCCTACAATGAACTATATAGCAGAGTCAAATATCAGCACAGGAAATGTTTTCTGGCATTTTACATTATGTCATAAGCTGTTTTATGATTTTTTTTTAATCTTTATTGAGTTTTCTAGTTAAAAACAACATAAAAACAGACATACAAAAAATACATAAATACATAAAATACAAACAAACATAGTAAAAGCTAACCACTTTTACAGCTATTTCATTTCCAAATATATTTACGTTTCACAATATTACTATTTTAATTTAAACAATCACTATTATTTATCAAGTTCTATATTCTATATTCAATGGATTGAGTCTCCTACTATATATTCAACATCTATTTCTTCCGTTTTAATTATATAAACCTCTAATTGTATACATAGGACGTGAGATTGAGAACATTTGCAGTTTCTTTATAGTTCACCTTTTATAGCCAAATTTGAAGTTTTTTGTTGCGATTTAACCACTTATACCAATTATTCCAAGCGTCATAGAATTCTGTGTCTTCCTTTTCATGAATCTCCATTGTTAATTTACACATCTCAGAGCATTCCAAAATTTTTCTAATGACCATTGAGGATCTGGGGATAGTATAATTTTTCCAGCTCATAAGCTGTTTTATGATAATTTTTATCATAACATGTTTTATAAATTCAATTTCAAATTTCAATTCCATAGTTGTCTTGAGTCCCAGATTTTAGACACTTTCTGCAAGTTAGGCCATTTGGGATCCTTGGTTCAATTATGGTTGCCCGTGATGCACCATTTCACCCTGTTAAAAGTTACTAAGCGCTTTAGTAGCATATAGATAACTTTAACATATTCTCAATCCAATATGAAACTCAAGAGCAATGTCTCATTTCCTTAGAGACCAACTGCCAACACATGCCATTGTTTAACACTTATTTCAAAGGGTCGTGCCTTCTCTGGATGATGGAAATCTCTTCCTCCCCATGAAGAGTTATATTACACTGTCTTGGATGCCAAGCAAAGAAAAAAAAACACTCTCCTGACCTCAATTTGTAGCAGCAGATCTATGATGATATCAGGAATGGATGAGTCCATCTCGAGGCGAGCAGAACAGAGAGAGAGCTGCCTGATGAGATTGCCCAGCTCTTTACAATGCGCAGAGGCAGACTGCTGCTCTGACTGGTCAGCAAAATGAGTGACAAACATCTGCAGAGCTCGGATGGCACCTCTGTGAGCTGCTGCCAGCTTGGTCATAGCTCGTGACTGCATCACAAAGGAAAAAGAATTCTGGCTTGTATCAAGTACTGTATTTTCCGGACTATAAGACGCACCAGAGTATAAGACGCACCAAGAAGAGGTAAACAAGAAAAAAAAGTTTTTTGCCCTCCCCGGCCTCCAGGAGCACTCTGCAGGCCTCCCAAACCCTCTGCGCATCCCGTTTTTGCGAAAACCAGGATGCGCAGAGGGTTTGGGAGGCCTGCAGAATGCTCCTGGGGGCTTGGGAGGGCAAAAACGTGATGGGTGGGAGGTTTGGGAGGCCAAAAATGGCTCTGTTTTTTGCAAAAAAAGTGGTGCGCAGAGGGTTTGGGAGACCTGCAGAGTACTCCTAGGAGCTGGGGAGAGCAAAAATGTGAAGGGTGGGAGGTTTGGGAGGCCAAAAACAGGCTCGTTTTTTGCATGTTTTTCCATGTGTTGCGTTTTTGCCCTCCCCAGCCCCCAGGAGCACTCTGCAGGCCTCCCAATATGGGCCTGTTTTTGGCAAAAATTGGACGCGCGGGGCGGGGTTTCAGGAGGCCAAAAATGGCTGTATTCTGTGTATAAGACGCACCAAAATTTCAACCCTCTTTTTTTGGGGGGGGAGTGCATCTTATACTCCAAAAAGTATCAGAGTGTCAAGACACCCAGAGCAATTCCGCCCGATCTTTAAACACTAGTTCCTTGGCAGCTTGGCTGGATACGCAGAATCCGTTTCCACAAACTCCCCAGTCAGAATGGGTACTGGGGAAAATTCTGAAGGTTGAAGCCCACACAATCCAAGACACCAAGATTGGAGAAGGCATTTCTAGTCTGTATCAGAAGAACAACTGTAGTGGAATACCACAAAATCGGACTGCTATGACAATACGCAAAATAGAAACAAACGTCAGCTCAGTGAAAAGCACACTGAACACAAAGTTTTAAAAGTTATCTTCTACCCTCATGTTTCCAACTAGGACCTTTCAGGGAGACTCCAACCGCAGCAACTTTAAGAGGTGTGAACTTCAACTCCCAGAATTCCCCAGCCACATCTTAAAAGTGTCTGAGGTTGAGAAACACTGCCCCAAAGGCTCCAACTGAGCTTTTCCCTCATCACTCAGGTTTCCCCCCAAACTTGTAAAGCAATTTCATCTCACCTTCTTTGTATGTTTAATTTTAAGGGGACTCAGCTTCTCCAGATCTTCTTGGATTTGTTTTACCTGTTTGATAATGTGACAAATAAATTAACAACAGAATGCAGTTTGGAAAACTCTCTGTCTGCATAATAATTTGGAACCAAACTATCTGGTTCAGACTGCCTTCTTTTGATTCCCCAGTTTGGGTCTGAAATATCTTCCCAAAATTTCCAGAGATTGTTCAGACCTGTTGCTGGAGCACATAGAGCACTCGGGCAGAGCGCACAGCTTGTTCCTGCCTCCGAATATGGACCCGGCGTTCTTCCTCAGGATCCAGACATATTTCACTTCTCTCTGGGGCAAAAAAAAAGTTTAGGAAAACAGTTGATTATGCTGAATTAAGAACAGACCATTTGGTGTAGAAAACATGAAATGCATAACACAGTTACAATTGAGAAGAGACAATGAAGAAAAATGTCCGTGTCACTCAAAAGCCATCATAAAGTGTTCCAAAAACTGTATTAAATGCCCTATATCCCATAATAGCAGCTTAGATGCAGACTACACAAGAGAAGTCAGCAATATTCAGACGGTTCTGCACTTACTGTCTCAAGTGTAAACTTTTTAAACTGATTTTCAAGAGCTCTTCTCTTTAAGTATCATAGTATGGTAGTAAGCATGTAGTTATTAAATTAAAAAGACATACTGTATTACTGCAAAATAAAGCATTTCCGTCTGACCATGTACCGGTATATTTGATTTGTTACTGTGTTGATACTTTTTCCTCCCAAGATTAGTGCTGCAGAATATCATTGCAGACTTCAGAAAATGAATGAGGAGACCGTATGTAACACATGGGCTACAATTTTAAGACTCTAATCAGTCTGTGGGCAGAATCTGGCTGCAAAGTACATATACTCTGGTTAGTAACATTGGCAAAAATAGTCTCTGGTCAAACACTACTAATACGAACATTTCTTTATATTGAACTGGGAGATGGCTAGCAGGATAAATGGGTGGGATAGTAGGCACAGAGCCTCGTGCTTACTCAAGTCTTCTTTATAAGCCTCATGTGAGTGAGTGAGTGAGAATAAATCTCCACAGAGGCGATGTTTGATCTTTCTCTCGGAACTCAGACATTTAGAAATAAAGCCGAAGTTAAAAGTCTAATAAAAAATATTTATTTCGGTACAAAAACAATAAATTCTGAATAATTGCATTCTTGCTAATTAAATGCGACCGCTCCGTCAGAGCCAAACCACAAGAGAATAATGGAGAATCAGGAATGCACACATGCGCATAAGATCACATCACGTGTCCTGCTTGTAATGGAATGTACCATAATATTAGAATAGGGGTGCATCACCCTGCATAGACATACAACTGGCAATATTCACTACGTGACACATTTAGACTTGAGAACTTATACAACAAAGTCCTGAAAGTCAGGAACAACAATTACAAAGACTCATCGTTCTTTGCTAGCCTTGTGGTGCAAACCAGAACAATCTTGAACTAAATACACTCAAATACACTGCAGAAATGGTGGTGGGTTTTACAGACCCCTCACATCCTGGACATAAACTGTTTCAACTTCTACCCTCAAAAAGCCGCTATAGGGCACTGCACACCAGAACAACTAGACACAAGGACAGTTTTTCCCCGAATGCCATCACTCTGCTTAACAACTAATTCCCACAACACTGTCAAATAATTTACTAAGACTGTATTACTATTCTTTTTCTCTTCCTTACTAGTATCTATCTCTTCCCACTTATTACTAACCATGTTGCTTGTATCTTTCAATTTATATTGTTTTTGTTTCCTAGTACGATTTGATAGCTTATTAGTAAGCTTGACTATCACCAAGTGTTGTATATTTTTATTCTTGATGAATGTATTTTATTCTCCTTATGTACACTGAGAGCATATGTGTAAGACAAATTTATTTATTTATTTTGTGACATTTATATACCGCCTCACAGTGCAAGCACTCTCTAAGCGGTTTACACCATTAAGCAATGTATATTTATATTGCCCCCAACAATCTGGGTCCTCATTTTACCTACCTCGGAAGGATGGAAGGCTGAGTCAACCTTGAGCCGGTGAGATTTGAACCGCTGACCTGCGGATCACCGTCAGCTAAAGTGGCCTGCAGTACTGCCTCTAACCACTGCGCCACCTCGGCTCACAAATTCCTTGTGTGTCCAATCACACTTGGCCAATAATTCTATTCTATTCTATTCTATTCTATTCTATTCTATTCTATTCTATTCTATTCTATTCTATTCTATTCTATTCGCTTGTCACAATTTTCTTCCCCTGTAAGATTAATCTTTTACTCAGTTCTCAGGACTTGCTACAAAAATACTGGTTGCACTGAATTCAAAGCCTCCATTCAGTGGGAAACAGACGAAGTCCATGAAGATTCTTCTGCATTACCAGTCACAGACTTATATGCCGGTACCTAGCTTGTTAGGCCAAGAGAGTGACCTGTATCTCTTCTACTTTCTTATATTACATCTTCATTTAAGTCAGCTTTCCCCCTTACCTTTTGTTGCTAGCAATTCAATTTTCTGAATGTAAGTCTGAAGCTCTTTTTGTAGCCTTCTGATTTCTATGGCACATTTGTCTTCCTCCTTTTTGGGCCCAGGTCCTGGATCACGTGTTGGTGGAGAATCAGACAAAGCGGGTTCTGACTTGACATGACTTGGATCACAAAGGAGGACTTTTGCTCCAGTGCCATTCCTCTCTATCTTAGAAGGGTTACTAAGCTGGTGTTCATATTTCAGGTGGGACTTTGATGCTTTCAACATGGCAACATTCCCTGATTCCTTTCCCCAACGAAATCCCACAGGGCACTTATTCATCTTGGTGAGATGCTGCTTCACTTGCTCTTGCAGGTGCTGTCTTTTCACATCCCTTCTGGCCAACTGAACAGCCAGGTTGAGCTTCTCTTCAGATACAACCGAGAATTCAACAGAGTCCCTCAGATCAGCTCCATCACCAGCACCTTGATTCTGTTGAGTTGCTGGCTGTTTCAACTTTTCTATGACAATTGGACAGGGATTGGTGTAGTGGACTGACAGGTTTTCAGGCAATGCAGGAGCATTCCGGCTGAACTGCAACTGTTCCAAACATTTAAAACAGACAGTGTGGTACAAGGTGAGTATTGGATTAAAATCACCCAAATGCAAATCTCTGTTTAACAAAAAAAAAAAAACCATTGGACAACTGAACCCATCACTCCCTAGCAGTTCAAGTGGCTTCACAGAGTTGTGGTAAGGATTAAAGGAGGTAGTGGAGACCACTATATATTCTAGTATACCTACTCAGGTTTCTATGCACAAGCATAGAATATGCAGTTTACAAGGATCTTAAATTATTTCCCAAGTCAGTTGACTAAAAAGTAAACTAGTTAATTAAAAATCAGTCTACCTTATACTAACGTCATTATCTGTTAGCTTCTCCACACAGAGAACAGTTACGGTATATAGCCCAAAATATACCTTATACTAACTTTAGAGGAGTAATAATAATTGCTCTGCAAAAGGAAGGAAAGAAGACAAGTGTAGTCCTTAGGTTACCATAATTCCTCTCATATTCCTCTGAGGAATCTCCAACATTCTAAATAGGCCTTATACCTCAATTCATACATGGAAAAATGTATATATGAATGCAAGAGGTTGTATGCAACTTATTTAAAGGCAGAAAACATAAAAACAAATCCAGACAGGATTTTACTTACCAGGTTTATGATAATTAGTATTAAAAGCACAAATCCCATGCAATATGTTTCTAAGAATCAGAACCCTCACATTTTAAAAAAATGACAGGTTGGCAATGCTAGAATACATATTGGCAAGCTTATTACATGTTAGCATTTCATCACGTAAATCCACAGAAGATGCTGATGTTGCATAATACCTGTATCTGTGGGGACTTTGTATCACTTTTGGCCATTTGTGGGTGGGATGCCAAAGGAATAGTGGTTGTAGTTGCTTTTCGCAGCTCCATCATAATTTTCAGAAGCTCAAGCTCCTGTTGTTTATGAAGTTACTGAAAGTCACAAAATATTAAATTGCCATTAGCATAAATACATTCTGTTTCCTTAGCTGAAAGATAATTAGGCATAAGAATTTTAATTTTCTGAGCATGCTTAGAATTGCAATTCACTCATCAGCACTTACAATGCTTAGAATACAAATGTTAAGGTTATCTTTTTAAAAAGTTATGGAATTATTTCGTTTGCTTTTATCTGTTTTTTTCCCCAACAGGTTTTGTAGAATGTTTTAATTACTGGTTTTACTGCATGTGAGAGGAGCAGCCATACAAATTTGATAAACAAACTCTTACAATAGGTGAGCCTATATAGCCAGCTGTCTCTTAAAAAGCAGCACAAAAATATTAGATATCTGGAAGAAACACAGATAGAGATGAGTATCAGAAATAAAGCTTCCTTATATTAAAGCTAATTTGCCATCATTCTATCATTGATGCAACTAAGCAAAGGGACTGACAAGTTACAGTTTGCTTCTTCTTTACAAAAACTTTGAAAACATGGTAGACACACAGCCAGGAACCTTTTGCCAAAAAAAAAAGTTGTAACCAGAAATAGAATGGATTAAAGTATAAATACCTGATCATCTGCTACAATTACTTATAAAAATGCTGATTACATTTTTAAAATCCTTAACAATCTATAAAATCATTAATCACACAGATGAAGAAAATTCCTTTCCAGAAAAAAATTCACAAAACATCACATGATTGATATAGATACAGAAGATTTATACTTATATAAATCACTGAGGGCAATGAAGGCAACAAAGACATTGTCCAGCTTGGTTGGATACAGTTTTGTTCTGCTTATGACCGCCCAAATGTCATAAACAGGATTGTGGAAGGCTAATCAAATCCTCCTCCTATAGTGTAATCTATCGATAGTGTAAGATCAGAGCTGAAATGAGGGGTTCTTAGTGGTCTCTGAGCTTGATTGTTTCCTTGCAGACGTTTAGTTTGGGTAATGAAACATCTGCAAGAAAACAATCAAGCTCAGAGTCTATGGAGTTGCTCAGTCATCCAGGTCATGATTGTCCCAAAGATGCTTTTTTTTCTTCAAGAGGCAACTGAACTTTCTGGTTTTTCTTTGAAGACGTTTCGCTTCTCATCCAGAGCTGAAGAAGCTTCTTGGATGAGAAGCGAAACGTCTTCAAAGAAAAACCAGAAAGTCCAGTTGCCTCTTGAAAAAAAAAAAGCATCTTTGGGACAACCAAGCTCAGACAGCACTAAGGACCCTTCAAATGCAATCTATCTCTGAGCAGCACTTACAGCCAATACATTTTTGTTTTGTTAGCCGCTGCAAGGAGCAGGATCTTTGGCCTTGCAAAAATCAGGATGACATTCCCTTTCCTCTTCCCCTTCTCTCTCCAAGAAAAAAACACGGGACCAACCTGACGAATTACCGGAAGAAGGCTACAGAGCCATAGCGGGGGTCCGCTACAGGCTGAGCCGATCCCGCCTTCTCCTTGCTTCCTTGGCAACCGGCGCTTTCAAGGACGCCTTGAAACAGGCTCCAGGACAACGGGTGGCGATAATGGCCAATTAGCTGCCGAGAAAATTCGCAACGCCCTCAATCTAATCCTGAAAATTCTTTTGAATGTTTTTGGGCCAGGCGGCCACCATCCGTTAGGGGGGGCGTGGTCCTCGCTTTTCCCTTTTCGTCTTTCCACACTTCCGCCCTTCCACATAGACACGAGATTCCATCATGGGTTGGGAGGAAATCTCTGTGCACGGATACGAGGAGTTCGTTCGGGTCGCCCGCGAACAGCAACAGCGCGGCCAAGTATTTGTGTATTTTAGCGGTGATAAGGATCCAGCCAGCGGTAGTAGTTGGTGCCCAGATTGTGTAAAGGGTAAGCCATCTCTTATTTATAGGAATGGCTTTCTCCACCGCTTTTTCCCTGCAGTTAGATACTGTAAATGTAAGCTGCAAAGAGTTTTGACCAACAAGTTTCCTCTTCCTCAGGTTTAAATATTTCTAATTTCTTCTGTAAAATGGTTGTTGAACTGCCTTAAAAGGTTACTTGAGAAGTTGTCCATACCTTTTGAGGAATTTAAAATGCAAAGTCTGTTAGTCCGTATAGGCGTGGCGTCACTTGTGTGTCATGTGAACTAGCACGAGTGGGAAACAGAACAGGATTTAACAGTTGGAAGGGACCTTGGAGGTATTCTAGTCCAACCCCCTGCTCAGGCAGGAAACCCTATACCAGTGATGGCGAACCTTTTTTTCCTTGGGTGCCAAAAGCAAGGGCACGCACGCTATTGTGCACATGTGAGTGCCCACACCCATAATTCAATGCCCCCCTGTGCTGCCCCCCCCTGCATGTGCGCACAACCCCCCGCTCCCCCGTTTCCCAACTTCGGGTGGCCCCATTTTTTGCCCTCCCCAGGCTCCAGAGGCTTTCTTGGAGCCTGGGGAGGGCAAAAACAGCTTTCCCCACCTCCCGGAGGCCCTCCGAAGGCAGAAAACGTCCTCCCAGAGCCTCCGCGCAAGCCAAAAATCAGTTGGCCAGCACGCACATGCGCACTGGAGCCGAGTTAGGGCAACGGCTCATGCGCCGGCAGATATGGCTCCGCGTGCCATCTGTGGCACGCGTGCCATAGGTTCGCCATCACTGCCCTATACCATTCCAAACAAGTGGTTGTCCAATCTCTTCTTAAAAACTTCCAGTGTTGGGTGCTCTAGTTCAATGGAGGTTCTAGTGAAACTGGGAGAGGGTAGGTACTACAAGTTGGAGAGGAGGGCATGGAGAGGAAAGTTGCAGAATAAAATCTATTACTAGTAGTGCTTCTGTAAGGTCTAATTGGAAACCTTTTTGTTTTATTCTAGCTGAACCCATTGTACGAGCTGAACTCCCAAACCTGCCAGACGGATCTATATTCATTTACTGCCAAGTGGGACCCAGAGACTAGTAAGTAAGACATTTTGAGAAAGGTGGTAGTTACTTTGGTTCAGCCAACCGAATAAGTATTGCATATATGGTTCATAAAAGTGTGACATTTAGTCTGTTGTCAGGTTGTATGAGGATCTTAATGTAGTCAAGATATTTAAAAATCTCCATGTGCAGAATGTCCTCAATCAGCAAAAAAAAAAAAAAAACCTTAAAAAGGAACTCCTAAGTTACAGAAATACTGGCTTTAGTTTAAGTGCAATTTTGAGACAGATGATTATTCAGATCAGATTCTCTGCAATCATTTCCTGCTTATACTTTGATTTCCTTTCTGCCAGATCTCTTATCAGCTGAACTTTACCATTTTGAACTCTGAAATTTGATTATACAGCTCCCATCTCACATGATTCTAGGTAGTTTACAATAAATCAAATAGGTTGTATCTGCCAAGTAGTATATAAATTTCTAGGTCTTTCCACTCACTTGGACAGCACACATTAGAAATAGAATGAATATTTAAAAACCCATTGTAAACAACAGGTACTCCAACCAAGACGACACACCTACTGGGTCCTATAAGATAGCACTGCTTAAAAGATTGGATCTGAGCATGCCTATTCTGTTGCATTTGAATTTTACAGAAACAGTTGGAGAAAGGCATTCCCTAAAATAACTAGGCCCTATGCCATGTAGAGCTTTATAGCTGATGATCAGCGTCTGGAAGTATGGTGCTGATACATACCCATAGCTTTTTATACCACTGCATTCTGGACCAACTGTTATGCTTTGTTTGAATCTAAAAGATTGCAAATGTACAATTGACTGCAGTTTATTTTCATATGATTTCCACACATAGCAACTATCTTGTGTATTTGGAAAATCTTGCTTTTCCCCACCTGAAAGTTATGTTTTCTGAATTGCAGCAATGTTTGAAAAGATGATTGAGTGCATTGTACTCATCTGTCTGGATCACATCACATCAAGGGTAATTTACTTTTATCAAAAGTTTGCCTTTCTCAGTAGTCAGTCAGATATAGCAATTTATATTTTTTGTGAGTTTTTCCACACAAAATATTAACAAAAATTGTTTTCTTCCAACATTCAAGTATATTTTAAGATATAAAACCATTATTTTATTTTCTCCATAGCTGGAAAAATCCCAATAATGAATTCAAGAAGAATCTTAAGTTAACTGGTGTGCCTACACTTCTCAAATATGGGACTGTAAGTATATACATTTTCTAATTAATTTGGAGAGAGTCAAATGTGGTCAAAAGACTGTAGTACTTAACAGAATTGTTTCAGCTCTATTCTTAAGCCTGACTTTATTGCTCTCAAGTAAAAATGATAAAACCTATAAAGAAATTATATTTGCAAAAAAAATTGGTCTAATTTTGTATAAATCTCACAAGCGTCCAAAGAGTTATTTTCTGAACAAAGTCAGACCATTGGTATCTTAATGGATAAACTATTTCTCATCTGTGGTAATTGAGTACCATATTTTTCGGAGTATAGGACGCACCAGAGTATAAGACGCACCTAGATTTTAGAGGAGGAAAACAAGGAAAAAAGTATTCTGAACCAAATGGTGTAGTAATATATTATTTAATAAATTACCAATGTAGCAGAATACTTTTTACAACCATGTACACTTTTTACAACCATATACACTTTTTACAAACTTCAAACTTGACAGCTTTAAGACTAGTGGACTTCAACTCCCAGAATTCCTCCTCCAGTCATGCTAGCTCAGGAATGGGAGTTGAAGTCCACAAGTCTTAAAGCTGTCAAGTTTGAAGTTTGTAAAAAGTGTACATGGTTGTAAAAAGTCTTGCCAAGTTTGAAGACCTTTGCACCCCTAACCCAGGGGTCTTCAAACTTGACAGCTTTAAGACTTGTGGACTTCAACTCCCATTCCTGAGCTAGCATGACTGGAGGAGGAATTCTGGGAGTTGAAGTCCACAAGTTTGAAGACCCTTGCACCCCCTTGGCAAGTTTAAGACTTGTGGACTTCAACTCCCAGAAACTCTTAAACTTGCCAAGGGGGTGCAAGGGTCTTCAAACTTGTGGGCTTTGGAGTTGCACGACCATCAGCAGAGCGTATTCCAGCTGTAGAGCCACCCCAAACCCCCCACAGCTCACGAGCGGGGCGGAAGAAGGGAAAAGCCCCTCTCTTCCCTGTTCCACATCGGGCTGGGCTCCACCAAAGGCTGCCTCCCGGTCTCGCAGCCAGTTCCCTCCTGAAGTTTCAAGGGCTGAGCAGATCTGCGGCGCTGGGCAAAGGCGAAAGCGGCGGCTCCTGGTTTTCCCGGCCAAAGAGCGCTCACTAGAGAAGAGCAGCTGGGGAAGCAGGCGAGGCGCGGTGGCAGGCAGATGTCTGGGAAGCGCCGAGGGCAGCACGCGCGTCCAGGATGCCCCTCTTTGGGCTTTCCGCTTAGGCGGCAGCTGGGAGTCGCGATTTGAAGAACGCGATCCCGGGCCAGTTTTGCTTGGAGGCGCGTCTGTCACACACACACACGCGCGCGCACACACACACACACACACACACACACACACACACACACACACATCTCCCGGGCTTCGGTTTAAATGCAGGGTCCCGTCGGACGAGGAACTTCCAAAATGCTTGCTGTGGCAACGCTGTTTTCTCCGAGACCTTCCAAGCTCCTCTTTCTCTTCGGCCAGGATGTCTCAGAGGATCCCCACCGTGGGAAGCATTTTGGAAGTTCCTTGTCTGACGGGACCCTGCATTTAAACCGAAGCCCGGGAGGGGTGTTTGTGTGTGCGCGTGCGAGTGTGTGACAGATGCGCCTCCAAGCAAAACTTGCCCGGGATCGCGTTCTTCAAATCGCAACTCCCAGCTCGCACGGGACGCACGGCGGCGGGGGCAAGCCGCGGTGGTGGCGGCGGCAAGCAACAGCGGGGACGGCAGGGGCAAGCAGCGGGGGGGAAGCGGCGGTGGCAGCGGAAAGCAGTGGTGGGCATCAGTGGTGGGAAGTGGCGGCAGCCATCGGCGGTGGGAAGCGGTGGCAGAAAGCAGCGGCGGGCATTGGCAGCGGAAAGCGGCGGGGGGCATTGGCGGCGGCGGGAAGCGGCGGGGGGCATTGGCGGTGGCCAGCGGCGGCGGCCAGCAGTGGCTGTAACATCCGGAGTATAAGACGCACCCAGTTTTTGACCCTCTTTTGGGGGGTAAAAAGGTGCATTTTATACTCCGAAAAATACGGTAATTTAGCAGATATAATTTTGTGTCTTCTAAAAGTACAGCTGGTAGCCAAAAAGGGATTGTGGGAGTACTAGAAAAACTGGAAAGAGTACAGCTGGGAAAAATGTATCCAAAAATAAGCCATGTAACTATTAAGTTACTTAACAATATAACAACAGTACATAGAAAGGAATATTTCTACAAAGGACTTGGATCTCCAATCATACTTGGAAAAGCAATAATATATCCTAACTTTTGTTTCAGTCTCAGAAGTTGGTGGAAGAAGATTGCTTTAAATCTAACCTTGTGCGAATGCTGTTTACAGAGGACTAAGTAATTGAAGCTATTACCAGCAGAGGAAGCGCTTTTAGATGAAAGCATTATCATGTCAAACTGCAAGTGAATAAATCTGTAATCTATAAACCAACAAATTTAAATAAAATCACTGTAAAACTGCGCATCAATTGAAACTGGCTAGTTCATATGAACCCATTTGCTGGAGACTGGATATCTATTCATAAGATTAGATTGGACTCCCTTAGTTTCACTGTCTAAGGCAAATATATTTTAGAAATAATTTCAGGCTTCTGCAGTAATTTGCTATTTTATACATTTTAAATGAACCTCCACTGCAATAAAGACTGTTGAATTTCTTTCAGAGTAAATTATATAGCTTCATTATTAGAATAGTTTATATATTATTAACTATTCTAAGTAATGAAGCTATGTATTGTTCTTATATTTAGTGAACTTCCAAAGTTAGGGACTATGAGGACAAGGATGAGAAGGTATAGTTATTCTATACATTTACAATGATCAAGAAAATGACTTAAAGATTTTTCTGAGGTCTAGATCAGGGGTCACCAATCTTTCAGATCTCAGAGACCCCTAAATTCATAATTTTAAATCCCGCAGACCACTAATATGATCTGCCTAATGACCGGCTGGGTGGTTATGTGACTGGGCGGGCGTGGCCAACTCAATGTCACTCACCTAAAGGGGTACCTCACCAGCCTCTACTCGCCCCTCCCCTCCCAGCCATTCCTTGCCTCCCCACCCGGGCTCCTTAGGGCCCCAACAGGAAGCAGTTGTTGGAGCTAAGCAGCCACCATGAGAAAGAGTTGGCAAAACAGCTGGCTCAGTTCAAATTGGATCTGACCGAGAAGGAGACTCAGCAGAAGCACCTCACTGAGGACTACGAGCATAGGCTTTCCAAGCAGAGGGAAGACCTGCAGGAGTGCAAGGCCAGGAAGCGGCGCCTGGAGGCTCAGCGGACTGAGATGGTCAGCCAATTCCAGGCCATGATGCAGTCCCACTGGAACAAGGCCCTCCAGCTCTTCACCACCAGTGGCACTTCACTCCAGCTTTCGTCCAAAGCCCCGCACCAGGAGGCTGAAGCAGACCCCAAGTCGGAATTTCTCCCCCTCTCCGACCTGCACAAAAAGACCCTGAAGGGTGGGGGGGGAGACTCTCTGCAGCAACACAAATGTTTATTGCACGTATCCGGCCCAGGGGCCATAGTTTGAGGACCCCTGATTTAGTGCAATATAAAAAATAATTTTTTTGCAGACCATCAAGTTTCTCGCGGACCACCAATGGTCCACGGACCACCAGTTGGTGACCTCTGGACTAGAATGATTAATAGACATAATGAAGCAGACTTTAAACACCAAAGGAAAATCATTGAGATTAACAAATGGAATTACTAAAGTGAATACCAACATTGTTTGGATGTAAAATATCTATCTTTAAATTATCTCTATCAGGTATAGAGGAATCTGGGTTCCTCTAACATTTGCCAACTGTTACTGGCACATTATACCAAAGTCTCCGTTGAGGCAGGTTCAGAAAATCCAAAATATATTTTCCTATCAATCTACAATTCAAGGAAATTTAAGTTAAAAGCCAAGAAATTTTCCACTGTATGCTACATAACTATTTTAACTGTAGAGTTGGAAGAGATTACAAAGATCATCTAGTTCAGCGGTGTGTGTACTGTGTAGGACAACTATTTAAACTATCCATGAAAGGTGGCTGTCCAGTAAACCTCAAGTCGCCTGGCTAAGAGTGATGCTGTAAACCAGGGGTGGCCAAACTATGGTTCTTTGAGGACCTGTGGACTTCAACTCCCAGAATTCCTGAGCCAGCCATGCATGCATGGCTAGGTCAGGATTCTGGGAGTTGAACTCCACAGGTCCTCAAAGAACCAGTTTGGCCACCCCTGCTGTAAACTATAGTTAACAAGTTTTTCCACCTGTTACAGCTATTGCTGATGCTTTACATCCAAATCACAGGATGTAGGATTACAAGGCTAATTCCTATGGATTAAGAGATAGAACACCATTTACTAACACCCACAAATTGGCATACAACAAAAATGTTTAGCCACTTTTACTTCACAGTAAATGTTCCAAAATACTCTTCTGCTATACAGTATCAGGAAACGCATTTACACCTTTAATTCAGGATATAAGAATCTCTTACATCTTGAAGAAATCATTTGCGGCAAATCTGAAATTCCAAACTGAAGCTGTTAAACATCCACAGCATTTTACTAACACCATCACCGTGCTAAGGCATTTCAGGTAACAATGCCCCAGATTAAATCCACAGGTGCCTTCTGCCCTTGCAAGGAGTTGTTGTAGCGCCTCATGGCTCACTTGACAGAGGTGCTGTTCTGCTGTTGCTGCTGCTGCTGTTCTGCAAGGGCCTGCTGGAGGCGCATCCGCTTGCGGGAATAGTGTTGCCAGTGGAGTATCTGTTGCTCATCAATGAATTTTGCACACTGCGCATTCACCAGTTCTTTACGAAAATGTTCATATTGCAGCAGTTCTAGCATATGTAGGCATTGGGGATACCTTCATAATACAAGAATATATTATACTTTTAATACTTTTCCTAAGTCACCAGTACTCTTGACAACAAATAAAGAATTCTATAAGTAGGAAGGAAGGAATTTAAAAATATTCTGGTCACTTAATTTGAAGCAAATTGCCAGTTTTCTAGTATATTTAGTAAACAAGCATGCATGTTAATACTATTTTGCAATTACATAAAAGAAGAGGGGACTGGCAAGTGTTTAATAAAAATAGTTTTATGCTATGTGTTATGTGAACTCTAGACATATTTAATACAAAAGAGATAACATTATTATAATTCTTACTTTAGGTATTTGGCATACTCTGGTTCCTTCCAATAGAGCAAGTATTTTAAATAATTTACAAATGCTTTGTCTTTGAAGTATCCTCTCTGGGCAAGAACTAAGAGAGATATAAACATAAATTTACTTAAAATAGATTTTCTCTGTATAACCTCAGAACAATCTGTAAGGAAATTATTGTTAATCTCCAATGAAGGCACACAATATAAAATTACAAAACAGTACAGCTAGTCCTCACCAAATGTCCAGCTTTCTGTTTTCTAATATTAACTTTGAGGGTTTTTTATTCATTTTTTTTTTCATTTGTAACCTACCATACAGATTTTAGTCAAATCAAACAAACAAGGTTCAACTAGCCACCATCTTTTACATTGGCTTTAAAATATATTGCCTATGAATTTGGGCCTATTTAAGAACACACATTCATATATTTCTGATTAGTTTCTACATACTTTACAGTTTTCAATTTTGTACATTTTGTATTGTAATTTCCTGTCCAGAGTTCATGATGCTTGGTTGAAGTCAATAAAGAGATCTTGATCTATATTATATTTTAGATACTTACAATTGAGGTAATTGGGGTTTGCCAGACACTGCACAAATTCCAGCTCTAGTTGGAAACGAAGTCTATTTCCAGTATCATCTGGGACAAAGATAAAGGAGTATGGAATTATACAATATATATTGCATGCATTAACTACCTGGTGATGAGTAGTTTTTATACCACTTAAAAAATTGAAAAAAATGGGATTCTTAAGATTTAACCTGTATCAATCTCAGAAAATATGCAGTATCTCTGATATCAACATTTTAAAATCCTAGTCAACATGTAAGTCAATCTGAATGATTCATATCAGATGTTGGTTATACTGTTTAATAAACTCAAAACAAATGAAAGGTATATACCGCAAAACCAGCATGGAAGCTCCTCAGTAATCTGTTGGGAACAATACTGTTTTCCTTTAGCTATTTACTGTATAAAGTCACTTATTCAACTTCAGACTACATATCCTAAGACAGGCTTTAGTCAAGAAAATCTGCAATCTATACTTCAATCAATCATTCAGAATAGAGCTGGAAGGGACCTTGGAAGTTTTCTAGTCCAATCCCCTGCTCAAGCAGGAGACACTATACCAGATTTATCAAACTCCCAGCCCGCGGGCCAGATGCGTCGCATGCAGGCCACGCCCACCCCCGGTTTAGCGAAGAGGGGAAAGTCACGATACGTCATGATGACAATGTGACACCACAAGTTTGACACCCCTGCCCTATACCATTTCATACAAGTGACTGTCCAGTTTCTTCTTCAAAACCTCCAGTGACGAAGCACCCCCAACAACTGAAGGCAAGCTGTTCCACTGTTTAATTGTCCTCACTGTTAGGAAGTTTCTCCCCAATTCCAAGTTGCTTCTCTCCTTAATTAGTTTCCATCCACTGTTTCTTGTTCTGCCTTCCGGTGCTTTCAAAAATAAATTGACCCCCTCCTCTTTGTGGCAGACTTTCAAATACTGGAATACTGCTATCATGTCCCCTCTAGCCCTTCTTTTCTCTAGACTAGCCAAACCCAAATCCTGCAATCATTCTTCATATGTTTGAGTCTCCAGGACTTTAGCAATATCAAAAGCAATAGCACTTAGACTTATATACTGCTTCATAGTGCTTTACAGCCCTCTCTAAGCGGTTTAGAGTCAGCATATTGCCCCCAACAATTTGGGTCCTCATTTTACCCACCTCGGAAGGATAGAAAGCTGAGTCAACCTTGAGCCTGGTGAGATTCGATCTGCCAAACTGCTGGCAGCCCCTGATCAGCAGTAGCAGCCTGCAGTATTGCACTCTAACCTCTGCACCACTAATCATATTTGTTGCTCTTCTCTGCACTTTTTCCAGTCTCAACATCTTTTTTGTAATGTGGTGACCAAAACCGGATGAAGTACTCCAGCTGGGTCTTACTAAGGCTTTATAAAACGGTACTAATAGTTCACCTGATTTTGATTCTATGTCTGTTTATACAACCAAGGATTGTATTAGCTTTTACTTCCAAAACACTGATCAGATGTGTGGGATTAATTCTAGAGAAACGAGTACCAATCACTTTAGGAGCCTTGGCATGTCTTTAAGGTCTGTGAATAGGCAAGAAACTGCTTTACAGATGATGTGCAAACTTTATATATCTTTATATATATATGATGAGTTCCTGGGAAGCAACAGATATGGTGGCCACCTGATGGAGGATGGCTGCTCTCATGTAATCAGCAACTACACAAAGGCAAAAGTTCTCTCCCAGCTCCTGCAACTGCTGGGGGTCTTTTAATACCAATTCCTCCTCCTCCAAGGACACGCCTCATTTACATTTACGATAGCCCAAGCAAGAGGCTATTCCGTATCAAGAGCAAGGAAGCCGCCATGCTTTTTACGCTAGTTTCACTTACTTATCTGTACAGATGAACTTAAACGACGAGAGTGACTTTTGAATTAATATCAATTATATAAAAGGTACAATTGTTTGTTTAGAGGGCTCTTAAAAAGGGAAAGAGAGCCCTCCCCCGTCCCGTTATTTCCTCGGACCCGCGTCCACTCACCGCCATCCATGGTGGCGGAGACAATACTCCGATCTCAACGACACCATTCAACAAGATGGCGGCGGCGGCGACGGCGGCGGCGGTTTTAAGCCCTCCCAACGCATCTCAGTGCATTCTGGGAAATTCCCGGAGGACGCCAGGACGCGTTGCCGTGGCAACAGTGATGCCAGAAGTTGATATCTAGCCTCATGAGGGCATTTTTAAAAACCAGCCTTTTTCTCTATTTAAGCAATGGTCACATTTGCTAAATAAAGAAGCGTTTTATAGAAGGATTCCCATTGGCTCTTCTCAGATATTTCTGCTGTACCATAAGGATTCGCAAGGCAACCTCATGATAGAATAAAATGCTTCTAACCACTCCCAAATCATGGCTCTTGAATATATTAAGTCCATTCCTGTGCTAAGACTAAGCCATAAGTTATTTAGTTTTAGTTTAGCATGTTGGACGCTTCTCAGTAGTGATTTAACACTTTGTAGTTATGGAAATGAATTTATAATTCTGTATAATATATGAGCCTGATCAGTAATTCAATCTCTGGCATCCACATTTTTTTAAAATGCAGGAATTGGGAACTCATTATTCTTACAGGTTTTTTATTCTTTATTGTAGGATGTTTACACATTTTAACATTTATGTAAATGTAACATGATTTTCATGATAGTATTTGAAAAAATATTTTTAAAATGTCATTTCTGTGCAGTTGGAGACCATCTCATGAGCACACTTAAAGTCTTAAATCATAATTTAGACAGGTATAAAATGCCTTCCATTTTGCTATGTGAAATTTTCTCTTGCTTTTTCCTCAGAAACCTCTATGTTTGTTTGTTTGTTCATTTACTCATTCCATTTGTTTAGGCAGCCATCTCAAATCAATAACTCTGGACGGCAAATACTCATAAAAACAATTTAAACAGAATAGAATAGAATAGAATAGAATAGAATAGAATAGAATAGAATAGAATAGAATAGAATTCTTTATTGGCCAAGTGTGATTGGACACACAAGGAATTTGTCTTTGGTGCATATGCTCTCAGTGTACATAAAAAGACAAGATACATTCGTCAAGAATCATGAGGTACAACACTTAATGATTGTCATAGGGTACAAATAAGCAATCAGGAAACAATCAATATTAATATAAATCGTAAGGATACAAGCAACAAGTTACAGTCATAAGTAGGAGGAGATGGTTGATAGGAACGATGAGAAGACTAATAGTAATAGTAATGCAGCCTTAGTGAATAGTTTGACAGTGGTGAGGGAATTATTTGTTTAGCAGAGTGATGGCGTTCTGAAAAAAACTGTTCTTGTGTCTAGTTGTCCTGGTGTGCAGTGCTCTATAGCAGCGGTCACCAACTGGTGGTCCGTGGACCACTGGTGGTCCGTGAGAAAATTTTGGTGGTCCGCAGAAAAATTATTTGCATTTTTTATATTGCACTAAATCAGGGGTCCTCAAACTACGGCCCCTGGGCCAGATACGTGCAATGAACGTTTGTATTGCTGCAGAGAGTCTCCCTCTTTGGGGTCTTTTTTGCAGGTCAGACGGGGGCAGAAATTCCAACTCGGGATCTGCTTCAGCCTCCTGGTGCAGGGCTTTGGGCGAAGGCTGAAGGGAAGTACCACTGCTGGTAAAGAGCGGAAGGGCCTTGTTCCAGTGGGACAGCATCATGGCCTTGAACTGGCTGACCATCTCAGCCCACTGAGCCTCCAGGCACCGGTACCTGGCCTTGCACTCCCGCAGGTCTTCCCTCTATTTGGAAAGCCTATGCTCGTGGTCCTCAGTAAGGTGCTTCTGCTGAACCTCCTTCTTGGCCAGATCCAATTTGAACTGAGCCAGCTGTTTTGCTTTCTCATGGTGGCTGCTTAGCTCCAACAACTGCTTCCTATTGCGGCCCTAAGGAGCCCGGGACGGGAGGCGACAAGTGGCTGGGAGGGGAGGGGCAAGTAGAGGCTGGCGAGGCGCCCCTCGACGTGAGTGACACCAAGTTGGCCATGCCCACCCAGTCAGATCATATTAGTGGTCCATGGGATTTAAAATTATGAATTTATGGTCCCTGAGGTCCAAAAGATTGGGGACCCCTGCTCTATAGCATCGTTTTGAGGGTAGGAGTTGAAACAATTTATGTTCAGGATGCGAGGGGTCAGTAAATATTTTCATGGCCCTCTTTTTGACTCGTGCAGTATACAGGTCTTCAATGGAAGGCAGGTTGGCAGAGATTGTTTTTTCTGCAGTTCTGATTATCCTCTGAAGTCTGTGTCTGTCTTGTTGGGTTGCAGAACCAAACCAGACAGTTATAGAGGTGCAGATGAATAACTCAATAATTCCTCTGTAAAACTGTATCAGCAGCTCCTTGGGCAGTTTGAGCTTTCTGAGTTGGCGCAGAAAGAACATTCTTTGTTGTGCTTTTTTATGACGTTTTTGATGTTAGGTGACCATTTTAGGTCTTGAGATATGATTGAACCTAGAAATTTGAAGGTCTCTACTGTTGATACTGTGTTGTCTAGTATTGTAAGAGGTAGTAGAATGGGAGGGTTTCTCCTAAAGTCTACCACCATTTCTACGGTTTTGAGTGTGTTCAGTTCCAGATTGTTCCGGTCGCACCACGAGGCTAATTGTTCAACCTCCCATCTGTATGCGGTTTCATCATTGTCTCGAATGAGACCAATCACTGGTATCATCTGCAAACTTCAGTAGTCATTGGTATAGAGTCATTTGTCATAGAGAGAGAAGAGAAGTGGTGAGAGCACACAGCCTTGGGGGGGCCCTGTGCTAATTGTACAGGTATCTGATGTGATTTTGCCTAGCTTCACCTGCTGCTTCCTGTCTGTTAGGAAGCTTGTGATCCACTTACAAGTGTGTTCAGGTACCACTAGCTGATTTAGTTTAGTTAGAAGAATGTCCGGTATGATGGTATTGAATGCTGAAATAACGTCTACAAAGAGGACCCTTGCGTAGGTCTTTGGAGATTCAAGATGTTGTAGAATGTAGTGCAGAGCCATATTAACAGCATCATCTGTCGATCTATTTGCTCAGTATGCAAATTGCAGGGGGTCTAACAGTGGATCCGTGATGGTTTTCAAGTGGGACATCACTAGCCTTTCAAAGGTTTTCATAACTACAGATATTAGAGCAACTGGTCTGTAGTCATTCAGTTCCTTGATGGAGGGTTTCTTCAGCACTGGGGTGATAATGGAGCGTTTGAAGCAAGAAGGAACATGGCATATCTCTAGTGATTTGTTGAAGATTTGGGTGAAGATGGGGGCCAATTGGTCAGCACAGATTTTTAAGCAAGAAGGAGTTATCTTGTCTGGGCCTGGTGCTTTTCCTGGCTTCTGTCTGTGAAATAGATCTTGCACTTCCTTTTCTGTGATCACCAGGGGTTGTGAACCCAATGGGATGGGGTCAGTTGTAGGAGGTTTGACTGTTGTTGGTGTGTCTGGGATGGAGGTTGTGGAGATAGGTGGATGTAGTTTCCTTTCAAACCTGCAGTAGAACACGTTCAGGTCATCTGCCAGTTGCTGATTTCCTTCAGCTTGGGAAGGAGGTTTGCCGTAACCGGTGATGTTTTTAAGAGTTTTCCACATGTTTGCTGGTTCATTTGTTGAGAACTGATTCCTTAGCTTTTCAGAGTAGCTTCTTTTTGCTGCTCTGATTATCCTTGTTAATACATTTCTGGCCTGATTGTATAGCATTCTATCACCTTTTCTGTAGGCTTCCTCTTTGGAACAACGTAGCTGCTTAAGTTTAGCTGTGAACCAAGGTTTATTGTTACTGTATATTCGCAAGTTCCTGGTCGGTACACATAGGTCTTCACAGAAGCTGACATATGATGTTACAGTATCTGTGAGTTCATCCAGGTCTGCAGAGGTATCTTCAAAAATATTCCAGTCTGTGCAGTCAAAGCAAGCCTGTAGCTTTAATATAAAAACCAAATTAAATACTAATAGCAACCAATAGCAATAGCAATAGCACTTTACTTATATACCGCTTCATAGTGCTTTACAGCCCTCTCTAAGCGGTTTACAGAGTTCAGCATATTGCTCCCAACAATCTGGGTCCTCATTTTACCGACCTCGGAAGGATGGAAGGCTGAGTCAACCTTGAGCCTAATGAGATTTGAACAGCTGAACTGCTGAACTAGCAGTCAGCCTGCAGTCGCAGCATTTAACCACTGCACCACCAACAGATATTATTATCCACTGGTATTAACATAAGCAGGTAACAAGGCCCTTTACATACACAGGACCCCAACACAGGTCTTCAAAGCCTTCCAGCAGGGCTATCCTAATTTTTGGAGGAAGAATGTTACAAATGGTATTAAAGTGTGAGGATTATAATTAAACATAAATAGTTAACTTATGGTGAGATGCTAGATTTTACTGAAGAAGAATGCAAGAGAACTTTGGCATTAGAAGGATATACTTGTCAATGGTTTTCCTACATACAATTACTAAAAAGATTTAAAGTAAGTAAAATAACTTTTGGTTTTGAACATTGTAAGACTGAGTTTGAAACAGAACTGTGTACAAATAATGAACATGTTATTTCTAAAATGTATGTTTACTGAAATTTGAAACAGAAGAAAGTATGATAAAATGGACTGATTTTTTTGGTTACACAAATAAATGAAACAATGGGAGAATATGTGGCTGAAATGGATGAAATTTACATTATTACCTTAAAGAGAATTTTTATAAAAAGATGTTAGTATATGTCAGCCAGCGGAAAAAAATTCTAGAATGTATAAAGGTATGTTGAATTTATACAGGAAATGTGGGGACATTTTACCATGCTTGGTAGACATATAAAAAAGGTGAAAAATGGATTCAATTACATACATTCAGGAGATTTTAAAGATTAGTATTAATTGAAGCTGGAGGTGTTTCTTGATTGAAAAAAAGTTGGAAAAAAATTACAGAACTTTATTTTTATATGTGATAACTGCAATTAGACTATTATATGCACATCAATGGAATGACTTGACACTACCCACAATGGAGGAATGGATGGTGAAGATGATGGAACTTGATGAAATGGTTAAATTGACAGCTTTGATCAGCGAAAAGACATCACTTTTATTAAGTTTATTGCCATTTGGAAACTCCTTTTGGACTTTTTGTGTGAAACAGAAAAAATTAACTTGGATGTTTTTGTTAACTAGAAAGAATAGAAAACATGAAAGTAATGTTGTAACCATTAATTTACATTTATACTTCAGAAATTATTTATCCTTTTTTCTGCATTTCTTGGTACTTATTTCTTTATTCTAAATATTAGCTTTTGTTAATTTTTATCTTTCATATTTAAAACTCCATTAAAAAAATTAAATGTCCAAAATGACAGATTTAGTCTTCCTCTATCCAGCCTCTGACTGTGGAGTTAAATCTGTTTCTTTCCATAAACAGGTTCAAAGCTTGATTAGCATGGTTTTAAAGAATCAGTGTAATTCAACGGAGCCTGGAATTGAGTTGTATTAAACAGAAAAGTATTACACAGAAAAATCATAAAATTACACGGGTTGAAATTCATCTCTGTCAAAAGTGCAGGAATACTGTCTGTAATGCATTAAAAGCAAATTTAGTATGCCTTTTGGTTTAGATCTCACCTTTTTCCTCTTTGGCTCCTCCTATTTTTAAGTGTTCAAAGGGCAGAGTGATTTCAGATTTTTGTTAACAGGAGGAGGCAATGTTAACTTTTTACTGTGACTGTGTCTCCTCCCTTTGCAATCATGTTTTTTTCATTGTTCAGGTTTTATGTACTATTCGTCCAGAGGTCAAATTCTGAATGCTTGTAGTGAAAGAGAAGCAAGAGGCAGAAATGAAACAGGGCAGAGATATATAAACCACTTAAACATATTTTATACATACATCGACTAAAGAGATAATCTTTGCCATTAAAATTGTTTGCAAGCTATTTTTTTTGCCAAGAATTTTTGCAATCAACTTCTACTTTTACAGCTAAAAGTTCTTTATTCGGTGAACCTCACAAGCCAATGGCTGACCAATTTTTAAAAGACCTTGAAGATTCAGGTTTGAGGGAACCCTCTGAAATGAGACCTTTGGTGATCAAATGGATTGAAGAGCGGTTTCCAGGAGTCGAGTCAATACCAACACAAACCCTCCAGCAGTGGATGGAAGATAAACCAGGAGAGCTTCTCCTTCTTGTAAGTTGCTTTCTCCTTTGCTGAATCATTGTCTTTTCTGTTGGATATGCAGAAAGTTTTCCAATATGTTAGTAAGGTTAAGGTCATTAGGTTATATCAATTGATAGGATAGACTTGTAAAGCCACCATGTCACATGAAATACTATGCTAGCAAATCTTCAGGGTTTTCTTATTTCTTTCCTCAGATTGAATCATATCATTTCTGTAACCTACAAGCATTCAAGCTTCTTGGTTTTATTTTCTGAGGTTTGGTAATACAGTATAAAAATTTTCAGGAGAGTGGACCTTTGAGTCAGGGGCGGGCTCCTAATTTTTTTACTACCACTCTGTGGGTGTGGCTTATTTTGTGGGTATGGCTTGCCAGCCATGTGACCGGGTGGGTGTGGGCCTCGGGAGCTTGGCAGCGGCTGGAGGAGCGGGGGGGGCATTGTCCTCCCGCAACGCAGCCCCCCGCAGCGGGAGCAGCAAGATCATGGCAGCGGTTCTTCTAGGAGGCTCCGTTCAGCCTGAATGCTTCTCCCCATTCGATGATCCTAGGCTCCTGCTGCCCGTTCCCCCTCCCCTCAGCAGCTCGAGAAGCCTTGAACATGCAAAAATGCCTAGGATTATCACCGCACATTCATGGCTTCTCGGACTGCTGAAGGGAGGGGAACTGAGATAGGTCCTGCCGCCCATTCTCCCTCGCCTCAGCAGCTCGAGAAGCCTCAAATGTGCGAAAATGCCTAGGATCATCACCGCACGTTCATGGCTTCTCGGACTGCTGAAGGGAGGGGAATGGAGATAGCTCCTGCCACCCATTCTTTCAGTGTCTCACGCGCTCCCTCAGCCATCCTCCCCTGCTTGGACTCACTGTGGGGTAGGAAGGCAGCGCATGCACAGTGCCGGAAGCTTGGCTTCTAGGCATACGCAGAAGAATTTTAAAAAAAAAAAATAAAACAATTTTTTTTAAAATGGTGCCCAAGCACTGGCAACCGACCGCACCGGTACTGTGACGTCACCAGCGGACCGGTGCTATAGGGTGGACCGCACTGGTAGGAACCCACCACTGCTTTGAGTAACTGGCAGTAGAGATAGCAACAACACTTAGACTTATATACTACACCATAGTGCTTCATAGCACTTTCTGGGCAGTTTACAATGTCAACATATTGCCCCCAACTAGGGGTGGGTTCTGATTTTCCTCACTGCCGGTGTCCTTCCTGACGCGCTGCATGGCCGCGCGGGCGTTGCGTGCCATGTGGGCACGCCATGTGCATGCGCAGTGCTAAAAACCCAGCTTCTGCACACACGCAGAAGCAAAAAACAAGATGGCGGTGCCTACGGCACCAGTGAACCAGTTTGGGGGCGTGGCAGGCCTGGGTCGCTGCCAGTTCCAGCGACCTAGGCCGCCAAATTACTACTGGTTCCATAGAACCGGTCCGAACCGGGAGGAACCCACCTCTGCCCCCAACAATCTGGGTACTCATTTAACTGACCTCAAAAGGATGGAAGGTTGAGTCAACCTTGATCCTGTCAGGATTGAACTCTAAGCTGTGGGCAGAGTCAACCTGCAGTACTGGATTCTAACCACCCCACCACCTGATACATGAGAGGCTGCAATCTTATTCTTGCAGGGAAAGGAGGACTTCCTTTCAAGTGGCAATCTAACCAAAGAATCCAACTGGAAGCTTTAGACCCTCCAAACTAAATATCTTATTTTAAATGCCAGGTCAGCTACTGATTAAACAATTGAAGCAATGCGTAAGTAAACATTAGTATGGAAGAACATCATTTCAGAGTTGTCCAAATCTCTAAAATAAAATTTCAAAAACAAAATGCAATGCTCCAGACAGATCACAAGATGGCAGTGGTCTGCTACTATTCCCCAAATCACTATAAAGAGTCTGGAGAAGGTTCAGATCAGCTTTCTAAAGAAAAATTGTATCTTTTTCAACATACCCTGAAAAACAATTGAACAGTGAAAATAACTTGTACAGGAAATAAAGGAAGTAACACTTAGCACACCACAGAAAATAGAAATAAAAAACTTAATACAAATGGCTGGATTATACCAGTACATTTTATCTATTTCTACATTCCTGAAGTGAATAGCTCCTGGTTCAGTTTTCTGGGCTTCCAAATGTTTATCAGTGTCTGCAGGGAACAATTATTGCCTCCCCCTTTTCCATCTTTTCTCCACAGATTTTTCTATTTAAAAAAACCAAAATGTCATGAGTTCTCTACCTTCAGCAGTGGAAGGGTCTGGGATAACCTATATGTGACATAGTGCAAGTCTTTTGCACTTGAGGATGTGAATTGTGAATCCGAGTCTGCAGTTGTCCATGCAGGCTAAATTCACAAGAACATCCTTGATAAAAATGCCATCATCCTGAAATGTATTATAAAAGCAAAGCTGAGAGGGGGTGGCTTGAGTTAATCCCCACCAGCTCCTCTGAATTACTCTGTGATTAGTGATGCAATGGTTGTTCCATCCAAGTTTACATCCAACAGTCTGCTGATTTCTCTGGTTAGCTGGATGGCAGGAACATTAACGCTGTCAATGTATTCTCCATCCCACTGCATAGTCTTTTTTCCGAGTTAGCCAGAATGACTTCCGGCAAGACAGTTAAATATTCTAGATTCTGCTTGTCTTGAGGGATTTCAGAGCCATCATGAACTTGCAGCTACTGTTATATGGCTCGCACATGCAGTAGAACCCATGCTGGATTTGGTTTGCTGTTGTTAGGCCTTTAAAATAATCCAGGTCAGGAAACAGTGTGCACATGTTTTCCTGGAATTATACTTTGCTGACCTAGGCTATAGTAACAGAACCATGAAAGCCTGACTGCAATTGCCCATATCCCAGTGATTTAGGGAGGAATCAATCTGAAGCTCTTTCTCACACTTTCTGTTTCCTGGGCGTAAAGCACATTTTTGTGACTATAGTCTATAGCCGTGGTGGCGAACCTATGGCACGCGTGCCAGAGGTGGCACGCGGAGCCATAGAAGCCAGCACGCGAGGGTTCCCACCGGCAAACCCGAAGTGCGAAAAAACGCACTTCCGGTTTGCCGGTGTGCTGTTTTTTGCACTCCGGAGGGTTCAGGAAAGCTCCCTGAAGCTCCAGAATGCAAAAAACTACAAAATGGACAAACCGGAAGTGCACTTTTCCGCACTTCCGGTTGTCCGTTTTGTAATTTTTTGCATTCCGGAGCTTCAGGGAGCTTCTCTGAACCCTCCGGAGTGCAAAAAACAGCATACCAGCAAACCGGAAGTGCGTTTTTTCGCACTTCTGGTTTGTCGGTTTCGTCGTTCCAGGCTCCGGTAAGCCTTTGTGCGGGGGTGGGGGGGTGCATGCGCAGGGGGAAGCATGGGGGGTGTTGTGCGCATGCGTGGGGGGAGGGAATGGGTGTGGGTATGCGAGCGCGCACGAGCGCGCCCCCCCTTTTTGGCACGCGAGCTGAAAAAGGTTCGCCACCACTGGTCTATAGTCTCTACTTAGCCTCTCCCAGATCATCTCTGTAGTCCTGCATACCTGTTTAGCTAGAGTCAGTGGTTTAAAAGATCTCTCTGTAACTCTGTTGTCATGAGTTGATGGCTGCCATAAATCTCTGCAGCAATTGAGACAGCTAAAATGGCTTAGCCAAAAAATCTGATGGGTCTGATTTTCTAAAAGTGCTTGAGAATTTCCATCTGGTCTGTTAGTAAAACTGTTGGATACTGGCTGAACTGTAGAACACAAAAATGACTAGGTAAGTGACCCTTGTAACATGTTTCCTCTTTCTTCTAGCAGAGCTAAGTAGATGCCTTCAGCAGTCCAGCGCAAAGAATCAGATAGGTGGAAGCTGCAGCACAGGTGAAGGAACTCTTGGAAAGTTAGATAAAAAAATGAAGTGAGGCATATTTAAGTCTCATGTGAAATCGTATTCCATGACAATGGATGCAGGAGAATTATTTCTTTGTATCTATTGATACAAGCCAGTGGTGGGTTCCTACTGGTGCGGTCCACTCTATAGCACCGGTAACGGCCTGCTGGTGACATCACAGTACCAGTGCGGTTGGTTGCCAGTGCCTGGGCACCGCCATTTAAAAAAAAATTTTTTTTTTAAATTTCTTCTGTGCATGCCCAGAAGCCGAACTTCTGGCATTGCGCATGCGCTGCCTTCCTACCCCACAGTGAGTCCAAGCAGGGGAGGATGGCTGAGGGAGCGCGTGAGACGCTGAAAAAACGGGCAGCAGGAGCTATCTCCATTCCCCTCCCTTCAGCAGTCCGAGAAGCCATGAACGTGCGGTGATGATCCTAGGCATTTTCGCACATTTGAGGCTTCTCAAGCTGCTGAGGGGAGGGGGAATGGGCGGCAGGACCTATCTCAGTTCCCCTCCCTTCAGCAGTCCGAGAAGCCACGCCCACCCGGTCACATGGCTGGCAAACCACGCCCACAAAATAAGCCACACCCACAGAGTGGTAGTAAAAAAATTAGGAACCCGCCCCTGATACAAGCTCTACAAGGCTGACAAACTCCGGAAACAAGAAACACTAAGATTTTCAGAAAGATCTTTATTGGCAATGGTAACATAATAGAACCTTGAAAGCCTGTCAGGGCAAGTGGCCTGCTCAACATATGCCTAGCATTAGGAAGAAGTTATTATGAACCTCTTTCTCACGCTTCCCCCCCACCCCGCTGTGCTGAGATGCCTCTTTTGCAATAGTCCTATTTCCTCCTCTACTTTCCCAGAACTTGTTAGACCATTCCATCATGGTTGTGTCTGCCCAAAAGATGCCAGTGATGCTTTTTTATATTGTGCAGTATCTCTTCCATCAACATGTTGCAGGGAAGACAACAGTGAGAAGCTCCCAATGAGCAATTTTCATTGTCCTTTGGGGACAAAGTTGAGCAAGACATAAGTCAGAATTGGGGTATCAGGACAGGAGAGGGCTGTACCCACTTGCTCAATTCTTGTTCCACCCAGCTGATTAAATCAAACAGTTTGTGCCTAGCTGATGGTTAAGGGAGATGTGCTTCCTTAGGTGTCAGATCCATTCCTGCCTGCTTAAAAAAAACCTTGTTATCATGTCTTTACCGAAAAGGCCTTTTTGTACCCAGAAGATTTATGTAATTATAGACCAACCTCAAATATTCTTTTCCTGAGTATGATGATCAAGGAAGCAGTGGCCTTGCAGTTCCATACACAGATAGTCCTCAACTTACAATGGAGTCTGTTCATTACAGTCATGATTTCATTATGTGAGGTGTCCACAGAATCACTTTGCTTAACAACCCTCATTCCTGCTTCCCCAATGCAGCCATTAAGTGACCAGGCAGGTCATTAAGCTTCAGCAGCGGGGGAGGCCTGGGAGACCTAATGCAGGCTCAGGCTCGCACTGCACTACCTCCCCAGCTCACAGATAGCCTGCTCTGGGTGTCCCAAGGCCTCTACCACCCCTGAGGCACCCCGTGTTCCATTTCCAGCCTCTTGGGATCTCTTTCTGGAAGCAGCCATTCCACTATGCAGCCTTCTTACAGAGTGGAGGCCGCAGGGCTCCTTCCCAGAAGTGGGCACCCTTTTGGAAAGGTCACAATTTATTGTGGCCATTCCTCAAATGGCTCCTGCTTCAGGGACAGCACTACTGTATATGGCCTACACTGTATAGGGAGGCTGAGAAGCAGAGCAGCTTGTTCTCCTTTGCCAATGCAATCTCTGGAGCAGGGGTCCTCAAACTTTTTAAACGGGGCCAATTCACAGTCCCTCAGACTGTTGGGGGGCCAGACCGGCTGGATGGGCATGGCTAGGTGGTCGTGTGACTGGGTGGGCATGGCTAGGTAATGTGACTTGGTGGGCATGGCCAATTTAACAGTCCATTAAACAATGCACAAAAATTAAACTTTAATTTGTTTTGCTGCTGGGGTGTTTTATTTGCTTTTGTTTGCATGTTGCTCTTTTGGGTGACTTCTTTTTACTAGATCATTTTTTCAGTTGTTTAGGAGTCTAGTGGTCCACTTCAGGAAACTCAGTTTTGCAGCAATTCTTCTCAGCCCCAAGGAGCTTGAGAAATCTCTGTCTGTCTGTCTGTCTGTCTGTCTGTCTGTCTCTCTCTCTCTCTCTATCTATCTATCTTCTGGAAGCGGGGGAGGTGAAAAACAGGCAGGTTTTGCCCGTTTTTTGGCCTCCTGGGGCATCTATGCGCCCCATTTTTCACCTCCCCCGCCTACAGCAACATTCTACAGGCCAAAATTGTTGGGCTTACCTTTCAGTTCCAGCCTGTGGGGCTCGTGAAGGTAAGTCCTGTGCTTGGCCGAAGGGTGGGTGGGGTGATGTGGGCGGGGCAGCCTCGTGATCCTGCGCAGCCAGATTAATGGCTTTGGTGGGCCGCATGCAGCCCGCGGGCCGTAGTTTGAGGACCTATGCTCTGGATCTTAACAGTTTTTAAAATATATTAAATAATTTAAGTGATTAGCAATAGCAATAGCAATAGCACTTAGACTTATATACCGCTTCATAGTGCTTTACAGCCCTCTCTAAGCGGTTTACAGAGTTCAGCATATTGCCCCCAACAATCTGGGTCCTCATTTTACCGACCTCAGAAGGATGGAAGGCTGAGTCGACCTTGAGCCTGGTGAGATTTGAACAGCTAAACTGCTGAACTAGCAGCCAGCTGAAGTAGGTTGCAGTGCTGCTTTTAACCACTGTGCCACCTGAAATAGGGTAACTATTTCATTTTTCATTAATGTTTTCCAAAGAAAGAGGGTTTTTTGTCAATTTTAAACTAGAGTTATCCAAAAGAGTCAGATTCTCATGACAGTTGTGGCCACAGTTTTCTTATTCTTACATATATATTCATTGTGTGTGTGTGTCTGCGCGCACATGTAAAATTTATTATTACATTTATATGCTGCTCATTTCATTTTCATCCACCTCTTAATATCCCGTATTCTGTGCTGTACAGTTTCAAATATTGCTCTCTTCCAAACAAGATATATTGCTAGAAATATCACCAAGTTTTTAATAATCTGGAGAAAATAAAAGTATTTCCACAAATTATTTAATACCAACTGGTAAAATACTGAATTTGTTCCCATTTTTGTATATCTAAAGAATTTACAGCATGGCTATACCATCTCTGCAAATCTAAATAAAAGGCTCATTACGTTGTCAATATATCAACAACTTATGTTCAATTCTTACCCCCTGAATACATTGGATATCACCAGACTGTTATATTTCTGTCAAAGTTTTCAGCACCATTGTTTTATTTGGCAAAAAGAAAGGACATATATCAAAATGCCATATTAATAGTATTTTGAAATGACATTTCATTGCATTTCATTTGCATATTTGCAGTATCAGTCCTGTTTTTCTTGATTAGAATATCTGGGTTTCTGATGGTAATTTCTCAAATTACTAATCAGCTTCACTTGAAGAAAGGTAGCTTCAGGGAAGTGATAATAGCCACCCAGAATCAACTGACAGTGAGATGGGAGGCATATAAATTTAATAAATGAATAAATTATTGTGGGAAGGAAGACATACATGTGAACTTTCCAAATGCATTCATTTAGCCATTGTGTAAGACAGTGTTGGACTAGATGGGCTGATAGGCTTAATTCAGCAAAGCTTTCCCCACATTCTTATATTCTTCTGTTGCCTAGCAGTTAATTTCTATCAGCTACCCATTCAGCAAGACTTAGCTAGCATAATCATGGCAGGATCTGTTTTCCTCCTGCCAACTGCTATTTTTGCTTTAATGTCTTCCCATATATTTCTTGAATTCACATGATTCCAAGTCAGATGCGGGAGAGGACAGGCAACTATCCTAAATGCAGTCAGTTGTGAAATCAGATCTATCTCAAAATGTGTTACGAGGGGGTGAGGTTTGTCCCAACGAACCATGAACAATGAAAATGCATTTCCCTATGGTAGACACTTCTCCCGCTGGCTTCTTTAATATTGACAGGTGACAGATGTGAAAGGAGGGATATGTGTTGCAGCTGTTTCACCACACAGCCTCTCCTATAATCCCTTTTCAACCCGTGCCTGCAAAACCATTGTGCGAAGCCTAGAGCAAGTTTTGACAGATGGCTTATCTCAGTGATGGCAAACCTTTTTTTGCTTGGGTGCCAAAAAAAATACGTGCGCGTGCCCACACCCATAATGCAATGCCCTCCCCCCCCCACGCTTGCGCGCACAACACCACCACCACCCCCGTGCTGCTCTGGATGGCAAAAAATGGGCCCAACGGGCCTACCCGAAGTTTGGAAATGAACACCCGGTAGGCCAGTTGGGCCATTTTTTGCCCTCCCCAGGCTTCAGGAAAGCATCTGGAGCCTGTGGATGGTGAAAAACGGGCCCAATGGGCCTACCAGAAGTTCATTTCCAAACTTCCAGTAGCCCTTTGGGCCATTTTCGCCCTCTGGAAGGCCGAAAATCAGCTGGCCAGCGTGCACATGCACGCTGGAGCTGACCAGAGGTGGGTTCCTGCCTCTGATTGCCGGTGCAGTTAATAGCTGTTGTTTGGTGCAGAGCCGAAGACGCTGCTGCCGTTCGCGGAGCCGGAGCCTTCCCCAGGCGCTTTCCCCGCCCGCATGGATGCCGCCAATTGCGTTCTTTTGCCCTCTGTGCATGCGGAATGCTTTGCGCATGTGCAGAGGGCAAAAGAATGCAATTGGCGGCATCCATGCGGGCGGGGAAAGCGCCCGGGGAAGGCTCCGGCTCAGCAAACGGCAGCAGCGTCTTCGGCTCTGCGCCGAACAACAGCTATTAACCGCACCGGCAGGATCCCACCTCTGGAGCTGACGTAGGGCAAAGCCTCACATGCCCTCAGATATGGCTCCATGTGCCACCTGTGGCATGCATAGGTTCGCCATCACGGGCTTAGCTTGTCAATCTTGCTAGCCATCAAAAGTAAGGTGACCAGACGTCCCGATTTAGGCGGGACAGACCCGCTTTTTCATCATTTGTCCCGCGTCCCGCCCTCCCTCTAAAAAGTCCCGATTTCTTGAAAGAATGCCCGACTAGGGCATTCTTTCAAAAAATCGGCCTGAAAGGCAGCAGGCCTCTCAGCTTGGGCCGGCCGTGGCCAGCGTTGGCGTCGGGCGGGCGTCCCGCGTTGTTGACTCCTCCGGCGGTGGCTGGAAGCTGGGGGAGGGGGAAGGGAGGCTGCTCCTCCTCTCCTTCCCCCGCCCCATCCCTAGCCCCGCCCTCGGAGGCGCCGCTGCTGTTGGGAGGGGTGAGGGACGAGGAGCCGTCGCCGCTTTGAGTTTACGTCACGAGCGGCGCAAACAGCCCTTCCTCGTCCCCCTCCCCTTTCTTCCCCCCGTCGCCTCGCTGCCGCCATTGCCCTGGGGCCGGGCGGGCGACCGGGAGACCGCGGCGCTTGGATGCTTGGAGCCGGTAAGCTGCCAGCTGCGTCCTTTCCCCGTCTCCCACCTCCCGTTCGTTGCTTGCCAGCCCGGCCGAAGGGAAGGCGGGAGGCGAGGAAAGGCCTTCGGGAGCCCGCCTTCCTTTCGGGAGGCCTTTCCTCGCCTCCCGCCTCCCCTTCGGCCGGGCTGGCAAGCAACGAACGGGAGGCGGGAGACGGGGAAAGGACGCAGCCGGCAGCTTACCTGTCGCGAGCTGCAGGCATCCAAGCGCCCTCCCGCCTCCCCCCCCCCTCTCCCCCCACCTCACCTGGACGCCGACATTTGCTGTTTTGCCCTCTGCGCATGCGCAGCGTTCTGCGCATGCGCAGAGGGCAAAACAAATGGCGGCGCCCAGGCGGCCCCCCCCCCGTCCCGCTTAAAAATAAAAAAATCTGGTCACTTTGATCAAAAGTCATCCTATAGTCATTATCTCCAAAGTGAAAACGCCATCAAAGTCGTTTCTGGAGGAACAAGTTGCTTAACAAGTGCAGCTGTGATGCATCACTAGCCCATTACCTGGTGCTTAT
Source organism: Diadophis punctatus similis (assembly GCA_023053685.1). Taxonomy (NCBI): domain Eukaryota; kingdom Metazoa; phylum Chordata; class Lepidosauria; order Squamata; family Dipsadidae; genus Diadophis; species Diadophis punctatus. The sequence goes on from JALIGW010000001.1 coordinate 24,918,985, forward strand.
GGTGCTACTGGTAGCTGAGAGCTTATGACAAGCTCCCTAGCATGCAAATGATCTGCTTCATGGAACATTTAAAACAGTCCAGATTACACAAATACTTCAAGTTGTAAAGGACTTTGTAAAGTGTTTAATTTCCAAACAGGACATTACCCATTCATTCTTCACAGTAAGGTTCCCAGTCTGGCTTGCTTGAATTTACTTGAATGAGATGTAACTGCAATTCTCAACACAAGGGGAGGGGCAGGGGTGGATTCCTACCTGTGCGGTCCAGTGCGCAGCTCTGGTAGGAAGCTGCCGATTGCGCAATTTGCATGCAGCGGCTCTGGTGTTGTATTCGCTGGTCCGCCATCTTTTTTTGGCAATTTTTTGACTTTTTTTGCTTCCTGCGCATGCGCGGAAGCAAAATCTTGCCGAAATCTTGCTAGGGGACATGCATGCGTGCGGGATTTTGGTGAGATTTCGGTTCCACGCATGCGCAGAAGCAAAAAATCTCCAAAATCACGCACGCACGCGTGGCCCCTCGCAAGATTTCAGTGAGATTTTGCTTCCACGCATGCATGGAAACAAAATTGTGTGAGGGCGTGCATGCATAGCGAGCACGTGTGCTCCTGCAACATGGCAATGCGCGCGCAGCGCACCGGTAGCAACGGAGGAGCAACCCGCCCCTGGGGAGGGGTGAAGGGAGGGGCTGAGAGTATCCTCTAGTTGCCTGTAGGTAGGAGAACTAGCAAAAGTCTTACAGCATCCTGAAATGAGAAGTGTCATGAAAAAGGCTCAGTGAAAGCCACATTAAATTTAGGGACAGTCAGATCAAAAATAGCGTGGCACTCTGCCTACTGAACCAGATTCTCTTGCCTAAAGAGGTTAACACAACCCCTGTGGTTAACCACAAAGCCCAAATAGCAAAGCTTCAGTTGACATTTCTTTGGTGCATTATTTTTAAACCTTCCATTTATAATAGCAGCCTTGAAATAATCCATCTGGACTTTTTTTAGTAGTGGTTTTGTTTATTTTTATACAATGAGCTATTATAAATGTTTCAACCTATAATCCTACCCAATCCATTGGTTCATTTAGGAAACAAGATACAAAACCTGCTAAAAAGGTCTTATTCTTAGTTTTTGTTAAAGATGAAATTGTAACTTTTAGTCAAGAGGCTTTAGTGGTTAGCAAACTGTTATTATCACAGCAAAAAGAATGGAATCCCTCCTCAGTAAACATAATCTCTGGGTTAAAAGGAGAGAGTAAACCACAGATTCACTTTCAATCCTGATTTCTTTTTCACATGAGAAGTCAGTGCCCTGAAAAAGACTTCGGTGAAACAGAAAATAAATGTTGGCATCTCATTCCTGCCAATCAAAAGCTGGAACCATTTTGAAAAAAGAGACAAGAAAAATCAAATATTTAAATCTAGCTCAGCATGCGGATCTGAGATGGATCAGGAAGCATGGATGGACTAGAGGTGGAGATCAAGAAGGTGAGGGAGGCCTGCAGTTCAGATACTTCCCGCCTCTAGCAGCCATTTGGGAACCATTCCACCTGTGGAAGGATGGATGGATGGATGGATGGATGGGTGGGTGGGTGGGAGGGAGGGAAGCAGGCAGGCAGGCAGGCAGGGAGGGAGGGAGGGAGGGATCTAACATTCTTGTGGCTAAGTGTGCCATGGCAGCAAAAAATAAGGAGTCTGATGGCCTTTTAATAAAATATGTCAGCTAGAAAAACTGCCACAGGACTCCCTTGAATTTTTGACTAAAGGTTGGCTAACTTGAAAAGAGATCCTAGAAGAAGAAAATGATAACCCACTTGTGTCAATGTTATCTTCTGAGTCAAATTCAACTCTAGGGAGTTTTTAATCTTACCTTTATTGCTTTCCAGGTGTTCATCAAGATGCATTATACAAAGAAAAATAAAGAGAATATGCAATATATGCAGTAATTCATTTTGCCTGCCAAAGTATTAATAGAAATGAAAATCGAGTAAAATCAAATGCCTGCATTTTGACTGCTTGGATTTATACGCTGTCCTTTGCCACCAGCCTACTCATTTCAGTTCTACTCATTTCTCTTTTCATGCATCACACGAAGCTCAAAATGACAGTTTGGTCATATCAATCAGAATAGGGCATTTATTCCCAATTTAGCATGCTTTGAAATACTGTCTTCCTTTTTGACAGATGCCCCATATTTAAAATTAAAATTCTATGTGAGACCAGGATCGGTATTTCCTCATACTTTTGAACTGCATTGGATTTTCATTCTTTTTCTAGTTAGCAAGACCATGACTAACTTTGTGACTGATTACAAAATTTGTCTTTTTCTGATGAGGCCTGATGCAGCTGCTATCTTGATATCCTGTTAGCCAAATAATTTGACCATGAACCCCTTTCCATTTTTTTTCAGGAGAACCATGAACCTATTTGCATACAGTGTGCTCAGAGTTTGATATATTTCCTCCAGAATTTCATATGAGCCTACATGGCTCAGGGCCAGGTTACCTTCGGGACCGCATCCTGCCACATTCCTCCCTACGACCAGTGAGGTCCCACAGAGAGGGCTTCCTCCGGGTCCTGTCTGCCAAACAATGCCGGCTGGCGGGCCCACGGGGGAGGGCCTTCTCTGTGGGAGCCCCATCTCTCTGGAACCAACTCCTACCAGAGATCCGGACTATCCCCACCCTACTGGCCTTCCGCAAGGCAGTAAAAACATGGCTCTTCCGGCAGGCGGGGTGAAGAGACGATTCCCCCAAGGATGAATGGCTTTTTTATATTGTAATATGATGTTTTTAAATGCTATTTTAATGTGTAGTTCTAATCTCTGCTGTAAGCCGCCCTGAGTCCCACGGGATTGGGCGGCCTATAAGAACTCTTATAAATAAATAAATAAAATAAATAAATATGCACTCTTTAAATCTGATTCTAACTGTGGCTAATTTTTGGTCTTCAAAACTATCAGAGATGTTGCCAATTGTACAAAAATAAATAAATAAAAGCACACACAATTAGGATTTCCACCAAATGCTAGACTGGGGGGGTTGGGTAATTTACGATTTAGCCATTGTCATAGCATGGTCATTACATTAAGCAATAATATTTTTATATATTTGAGCACAATAGTTATGCGAATACAGAAATTGTGCTTCATTCATTTAGGCTTAATGTGTTAAGCCTCAGTGGCTTTGTTCCTCCTTTTGATCCTGGGAGAATCTGTCTTGTGCAGCATTCCTTGTAAGTTTTTTCTATGGTTCATGGCAGAAAAATGCCTGGAGCAAGATGTAGGTTACTGTAGAACAGTGTTTCCCAACCTTGACAACTTGAAGATGTCTGGACTTCAACTCCCAGAATTCCCCAGCCAGCGAATGCTGGCTGGGGAATTCTGGGAGTTGAAGTCCAGACATCTTCAAGTTTGCCAAGGTTGGGAAACACTGCTGTAGAAGGAGGTCACTTTCCTTGCATACTGTATGTGTGATTATATGTGCACTTGTGCATATGCTTCTGTGAATAAACTGGAGCAGGGTGTAACCAGCTTTCTCAAGATTATCTAGAAATCTTCAAATATATTTCTAACAGTGGTGAAATCCAATTTTTTTTATTACCGGTTCTGTGGGCATGGCTTGGTGGGTGTGGCTTGGTGGGCATGGCAGGGGAAGGATACTGCAAAATCCCCATTCCCTCCCCACTCCTGGGGGAAGGATATTGCAAAATCTTCATTCCCACCCCACTCTGAAGCCAGCCAGAGGTGGTATTTGCTGGTTCTCCAAACTACTCAAAATTTCCGCTACCAGTTCTCCGAACTACTCAAAATTTCCGCTACCGGTTCTTCAGAACCTTTCAGAACCTGCTGGATTTCACCCCTGATTTCTAGCATATGTCCTATAAAATGTGTAGAAACACACAAACACAAAATTACTTTCAGCCAGGTCATAGAAGCAGGGTGTGCATGCAAGATGCTTATTTATAACTGCTGGGATGTAGCCTGCAATTTCTTTACTCTTCCTCTGTCATTACACATCAACAGCTGAAAGATCATAGGGAAGCGCTGCCTGAAATGATGCAGGGAACATACTTGATTAGAGATCTGAATGTTCTGCCAGTTCTGTTTTGGGGAGTCATAAGGAACAGAGGTGATCAGACACAATTTACAAAAACTCCATTGTATAACAGTCTAGTTTCTTAAATTGCTCTCTTGAGCTACTGTTTCGATCAGATGATTTATTATCTCTTGATTAAGTTTTTAGTCTGAAGATGAAGTGTTAGACATCACCTGTTCACACAATATCTTGAACCCCCAACTAGCCGACTACATTTTCACCAACAAGGTGGCACAAATGCAACAAGAGCCGAGTTGGTGCAGTGGTTAAATGCAGCACTGCAGGCTACTGCTAGTTCAGCAGTTCAGCTGTTCAAATCTCACCGGCTCAAGGTTGACTCAGCCTTCCATCCTTCCGAGGTGGGTAAAATGAGGACCCAGATTGTTGGGGGCAATATGCTGAACTCTGTAAACCGCTTAGAGAGGGCTGTAAAGCACTATGAAGCAGTATATAAGTCTAAGTGCTATTGCTAACTTGGATGGTCATCTGAAAGTTTGGCATATGGTATGAACCAAGAAAATTCATTAATTGTTAAACATGGATCATGTTCTAAAGACCTATCTGAGCTTTAAGAAACTATCCTTCCACCTCACATTTGTACCAGTTTTGAAGCTATACCAATCTTCTACTACCATAGCCAGTTCAGTTATTTTTTTGAAATAGGCCACTGATTAATACCTGGGCAGATTTCCTATCTTATGATCTTAAAGCTGAGCTCCATTCAGTTGGGTGATTTTGCTTCTGCTAAAATGAACCCTTCATATTCTCCCAGACACCACGATGTCTTCCAAAACTGAATGTTGTAGTTCTGGGCAAGCCTAATCAGTTGCTTGATAGAGAGCCCTCTCAGCAAAACCCAGGAAAAACTGTTCAAAAGGCTCCATTACTGCCTTTTTTTTAAACCTCAGTTCTCTTTTGGCTACAGGTACAATGATACAGGAAGAAGCAGGAGAAGGCATAAAATTACAAAAAGCAATACATGTGTCAGTAATATAGTGTAAACAGGACTGCATTGTGTCTGAGAGCAGGAATAGGTTTCCTGGGGGCTTAGATGGAATTGTTTTTTTTAAATTATACTGAATTCATTTAATATAATCTGCTATCTTTATCTTCGTTTTATTGACTTGATTGTAATTTCTTTGATTGTTATGAGCTGTCCAGACTCATTGAGAGTTGGGCAGCACATATTTAATAAATTATTACAGTTGGTCCCACAATCAACAAGATGTTTAGACTGGATTTGGCATTTTTATCCACCTATCGAATCCTTCCCAAGACCTGGGATAGGCAAATGTTGTTTGATGGTGTTAAAAGTATCATCACAGGATATGAATTGTTCCAAATAAAGCTGCCTTTTGCAGTTGATTGATGATTATTTTGTCTATGCTGATGGTATTCAAATGGTGCTCCGGTTGATTTTAAGTGATTGCAATGGGGCATTTATTACTATTACTACTATCTTTGCTTTCTTTTGCTACTGTCATTCCACTTTTATTTGCAGATCTTTTCATTTTGCAATTTTCTTCATTTCTTTATCTTCTGTTCTCCTGCCTCTGGGTTCTGCTGTGTCCCCTATCCAGATATCTTTGTCTTTCTTATTGTCAATTGATAAGTCTGGGATACTATATGGCAGGTGCTTGTCTGTTTGAATTCTAAAGTTCCAGAGCACTGCAAAAAAAAGGGGGGGTTGAGGGTATCTGAAAATTGTTCTTTCCAATATAATATGTAATTTGTAAGCTTTGCCATTGTCTTGGAACCATTCTCCATTAACCTACTTTTGCTGAGTTAACTGTTTACTTAAGCAGACTGGAGGCTTGGTATCTTTGGAGAAAAAAAATAAAAAGTGTTATGATATGTCTTTCCTTTATTCCATCTTCTCAAGCAGTGATCCTGCTATCAGGAAGGAACCCAAAGGAAGGAAAAAGATGGGATGGGAATTCCTTTGGTGATTCTGCTCAGTCCTTTCAAGATTTCCGTTTATTTATTCCTTTGGTCTTAGGATACTCGAAGTCCAGCAGAATTTGAAGTCAGCCACTTGCCAGAAGCAATCTTAGTTCCTCCTGAAACTGATGCTGTCAAGGAAATTTTCAAAGCATGGTTGAAACAAGGTATGGTTAAAAAAAAATCTAGAAAGTATTGGCCTGCTTTGTGAAGGTTTTCAAATGAACCAGGCCAGGGATCTCCAACCTTGACAACTTTAAGACTTGTGGACTTCAACTCCCATAATTCCTCAGCCAGCAAAGGGAGTTGAAGTCCCTGGGACCCTGGGACCCTGGGACCCTGGGAACCCTGGGAGTTGAAGTCCACAAGTCTTAAAGTTGCCAAGGTTGGAGACCCCTGACTATACGAGTGTTTAGAGACATGATTGAGATATGCTTAAATACTATTGAGACAAAGGCTGAGAGTTGGAAGACTTGGAAAATTCTCTTTTTCATTGCAACAATATGGCCAGGAACAAGGCTATTGGCCATGAAGGCTTCTAGCTATAACAGTTTGTCTAATATCCTATTTTTGCCCTCTCTCTCTCGGGACCTTTAAATGCAGTAAAAATTATCCACTATGTTTTTCTTTTTATTTCTTATGGTTCTGTCACATACAGATGTTTTCCTATTGCTCTCTCATTTCTTTCCTTTTGCAAACAATTTTGGATTGAAAGAACGTGACATTGCCAACTCTACTCAACTGGTGGGAAAAAAGATCCTGAATCAAGTTGGCCTTCTTTAGTTTTTCACAGCACACTCTTTCTTCTGACTCCTTCCTGTTCTATTTTTGGAAATATTGGCCTATCCTTATTTCCCAGTTCCTGGACTCAAGCAAGCCATTATATCAAGCCATTTGCTATAAAAATGTCAATCAGCATGTTCAGTGGGAGAGGAGTACTTAAGTATGTGTGTAAAACAAGAAGACTTTGAGTGGGTGATTGAATACAAATGTGAATGACTGGTAATTAGGGTTGCTCTCACATGGTCAAAAGTAAACAACCTGATATTAAATGAGACTGTGTCCACACTAAGAAATGGATGAAAAGCATATGTCTGCCTAAAAAGAATAATTTTGTTTGGCTCTTTTTGTAAAGCCAGCAGAAAAAGGCACAAGTAATTTGAATAATACTTTGAACTCATAATTGATAAAGCGCATTCAGCCGGAATTCTTTTGTAATACCTTCTTAACTTTTCTTTAATAAAACTTCCTTATGAGAAGTTCCTGGTTTCTGTGTGTCTGTTTAATTAGCTCTTGTCTACCCTGCTTGAAGAAGTTAGAATGAATGAGGACCGAAGGATAGTGTAGGAAGTTAGCACCCACCCCCTCCTAGAAAAATGAAATATCCTAGGAAATATTGAAAAAAGGAAAGAATATGTTTCCCTGAATGAGGAAAAGAGAAACATATTTTAAATACAAATCAGCTTCCTGCAGCTCCCTGCCCCCACCCTTGCCACATTCCTCCCACCTAGCCTGGAACAGTCTTCTACATAACAAAGAACCATAATAGGAATCCCAAAGCCCTTTCATAACACCACTTGGGATCTGGTGAGATTCCATCAAGCATACCCCTGGGAATCTGACAGCCAATGGAATACATTTTTGTATAGGAACAGGAAACAGTTAGGGAGGGGCCCAAGAGAGAGTATAAAGCAAGGAACTCCCAGCATTTTGCCCCTTTTCTCTTCACCCACATCTGGAAGCATGTGATCTACCTTTTCTGTACAGGGGCTCATGCCATGTGCTCCTGTCCACCATTAAACCTTCTTTCCAAGCAACTTCCATGAATCCAGTGTTCTTTTTCCCCACTTGGAACTGAACCCAGAAGGATATTCCTTACAACAATAGAAAAGTATGGAAAACTTAGTATAAACTAGTTTTAGCTATATTTTCCTTTTTTAAAATCTAATTTTTCCCTTATGCTTTTAATTTATTTGGCTTACTCTTTTTTGTATCCTACATAACTGTGTTTACACAGAAAGAGAACAATGTGATATGTATCAGCATATATAGCCATCACACTACATATACATGTGAGTAAGATTTTTATTTTTGTTCCATTTCAGAATATGAAGGGTATCATAGACACATTGTTTGCTACTGCACTGTGGGCTATCGATCATCCATGACAGCTCAGCTCCTGAGTGACTACTTGTGCTGTGAGACAAATCAAAATTTCAATACTTCTTCCATGATTTACAATCTTCAAGGAGGTCTAGTGAAATGGGCCTCTGAAAAGAGGTGGATGGTAGACCAATATAACAAACCATCATCCAAAATGCATCCCTATAATGAAGTCTGGGCAAAACTCCTAGAGCCAGAGTTCAAGATGGAGACTGAAGGAAATGTTTAAAGATGGTCTTGAAACAAAATATTCCAAGCTAGGACATTAATTTCAAAACAACCTATTTCTCTGAACATTCAATCTGAAAAATATATATTTTAAGGCCCCTTAATCATTCCAAAACTGGCCCACAAGATAGCCACAGCTCCATAAATTTCTGAATGAAATAGTTAAAGAATTGCACCAACAAATAACTGGGAAGACTAAACCTCTGATCCAAGTGACCGACCCAGATTGGATTGTGCAATATTATCCTGGGACACGTATATTTGCCTTCATTTGTAATAATTTTTGAGACTATTTCAGCCAATTTGCTTATGATGCTTTTTGTTTGCTCAGTTTGCTGCAACTCTTCTTTGATGCTGCTTCTGAAATTCCTGAAAAAATATTTCTAAAAATATGACAGAACCCTCACTTGGAGGCTACTGATACAAAATGTTTTTATATGGGTAAAAATCTTAGGCTCCTTAGTTTTACATAATTTTTCAAAGCAGCTTGTTGGTGTGGAGAATGTCAACATTTTTCTTCTTTTTCTGTACTTCTTCTATAATAAGTAGGTTTTTCATTAAAAGAATTGTGAAAGTACTTGGAAGATTTTTCAAATAATTTGTTTGGCAATGGTCTCAAGGAGAATTTCATTTTATAGTCCAGCTGAAAAATCATCATTAAAAATAGCACATTTTTGTGATAGCCATATATCAGCCTTAGCATTTTTCTTCAGTGGTCTAATCTTCTAGAGACAATATTTCCTTGAGGATACTACAAATATTATACTACTATTATACTATTCATATCATCTATGGTTCTCTATTTTGCAAACCTAGATAATAGGTTAATCTAGAAACTAAGTTGTAAAAGTTGTAAATACAGCCTCAATCTCCAGTTGTGGGTTGTTGCATCATTTTGGACAACTGACTAGATAAGGCTTGGACACTGCCACACAGTTGATTATGTTTTGGTGTTTGTACAACATAATTGATCAGGACTGAGCTAAATCTGGGCCTCCTTTGTATTAAAACCAACTTTTTTTCCTGCCCCTGTCTGGGCCCTGCTGTAGTCATAACATGTTATCCTGACCTTGACTCAGTAATGTGTATTCTGCAAATCTGATTTTGGCTCCGGCTATGCCTTCTCTCCTGCTTCTGTTTTCTCTTTAGCCTAAGGTGACCAGATTTTAATATTTGTAAAGCGGGACACCATTGACGGGGGGAGGGGTTTCTAGGGGAGCAAGATGGGAGGGGTCCGTCTCTCTTATCCTGCAGCTTTGTGCACCCCCCCAAACACCCCCCCTTCATCGCAGCCAGGGGTGGGTTCCTACCGGTGGGGGCTTGCCTGTTCGTCGCCGCAGAAGCTGGTGGCATTCGCGGCACGAGCCTTCCCCCGCCCGCTTTCCCCGGCCGCCAGGACACCGCCATTTCCGTTCTTTTGCCCTCTGCACATGCGCAAAGCGTTCTGCTTGCGCAGAGGGCAAAAGAATGCAAATGGCGGCTTCCCGGCGGCCGGGGAAAGCGGGCGGGGGAAGCCCCGTGCCGCGAACACCACCAGCTTCTTCAGCTCTGCGGCGACGAACAGGCAAGACCGCCGCTGCCCCTCTCACTGCCCGCCCTCCCCGCCTGGCAGGAGGAGGCAGGCGAGGCAGGAGGCAGAGGGGTGTGCAGGGCAAATTCAAATTCAAAAAGCGGGACTTTTTTGAAACGCCGCGGGACGTGGGACAAATTATTAAAAAGCGGGACTGTCCCGCCAAAAGCGGGACGTCTGGTCACCTTACTTTAGCCCCATTCTGTTGTTGTCTCCTCTTTACAGTTCTAGGGAAAAATGCTTCTTAATAGATCTCAGTTTATTGTATTGTGCTTTTCATTTTGGCTTTTTGCACCGTGTGGAGTGTCCCTCTTCAACCTTGGCAGCTTGAAGATGTATGGACTTTAACTCTATGAATTCCCCAGCCAGCATGGCTTGCTTGGGAATTCTGGGAGTTAAAGTCCACATATTTTCAAGCTGCCAAGGTTGAGAAATGCTGCTCTTATTTTATTTGATTGAAAGAACATAACAAACATCACGACATTGCTGGGTCTATAGAACATTCTAATCCAGATCAGTTAAACATTTAGCAATGCATTTCCCCAACAACCTAAGCTTCATTATTGTTAACTTTCACTAGACCTTTTATGATTTAGCATGTAGTGTAAATAGAGCTGATTTCTTTTTGAGCAAGATGCTGTCCTGTGTATTTTGTATTGAACGCTTTGGTGTGGTGCCTGTATTAACAATTACCAGCAACCTACCATGAGAAATAAGGGTAATGAAAGTTTCTTAACACAAACAAAACTTTTCTACAAGAACTTTAGTGAGGCAAACATTCACAGCAAGGGTGAAAATGAGACAGTCTTGGCTGAAGTTTGTCTTGGCTGGACTTTGGCTGTCAGAATCTTCAATATTAACCAATCCAAAAGAATGCTGGTTTTTTTCTTGTTCAACAAACTCTTTTGTCTTTTTTTCTGATATTTAAGAATCTGGTTATCCTTCTCCCTTGCTGAATAGCTAATGGGAAAAAAGTCACAAACCACTTTAGCCATATTAAAAGATTTTCTGGTTAGGGAATTCTGGGAGTTGAAGTCTAGGCAACCTAAAGTTGCCAATGTTGAGAAACACTGCTTTTACACACCTTTTTTTCTACACTAAAAAGTTTCAAATACTATTGTTTCTCCTAGATGGAGAGCAATTTTAACCCCCTAACTATTTTGGTTGCCCTTTTTTGTATTTTTTGTAGCTCGGAGTATTTTTTTTAAGTATACTTGCTGTGTACACAGCATTCCTACAATAATTGTTGCACTACATAAAAGTATTGCTGTCAAATTTTGGCCACATCTCAAGATCTCTCATAATGTGAAGCTGTTTCAGATTCTTTTAGTTCTGTGTTCCCAGACATTGGTGCAGTTTGAGCACTGAACCCAAAGAATAGTAGGTGCTCCAGAGGGTTGTAGGCCAAATTGATGGAATGTGATGATATGTCTGCCTATATTAAAGAAAATGACATGTTAGTTACCTGGAGCTTTCTTCTCTCCAGTCAGGGCAGAATTACCTGTTGTACTAAAAAAAACAAACCTCATATATTGTACTTGAACTTGCACATTTTACAAGACTCTCATAAATTAACATCCCACCCTTTGTGTCAGTCTCTGGGAACAATGTCTTTTTTTGGTCTTGGATTGGGTAATGTAAACACCCCTTACAGTCAACCAAAGGACCCAACAAGAAACTGCCACCCCAATTTTCTGTTGCTTTATCAGATTGATTAGAGTGGTATTTCTCAAACTCAGCACTTTTAACATATGTGGACTGAGAAACACTGGTTTAGAGGACTTTCCTCACAAAGATTGTCAGAACCGCTTGCTCTTGGATCAGCTCCTTGGAAGGGCGAAATATTATATGTAACCTCCAGAGGAGTCCATTATCATCACTGCTAGCTATGAAAAATGAAGAGTTAGCACTGGATTCTCCTGTTGTCTTTTTTACCCCTATTGCAGTGGTGGGTTCCTACTGGTGCGGTCCACTCTATAGCACCGGTAGCGGCCCGCTGGTGATGTCACAGTACTGGTGCGGTCGGTTGCTGGTGCCGCCATTTTTTTAAAAAAAATTTTTTACATTTTTTTCAAATTTTCTTCTGCGCATGGCCAGAATCCGAGCTTCCAGCACTGCACATGCGCTGCCTTCCTACCCCACAGTGAGTCCAAGCAGGGGAGGATGGCTGAGGGAGCGCGTGAGACGCTGAAAAAACGGGCAGCAGGAGCTATCTCCATTCCCCTCCCTTCAGCAGTCCGAGAAGCCACGAATGCGCGGTGATGATCCTAGGCATTTTTGCACGTTTGAGGCTTCTCGAGCTGCTGAAGGGAGGAGGAATGGGCGGCAGGACCTATCTCAGTTCCCCTCCCTTCAGCAGTCCGAGAAGCCACAAACGTGTGGTGATGATCCCAGGCATTTTCGCACGTTTGAGGCTTCTCGAGCTGCTGAGGGGAGGGGGAACAGGCGGCAGGAGCCTAGGATCATCGAATGGGGAGAAGCATTCAGTCCGGACGGAGCCTCCTAGAAGAACCACTGCTGTGGTCTTGCTGCTCCCGCTGCAGGGGGCTGCATTGTGGGTGGGCAATGCCCTCCCTGCTTTTCCGGCCGCTGCCAAGCTCCCGAGGCCCACACCCACCTGGTCACATGGCTGGCAAGCCACACCCACAAAATAAGCCACGCCCACAGAATGGTAGTAAAAAAATTAGGAACCCGCCCCTGCCCTATTGTATATAAATTCTGAGATGCAGTATAGAATCATGGTAATGGTTTAAATGCTTTCTAGGTTTTCCTCAAATTTTGTAAGAGTAGGGCCTATACGAAGCCTTTGGATACTGGTAACATAGAGGAAGAAAGGGAAGAGAGGGAGGGAGGAAATTGTGTGGCTGCATCTTCAGAAGTGTTCCCAATCTTGGATTTATTTTCTTTATCAGGTGATAGGAAAAGTTGTCTGTATATTATGCTATTTTTTGAAACAGCTCAGCATGGCACAGACAGATAACAAGAACCGTCTTGGGATGGTGAAACCATTAATACTTTTAATTTTTTTATAATAATTAAGTTAGAACAACAAAATCTTGGCTACAAGCTCATGAAAGATCAAATCTTTAAAAAGAGAACTTTAAAAAAGGAACAATTGAACAGTACCCATCGAAGTAGGCCTAAATCACTCCTTGTAAGGACAAACTCTTTCAAGAGGACTGACAAACACTGAGACTCCTCACCAGGAGGTGGGATCCTGCAAGGTCTTCCCCTTTAGAGTACACAGCCTCTATTCCCTCAAGCACCATGTAAGCTGATGATGCCAGTTCACAAAATGAATAACGAGACATGTTACAGTTGAACCTATATGAAATGGGGAAGGTAGGAGGTAGCTATCACCCTTTGGTCTCTTCTCAGGGGTTATATGACCAGAAATCTCCATGCCTTATTGGAAGGCAATGCATTCCCACTTTTCATGCAATCACTAGTGAAGTTGGGCAGGATAAGCTATTTCAAGAATCATATGGCTGTTCATGCATTTACACTGCAGGCTAAGCCACAATAGCCAGATTCATCCAACATGCTATGTTGAAACAAAGCAAACCATGTGATGGCTTGGCTCAGTGTATGAATCAGGTCACAGAGTTTCCTGCCTATCCATTACTCAAGGGTAAAACTATTCAACTTTGCCACATAAACATCTGTCAGAATTGGAAATTTAAGTATCATTGGATCTTTAACTGAAGAATTAAATTCTATTTTAAAGTCATTCATACTGATTGAAGACAGCATGGAAAAACATCAAAGAAGTTTCATCAATTAAAAAATTATGATTATTTTGTGACATTCATTCTTGCAAGTTTCCAAAGACAGGCAAGCTACTATAGGAAAAATAATGTAAACATCTGCTTTATATATTTGTGTTCCAAGTGCCCTTCCTCCTGACTCTTGTAAAGAAACATTTGAAATCATGACTTCTCATATGCAGAAGGCCAGGCAAGACGAACGAATGGGAAGAAATATTATGTATATGAGGATACTCCAGATGTTTTCCATGAATATTTAAGTAACATTTTAAAGATGATCTTCTCTTCCCCTTCTCTCAAGGGAAGATTTTATTCAATAGCTCACTGATCTGCTGCTTTCCAGCCACTGAGTTCAAACGCACTGACATTATGTAAAATGTATGTTTGTCAAATGCACAAAACGCAAATTGTATTGCATTGATTTTAAGGCAACTTAAATAATATTAAATATATTAAGCTACCTGTGTTTAGCTCTGGCTGTTTTGCATTTACTTTCTCCCTTTCAAGTTCACCCCTGCCCATCCATATCCCCTTCTGCTTTTTCACTAGCACCTGCCTATCTCTGGGCCTGCAAACGGGTTTGGTAAGACACAATTGCATTTCTGCCTGGCTGGGAACTACCAAAATCAGAACTCAGCAGGCTGTTGTAAACTCATATAGTCCAGATCAGCATGCCAGTGTGGAAGAAACATTCTTCTTGTCTTGAGGCATTTGATGGGCCTTCCCGGACAAGATTTGTCTGAGTGAGTGAGTTTAGTCGGGCAGCAGGAGTCACATGTAAAATGGTTAACTTGCAGGCCCATGGCAGACAGTATAGGGAATTAATCAGGCCTGCGCTTGACATACTCCCAGTTTTACCTTAATGACCATAGATTTAGTTTGTTCTCAAGCCACTTTCTTCCTATATTTAGGCATAGCAGCTTTTGCCTCCAAGTTTTCTCTAAAGAACCCGTATTCTGCTCCTGGTTAGCCTGGAAACACAGCTGGGCAACCGCTGGCTGCAGGAGATGCCACTGAGATGTTTGCTCAGAGATTCTTCTGGCTGGAAGCAGCCCAAACATGTAGGTGCGGCTGGAATACTTTCCAAGTGGTCTGCCCCAACTCAGGACAAAAAATGGACCTCAGTGGGTTAACTAAGGTTTGAGAAAAGATTTGGGGAGAGAAAAGGACGTCCATACAAGTGCAGAATGCTTTTGGCTTTTGGCTTTGTTTTCACTTCCCTAGGGTGCCGTTTGCCCATGAGGGAAAAGTGTCTAAATGGAACATGGCACGCCCCCAGCTGTTGATGGCCAGAGTTATGCAAATGACTCCAATGATGTTCATCACAATTCCAGTTTTAACCTGGAGGGGAGAGAAAAACAAAGAAAACAATGAGCAGTCCAAAGGTTCTGTGGCTCATTCATAAGAGTAGGCAAGAGGAGGAGTCATAAGGCCCACGTCAGTTGTGATGTTTTTATAACGTGAAGGGAATCACACCATTCTCCCTGTTCCAGGAATACATTGTACAAGTACCCTTTGCTCCCCCTTTTGCATATTCTGGGAAATTCCAAAGAACAAAATGAACACCAACAACCTCCCCTTCCATTTAGAACTTAACACCGTCACTGGGGGAATTGTAGCATTGGACCTTCTGAACTTCTCACATACAAACTAGACTCAGATTTAACTGAGACTCACTATTATGCAAGATTGTTCCAATCATCAGATATATATATATATATACCTATTTTATTCTAAAGGGGGAAAAATCTGATGCTGCTGAATTGCAGGAATAGCCTGGAGAAGCTGCTATGGGGTAGGATGGGAGCTTTTGGTCCATTTTGTTACTGCTCCTTCCTAATTTGTTTTTTTGCCTTCAAAGTGGGAGCTACAACACTAGTTTTATGGAAACTGGAAGGTTAGAATGCATATATCACTGAACAACCACTGAGCTTTCTGGGGCTAACCGTAATTGGATTGCCATTTGTCCGAAATGGTGTAGGGACTCCTGCTTGAGCGGGTGGTTGGACTAGATGACCTACAAGGTCCCTTCCAACTCTAATAATCTGAATCTGAATCTGAATTTATTTATATCCTACTTTACAAAAAGTAAAGTCTGGTATTTCAACAAGTTCTAAATTAGTAGTGGGAATGCCTCAAAATTTACACTTGGACACCAAATTGAAACTCTAGCTTTATTTTTCAAAATGAGAATAAATCCATTTTTTTCAGAACAGTACTTTTATTTAAGTGTACATTCCAGTAGAAGAAAAATTTATCTGGCTTTACAGGCACCGCCTGTTGTGTGAACCTTTGTATACAACAAGTGTGTAGCGCTTTTTCTAACAGACACATAAGCACTTTGAGTGATGTGCCTAAAGACATACTCCCAAAAGAAAGCAAGTTCAGGATGAAAAATGTGTTTTATTTCAGCCAATTTAAACCAAAATGCAATGGCAACACAACACCTAGCTTTACCCTGATGGATACTGAAAATCAAATGAAAGTCAGATCTGGTTGCTATTTCCATGGAAGAGCATCACAAAAAACCCAGGAATGAAAACTAGACTGAAAAAAATCTTTAAAAATGGATTTAATTTTTATATTCCTGTCAGTTGGATATATCCTTGAAGTTATTATAGCATTACTAACTCAAAGGAAGCTTACACAGAATTACAGTATAAACTTGATAACTTAAATCCCTTTCAATCAAATAATTACAGCCCCCAAGATGTTAGAAATACCTCTACTTTGAAAACCTTTTTAAAAACTTGGATACGGAAGCTTCGGTTGAAAGCAAAACTGCCATCTTACCATGTCAGATACGCGGAGATGGCCATATGAGAATACAATAGCGTTTGGAGGGGTTGCTACAGGAAGCATGAAGGCAAATGAAGCACTGAGAGTTCCTGGGATCATGATGTACAAAGGGTTGACTTCAATGGACTGTGACTAGACAGACAGAAACAGAGAAGGAATGGGAAAGAAGGGAGAGAAATATTTACAGTATTGAATTGACATGTGGAAAGATATGCTGGTTTGAAGCAGCAAAGGAATGTTTTAGAGCAGTGTTTCCCAACCTTGGCAACTTGAAGATGTCTGGACTTCAACTCCCAGAATTCCCCAGCCAGCGAATGCTGGCTGGGGAATTCTGGGAGTTGAAGTCCAGACATCTTCAAGTTGCCAAGGTTGGGAAACACTGTTTTAGAGACTCCCACTATCCATTCTAAAACCACTTCCAGAGCAGAAACACAACATAAGGGAAACAGTTGATGGAGCTGGCCAAGCATTTTGTACTCCTTTCAGAGGCTATAAACAAAAGTGAAGGTTGATGACATCATCAGTTGTGTCTTAAAGGACCAAATTAATGTATATTGGTCTCTTGACGATTCTCCAACAGGTTGCGACTCAAGGGTAGCTCTCCCCACAATTCAAAACAATGGACCCAGGAGCGGGTTGCTCACTTACCTTGCTACCGGTGCGCTGCACGCGCATCACCATGTTTTGTGTGCGCATGCATTTTGCATGCGCGCACGCACCCTCACACAATTTTGCTTCTGCGCATGCGCGGAAGCAAAATCGCACCGGAATCTCACGAGGGGACGTGCACGCATGCGTGATTTCGGTGATTTTCTTGCTTTTGCGCATGCCCGGAAGCAAAATCTTGCTGAAATCTCACGCACGCACGTGTCCCCTCACGAGATTTTGGCACGATTTTGCTTCCGCGCATGCGCAGAAGCAAAAAATTGCCAAAAAATTCGCAAAAACAGGTGGCGGCTCCTAGGCACCGGCAACTGACCGCACTGAGTCGGTAGCCTCTTGATGATGTCACCAGCCCGCTGCTACCGGTGCGATAGAGTGGACCACACCGGTAGGAACCCACCACTGAATGGACCTCTCTCCAAGTTAGGAAAAAATCCTGAAAGCAGCAATTTCTACATCAAAAATATACCTCCCCTCACATACTCCTCCCATACAATAATAGTTGCTGCAGTTATGCACTGGAGACAAATTCCTTGTGTGCTCAATCACATTTGGCCAATAAATAATTCTATCTTGCACTTTTATAGTGTGATCAAATTGTACTGAAAAAAATGAAGCATGCTCTAGGGCAGGGTTGTCAAACTCACAGCCCATGGGACAGATGTGTCATGCGCTAACCACGCCCATGCCTGGTTTAGCAAAGGGGGGGGGAGTCATGATACGTCACATGACGCCGCTGTGATGATGCGAGTTTGACAACCCTGCTCTAGGGCAACTGCTCTGAGAAAGATTGCCTCCATATACAAACAAAGGAAGCATAAACATTTAGTCATTGATTCAAAAGCTCCCTCAATATTTGTGTCCTTTTTTGTTTTCCCTTCCATTGAAATCTGCTTTACTCCCTTGTTCTTCCGAATTTCTCTACAATGCTATTGTTCTCATGGTCATGCTGGCTCAATCCCCTATTCTAACATCCTGTTCCATTGTTTTGTTCACATAACATGCGTCACCTGGTTTCTGAATTAACCCATTGTCTGAATTCGCATAAGCACTGAGCCATAAACTAAATTTCACACAAGATGGAACATCACAAAAACAATTAACCAAGGCTACCTTGCTGCAAGAATGCTGTAAGAACTGTTGGCTTATTTAGTTAGCAGATCTGAATATCTATATCTATATCTATATCATCTATATCTACATCTACATCTACATCTACATCTACATCTATCTATCTATCTATCTATCTATCTATCTATCTATCTATCTATCTATCTATCTATCTATCTATCTATCTATCTATCTATCTATCTATCTATCATCTCTCTCTCTCTCTCTCTCTCTCTCTCTCTCTCTCTCTCTCTCTCTCTCTCTCTCTCTCTCTCTCTCTCTCTCTCTCTCTCTATCTATCTATCTATCTATCTATCTATCTATAAATATATAAAATGTATTATTGTATGGACCTAGCTATAAATACATAACTGAAATGAATGTACCTTCTACTGCTGTTTACCCTTGATTTTACTTTCTTCCTCTCCTATTCCTTGTGTTGAAATATTGTGTGTATGTTACTTTAGTAATGGATCATCTTCTTTATAACTATGCATATTGATGAAGTTATCAAAGCAACAAATCATCCATTTGGTCCCGCTGCTTTCAATTAATCAAAGAAAAGTCACTTCTTGGAGCCCCAAACTGAATCTGATCCCATAAAAAACACTGGATGATCCCCCAAGCACCTAATCCAGAAGGCTGTGGATCATTCATGCATCTTGCTGGAATGGTTGTATTATGCATTTCAAAACAAAAATTTCAAAATATATGTCAGCCATGAAAAGAGCTTTACCAATGATGCAAAGACGGGCAGGAAGAGGGTGGCTGTGGCCACGTTACTGGTACATTCGGTGAAAATGGCGATGACAATAGAGAGAATAATTGCAATGGCCCAGGGAGGAATTGTATGCAGTGGTGTCATTTGATTCCCCAGCCATTTGGACAGCCCCGAAGCCTGGTAGATAAAGGGAGGAAAACTGAGTTAGAAAGAAAATCCCCTAAAATAAAAACATTACAAAGACTAAATTCATATAATATTCAAGATCTCGGTTTTTAAAATGGAGTAGCTGTATTTAGGAATATGATTTGCCCAAATAAATAAGTCATATTTGGCTTAATGCCGGGGTGAAATTCAGCAGGTTCTGACAGGTTCTGGAGAACTGGTAGCGGAAATTTTGAGTAGTTCGGAGAACTGGCAAATACCACCTCTGGCTGGCCCCAGAGTGGGGTGGGAATGGAGATTTTGCAGTATCCTTCCCCTGCCATGCCCACCAAACCACGCCCACTGAACCGGTAGGGAAATTTTTTGAATTTCACCCCTAGCTTAATGTGATGGGATAACTTACACAACATATTATCACAGTGGCTGAGTTGCTACAATAGGCTGAACTACAATCTACCCAACCCATTTTAATGTAAACTAGTGCAAATCCAGGTATATTCCTCTCTTGACTATAAAGAAAGATTGTGTGCCCTGCAAAGATGATACATAAATTCTTATACGGTAGCTAGCTAAAAGTGAATTTCTATTTAATGGTGGCGAGATTTTTTATCAACAACCATTCACCCTCAGGTTTAAATAGAACTTCCAAATTCAGAAAATGTATATCTCTGTATAGTAGGTCTAGGGCCAAACAACTACTGGCTATCAGAAGGCTCATAATACAATATAATAATAATAACAACAAAGTTGGAAGGGACCTTGGAGGTCTTCTAGTCCAACCCCCTGCCTAGGCAGGAAACCCTACACTACTTCAGACAAATGGTTATCCAACATCTTCTTAAAAACTTCCAGTGTTGGAGCATTCACAACTTCTGGAGGCAAGCTGTTCCACTGATTAATTGTCCTAACTGTCAGGAAATTTCTCTTTAGTTCTAAGTTACTTCTCTCCTTGTTTAGTTTCCACCCATTACTTCTTGTTCTACCTTCAGGTGCTTTGGAGAATAGTTTGACTCCCTCTTCTTTGTGGGAACCCCTGAGATATTGGAACACTGCTATCATGTCTCCCCTGATCCTTCTTTTCATTAAACTAGACATACCCAGTTCCTGCAACCGTTCTTCATATGTTTTAGCCTCCAGTCCCCTAATCATCTTTGTTGCTCTTCTCTGCACTCTTTCTAGAGTCTCAACATCCTTTTTACATCGTGGCGACCAAAACTGAATGCAGTATTCCAAGTGTGGTCTTACCAAGGCATTATAAAGTGGTATTAACACTTCGCGTGATCTTGATTCTATCCCTCTGTTAATGCAGCCTAGAACTGTGTTGGCTTTTTTGGCAGCTGCTGCACACTGCTGGCTCATATTTAAATGGTTGTCCACTAGGACTCCAAGATCCCTCTCACAGTTACTACTGTTGAGCAAGGTACCACATATACTGTACCTGTGCATTTTGTTTTTCTTGCCTAAATGTAGAACCTTACTTTTTTCACCATTGAATTTCATTTTGTTTGATAGCGCCCAATGCTCAAGTCTGTCAAGATCCTTCTGTATCTTGAGCCTATCTTCTGGAGAGTTGGCTATTCCTGCCAGTTTGGTGTCATCTGCAAATTTGATGAGTTCCCCATCTATCCCCTCGTCCAAGTCATTGATAAAGATGTTGAAGAGTACTGGGCCTAAAACAGAGCCTTGGGGTACTCCACTGCATACTTCCCTCCATGTAGATGCAGTTCCATTGAGCACTACACGTTGAGTGCGGTTGGTTAGCCAGTTTTGAATCCATCTGATGGTGTTGCTGTCCATCCCACATTTTTCTACTTTATCTAGAAGTAGGTTATGGTCTACTTTATCAAATGCCTTACTGAAGTCCAAGTAAACCACATCGACAGCATTCCTCTGGTCCACTAATTTTGTCACTTTGTTAAAGAATGCAATAAGATTAGTCTGGCATGATCTGTTTTTGACAAACCCATGTTGGCTTTTGGTTATTACTGTGTTTGCTTCTAGGTGTTCATTTATTCATTGCTTGATTATCTTTTCCAAAATCTTCCCTGGTATTGAGGTCAGGCTGATAGGTCTGTAGTTTCCTGGATCTGTTTTTTTCCCTTTTTTGAAGATGGGAACTACATCAGCTCTTTTCCAGTCCTCTGGCAGTTCCCCGGTGCTCCAGGATCTTTGAAAGATATAGTTCAGTGGTTCTGAGATCTCATCTGCCAGTTCCTTCAGAACCTTGGGGTGTAATCCATCTGATCCTGGTGATTTGAATTCGTCTAGGGTAGACAGGTGTTCCCTTACCATTTTCTTCCCTATTTTAACTTGTGTTCCTAATATGTTTTTTGTGATGCTGTTTTTGATAGGTTGAACTGTTTTTTCCCTTTGTGTAAAGACAGATGCAAAATACGTGTTAAGTAGCTCTGCTTTCTCCCTGTTGCTTGTCACCTTCTTGCCACTTTCTCCCTGCAATGGACCAATTGTTTCCTTGACTTTTTTCTTGTTTTTAATATGTTGGAAGAAGCTTTTTTTGTTACTTTTTACTTTTGTCGCAAGCCTTTGTTCATTGTGAGCCTTAGCTTTCCTCACTTCATCTTTACAGGCTCGGGCTATTTGCTGGTATTCTGCCTTAGTTATTTCCCCTTCTTTCCACTTTTTATACTTGTCCTGTTTGTCTTTCAATTTGTCAGAGAGTTCTTTATGCAGCCATGCTGGTTTCTTTTGAGACCTATTATTTTTCTTCTTCATTGGTATTGTGCTAGTCTGGGCTTTTATAATCTCACTTTTCAAAATTTCCCAAGCTTCTTGAGTTGTTTTCCCCTTGAGGATTCTCATCCATGGAATCTTTCCCAAGTTCTCTCTAAGTTTATTGAAATTAGCTCTCTTAAAGTCCAAGACTCTAGTTTGATTTTAGTGGAAATCATGTCTGTATAGGTTTAGCCTAGAAAACAGATGATTTTCACATCAATCACACTGGAGGAGGAGAAGAGGAAGAATATCTGTTTTCCACTGCCTCAGAGGGAAGGATTAGAATCACGTAGTAGGAATTGCAGGAAAGCACAATTTTTAGTAATCCTCACAATAAATCTCCTAACACCAGTATACTCTGGGCAGTAATGGGAGATCTCTTTGCTGGAGAGTTCCCCCCCCCCACACACACACTTTCATTTAATTGTGTCTGATCTTGAAGATTTCCTGGAGAAGTCCCTTCAGTTTTCCTGGCAAAGTGTTTCAAAAGTGGTTTCCCATTGTCTGCTTCCTAGGGCTGAGAGAAGGTCACCAGGGTGGCTTTGTGCTTAATGCAGGCCTAGAACTCTCAGTCTCCCTATTTTTAGCCTGAAACGCTACACCAAACCAACTCTCTGGTTTGATTTAAACAGCAATTTAGTCAAGGAAGCTGTACTGACACCTCTGGCTAATTGGGAGACTGGATGTACATGATGTCTAAGATCCCTTCCAACTCTGTGGCTGCATTCACACATACATTACCCCTGATTACTGAATTAACGCACTTAATTCAGTTCTAAACCAGCAAAACTGACTGAATTTAGCCATCCCTCCATAACAAAGCTGCTTTTTTGAAAAATAATGGCTTAATTTCTAAGCCACATACTTAAGGCAATGGTGGGTTCCTACCGGTGCGGTCCAGTAGGGACCCGCCGATTGCGCAATTTGGGTGCGACAGCTCTGGTGCTGTCTTCACCGGTCCGTCACACGGCACCATCTTTTTTCTGGAATTTTGGGCTTTTTTTGCTACCTGCGCATGCGCGGAAGCAAAACCTCACAAGGGGATGCACGCGCACCTGAGATTTTGGCAATTTTTTGCTTCCACGCATGCGCGGAAGCAAAAAATTGCCAAAATCTCACACACACGCGCATCCCCTCGTGAGATTTTGCTTCCGCGCATGCGCAGGAAGCAAAATCGCACGAGGGGATGCACGCGCGTAGCGAGCATGCACGTGCATGAAACGAGATGATGCGCGCGCAGTGCACCGATAGGCAGGTAAGAGGAACCCGCCTCTTACTTAAGGATATAACATTACGGAGACCTTGGTGCTCTCTGAGTTTGGTTGTTTGCTTGCAGATGTTTCATTATCCAACTAGAAAACATCAACAGTGCATGATATTATCTAGCTGGGTAATGAAATATCTGCAAGCTCAGAGAGCACCAAGGACTCAACAGTTCAATTCAGATCTACAGATATTCTATTGGATGCATTATTATTCCATGCACCATTCTTTCCCATCCCAGCTGCTAACTTGATGGCTACTGCAAGTGCTCTATTAGACAAACATAGCTCAGTAAAGAATCTCATGAACCCTTTCCTATGTCTCACCAAACTTTTTTTTGCCTAAGAGGGAAAGCAACAATTCCAACTTTTATTGCATGAGGCGCGAAACGTATTTTATATTATTCACATATACAAAGGAAGCAATGTTCAGTTCCATCAGACTGAGAGCCACATAAAATCCTCACACAACTCTTTCCACATCCAGGAGGTATGCACAGGAGAATTTGCCTATTCACCTTAAAGCTATGAGAGTAACCCACAATACGTATCTGCCAGCTGTAGAGGAAAAAGCTCAGAGGGTCTGCTCCTAGTCAGCCAGGGCTCAACTATAACCTGAAACACATCAGAATATGAGCAGCAAAATCTTTTGGGTGACTATATACTCTGCAAGGCATACACCAAAAGAAGGGATGTGCCTGGCTGGGTGGCACAGGAACCTCTTTGTCTGGCTCCTGTGTTTCTCTCTCCTGCCAAAGCTCTTTCAGGAGAACAAGGGCAGCCTGTTCCTTACAGTCACTGACTGCTCAATTTGAATGGCTGGTATTTTTGTATTAAACCTACAATTTAAAATGTTGCCAGATGAACCATGCTGAATAACCAACAAGCTTGCAGCCTAACGATTAGCTGCTGCTTCCCAAAAGCTAAATTTAGGTCAAGTTCTCCTAGTCCTGATGCCATCTGAATGCAAACGGCGGCTGCCTGCCATTCAGGCAGAAGCACTCCGGTTGGGTGCCAGGCAGCAGGGTGGGAAGCTCTCCTTTTGAACCCCTCGGTATATGCACAGTCCTGCATGGTTTGCTGTTAGCAGCCACAGTTGCAACAGCAACCATGTTTTCTAGGAAAAGTAAAGCAGAATGTGCTAATTGATTGGTGCAGTGTGTTGGCCCAAGCTACACACAACATCACTTGTTTTGTAATCAAGGGTTCGCCAGAAAATGAAGGACAAGTTTACCCAAGGGCTTCAAAAACGTATGTCATAAGATGTTGGTCTTTCGCTTTTCTAAATTGTATTTAAAGCCAAGGATGCCCTAATATTACCTACAAACATGAATTGAGGCTTCACGAGTAGGAACAGAAATTATACTTCGTTTGTTTGTTTATATTTTGAATTTTGAGGCCACATGGTTGATTTATGATATTTTAAGAACTACATAAGTAGCATCCCCCAACAGGGGCTCTGCAGAAAGTCTAATCTCAGACCTGGGAATAGAACCAGATCCTAAGAGACTCTCAGAATGCTTGAAGAGTGGAAGCCATATGTATCTCCATAGATAGAGCAATCATTTGAGGCATATTGGTGCCTCTTCACAGAAAACTCTACATTAGACAAGAGGAAAATCCTGATAATTTGACCCTCTGCACTGCGCAGTTCATGGGAAGGTGCTTTTGTTGTTGTTCTTAAGGAAAAATCTGCTCCTCACAGAAGTTGCTATCAATAGGTCCAGAGGTGGGTTCCTGCTGGTTTGGACCGGTTCTATAGAACCATTAGTAACTTGGTGGCCTGGATCGCTGGAACCGGCAGCGACCCAGGCCTGCCACGCCCCTGAGCCGGTTCTCTCAGCGGTGCCATCTTGTTTTTTGCTTCTGCGCATGCGCAGAAGCTTTTTTTAAAGTACTGCACATGCGCAGAGGGTCATTTCCAGGAAGGGATGCATGTGCGTGAGCGAAGCGCTCATGCGCAAAACATGTACTTCCATCGCGATGCGAACCGGTGGGGAAGGTAAGTAGAACCCACCCCTGAATAGGGCTGCATTTGGATCCTGAGCAAGTTTTATGCAAACAGAATAACTTGGTGAGTCTAATTTAGAGGTCAGTTGAAAAATAACCAGGATTGTGTACAGACAGAACCAGTGTTTTAGTTTAACCATAGTTTGAACAAGCTACAACGGCTGAGTTTATACATCACACTAAGAGATAAAGTATGATTTATAAGCCATAGTGGCTGGGTCCATCCATTGCATAAGCTATACCTCCACAAAAATTCAAGTTCAAGTTCAAACTAATCATGCTTAGTATGTTACGTGAGTGCAGCTGCCAAATTTCTAATTAAACACACTTTAACCCAGGGGAGTCAAACTCACGGGCCACGGCTCGGATGCGTAACGCACTGGCCACCCCGGTTTACCGAAGGGGGAAAAAGTCATGATACGTCACATGACGACAATGTGACGGCTCAAATTTGACACCCCTGCTTTAACCAATTCAATTAAAATTTGGCAGCTGCACTCACACAATATACTAAGCATGGTTAGTTTTAACTTTGTGTGGTTTAACTCAATTTACAAACCCTTTTTGGTTACTTTATGGTTCAATGTTTGTAGAAATATAGAAACTCTGTGTAGAAATATAGGACTCTGTGCAAATACAGAGAAGCATGTCAATTTAATCACGGTGTTATATGAGCACAGCACAGTAGGATAGGAAAAGAGCTCAGAAGACTGGGTTCATAAAAACAAAAACAACACTCAACCTGGTAACTACAGCATGAGATTTCCATCATAGATTGGATCAGGTTTGCAAAATATGTTAAACCACAAAAATCCAATTAAGCAAGCAACATGTAATAATGCAGCCAGCGATTCTGCCTTTTTACACTGATCCTTGTGGGTAAGGGGCAGCCATTGTGAATGGACTGGGTTTCCTACTGTAGGATGAATGCTACCAAACAGAATTCCTCTTGCAACTGACTCTAAGCATTACAGGAAACGAATGCCAAGGACTTACATCACTTCCACTGGCCAAAGCAAAGCCACCTCCGAGTAGCAGCACAATATTCCAAGGCATCTTCTTCTGAACAGTTTTCCAATCCAGCAACGGGGCTGGGAAAAATTGTTCCTTCATATCTGTAGAAAGAGCAGGATAAGCTAGATGTGTAGGAGGGGGTCTGGGGTCAGAGGAGGAAATACTTTATTGCCAATACCAACTTTTTCTTTCCAAGAAAGTAGATGAAAGGCTTAATGCCATTGTGAGGAATGCATGTTTTGTCTACACTCCACTGTTGAACTAGTTTGGAGAATGATATCCATTGTTTATGTTTCTGGGATACCTCTAATACAATCAGAACATTCCTCAACAGCAACACTTATAGATGCCTAGTCAACAAGGAGTAGCTATTTTATATTTCCCTCTCAGTCTTTTGATCTAAAACTAATCCTGCCTTACCCACCGCCGATCATTCTGATTGAGATTTTATTCTAGTCATAATATACTTGTGACAGTAGGGAATATGCATATTTCAAAAATACTTTGGAAGAAATGCTTTGCACACAATAACAATAGCAATAGCACTTAGACTTATATACCGCTTCATAGTGCTTTACAGCCCTCTTTAAGCGGTTTACAGAGTTCAGCATATTGCCCCCAACAATCTGGGTCCTCATTTTACCCACCTCGGAAGGATGGAAGGCAGGGATGGGTTCCTACAGGTGCGGTCTTGCCTGTTCGTTGCCGCAGAACCGAAGAAGCCGGTGGCGTTCGCAGTGCGGGGCTTCCCCTGCCCGCTTTCCCCGGCCGCCGGGATGCCGCCATTTGCGTTCTTTTGCCCTCTGCGCATGTGCAAAGCGTTCTGCTTGCGCAGAGGGCAAAAGAACGCAAATGGCGACATCCCAGCAGCCGGGGAAAGTGGGCGGGGAAAGCCCCGCGCCGCGAACGCCACCGGCTTTTTCGGTTCTGCGGCGACGAACAGGCAAGACCGCACCGGTAGGAACCCACCCCTGATGGAAGGCTGAGTCAACCTTGAGCCTGGTGAGATTTGAACAGCTGAACTGCTGAACTAGCAATCAGCTGAAGGTCGCAGTGCTGCTTTTAACCACTGCGCCACCTCGGCACAAGCAAGTACAACATCTTCCTTCTATGCATTAAAACACCCTTTTTTTCTTCAGCCTGCCTTATAAGTTCTGAGAGCACTTCTGAGAAATTTTTGAAGTATCCTTAACCTTGTTGAGTCCCCGCATGACTCATGTCCCTGTGTGAACAGGATCATTCCATTCAATGTGGCAACATGAAGCATCACACAGCAGCCTAGGTCTCAAAAGCTTTCTGATTCCATCCCTTGCCTGCTTCTTGTGAAGAAACTGCTCTTCCGTAGTTCAAAGATAGAAGATAAGCTTCCTGAAAGTTTCCAGGACTGAAGGAGGAAAGTAGTGGTTTTCATCACCTTTACCTTCCTCAGCCTCTTCCAAATCACAGCTGTTCTGCCTGCAGAAACCACATCTGGGCTTCGTGGAAGGAAGAATGAAGAGCAGTACGGCCACAAAAATGGCCACAGTGGCGTCGGTTACATACCTGGAATGAATTTTAGAAAAAGATAAAGGAGAACTGAGGCCCATCTCATTTTTTTTTCAGCCCCTGAAGCAACCAATCAACCAGTGGGGAAGGTTCGTCCTTCCTGAGCCCAGCTACTAAACATCTTGAAGTGCACACAAGTGTGCACTCTAGTATGAGGGGAATCAAGATCGCCATCCCTCGGCCCTCAATCTCTCCTGGAGTATGTGTATAATGCTCTGTTTGGTAGCGATTTAGCAAATCAATAAGATCTCCCTCAGCTTTGCCTCGATTAACCTAATGTCTGTGTTTCAACTTCTTTGAAATATAAACAACTTCCAGATCAATTGTATGACTGACTCGGGTCAATATTTGTCATGAGTCTGACGTTATCTCCTGACTTCTCTCCAAATAGGTTAGGATGATGTCCACTGGATTATCTCATAAACATCCTGCAGAGAGAGGCAGGGTTTACCCAAGCTGTTTACTCATAGCTAAGCAGAGATTTGAACTCAGTACGAGATGACAGAATGGCACCTGCTAATCATTGTATTATAAAGCCTGAGTTGCAGCAAACCTGCTTACAAATTCTCTGCTTTCCCTCCATCTGGAGTGGATGGTGCTAATTTATATTTACGTCTTCAACATATGCAAGAGCAGCAGTGCTCTGCCAATTCACTGTCAATCATAAGCTCTGTGCCATCTGGGAAGATACCCAAAGCTCTCTCAAGGTAGACTTCATCTTTGCAAGGCAGTTATAATATCCACTCACTCTTTGTCTTTATTGAAGAGAAAAGTTGCCCAGCCTGGGATGAAGCCTGGATCTCGGGTGAACCAGAGGAGAACCAGCAGTGTGAAATTCATGAGGACACTGATTTCAGCAAAGGAGATGGGCCCCAACTTTCGGTACTCCTCCTTCAACACGTTAAGAGCAGCCTTCTCTTTCTCAGTCTGTTGGCTTCCACAACCCCAGGTTTTCCTAAAACTGAAGGCAGAAGTGAATGGTCAAGCTGGATGGCCAGGCTTTTTTTTTGCCAAGTGGGATAGAGGAGAGATGAACAGTTGTCAGCATTCTCTGACACTAATCTCTGACACTAATCTATGGGCTACCTTTGAAGATCACTCAGAACCTTCAGCTGGCCAGAATGCAATGGCCCAAGAGCCTGGGTGGGTTCCACTTCCCTTCGCCACCGGTTCGCATCGCGACGTTTCGCGTGTCCCCTCGTGCGATTTGGCTTCCGCGCATGCTCAGAAGCAGGAATGAGCCCGAAACACAGCTGAGGAGCTCATCAGCTGTGCTTCGGGCGAAGAAATAAAGGTCAGAATTCACCCATGGGAGGGCAGGAGGGCCCTTTTTCAAGCCGCAGAAGGGAAAAAATTTGCACAAAATTTAAAAAAAGATGGCGGTGCGCACGGACCGGCACCGACAGTGATGTCACCAGCAGGTCACTACCGGTTCGGGCAATCCGGTCCAAACTGGGAGGAACCCACCCCTGCCCAAGAGTTGCCATAAGCATATTGGTGCTGCAGGCTTTACACTGGCTCCCTATTGGTTTCCAGATGCAATTCTGATTGTTGCCTTTGGCTCCAAGGTAACTACGGGCCCATCTTGTTCAACCAAAACTGACCCACTGATTCCTACATCTGAGGAGAAGCTGATTGTGGTTCTTCCATTACAGGTAACCCTCGACTTACAAACAGTTCATTTAGTGACCATTCAAAGTTAACAATGGCACTGAAAAAAGCGACTTACAACAATTTTTCACACTTACAACTATTGCAACATTATCATGTGATCAAAATCCAGATGCTTAGCAATTGACTCACAATTATTATAATTGCAGGGTCCTGGGGTCACCTTTTGAGGCCTTCTGACAAGCAAAGTCAATGGGGAAACCAGATTCACTTAACAACTGTGTTATTAACAGCTGCAGTGATTCACTTTACAACTGTGGCAAGAAAGGTCATAAAATGGGGCAAAATTCACTTAGCAAATATTTTAGAAATTTTGGGCTCAATTATGACTGTAATTTGAAATGGCAGCAATTATGGGATGGAAACTATAAATTAGCAATATCGACTGCATATAAAGAAAATTTGTATAAGATGTTTTACAGATTGCATTTTCCACCGGCAAGGTTGGCAAAGATGTTTAAAGATAAATCAGCGAAATGTTGGAAATGACACCAGACATATTATCATATGTGGTGGACATGCGTAAAAGCCAAAAAATATTGGATAAAAATATGTACATGGTTGGAGGAGATGATACAACAGCATATTGATCTGAAACCTGAATTATTTTTGTTGGGGATTTTGCCAGAAACTTATAGTAAAGAAAATGTACACTTGATCATTCACGTAATAACTGCAGCTAGGATTGTATTTGCACAAAATTGGAAAAATGAAGATATCCCTATGGATGAGAATGTGATTAAGAAAATATTAGAATGTGCAGAAATGAATAGGTTAATACTTGAAATTAAAAAGAAGGAACAATCTGATTATTATAATATATGGGAATTATTCTATCAATGGTTAGAGAATAAAAATGAAAAGTAAAAAAAAGCAGAAGAGTGAAATAGAGAAAATGTTTTGATAAAGTTAAATAAGTTAAGAAGAGGATTGTTATAGTATTAGGTATGGTATATATTAGTATTAGTATTAAGTTAAGAATAGATAAAATAATAAATATGGCAGTAAATTGTAATTGTTATTGTATAAAATATTTGCACAAAATATATGTAACCAGACGACACACTGTTTAATGGAAGATGATGTTTGAATTAAAATAAAATAAAAAATTTATATGATCGTAATTTGAGAACTACCTGCAATATAAAGGGAGCGGAGATGCACACATCTTTTTTTTTAAGGGGCTGGTTTCTATGTTGTCAGATTGCCTCGCTCTAGACCTCAGACTTACCTTCTCATTCCTAGCCTTCCAGAAGCTATTAAAAACCAAACTGTTCTGGACAATGAGTGGTGATTAAGAGAACACCAATGATTGATTAATGGATTGTTATATTGGTTTAATCTTAGTTTATGTATTTAGTATGGCCATTTTTTATTTCCTTGTGGTGCACCTCTGAGAGTTCTGGGTAGAAATGGAATGGCATAAACAAAGAAACTGAGCAACATTGATAAGAAAGGACAAACGTGGGCAAGAAATGACAAGCCAACAGAGGTAGGTGTGTTGGGTCACATGTTCATACTGGGTGATTCATTCAGAACAGGAAAAGAGGTGAACAAGAGGGAAAGGAGAGACAGCCAGAAAAGTGCAGGCCACAAGAACAGGGAGCAGCCAGGATATAACAAGGAAAGAATGGAGAGGAAAAGTGAACGTATGGAGAAGGAAATAAGATGGTCTGGGAAAGCAGCTATGCATGGTGGGAATTACCACTGCAGTTTGGGAGGCCTCAATAGAGGACAAAACCCAGTCTAGAAGCAAAGGAGATGGCTTGGCATTAGCCAACATGGATTCCATTCAGTTCACGGATCTTGGGCTACATTCATATAACCTGTTTAATCTAATTACAATAATTAACTGTTTTGTAGATTTACACCACACACTAAGCCACTAATAACTTTCTAAGACTTTCATTAAAACTAACCAAAAATAGTATGTTGTGCAAATGTGATTGCTGGATATTTAACTGATTTATGTACATTGTGCAAACGTAGCTGAGCCCCACACTCACACACATACTGTCCCTTGTTCAGAGGAAATGTCAATTGGGAAAAATAAACCATGAAGAGATTCATCTGGCCCTAAATTTCCCCCCAAAGCTGTATTGCTTAATTTGTCAACACATTGTCCCAAAGGTACTTTTCCCAAAACTTTTTATTTATTTATTTATTTATTATTTATTATTTGGTTCTTCTATGCCGCCCTACTCCCGAGGGACTCAGGGCGGCGTACAACGTTGTGCAAGAACACTGAACAATAAACAATGATTAAAAACAATGTTAAAAGAATTTAAAAAGTTTAGAAAGTTTAAAAAAGTTTAAAAAGTTTCATCCAAGCAAATCATTTTCAAAGGAAAAAAACAAGAAAGTCCAGTTGCCTTTTGGAAAAAGCACCTTTGGGACAATCATGAGCTGGATGATTGAGAATCTCCATAGACATTTGTCAACACATTCATTTGCCCAAAAACTTACTTAAATCCTATAAAGGAAAACTGAAGCCAAAACCAGGCCAGTATCAGCATCAATAACATATTGGGAAAAGCAAATCCAAACCAGGAAGCGAAATTCAAGACGTCATCATTTTTAGGAAATAATCTGTTTGCAAAAGGGAAAAAAAAAGATGTGATTGTGCCCTGATTTAGTGGCCTATGGCACACTGAAGGTAGATTGGGATGGGTGACAGTCAACTCTGGGAAGCCCACATAATTTGGGGTGCTAGCCATGAAAAGGATCGTGTCCTCTTTCACAAAAGGGAATCCAATGGGCAAGATTTGGGTGGATGCTTTCATATGACCTTGGGAAAATGCATTTCTCAGTGGCAGTTGACAATTACAAGGAACATAACCTCAATTGGGATCCCAGGAGGAACGAATGAGTCCTCAAGATAAGGAAAACCACTTCCCACTCTGGTTTTAAAAATTGTATGTCATTAGGGCACTTACTGATTCATCTGACCTTTCAGGACCAAGTTAGGGCCTGTCCCTGTAAGGGTGGCTGTCCCGCCAATGCTTGCTGCGTAACACACACATAAGGTCATTCCCTTGTTAGTGCGCTTCTTTGCTATCCTGTCTTGCTCTCGAGAATCATCAGGAAGGTATCCATTGCCTGCAGATGGAGAAAAATAAGCACTGCTTGGCCTACTACAATTCACCCTTGCGATGAGAAGAAACGGCAGGGCACAAAATTAACAGCAGAAGAACACTTTTCGATTATGCTCCCAATGCCTGCTCTCAAAGTTCAAAAGCCAGAGAGATAGCTTCTTCATTATCTGTCCTAAACATCTGCTATCTGGAAATGTATTCTCTTTGAACACGGAGCTTTCATTACGCATGACTGATAGCTTCCAGTCTATGGAGTTTACAGGTGGGTGGGTATTTAGCCATCTACATTAACAGACATGATTATATCTTCTGCCAGCAAACAATTTGCTTTAGATTTCATCAGTGAGAACTGTTCCCAGGCAATTGTTCTTTCCAGGCTGGGAACTGGTTGGCGGAAGAGAAAGATTTCAGTTTTTAATCTGATTCATCGGTTTTGTCACAAAAATTCCAACATACTTGGTATGTTAATCCACAGGGACTCAATTTACACATTGCAATAAGCCATACTGTGGTATGTTGCAGGCGCATAAACTCAGCTACTGTGGTTTACCAACTTTGGTTTATTCATTTATTGAATTTCTGTACTGTATTGCCCAATCTTGTGATACAATGTGTGGATTAAATTGGGGCCTATTTAGGCAAGCATAGTTAACAGAACCATGGCTTAGCATGGTGCATCACTCTAAGGAAAGAGGTCTGTAATATTTGAGATCAATTTGTCGGTCTCCTAGCTGAAATGGTGGATGATAGCTTGGAACCTCTCCAGTGACTAGGTGGCAGTCTCCTTATCTTTGACTGCTTTATTATTGCATTAGTAAGCAGAAAACACCTTTTGTTTATCTCCATTTATGTGATTGCTGCATAGTGATAAATTATGGGTCCAAAGGCAAAAAGATAGAGAAATTTCAATTTCAGAGGGAAAAGAAACCAGAATTGAGGGGTAGAGGAGTGCAGAGATGAGCTTGCAGCAACTGTTAGTAAAACAGGGGCACAGCCTGGGACCAGATTGCCCTATTTTGACTCTCTTTGATATAAGAGCAGTGGTGGGTTCCTACCGGTGCGGTCCACTCTATAGCACCGGTAGCGGCCCGCTGGTGACGTCACAGTACCGGTGCGGTCGGTTACCGGTGCCTGGGTGCCACCATTTTTAAAAAAAATTATTCTGCGCATGCCCAGAAGCCGAGCTTCCGGCACTGCGCATGCGCATGCGCTGCCTTCCTACCCCACAGTGAGTCCAAGCAGAGGAGGATGGCTGAGGGAGCACGTGAGATGCTGAAAGAACGGGCAGCAGGGCCTATCTCAGTTCCCCTCCCTTCAGCAGTCCAAGAAGCCATGAACACGTGGTGATGATCCCAGGCATTTTCGCACTTTCGAGGCTTCTTGAGCTGCTGAGGGGAGGGGGAATGGGCGGCAAGACCTATCTCAGTTCCCCTCCCTTCAGCAGTCTGAGAAGCCACGAACGCACGGTGATGATCCTAGGCATTTTCGCACGCTCGAGGCTTCTCGAGCTGCTGAGGGGAGGGGGAACGGGCGGCAGGAGCCTAGGATCATCGAATGGGGAGAAGCATTCAGGCTGGATGGAGCCTCCTAGAAGAACCGCTGTTCCCGCTGCGTGGGGCTGCGTTGCGGGCTGCAATGCCCCCTGCTTCTCCGGCCGCTGCCAAGCTCTCGAGGCCCACGCCCACCCGGTCACATGGCTGGCAAGCCACACCCACAAAATAAGCCATGCCCACAGAGTGGTAGTAAAAAAATTAGGAACCCGCCCCTGTATGAGAGTAATGTTTCTCAACTTTGGCAACTTTAGGTATGTGGACTTCAAGTCCCAGAATACCCCAGACAGCCATGTAGAGGGTAGGAAGGAAAAACACTGTTGGGCTTTCAAAATTCTGTTACTACCTATATTAATATAGCAGAGTCCCAGTATTTCTTCCACTCCAAAGGGCAGACATGAAGTTGTTTAAAAAGCCATTAGCTGGGATTGCTCTTTATGCTCAGAGTTGATGAGTTAAAGTCTTTTAGAATAACTGAATTTATTTATGCAAGTCATGATTTCACTGGATGAATCGAAACAGTAACTTGGCCATGAGGTAAAGACTCAGACAGGAACATGGCAGAGTTTAAAGCTTTAGTTATTGAATCACATGAAAAATGTATTCAAAAATCCTGGGAAACAACAGATCATAGATGTTGAAACAATGTTGAAATGAAATAAAGATATTCAAGATTAGACTCACAGCATTTGCTCTGATTAGATTTTTCAGATCCACAATATGGGTCTATATCCTGCACTTATCTCAGTAAGAAGGATCTTTGGCATGAAATGCTAATAAAATCATGCTTTTTCCTATCTGTCTCGAGGTAATTCACAAGAAGTTGTTTAATGGAGGTTTTTTTTAGCAATAAGACCCAAAGTAATTAAACCACTTTTCCCCCCCAGGATAATCTGTTTAACCTTGCATTATGGGATGATGAAATTTTTAAAATAAATTTTATTTAAAATGTTACAAATAACATAAGAATACAAACTAATACAGAGTAAAGAAGCAAAGGGAAAAGGAAAAAGGAAGGAAAAAAGCAAAAGTGCAGAAAGGAGGAGTAAAAAGAAGATTTGGCTGTCTATTGTAGCAAATGTACCGTATTTTTCGGAGTATAAGACGCACCTTTTTCCTCCCTAAAAGTGGCTGAAAATTTGGGTGCGTCTTATACTTCGAATGTAGCTTTTTTCCCAGCCCTAACTAGGTGCTAACAGATCTTCCCAGCTCTTACCTTGCAGGCTTTTTCATTGTTACTCTCTCTGAAGAATGTTTTTCCAGCCCTAAGTCTTTGCAGGGTTTTTTTCATTGCTCTACTTGCTCCGAATAAGTTTTTTTCTAGCCCTAACCAGGTACTATCTATCTTCCCAGCTCTTACTGGCTTGCAGGCTCTTTCATTGTTACTCTCTCCGAAGAAGGTTTTTTTAAGTCCTAACTAGGGGATAAAATAATGTGCTGAAGCTGACCAGACTAAGGACGCTAGCCAGATGAATACCTGGTAGGAAGATTTTTTTCCCCTATTTTCCTCCCCAAAAACCACGGTGCGTCTTATACTCGGGTGCATCTTATACTCCGAAAAATACGGTAAGTATAATTACAAAATTATCTCTTAGTCCATGATTACAGTATAAAAAAAGGCTTGGTTTCCCTCCCTATTATCCAGGCTTTTTGTTCTGGTCATCAAAACTACAAGTCTAAGTGCATTTTTAATATTTCATGTAAAAAGTCTATAAGGGATTTCCTGTCAGCCATAAAAATAGATACTGTCTTTTGTCCGTTCAAAGAAGTTAATTTAGCCATTTCCATAAGTTCCGTTACCTTCAGCATCCATTTCTCTATTGTGGGTAATGTCAAACCTTTCTGGGATGGTGCAATTATTTGATCAGGAGACTGCTGTTAATTTATTGGGTTAGGATGAGCTGAAATGAACTAGCACCTGTGTGTGAGGGGTGGGTTATGTATACATTTCTGAGCTCCCTTTCCTTTCAATTCAGGTGGAATGGGCCCTCTGCTATCCTTGCTGGGATTATGGTAAAGAACACGTTAATTCTTTGAGAAAGACAATCTTGAAAATACAAGGGTGCTGAGTAGTAGTGGGTTTCAAATTCCGTTGCTACCGGTTCGCTATTGGGAGCGCACACGCAGAGACGTCCGGGCGAGTGAGCGGAGCCTCCTGACGACGACGCTACCGGTTCACCCGATCCGGGGCAAACCGGTAGCAACCCACCACTGGTGCTGAGTCTTGTAGGGCTTTGTAAATGAAAACCAGCAATTGAAATTTGGCTTGGAAACCAGCTGTAGTGAATGCAATGTTGGTGCAATACCATTCCTCCCATTAGTTGTTAGATACTGCATTTTTAATCAACTGCAACTTCTGAGAAAATACGACTTCAGCAACAGAGTGATCAATGCCTGGAATGCACTACCTGACTCTGTGGTTTCTTCCCCAAACCCCAAAAACTTTAACCTTAGACTGTCTACAGTTGACCTCTCCCCGTTTCTAAGAGGTCTGTAAGGGGCGTGCATAATCGCACCACTGTGGCTACCATCCCTGTCCTACTGTCCTATTGTCCTCTTTTATCGTTACTTTTTACTTATGTTTATACAAACTACTACTATCCTATACATGTTTGACAAATAAATAAAATAAAAATAAATAAAGTCACCACTATGTAAACATGTTGCAGTAGTCTAAACAGGCAATAAGGGCATCACTTCCATTCATTAATGAGATGGTCTAATAATTGTATTGCATTCATTAATGCCTACGGCCATACTAAACATCATCCAGAGGTTTCATATAACTTTTAAACATCTTCTTTATTTAGCTATGAATCTGGTGGTTATGGATGGACATTTTCATTAAATTTTCAATCTTTTTTTTAGACTGTAATACTACTCCAATTATATTTCATTATTGTACATCGAAAAGCCTAATAGCTTTCACAACTAGAGGTTAATTCATTAGATATAGGTAGTCTTCGACTTACAACCATTCATTTAATTGCTGTTCAAAGTTACAACAGCACTGAAAAAAGTGATTTATGATCAGTCCTCTCATTTACAACCACTGCAGCATCCCCACTGTCATGTGATCAAAATTTGGGTGCTTGGCAACTGGCGTGTGTTTATGATGGTTGCAGCATCCTGGAAGCATGTGGTACCCTTTGCAACCTTCCCAGCTGACTTCCAACAAGCAAAGTCAATAAGGAAGCTGGATTCGCTTAACAACTGCATGATTCATTTAACAACTGCAGTGATTTGCCCAACAACCATGGCAAAAAAAGGTTGTAAAATCAGATACAACTTGCTTAATGACTACCTTGCTTAGCAAGATAAATTATGGTCCCAATTCAGGGGCAGGTTGCTTACTTACCAAGACCGGTGCGCTGCTCCGCGTTTCTCCATGTTTCGCGCGCGCACGCTAAGTGCACGTGCCCCCTCACACAATTTTGCTTCCACGCATGCGCGGAAGCAAAATCTCGCCGAAATCTTGTGAAGGGACACGCGCGCAAGAGAGATTTTGGCGAGATTTCGGTGAGATTTCGGCGAGATTTCAGCGAGATTTCGGCAAGATTTTGCTTCCGCACAGTCGTGCACAAATTGCGTAATCGGCGGGTCCCTACCAGAGGTACGCACTGGACCGCACCGGTAGGAACCCACCCCTGTCCCAATTGTCATAAGTTTAGGACTACCTGTATGTGATCGTTTTTAAATCCTTCATAACAAGAATGCTCTTTGGCTGAGGGGACTTTGGATCCACCATGTACCAATTCCACCGTTTAATCATTACACCATAGTCAAGATCATATTTATATGTTCTGCTACTATTATTGTATATGCCTGCTGGAATTTTTTTTTTAAAAAAATGAACATCTGGGTAATGGTTAAAGAAACTTTGAATATATAAGTGCAAGACAACCTGCAGCAAAAGTTACACGGAGTTTTTACATTAGCCAAATTGAAATTCAATTCTCTTTCTGGAGCCAAAATTGTACTGAATTGCACCAGTGGTATTGGGAGTGCCCTGATAAAATTATTGGCTTGTTGACTGAAACAGCAACTTTAAAATAACATAATTTACACTGCTAACTATGTGAAGAGCAAATGACATAACGACTCTAACAAATCAGCAAGTTTTTTAATTATTACTATTTACCCTTGACCTTATAATACTGAGTTAAAGGCTAACCAGGGCAGAAATTAATTGCTTCTTGAATAATGTTTTTCTTCCAGAGGTCACACATAATCAGGCTGTTATTTAGCTACACATTTACTTCTTCAAGAAATAATAACTACTATTAAATCTATAACATAAAAACATGCTGGAGATGATGCTTATTTTAATGAATTGTACTGAAATTTGTTCCCACTGTATACTGTTGGTGGTTTAAAACAGTCTTTTTTAAAAAAAACTTTTTTTCAATTTATTTTAATGAGGATCAATAATTATGAAATCTGGTAAAGAATCTACTGGTCTACACATCTACTGATTATACACATGATTATCTAATTCTTAGTTAAGTGCTGATGCTAAAATTTTGATTCTTGCATATAGATTACCAATGAGATTACCTTTGTTTAGTTACTCGTCTACAATCAGTTTTATGAAAGGGCAACAAGTATTGAGTATTAACTGATTATTAATTATGCACTTTCACAAAAATTGGAATTGGCAGTAGAATTTCATTGGCAGTGGAAAAGGGTCTTTTGATATGGTGAAGCTGAAATTTATTGAGACAAGTTTTAGTCAAAATAATTGGATGAAAATATAATTGTGCAATTCTTCAGCTAGACTAATACAAATGAAATTATCACTTCAACTACCATGAAGCTAATTAAGGTTTTCTTTATTTCCTCTTATATTTAATTTAATATTGGAACTATTATGCCTGTCTTATTAAGGGCATAAAAGCAACTAAATACATACTTACTATATATTGATAGATTTTCTACTGATCAATATGAATGTTTTTGCCAAAATGTGTTGGTATCATAAAAAAAGTTTAATTCTCAGGCTACTCAATTAATTGAACCATTTCATATACACCTTACTGGTTCTAATGTGTCCAGAGATATTTCTAAAAAAGTGAGTTTTACTTGTATGAATTATTTTAAATAAGAGATTAAAACAATTATTTGTAAATGTAAATATTTCAAATTATATATAAGATAAAATTTACTGTAATTATGCCTAGTCCAAATGTGTTAGTGACATCAAAAGTTCTTAATTATGAGTAATGAAGTGTTTTGGATTATTCCAAACCTATGGGGTTTTCTTTAATGGATAATTAAAGAACACATTTAGGGCACTATTAATTATTTGCAAGAACTCTGAAATAAAAGACTTAGAATGTACCATATTGAATAATCAATGGCTAAGAGTCTGAAAGGCTATTAAGTAGGTTTCTTATAATATTATGATGAGATTCATTCAACAAAATGTATTTTCATGTTTATTGGAGAATGTTTAAAAATTGAAGAATGTTTAAAAAGAGTAGGTTGTCAATGTTAAAAATATAACATAATGGAGCGGACTAACATACTACGTATATATTTATTTATTTCTTGGTTCTTCTATGCCGCCCTACTCCTGATATATTATAATAATAATAATAATAATAATAATAATAATAATAATAATAATAATAATAATAATAATAATAATAATAATAATAATAATAATAATAATAATAATAATAATAATAATAACAACAACAACAGAGTTGGAAGGGACCTTGGAGGTCTTCTAGTCCAACCCCCTGCTTACGCAGGAAACCCTACACTACTTCAGACAGATGGTTATCCAACATCTTCTTTAAAATGTCTAGTGTTGGAGCATTCACAACTTCTGGAGGTAAGCCGTTCCACTGATTAATTGTTCTAACTGTCAGGAAATTTCTCCTTAGTTCTAAGTTGCTTCTCTCCTTGATTAGTTTCCACCCATTGCTTCTTGTTCTACCCCCAGGTGCCTTGGAGAAAAGTTTGATATCAAGCTTGTCCAACAACTACTCTATTTATCCACAAATCTGAATATGGTTGTGGGAACAATAATATGTTTTAAAGATATGGATGTGATTTTCAAGTATGTGTTGAAGTAGTGCAGGGGTGTCAAACTTAAGGCCCAGGGAACAGATCCGGCCCCCAGGGTTCTTAGATCTGGCCCACAGGGCCACCCTGGAAACAGTGAAGGACCGGCCTGCAGTGCTTCTGCAAGTAAAAATGGAGCTTGGGAGGGCAGCAGACGGCCCTTCCGAGCTCCATTTTCACTGGCAGAGGGTTGCAGAAGGCCATGGCAGCCGAAAACGGAGCTCGGGAGCCCGTTTTTGCTAACAGAGTGCTCGGGCCACCACAGGCGCCCCCGACATGAGTATCGTCGAGCTGGTCATGATTAATATTTATTTATTTTTATTTATTTTAATCATTCTTATAGGCCGTCCAACTCCCGCGGTTACAAATGTGACCAAGATGTAATGCTATATTTAAAAATTATCTCCTATAATATATTATTTCTTTGTTCTTGTTCTTTTCTCTCTCATTTCAGATTACTCATTTTTCTTTTCTTATTGTATTTCTGTATTTCCTACTTATTTCCATATATGATGCAGTTATGTAACCAACTAAAGATAACAAGGGGCTCCAAAGAGCAGGAAGTACCAAAAGTACACACCACAAAATACTTTGTTGTCCTTAGTAGCTTCTGGGCCCTACTTATGTCAGCCAACTGATAATTCTGTTTACCTTTAAGAGAACGGGAGATTCTCATTTACTCTCATCCATGTCATAACTGTGTCATTGCACTTTCCCCTATTTAATTCATGTAGAGTTTTTTGCAACTTAAATCAGTAGCCGGGAAGCTGCCAAGGATGTAAATCCCAAATGAATTTCAGAAACGCCGTTTTCTTCTATCTGCTGGGGAGGGAATCCACTCACCTTGCACTGAGGAGACCCCCGTGGCCACCTTCCCTTCCATTTCAGTAGCATTGTTGATGTGTCCAGCAGTTGATTCCATGACTGCCAAGTCATGCTCTGAATTGTTCATCTGGTCTAGAACAGCCTGGATGATGGGAACCATCATAGCAGTGGTTGCTGTGTTGCTGATCCACATGGACAGGAAAGCCGTAACCCCCATAAATCCCAACATCAGACTGAAAAGAGACACAGTGAGGGGGATAGTATCTCATAAACCACAGTGGCACAGTGGTCAGAGTGCAGTACTGCAGGCTATTTCTGCTGACTGCCGGCTGTCTGCAATTTGGCAGTTCAAATCTCACCAGGCTCAAGGTTGACTCAGCCTTCCATCCTTCCAAGTTCGGTAAAATGAGGACCCAGATTGTTGGGTGCAATAGGCTGACTCTGTAAACTGCTTAGAGAGGGCTGTAAAAGCACTATGAAGCGGTATATAAGTCTAAGTGCTATTGCTATAAGTTAGAAGTACCACATCTGTATTTAAGCCTCCATGCTACCATCTGGTGGTGATCTGGGTTTTTGCTGCCCAGATCTGGAGCCTCTGTTAGCTCAATGATCTGCTGAATGAGGATTAATTCCTTGGGATCAGACTGAAAACCGATGGATTTCCCCCTTGCTCTGATTGAGTACAACCAGTATCTGCATATTCAGGAGGGAAGAAAGGGAGAACCTCCAGTCAGGCATGTTGTCATTTTTGCATAATAACCTTAATCTCCCCCACCCATTTAATCCAGCCTGGCCTAACTTTGGGAAAAGGGAAAGAAGAGTTGCTACTTACAGTGCAGGCTTCACTCCAACAATTAGCAACACCCTGAGTGCAATTCGCTTGTGCAGGTTCCAATGCTCTACAGCCACAGCCACAATCAGGCCCCCAATAAAGAGCATATTTGTGTCCTTTAGGTACTGCATGCATACCTGAG
Source organism: Diadophis punctatus similis (assembly GCA_023053685.1). Taxonomy (NCBI): domain Eukaryota; kingdom Metazoa; phylum Chordata; class Lepidosauria; order Squamata; family Dipsadidae; genus Diadophis; species Diadophis punctatus. Next base: position 24,960,946 of record JALIGW010000001.1, read on the forward strand.
AGGGACAGAGGATGGCAAATGTAGCATTCTCCCTGCTAATGAGCATTTGGACACATGCAGAATGCTTGTCCCTTAGCGGTAAGGGTACAGCTTGCCTCTTAGAGTTAGAAGGAAGGAAGCATTAATACAGAACAAGGAACCAAAGCTGCTTTTTTTCCAAAAGGTAACTGGACTTTTGAACATTTCGCTTCTCATCCAAGAAACTTCTTCGTTCTTCAGAACATCTCAGAACTGAAGAAACTTCTTGGATGATAAGTGAAACATTTTAAAGAAAACATCGAGAAAGTCCAGTTGCCTTTTGGGCATCTTTGGGACAACCATGACCTGGATGATTGAGAATCTCCATAGACAACTGGGAGCCAACACTATAGGAATCTATGTTACAAAACTACTCCAGGCACCCTTCGTATCACCTCTGATCCTTTTTCCACTATTCACTTCTAACTGTATAGGACAACTGTGTTTGTACCAGAGGTGGGTTCCTCCCGGTTTGGACCGGTTCTATAGAATCAGTAGTAACTTGGCAGCCTGGGTTGCTGGAACCGACAGCGACCCAGGCCTGCCATGCCCCTGAGCCGGTTCTCTTGGCGGCGGCGCCATCTTGTTTTTTGCTTCTGCGCATGTGCAGCTTTTTTAAAGTATTGCGCATGTGCACGCGCCCGCGTGTCGCGTCCCTGAGCAAACTGGCAGCAAAGAAAACTAGAACCAACCCCTGGTTTGTAAAAACTAGACCGGATTAAAATAAGGCTGAATATTCTTGTTTCAGCATATAGTTGGAACCCCAGCCCTCATCCTAGCATATTGTGTGAATCAGTCCCCTCCCGTTTCCCATAGCATCCCCATCCACTAAGTGTGGCAGCCTTGAATATCCAAAGTAAAAGATGGCCTCTAGGGCTGACACCACCTTTTTAAGTGATGATGATGAACTGATTTGAGAATAACATATTACTTGAACATAACAAACAACTGAACATAGCAGTTGTGTCCCGTTAATCCACATTTAGGTTTTAGTGTCTTGTGTGAACACAGTCAATATTTCTCAACTTCTTTCCACTGGATGAGGATTATGGGATTTTGTTTATCTAAATTCAGTTTGTGATTTCATTGGGAAAGTAAAAACTAACACTCTATGATGAAAAGGGTTTTACCATCATTGAGGCGGTATATAAATCTCACAAATAAATAAATAAAATAAATTGCTTTTGCTCCTACCTTTTTTGATTCCAGGATGCCAAACAATGGGAATAAAATGACTGGCAAGAGAGATGTAACAGCCAAAGGAATCACCTCTGTGCACCAGTAAACAGCCATGAGAATGATCACATAGCCACATCTGGCCTCCTGTGGACAAGGAAGCGCATATTCAGACACACAGAGGCAGACATAAATATCTATATCATGTTAAACTCTGGATCACAAGCTATGATGTAAGAGTGCCTAGGATGCAAAAAGGGCAGCCCATGGCATAAAACGTATCAGGTCAACATTCCTGATCCACAACTCATTTTTCAGCTCTGGTTTGCTTTCAAGGCAAAAGATATTGGACATTTCTGCCTGAAAGAAAGAGGTGTGTGTGTGAGAGAGAGAGCGGGGGGGGGGGGGGGAGAGGGAGAGGGAGAGGGAGAGAGTGTTACTGACTTACTGACTTACTTTTGGGACACTGTTCTAGCAGCTCTAACTTCTCAGCCTAGGATAGATAAGTTAGTGCCCTTAAGAGCTACTAGAAGTGTTTCTCAATCTTGGCTACTTGAATCTGGCTATGGAATTCTGGGAATTGAAATCCCAAAACATCTACAAATTACCAGAGTTACGATGCGATACTAGAAGCAAATAAAACAATCCGTCACTTTTCAGGAGCCACTAGCAGCCCTGATTTCCTCATCTGTCAGGAATGGAACTGATTATTCCTCTGGAAATTTCATCAGCCATTTTTGGTGCATGGAGAGGAGGGATTCCTTCACAAGTCCCTGCCTGTAATCAAACGAAGATGCTAAATCACTATTTAAGTGCCCACAACTCAGGTAATGTTGCATACAGATGCCAAATTAAACTGCTGATGTAAACTAGTAAACTAGTCTGGAATTTGTGAAGTCAATTTTCTTGTGGGAAGACTAATTGAGTGGCCATAAATGGTGCTTAAAAGCTCTTGGGTGCAAATGCTTCATACTTGTTAATTTGCCTGTGCCCAAAATGACTATGTATAAAGCCTTACTTGAGGGCAACAAGTGGATTCATGTCCTCCCAGACTTGCAAGTTTCTCTAAACAAGTGATTTTCACCCATGCAATAGAATTTTATATTAACCCTATCATGCCTAACGGGAGGAAAGTTTTATTGGGTAATAACAGCAAACAGCCTTAAAGTACCTTAAAGATAAAGAATGTAATTTACCTTTAAGGCAGCAAGACATTTGTTACAGATCAACACTCCTATTGTTTGTCTAGAAATTACTATGTAATGTTTGTCTGGGGGGGGGGGTGTTTTTCCATGTGCAAAACAGGCTTCCATAATTTTGCCACTAAAGCAAAAAATAGATATTAATTATGACACTTTTGTTCAGCTCTATTTTGTCTGCAGCATAGACAAGCAACCATATGCCCTTCAGGTATTTTGACTTTAAAATTCCCCAGCCAACCTGACCCATGGCAAAGGGATGTGGGCTTCCACAAATATTTGGAAGATACCAGACTGATTACCTATATTTCCGGATTCCCTTGGACAAATGTAGATCCAATGATCCAATGGTTAATCAGATTTAAGGTCTGTATGTTCTGCATATTTCAATCGTTGTACAGTGTCAACTGAAAATGTCAAATGATTCTCAAGATTTCTTTGCAAAATGTTTCCAGATCTTATCTATACTTCACAACCCAGGACAGTGCTTCCCAACCTACCGGTAAGTAAATTACCCCAAATTGGGTAAAAGTGTATTTTCTTTGAATAATGACACACGAACCCATTACCCAATCACAAAAGGGACATTTAAATAAGACTTTCTGATAAGCCGTAAAAAGGACTTTCTGATAAGTGGTTTTGAGTAATGAAGGAAAAAGTTTGGGAAGTGCTGACTTAGAGGATTATTCAGTTAACAGCTTCCTCTGCGTGCACCGGAGAAGAGTACACTAAGATCTGTGTGCACACGCAGAAGAAGATACCTGTGCATCTCAATCAGAGGTGGGTTCCTACTGGTGTGGTCCAGTGCGCTGTTCCGGTAGGGATCCGCCGATTGCCCAATTTGCACGCGACAGCTCCGGTGCCGTCTTCGCCGATCGGTCGCGCGCCACCATCTTTTTTCCGGAATTTTCCGGTGATTTTTTGCTTCCGCGCATGCGCGGAGGCAAAATCTTGTGAGGGGACACGCGCGTCCGTGAGATTTCAGCGAGATTTCACTTCCGCGCATGCGTGGAAGCGAAAAATTGCTGAAATCGCGTGCACGCATGCAGCCCCTCACGAGATTTTGGCGAGATTTTGCTTCTGCGCATGTGCAGGAAGCAAAATCGTGTGAGGGGGTGCACGTGCGTAGTGAGCGCACACACACACGCAACATGGCAGCGCACCGGTAGCGAGGTAAGAGCAACCCGCCCCTGATCTCAATGCCTTGCACCTACTCACCCTTAGAAGAAACTGTCTCCTTACTTATTTAGAGCAAATAATTAATTCAGAGGTCAAAGAGACAAGGGAGGCTTAGAAATTAACAAGCCGGTGTTGAGAAAAATTAAGGAAGAAACACATTCAAGTCTTATGAAAAAAATGTATGGCTGTAATTTGAGTGAGAAAAAGCAGAACAATTGGTGATTAGCCCCCTGCTTTCTGCAGCAACACAGAGCAGTCATTATTAAGGGGACAAGCATGGCCCAATACAGAATACAGGTAGTCCTCGACTTACAACACTTCATTTAGTGACCATTCAAAGTTACAACGGCACTGGAAAAATTGACTTATGACCGTTTTTCACAGTGGTGAAAGGTCTTTGCAGCATCCCCATGATCACGTGATCAACATTCAAATGCTTGGCAGCTGGTTCATACTTATGACCGTTGCTGTGTCCCAAGGTCATGTGATCAACTTTTGCGACCTTCTGACAAGCAAAGTCAACGGGGAGCCCAGGTTCACTTAACAACGAGGTTACCAACTTATCAACCGCAGTTATTCACTTAACAACTGTGGCAAGAAAGGTCAAAAAATGGGGTAAAGCTCACTTAACAAATGTCTCACTTGACAGAAATGTTGGGCTCAATTGTGGTCATGTTGAGAACTATGTTGTGACCCACCAGCAGCCCGTGCAACTGATAGCAGATCCCGTCCGAGACGAGGCCGATGAGGTGATGCGCAAGCGGCCTGCGCAGCTGGCACCCGAGTCGGACAGTGAGGAGACTGGTGAGGACTCGGTGCCAGAGGCAGAGGTTCAGCCAGGGCCTTCGGAACCTCCGGCACCTCACATCAGTGATGAGGAAGAAGAGGAGGAGCCTCTTCTGAATGCCCGGGCACGCAGAGCTGCCAAAAGGCAGGAATGGCTACTCAGGAGGAGGTCTCCTCGGGAGTAGGCTTGGGGCTAATTGGCCACTCCCCAAGCCTACTTAAGGAATGACGAAGACAGAAAAAGCTCTGCAGGAAACAACTTTGTTGTGCCTCTTATTTGGAAAACCTCTGCTCGGCTTATCTGTTTTGGCTTACTTCTTGTGGACTGATTCCAGGCATCTTGCCAACCTCTGTAAGCTTCTGGAGATATCCAGGACTAATTACTTATCTTTGCTTTATGACTTCATGGACTTATGCCAGCTATTAATGCCATTTAATTAACAGCTGGTTTTTTCAAGAAAAGAGTCTAGACTGTTTTAAGATTTGTTTGTGTGTGAACACCACTAAGCCAGTTTATTAGTAGTTGTTAATCAATTAAATATAGGTTTGAACAAACTGCGTGTGTGCTATGTTTTCTCTGGTCCATAGCTCGGGCAGAACAGAACTGTCTTTTTCTCCTCTGGTGGCCAGATATAGCAGTCCCACCCAGTTCCCAATGGACCAGTGTGAATTTGAGAGTCTGCTCTTTGCTTTATCAATCCTAATACTGTAAGACTGACTCTTCATTCCACTGATGCAAAGCATTTGGCCAGAGTTTTCACTTTGGTAAATATTTCAATATTTGGCTTGTCACCTCCACCTGCCTTTTCCCACTTCTCAGGATTACTTTAAAAAAACAACCATGCCTTCCTGATTCTCAGCATCACAATCTCTTTTGAATTATGTCAACGTCCAGGCATTAATGTGTGTCTTAGGGGAGAGGGTACCACAGTGTTTATGCAGGGGGCTTGTCCTGCAATAGTTGCTGGTTCTGGAATTGCTACAGACAGACAAATTCTCCTGTTGCTTGTTTCTCTACCTCCCCCCACCGGCTTGCAGCAAGCATTTAGAGGTAGACTGCCTCTGAGCACAAGGTTTGGCTAATATCTATGAATTTCATGTTTCAATCTTCTCCTTGTCTCAATTCTAATATCTTTAGAAAAGAGAAAAACGCTTCTATCCAATTTCTCTGAACTGGCCATCCTTGTGAAATCACAATTTCCCTGTCCCAGAGTTTCTCACTCTTGTCTGCACTTCAACTCCCAGAATTCCCCAGCCAGCCAGTTAAAGCCCACACACATTTGGAGCTGCTGAAGTTGAGAATCTGTGCCCTATCCCATTAAATGAGGAAACCATCCATTGTGCAGGAAATTTTCAATCCCCTTGACCCCTTTGCTGAGCTGAAACAGGCTGCAACTTCGCCTGCTGGAGGCTAAACTTCCTCCAGATCGCCCAGATCAGTTCCCAAAAATCAAAACTCCTGACTTGGTGGCTATCAATCTGATACAGGTAGTCCTCAATTTACTAAGCCCAAAATTTATGTCGCTAAGCGAGACAGTTGTTAAGGGAGTTCTGTCCCATTTTACAACCTTTTTTGCCATAGTTGTTAAGTTAGTAACATGGTTGTTAAATGACTCTGGCTTCCCCATTGACTTTGCTTGTCAGAAGGTCACAAAAGGTGCTCACATGACCCTGGGATCATCATAAATATGGGTTAATTGTCAAGCATCTGAATTTTCATCGCATGACCACAGGGATGCTGCAAAGGTTGTAAGTGTCAAAAATGGTCATAAATCACTTTTTCCAGTGTCGTCGTAACTTCAAATGACCACTAAATGGACTGCTGTAAGTCTGTAAGTCTTTTTCTGACTTTTCAAACATTGCAAAACAGGACAAAAATGACAGAAGGCTGATATATATTCCGAAAAGAATTCATCTCATATATATTAGTACCACTTTATAAAGCCTTGGTAAGACCTTACCTGGAATACTGCATCCAGTTTTGGTCACCACGTTACAAAAAAGATGTTGAGACTTTGGAAAAAGTGCAAAGAGCAACTAAGATTATTAAAGACATGGAGGTTAAAACATATGAAGAATGGTTGGAGGATTTGGGTTTGGCTGGTCTAAAGAAAAGAAGGACTAGGGGGGAATATAATAGCAGTATTCCAGTATTTGAAAGGCTGTCACAAAGAGGGGGTCAAATTTATTTTCCAAAGCACCAGAGGGCAGGACAAGAAACAATGGATGGAAACTAATCAAGGAGAGAAGCAACCTGGAATTGAGGAGAAACTTCCTAACAGTGAGGACAATTAACCAATGGAACAGCTTGCCTCCAGAAATCATGGGTGCTTCACAGAGGTGGGTTCCTAATTTTTTTACTACCACTCTGTGGGTGTGGCTTATTTTGTGGGTGTGGCTTGCCAGCCATGTGACCGGGTGGGTATGGCTTGCCGGCCATGTGACGAAGTGGGCATGGCTTCTTGGACTGCTGAAGGGAGGGGAACTGAGATAGGTCCTGCCGCCCATTCCCCCTCCCTTCAGCAGCTCGAGAAGCCTTGAACGTGCGAAAATGCCTGGGATCATCACCACGCGTTCGTGGCTTCTCAGACTGCTGAAGGGAGGGGAATGGAGATAGCTCCTGCCACCCATTCTTTCAGCGTCTCATGCACTCCCTCAGCCATCCTCCCCTGCTTGGACTCACTGTGGGGTAGGAAGGCAGCGCATGCGCATGCGCAGTGCCGGAAGCTCGGCTTCTGGGCATGCACAGAAGAAAATTTTTAAAAAAAATAAAAAAAAATTTTTTTTAATGGTGGCACCCAGGCACTGGCAACCGACCGCACCTGTACTGTGACATCACCAGCGGGCCGCTACTGGTGCTATAGAGTGGACCGCACTGGTAGGAACCCACCACTGGTGCTTCATCACTGGAGGTTTTTAAGAAGAGACTGTACAGTCACTTGTCTGAAATGGTTTAGGATCTCCTGCTTGAGCAGGGGGCTGGACTAGAAGACCTCCAAGGTCCCTTCCAACTCTATTCTGATTCCAAAAAGCTTTATGTTATAACTGCCATTAGATGTGAGCCAACAGAGACCAAAATCCACTGACTTCCTGCTGGATCACTCAGACTAAAAGATCTGCTATCAAATCCGACCAGTGGTCAACAAGATGACTCAAGCAATTCACACTTAGGGTATGAGGAGGGTGTATTATTCCCCAGGGATTGGCACCCAACTTCAGGCACTATGACTACATACTGTCTGTGAACAGACCCAATGCATACCGCAATGCTTACTTTGCCTCCAGCTTTTACTATTATATATCTGCTTCTTATGATTGCTATGGGTCAGTTGCCTTTTTGTCAACACCTTCTCTACGAGGTGGAAGACTATCTCCCCCTTTTTCGCCACCGAACTAGGTTGAAGGTAGACTGGATTTGTCCATTGGGTCTCTATCTAGCTACCACAGGTTTAAGAGGCCACTCCGCAGACTAGGAAGTTCCCTCTAATCCCGGCTGCTTTAACAACTTTATATACAAGCTTTCTTTTTTTTCTCTCCAGGAGTGGAAGAAAGTGCCCGCGCTATTTCTCCAGCAAACCATCGGCAAAACGGTTAGAGAGAGAGAGAGATTCGCTTTCTTCTGTTTCTTCCGAGAGATCGTGGCGTTCCCTCTCGCTCGCTCGCTTCCGAGCTGTCATCCCGGTCCGCCAAAAGAAGCCAACTGCCATTCGATTTAACTTTCGCAGTGTTTCCCAACCTTGGCAACTTGAAGATGTCTGGACTTCAACTCCCAGAATTCCCCAGCCAGCATTCGCTGGCTGGGGAATTCTGGGAGTTGAAGTCCAGACATCTTCAAGTTGCCAAGGTTGGGAAACACTGGAGGGGAGAGTGAGTCCGAGCTCTCGCGTCTCCGGCCCGGGGCACCGGCACCGCCGAACGCCGATCCTCCCTCCTGGCAACCGACCGACCGAGCGTGCCGCGGACCTACCGGCGTGGCGATCAGGAGCGGCAGCGGCAGCAGAACGAGCGGCGTGCCGAAGAGCGCGACGAAGGTCTTGTAGCGCAGCAAGGAGCGCAGGAACGGCTTCAGCGGAGTAGCCATAACCGGGAGAAGCGGGGAGCAGCTTTAGACGGGACGGGCGAGAGAGCCTCCCGGCTGCGCACCGGGCCTTTTAAACGGCGCTCCTCCTGGGCGCCGGCCCCGGTCCCTCCCTCTGCCCGGCCCCCGCTGACTCTCCTCTCTCTCTCTCTCTCTCTCTCTCTCTCGGGAGGCTGCGCGTCCCACCTCAGCTGCCTGGGACCCCTCTCTTCTTCTCTGGGCAAGGCCGCCCTCGTAGCGCCTGGAAGGCTCCCCTTCGAAGCAGCCACCCGCCGCTCTGTAGCCTGCCTCCTTGCCGCTTTTCCCGAACCTTTCCAGGGCGACGGCTGGAAAGTTCCACATGTTCCTCGCCGGTCCTGGAGAGATGGAATTTCCCCAGCCAGGGACCGCCTGTCGCCGCTACAAACGGCCTTCGAAGGATGCCGAACAGCTGGAGAAGGTCGAGCCAGCCGCACCGGCTACTCCGGCTACTGCGGGGGTGGCACCTGCCCCCACGAGCCGCAACTACACGACCTGCGTCCCCTGGATGAGTGAGGAGGAGTCCTCCTCCCCAGCTAGTCACCGGAGGGTTTCCCAAAGGGACCAACGGTGGCTGGTGCCTCTCAATCTTGTACAGGTGGTCCTCGACTTAGAACAGTTCATTTAGTGACTGTCCGAAGTTACGACGCTGAAAAAGTGACTTATGACCATTTTTCACTCTTGTGACTGTTGCAGCATTCCCCAGGGTCACGTGATTTGACGTTCGGATGCTTGACAACTGACTCACAGTTATGACGGTTGCAGTGCCCCCCCCAGTCATGTTTGCGACCTTCTGACAATGGGGAAACCAGATTCGCTTAACAACCGCGCCACTAGTTTAAGAACTGCAGTGGTTCACTTTAACTCTAACGTGGCGGGAAAAGTCGTAAAATGGGGCAAAACTCACTTATCAGATTTCTCACTTAGCAACATACGTTTTAGGCTCAGTTGTGGTCATAAGCTGAGGACTGTCTGCATTTATCCCTCCTGCTCAGACATTTTATACAATGAGTCCTGAGTCCTCAGGGAGTAGGGCGGCATATAAGAGCACTAAATAAATAAAATAAATACATTTTCAGCAAGCAAGTGGGGCATGTATCTGCCCCCTCTCCCCACATTTTGAACTGGTCCGTGTGGAGTACAGCTCTTCCTGGTGGGGGGGGGGGATATTCTTTCCTGCTTCCTGTTTTTTCTCTCTCTCTTCTTAGGTTTCTCTCCTCTCTTCCCTCTACCATCTCCCCCCCCCTTCGGTAGAACTTGAATTCAAGACCAAACTATTTTTTTTTCAAAAGGTTTTTATTTGTATGTCAATCAAAATCCCTCTATGAGGTATATGGGTGGTTCTAAATTAGATGAATAAATAATTTAAAAAACATAAAGATGGAAAGAAAGTCTGACTTGAGATTGTTATCGTAGAGCAGTGCCCAGTAATCTACATTTTGCACCTCCATTGCCTCTACCATAAAGCCATACAGCTGGTCTTCTGTCTCTGGAGCCGATGAAATTGATGAAGCCCACTTCTGTACCAGTTGAGAGCCTCCAGAATCCACATGCTTCAGAGGCTTGGAGTTGACTCATTGTAATCTTTTTTTTTTAAAGTACCAAATATACCTGTTTCACTGCATAAACAGAGATCAGTTCTTATACGTCTTCTAATTTTTCTATTGCTACACAACATAAGAGGAGTTGTCTTTAATTAGTCCAAAAAAATGATTACTAGCTGGGATTGATTTATTTATTTGTTGCATTTACTCATCACCTTTCTTCTAGGAGTTAAAAGTGGCACACAGAACACAGTTTCTTGCCATTTTCCCTGCAACAACCTTGTGAAGTAGGTTGGGCTGAAAGAACATGGCTGGATCATAATTACCCAGGGCTCCTGGGTAACTATGGATTTGTGGATTTGAACTCCAGCCTGTCTAGTCTCAGGGTAGAACTTTAACCAGGACATTACACTGGCAATCTTTTTGTCAGAGGTCATTTCCAGGTCTAAGCAAAAGGTGAGTTCAGAGCGGAAAAAGACCTATCTGGGTCACAAGGAAAACTTCTCACCTGGGCTGTAGAAAACCCATAACCTGCTTGATGGCAGCAAAGTGAATAACAGAGATACAGAATAACAGTTGGAAGGAACCTTGGAAGTCTTCTACTCCAACCTCCTGCTCTGGTAAAAAACCCTATACCCCTGATGGTGAACCTATGGCACACGTGCCGGAAGTAGCATGAAGAGCCATCTCTCTGGGCATGGGAGCTGCCGTCCGTTGCTCTTCCAGGTTCTGGCGCACTGCCCAGCTGGTCTTCTTGTGCGCGGGAGCACTGGAAACTGAAAGAGCAGCCGCCGGTGCGCATGTGCGTGCCAGGAAGATGATATTCTGGTTTCCGGCACACGCATGGTCTTCCACCTGGTCTTCCACCTGGTCTTCCTGTTTCTGGCACTCGTGTGCGCGTGAAGACCATGTGGCCTTCTGGAACCTGGAAGAGCAATGGGCAATGGCTCGCATGCCCAAAGACGCGGAGAGGGGATCCTGGCGGTCACTTCCTAGGGGAGCAGAGCTGGCGGCCAAGATGGGAGGGCCGGGGCTTCCCTCCCTTCCCGCCCAAGTGGGCTTCTTGCATGGCCCCAGCCCTCCAGCACCAAAGCACATCCATGGTCTGGAATGCCTGGCCAGCTCAGGGGCAGCGGGGCAGCGTTTGCTTAGCTCCTGTGCAGCCCCGCCGCCCCAGAAGAGCAGCAGCAGCGGCAGCCGCAGGGCGAGGGGCAGGAACAACTGGCCGGCCCCCACAGACACTCCCCCACCGGCGAGCTGGGCCCTCGGCGGCGTTTCCATGCGTGAGGAGCTGTGTTCTCCTCTGGCCCTCCTGGGGCAGCTCACCTTCCCAATGGCGGCTCCTCTTCCTGGCTGCTCCAGCATCCTGGCCAGAAGCAGCAGCGCGAGAACCACCCTTGCCCCTCACCTCCGCCAGCGGCAGGAGCAGCGGCCAGGGCAGCCAGCTGCCCAGCCAGCAAATGCTGCCCTGCTGCCCTATGTGCCCAAGCCGGCCAAGTGTTACAGACCGCAGATGCACGTCGGGCTGGAGGGCTGGGGCCTTGGTGCCAAAAAGGTTTGCCAACACTGCCCTATACCATTTTGGACAAATAATTGTCCAATCTCTTCTTTAAAACTTCCAGTGTTGGAACATTTACAACTTCTGGAGGCAAGTTGTTCCACTGATTAATTGTTTTGTCAGGAAATTTCTTCTTAATTCTAGGCTGCTTCTTTCCTTGATGAGTTTCCATCCATTGCTTCTCGTCCTGCCTTCATGTGCTTTGGAGAATAGGTTGAATCCTTTGTGGCAGCCCCTTAGATATTGGAACATTGCTAAGTGTTGCCATGTTCCCTCATATTCTTCCTTTAGTCAATTCTTCCTTCCTTCTGTGCAGATGTCTGCTATAGCTTTTTTGGAGTCCCTGGCTTGGCTACAACCGTTTGTCTGAAACATTTGGACAACCACTAAACATGGAACCAAAAGATTACTGGAAACATGATGGCTTTACTGCCATCTGGTCATAAAGATGTTTGAAGCCTAGAGATGGTGGCCCTATTCTGCACCACAAGAGCTATTGAACACATTGGGAAGGGTTAGGATCTCTCTGCACCATTTCCTGCAGCTTTTGTTGATGGGATTGGAGGGGGAAATCTTAACTTCTTTCCAAATCACTTGACCGTATTTTATAGACTGGCTGGTAAAGAATCATAGCCAAACACTTTTTTTATTTAGGTGTTTTATTAAAGCTTTCAAATCTCTGAAAAAAGGTGGCATGTAGGTGCAAATAATGACAATAGGTCGATGGGGAAGGGGAAAAAATATAGTACTAATGGTATTGTGCTTATATTTAATCTATTGCTTGTATGATTGTATATGTGTATTAACATTTATACCATATTCCAAATGTTCATTGTTCTTTTAACAACTGTATACAGCATGCAATATTACATATTATGTACTTATACAATAAACTATTTATCCATTTGAGCAAAAGCAAAATAGGGAAAACAAGATTTAGCTAACTTCCTTTTCTCTTGCTTACAGTTTCTTCTTCCTTTTCTGCATAACCTGAAAAAAGATTTGTGTGACGGGCATGTCTGTTCAGATGCCAAGTGAACAAAGTCTAATAGTGCTTTCAGCATTTTGTTGCAATACACCTTTCAAACTTTCAATATTCTTTATAAAATAGGAGGAAGAAAATAATTGATGTGCTATAAGAACGGGGAATCCCCTCTGAGCCCCAGGAAATATGGAAATAATAATAATGATCTGGTTTGATGTAAGGCAGCTTTAAGTAAACTATGATTTTTGGGGGGCAGGGATCATAGGTAATTAGGAAAACACCTGTGTAGCAGTCAGAAAACTCTGGCAAATCGATCCCAGCTGAAGAAAAAAGCTGGTGCTACGCAATGTTGGAAATACTGAATTAGATGCCAGAAAAATCTGATTTCTTGCAAGCCAACCTCCGGATTTTTATGAAGGCGTGTTACTCCCACAGCTCAGTAAAGTGTTCAAGAAGATGAAATACATGAACCCTTCTGAATCATGCACAAAAGCTCCTGTCTACCAGTAGGAGATACATCAGAAATGTATTTCCCTCAGACACGCTACTCGGGGACTGTCGAGCTAGAGAGTTCAGGCTGTCCTCGCTTGAAGGCCAAGAGGTGACAGGGTTATCAGTAACTCAGGGCACAGGCCCTCTCCCTAGGAAACCCATTTGTGTACATGTATGCCCTCATTGTGGGAGTTATCAAAGATACGGGCATCAATGAGTTACCAGAAAAACTGGCTTCTCCGCATAGCTAGAGGGAGGCTGGTGAATAAGTTTTTCTCAAGTAGCGTCCTTAATCCACTTCTGATCTCTGCTGGGAAGTTGCCTAGCCTGTGGCTTAGTTTTCACCTGAACCTGAACTCCTGCCTCCCCACAGCCACGAGGTCAGGCCTGGATAAAAAACAATACATTTCTTTCTGTCCTGCAGGTGGTCCTGCTCTGAGGTAAAGGAGCCCCCTGCTTCCTTTCCATATACCGTATTTTTTGAAGTATAAGACACACCTTTTTGCCCCCCAAAAGAGGGTGGAAATGTTGGTGCGTCTTATACACCGGGTTCTCTGCCCGGTTGCTGGGTGGGCATGGCCATGGTGGGTGTGGCCTAGTCGGCCTCCTGCACCACAGTGGGGGGGGGGCATTTTTGCCGTCTCCAGGCTCCGGAGGCTTTCCTCGAGCCTCTGGGAGGGCGAAAATGGCCTCCCCAGGCTCCGGAAGCCCTTCCCGAACTTCCGATAGGCCCGTTTTTCGCCCTCCCCGAGCCTTCATGCACACCCTGCACTTACCTGCATCCAAAAGGCCATGTGGGGACTCCTGGGAGGGGAAGGGGGTCCAGCCAGGAGTGGGATTTGGGGGTTCTCCGAACTGCACAGAATCTTAGCTACAAGTTCTCCCAAACCGCTGCGAACCCCCACCAACCCACCACTGAATTTAGCATGTCAGAAAGCAGCTACTCAGTCTCCACTGGCTTGGTTAACGGTATTATACAATTAATCTCTTCTTCAAGCTATTCATGATCCCACTTTTTCTTCACATAATATTTATTCAATCGGTCTGACAGTTTCTATACAGTTCCTATCTCAATCCAATTGGGTGATGAACGATGTCACAGCACTGTATCACACAGCAACTGTTCCAGTGGTGGGTTCCTGCCGGAGCTGTCTAGTATATAGTTCCGGTAGGGAGCGGCCAATTGTGCAATTTGCACATGACCGCACCGGAGCCGTCTTTGCCGGTCTATTGGCGTGTCGCCATCTTTTTCTGAGAATTTTTGTGCGATTTTGCTTCTGCGCATGCAGAAATCTCACGAGGGGACGCGCGTGTGTGTGATTTCGGTGTGATTTTGCTTCTGCACATGCGTGGAAGCAAAATCTCGCTGAAATCTCATGCACGCGTCCCCTCATGAGATTTCGGTGACATTTTGCTTCTGCGCATGTGCAGAAGCAAAATTGCACGAGGGGGGGCACACGCGTAGCAAGCGTACGCACACCCAAAACGTTGAGATGCACGAGTAGCGCACTGGCATGGGTAAGTGAGCAACTTACTAATAATAATAATAATAAGAGCCGAGGTGGCGCAGCGGTTAGAGGCAGTACTGCAGGTCACTTTAGCTGACTGATTCGCAGGTCAGCGGTTCAAATCTCACCGGCTCAAGGTTGACTCAGCCTTCCATCCTTCCGAGGTAGGTAAAATGAGGACCCAGATTGTTGGGGGCAATATAAGTAATATACATTGCTTACTGGTGTAAACCGCTTAGATGCTTGCACTGTGAGGCGGTATATAAATCTCACAAAATAAATAAATAAATAAATAAATAACTTGCCCCTGAACTGTACTACTGCAAACTTTGAGAAATAGTGTGAAGCACAGCCTAAAATGTATTTATTAAAGTAAATAATATAGTAACTGTATGTTTCTTGCCTAGCTATAATCATAATTAAATCACTATTTTCCTTCATGGTGAGCAAGTCATGCAAATCATTTTGTCAGTCAGAGTAACACTGACCTTGAGAACCCTGTAGTACAGTGGTTCCCAACCTGAGGGTCGGGACCCCTTTGGGGGTCGAATGACCATTTCCCAGGGGTCGCCCCGGCATCCTCAGCTCCCCCCCCCCCACTGCCACAAGCCTGGCCATATCGGCTCAACTCACCCGAGCCCTCCGATTGGTCAGGAGAGGTGCCATTCGGTGAGAGGCGTTTGTGACGCCTGGTGGTCGAGCTTTAATGGCATCAGCTAAGGGGTGGGGCGTCGCAAGATTGCGCGCTGGAGAGTACAAGGCGGTGCTTAAGACATCTGTGGCCGCCCCTGTCTCCTGCTCGCAGCTGCAATTTCTTCCCACTGGTGTTGAAGGGAAAGGGAGTCACGGGAGGGAACGGCCAGCCAACGACCACTTAAGTTTCACAGCGCATGATGGTGGGAAGGAGGACAGCTGGGTCGGAATCGTCTGTCTGCCCTCTCGCCCTCGGCTGGCGCGGAGACCCAGCGAACAAAGAGGCAAACAGGGAGGGAGGGAAGAGAGAGACTGAGAGATATTAGCGCAGGGCTAGCCTGATCATACAACCTTGGTGCTGAGGGCGCCAACACCGGGGGCAGGAGGAGCTAAGCCGGAGGGAACTGGAGAAGCAGGTGGTGCCAGAGCATGGTCCATCACCGCCGCCCTGCTCCATATGATCAGGCTAGCCCTGTAGTAATATCTCTCAGTCTCTCTTTTCCCTCTCTCCCTGTTTGCCTCTTTGTTCGCTGGGTCTCCAAAATAATTTTATGGTTGGGGGTCACCACAACATGAGGAACTATATTAAGGGGTTGCGGCATTAGAAAGGTTGGGAACCACTGCTGTAGTAGGACAGAAGTACTCATGGTGCTGCATATTTTTCAATAAATCCTCTCAGCTATATGCAATAAGTGCACTTCTGCTAAAATATACTTGTGGATTTGTGTGTGTGTGTGTGTGTGTTTGTTTGTTTGTACATTACTATTTCTCTTAAATCTCCTCTCACAAATGTATTTCCTTCCCTTGGTTTTGTGATGGGTCTTTCAAACCATCACTCTATCTATGACAGTGGTGAAATCCAAATTTTTTTACTGCCGGTTCTGTGGGCGTGGCTTGGTAGACATGGTGTGGCTTGGTGGGCATGGCTTGGTGGGTGTGGCAGGGGAAGGATACTGCAAAATCCCCATTCCCACCCCACTCTGGGGCCAGCCAGAGGTGATATTTGCTGGTTCTCTGATTACTCGAAATTTCCGCTACCGGTTCTCCAGAACCTGTTAGAACCTGCTGGATTTCATCCCTGATTATGATCTGCAAAGTACAAGGTGCTTCCCATCTCAGGACTTTCAATTTTGGGATGCTGACCGGACATAATCAATTAATCAGTCAAATACAGGTAGACCTTGATTGCGACCACAATGGAGCCCATAAATGGAATTTATGTGGCTAAGTGAGAAATTTGTTAAGTGAGTTTTGCCCTATGTGTTGACTTTTCTTGCCACCTTTGTTAAGTGAATCACTGCAGTTGTTAAATTGTTAAGCGAACCTGGCTTTCCCATTGACTTTGTTTGTCAGAAGGTCACAAAAGGTGATCACACAGTGACCCCAGGACACTGCAACCGTCATAAATATGAACCAGTTGTTAAGCATCCAAATGTAAATCACATGACCATGGGGATGCTGCCATGGTCACAAGTGAAAAATGGTCATAAGTCACTTTTTTCACTGTCATAACTTTGAATGGTCGCTAAATGAACTGTTGTAAGTCGAGGGCTACCTTTTATATTCATTCTCAAAAGTTAGGGTAGGGGAAAGTGGAAGTATTTAATGACTTTGAAGTTACAATGACATTAAAAAAGTGACTTACAACTGGTCCTTGTGCATCCCCAAAGTCAGGTTATCAAAGTTCAGGGCCTTGGCCATTGGCATGTATTGAGAACAGCTAGGATCTTGGGATCTTGGGATCAGGTGATCACCATTTGCGACCTTCCCAGCTGGCTTCCAACAAGCAAAGTCAATGGGGGAAGCCACATTCACTTAACATCCATGCAATTCACTTAACAACTGCACAGATTCACTTAACTGTGGCAAATAAGGCCGTATAGTGGAGTGCAATTTACTTAACAATGGAAACATCTGCTCCAATTGTGGTCATAAGTTGAGGACTATATGTATGGTAAAGAGGAGAACAGCCAGCAAAAGGTGAGTGGACAGTTGTAGAAGCAATGGGGTAGGGAAACTGGCAAGGCAAGTCATGGTCACATGATATCTTGCTTAACAACCACAGTGATTCACTTAATGACCTCAGAGAGAAAAAAGGTCACAGTCACATGACACTTCACTTAATAACTGCACCCCTTAACAATTTTCCAATCCCAATTTTGGTCGTAAGTCAAGGACTACCTGTAATAAAGTTTCTTCTGAGTGAATTGTGATAGGGTCAGACAACATTTAAAGTGTTTATTTCCAAAGTATCCTTTTTTAAAATATAAATGTTGAATTGCAATCTCAGATATAAATGAGTCACTGAGGTAAATTTCGGCCCACTGTGTTGAATCTGATATGGCAGAGGAAACAAGAACTACCACTCAAAACAAATGGCCCCCTTGAGGCCTCCCTGAGCCCACAGTGCCCAACACACCTATTTTGTATTGTTCTGTTACGCACCATAGAGCTCACACAAGCCTTTGTATGAAGGAGAGAAGGTGACAGAGTGAGTGACATGTTCTTCCACTGTGTCCCTGTTTACTAAGCCATTGTGTACCTTCAAGAGTCTCCTTTGACAGCCTCCAAGGCAACAGTTCTCAAGTTCTGCTATGACTTGTATGTCACCAACCCAAAGCTCTCTGTGAGCTTCAGATCAAAAATGATGGTTCAGTGCAGTCTCCGCCAAAGACTTCTTAGTGTTCCTTTGCCATCACTGACGGTACAGCCTCATCTTTCCTGCCTTTAGGTATGCACTGATCAAAAGTAGAGTCTAGCAGAGAAAGGTGTGTGGTGTGTGGTGTGTGTGTGTGTGTGTGTGTGTGTGTGTGTGTGTGTGTGTGTGTGTGTGTGTGTGTGCTAGATACAGATACAGATTAACAGAGTTGGTCATCTTGTAGGTCATCTAGTCCAACCCCCCCACCCAGCAGACCCTACACCATTTTTGACAGATGGCAGTCCAGTCTCTTCTTGAAAGCTTCCAGTGATGAAGCTCCCACAACTTCTGAAGACAAAGCTGTTCCATTGGTTGATTGCTCTCACTGTCAGAAAATTTCTCCTTATTTCCAGGCTGAATCTCTCCTTGTTCAGTTTCCATCCATTATTCCTTGTCTGGCCTTCAGGTGCTTTGGAAAATAGCTTGACCCTCTCCTCTCTGTGGCAGCCCCTCAAATATTGGAACACTGCTATCATGTCTCCCCTGGTCCTTCTGTGTTGTGTCTAGCATTTGTAGATTTCCCTAGCATTGTATGCCACAAACTAAATAATAAATAATTTCCCACATATTATTACAATATTGCAAGTCTGAATGTGTTTCCCTTCCTTCCTCTCTTATCTTCACATGAATTAAGAGGTGGGACATGCACTGCGGAGATGGTTTTCATGAATCACTTTCTTGGCCTGGCCTCAAACCTCCTCCGTTTGATCATTACTCTCTGGTAATGGATCTTCGCTCTGTCCTTCAAGACCATCCTCTATGTTTCAGTGGTGGGTTTCTACCGGTGCGGTCCACTCTATAGCCTGGGCACCGCCATTAAAAAACAATTTATTTATTTTTAATTTTTTTCTGTGTGTGTGTGTGTGTGTGTGTGTGTGTGTGGTATGTAAGGATTTCAGATCCTTCATACTGGGAACCTGGAAGGAAATGCTCATGAGATCCTGGGGTCCACCTGAAAAGAAGACACCCCTAATTTGCTTTACACTGTGTTGCCATACAATTTCACTGGCTTCATTCTATCATTTGTGCCCTGAATCCCAAGAAAAGGGTGTGCTATTTACAAGAGTCATCCGGACATTTTCATTAAAAGATGCAGAAAAGGGAAATGGAAAAAACAGTCTTCGAACTGCAAACTTTCACAGCTGTTGAGCCACCTCCCCCCCCCCCCCCCGGGGACAGGCAATGTTTGGTCTACCAGAATCTGTAGGGATGGTGCCGCGAAGAATTTCAGTTGCTAAATTCTGTGGCTGACTGCTGCATTAAAGCAGGATTTGCTTAATTGAAATTTCACCCAGGAAAGGAAGCCAAGCCTTCTTTACGGAGTCAAAAAATAAAAAATAAAAAATACAATTGTATCTGAAATACAATCAGACAATGGTATTACAACAGTAGTAGTACTGTATTAACTTGGTGTCTACCAACATTCATAGCACACCCACTGAATGAGGCCTACTACCCCAGATATGATCCCTCACATCTCCTGCAAACATCAAGACCTCTTTTCATGTAAAGCATGTTGCAGTAATGCCTTTGGGAAGTGACCAAGGCATGAGTGACCATAAGCAGAACCTTCCAGTCCAGGAATGGGCTCACTTAGCACACAACACAAAATTGTGCATAGGCCCTCCTGGCCACAGTTACATCTGTTCCTTGAGAATGAGCCATGTGTCCAGGAACGCCCAAATTGAATGCAGGTTGTATGGAGGTGGGTGGGTGGTAGTGCAACCCCATCCAGAACAAATGATGGAAAATTCCCAGAACCAGAGGGACCTAATATCCAGAATCAGTCTTGCTAGAGTTGATCCAAAGTCCCAAAGGTGCTTTTTTCAAGAGGCAACTGGACGTTCTGGTTTTTCTTTGAAGACGTTTCGCTTCTCATCCAAGAAGCTTCTTCAGCTCTGAGCTCTGAGCTGAAGACATTTCTTGTATGAGAAGCGAAACGTCTTCAAAGAAAAAACAGAACGTCCAGTTGCCTCTTGAAAAAACCACCTTTGGGACAACCATGACCTGGATGACTGAGAATCTCCAGAGACAGTTGATCTGAAGCCTATTGTTCTCCATTCTAACCCCACAGCCTCCAGACACTGAGAGAAAACCTCCATGGCATCACTTGGGGGACAAGGGGGTAAAAGGTAGAGAGGTAACGGTGCACATCATTAGCATACTGATGATATTTCACTCCACACTGCAAGATGACCTCACCCAAATGATGTGGATGTTAAACAGGAGCAGGCAGAGTAAAAACCTCTGTGGAACCCCACACAATAGAAACTGAACTCTCGCTTCCCACCGATCAACACCAGTTGGAACCAGCCGGGAAGCAAGAGGATAACTGACACAACACAGTGCTACCAACTCCCAGAGTAAATCCAGAAGGGTACCATAATTGATGGTATCAGAAGCTGCTGCCAGATCAAGAAGAGCAAGGATGGATAAACCACCCCCATCCCACTCCTGCCAGAAGACATTGACAAGGGTTATTGGTGCTGTTTTGATCCCATGTCCATGTCTAAAACCTGACAGAAAGGAGTCCAGAGAGTCTGTGTTTTCCATTCTCTGGAGCTGCTGTGTGACCACCTTCTCTACGACCTTCTGTTTTTAGGGAAATTGGATGAAATGTTGTAGGAAGTTAGCACCCATCCCCTCCTAGAAAAAAATGAAATATTCTAGGAAATATTGAAAAAGGAAAGAATATGTTTCCCTGAATGAGGAAAGGAGAAATGTTTAAATACAAAGCAGCTTTCTGCAGCTCCCTGCCCCCACCCTTTGCCAATGGGCCATTAAGGACTGGGCCCAGCTCACACATACCTCCCACCTAGCCTGGAGTCTTCTATATAACAAAGAACCATAATAGGAATCCCAAAGCCTTTTCATTACACCACATGGGACCTGGGAAGATTATATCAGTCAAGCCTAGTACTTGGGACAGCCCACAAGAGTTGCCCCAGCATGCCCCTGGGGGTCTGACAGCCAATGGAATTCATTTCTATATAGGAACAGGAAACAGTTAGGGAGGGGCCCAAGAGAGAGTATAAAGCAAGGAACTCAGCATCTCTTCTTCCCTTTTTTTTCTCTTCACCCACATCTGGAAGCATGTAATCTACCTTTTCTGTACAGGGGCCTATGCCATGTGCTCCTGTCCACCATATTAAACCTTCTTTCCAAGCAACTTTCATGAATTCAGTGTCTTTTTCCCCACTTGGAACTGAACCCAGAAGGATATTCCTTACAACAATGTGTTCGGTACAGTTAGGTTTACCAATAGCTTCTTTACCCACTTTAAAAGATGATTGAAAGTTAGGGTGAAGCTAGCAACTGGAATGCAACACTGGAATAAAACATCAAGAACATGGTTCCCTGAGATCAGTCTCCCCATCTCCCCACATACCTCCCTATCCGTCACCACAGAGATATTCTGGCTTGCCCGAGGCCTCCAGAAATCCCGTTCTCCCCCAACCAATATCAGCTGGCCCCCAATCAGAGGCCCATCATCCCACAAAAATCACAAACCAAACACACCTAGGTGCTATCTGGATTCAGGGCAGTTCTGCTCCCACACTCAGCACTCCCAGTTATCCCAATCAGCACCCATTGCAATCAAACACCCACTCTCTGCCAAACAACCTGGACAGGTGAGGATACTAATTTCTCCATCTAACTTGAGGATAATCTAAATTGCTGCTCCACTCCAGGTTCTCATCCAGGAGAGGCCAGACAGCCTCCTACAGTTAAGGAGGAATTACTGTACCTTCTACAAATCCAACCCTCATAAGATGCTCAGTCCATATCACACCAGGGATGGGTTCTAACTTACCTCGCTGCCAGTTCGCTTCGTCCCGCGCCACGTGGGTGCACGCTCATTGCACACCGCATGACCGTGCCATGCAACCATGCCATGCAAGCACGTGTGTGCTTCACACACGCACACATGCACAGTGCCGAAAAGCAAGCTTCTGCACATAAGCCAAAAACAAGATGGTGGCGCCTACATTGCCGCCATTAGAGCCAGTTCAGGGGCGTGGCCATCTGGCGATTGCTCCCGGTTTTGCGAGCTGGGGGGAATTCCCGCTACCGGTTCTATAGAACCGGTCCGAACCCGGAGCAACCCACCTCTGTATCACACCAACTACAGTCCACCAATCTGATGGACTGATCTGGGTTAATATTAAAATGTATTTACTTTAGTCAGTTTTAAGGCCACCACTCATGGAGCAATGCTGGGTGTCTTGTATTTGTTAGGATTTTTTTTAAAATCAGTGTATGAAATAACAGATTCATAAAAACGTACAGAATCAGAGATAATTAAATCTAAGAACACATCCAGGCAAGTTCAAACAACATCCTGGCCCAAGTGCCGGAGGGGGTGGGGAATCAGGTGTTCAAGGCCCCATCAAAGGCCATCAACATCTCTGAATTAGACAGAAGATGAATCTAGGCATGAAATATTTTTTATCAGATTTGGATGAAAACTTACAATAGGGAGAGAGATGAAAACCTATTCAATGTTTCCATTATCAGCAACATCTCTTTGTTGAATGGCCACTCTTAATAATTATTTTTCATTGTTTAAAGGAGAAGGCAATTTTCTCAAGGTAATTTACAATAACGTAATTGTCACTAACTATTCTTTGTGTTTAACGTCCCTGTTTATTTTCATATTGACTCAGCATACATTGTTTTATACTGGTTGACTTAGTTCGTACAACATGCTGTGTACTGAATTATCCCATTTTCTGGGCCAGAATATATTGAAATATAAGCTAGGAAACCTGTAAGCATTCCACCACACACTGAGCTACACCTAACCATATTTTACATGTGCAATTGCAATTATTTGTTTTTAATTGATTTGTTTACATTTATCCCCTGCTAACTAATTAACTCTGTTGGCTGAGTTAGCAGAATATACCCAACCATAAACTAGCCAACTAGATGGGTTCACATAGCATGCTTGGCCCAATCCAGTCACAATTATGGCCAATTGAAACCATCAATTGAGTCAGACTATGGGTTTAGCTAGCCTAGGATTGCCAATGTCAGATTCCTCTTGACTGTTTCAAACTTGGCTGAAGTTCTCCGAACACTTAGCATAACACAGCTATAAAAATGTTATATTGTCTGTTAAGAATGAAGCTATTTTAAACAGTTGACAACCTTATGGCAGTTACAGCTGCAGTATCATACCAGCTTAAGTTTAAATTCAGGACTTTGTCCTAAGTGTTGGTTTTACACTTCCTCTGTTTTGTGCTAGATGTCTGTTATTTATATTCTTAGCGTTCTTTTCCTGGGAAATTAGCTCCAATATATCTCCTACAGCAGGGGTGTCAAACTCGATTTCATTGAGGGCCACATCAGGGTTGTGTTTGACCTCGGGAGCGGGGTGGGCGTGGCCATCTTGACGTCACTCATGTCAGAGGCGCCTGTGGTGGCCCGAGCACTCTGCCAGTGAAAATGGGCTCCTGATCTGAATTTTCAGCTGCGACGGTCTCCTGCAACCCTCTGCCAGTGAAAACGGAGCTTGGGACGGCCCTCCCAAGCTCCATTTTCACTGGCAGAGGCACCGCAGGCCGGTCCTTTGCTGTTTCCAGGATGGCCCCGCGTGCCAGATCTAAGCACCCCACACGCCAGATCTGGCACATGGGCCTTGAGTTTGACACCCTTGTCCTACAGTCATCACCGACTAGCAGGGGCTCCCTAGAGTTTTACAGTGCTGCTTTTTCCAGGTAACACAAAGGGAGTGGACCTATAGTCGTTTGCTTTCAAATCATGTGTTTTTTCACTGAGCTATATAACAGCCCCTAACTATGAACATATGTAAATGATGCATTTCATATATTAAGGAAGTGAGTTATGATCTGGTTCAAGTCAAACAGGCTAATCTTTAAAGTTCAACAATACTTATTTTAGTCTTTGTGCAATTATTTATCTTGGCTGCGGTTGCTCGTAAACCAAGGGTGCACATTGGCTATGTTCCCACAACTGATTAACCTAAGCCAATTAAAGACCTACTATAACTACATTCCTGCTTGGATAACATGAATTTTTCATATTTCTTTCTCCCTCTCTCAGCCTAGGAGGTTGGATAAACCCGATCATATTGGCCAGGGGTGGGTTCCGGTTTGTTTTGCTGCCGGTTCGCTTAGGGACACGCTTCGTGCACACGCACCCATGTGCAGTACTTAAAAAAAACAGGCGCCGTCGGTTTTAGCGACCCAGGCCGCAAAGTTACTACCGGTTCTATAGAACTGGTCTGAACTGATAGGAATGCACCGCTGATATTGGCTAATTTAAGTGGGATATATCACTGAACCTCGCCGAATGGAATAATTCAATATCCAGGTGAAGTGAGTTATATGGGTTCAGTTTCTGAGTCATTACAATCTCAATGTATGAGAGAGTTTCCCTATCCTAGAGTGGTTCTGAGGTCCAGCATCATGATTCCAGCTTGAGCAAGCAAGGACCATGACCTGGTTGGCTGAGGAATTCTGGGAGTTGAAGTCCAGAAGTCTTAAAGTTGCTAAGGTTGGAGACCCCTGACCTGGTAGGTTCCTCTACCATTGCATGAGAAAGTGAACCACTCTTTAAAAGACCACTCTCCAATGGCTGCTGAGTGACAGGCTGGTTGAATCCATGATTGGCTGACTCAGCAAGAACCATTGTTACATTGCTAGAGGACAAGGTGATGAGCTATAAAAACATTATTTGCTATCTTGGGGCTGGTCCAGACATCATAAGGGGCCCAAGGACGGGTAAGTTCAGAAAAAATTGGGACATCTCAAGAGCTGCTCGGTGACCTTAGCTGAATATCTGACGTTTGGCTCTTGCTGCATTCAATAGCCTGAGCAATCCCAGCATTGTGGGACTGAATTGGTCTCAACAGGCATAATTCTCCTGGTTGGACCATTCTTCAGAGTAGAGGAAATCTGCGGAGGATCTCATCCTGGCTCTAAGGTCTTTTTCACTGTCAGATAGTTGATTAATTGTCCATCTTTGGGAAGCCACAGCTCCTTTTAGGAACAATGGTTCTGATTAACATTTCAAAAGTTATGTGTGTGAGTTGGATTAGGGTTGATTGGGTTGATATGAATGTAATGTGTTATAGATAAAAATTGAAGGAATGAGTGAGTCCGGGGCTGGGATCCTGCCCCCCTCTGCTGAGTGTGGAAACAGAAGCGGAGGGGTGTGTGGGACCAACCCCGGGCCCAGTATGAGTGGAGTGTATGGCCTGCCGGGAGAACGGAGGACCAGCGGGGGAGGGGAGGGGATCTCTGGGGGTAGTGGGAGTAGGAGCATTACGGTCATAACAGGGAGGGGTAGGTATGGCGGGAGCAGAGGGGTAGGCCGCTCTCGGGGAACGAGGATTCGCTGTTTACAAGCGATTCCTTGTTCTGGCCCCTCTGATATGGTTCCATCTAGCTCAGCCCAAGTACCTGGTAACCAGGGATGTCAGGGCCCCGGGCTCAAGCTGCTGCTGTTGAATGCCAGGTCGATTATGAACAAGGCCCCCCTTGTACGGGATCTAATCCTGGAAGAGGGGGCTGACCTGGCATGTATTACTGAAACCTGGCTGGGTCAGGAGGGGGGGGTCCCCCTCTCCGAAATGTGCCCGGACGGGTTTTCAGTCCAGCATCAGCCGCGACCCCAGGGAAGGGGTGGAGGAGTGGCTATTATAGCTCGCCAGAACCTTTGCCCTCGAAGGAGCCCTGCCCCGGAGATTGTTGGGTGTGAGACGCTCCTTCTGAAGTTGGACTTAGGGGTTCAGGTGGGCCTTTTGTTAACGTACCTGCCTCCTAGCTGCGTTACAAAGGCCCTGCCTGTTCTGCTTGAGGCGGTTGCGGGGCTGGCGATTGAGTTCCCCAGGTTGATGGTGCTGGGGGACTTTAATCTGCCATCGCCCGGCGAAGCCTCAGGGGCAGTCCAGGAGTTCATGGCTTCCATGACAACCATGGACCTGACGCAAGTAGTTCAGGGTCCGACTCATGAGGGAGGTCACACGCTTGACCTTGTGTTTCTCTCGGGGCAGTGGAGAGATGATCTGAGGCTGAGGGGTTTAGTCACAGTACCCTTGTCGTGGTCAGATCATTTCCTTCTGAGGATGGATTTCATGGCACCACTCCTCCACCGCAAGGAGGCGGGACCGACTAAGTGGTTCCGCCCCAGGCGCCTAATGGAGCCCGAGGGATTCCAGAGGGAGCTTGGGGAAATACCTGAATCCCTGGTACACAACTCGTCCGAGGACCTTGTAGCCACCTGGAATCGGGTGGCAGCGGGGGCCTTGGATCGGATTGCGCCTTTGCGGCCTCTCCGTGGTAGCGGATCCAGGAGGGCCCCTTGGTTTACTGAGGAACTCCGGGAGATGAAGCGCCATAAGAGACGCCTAGAGCGACGATGGAGATCTAGTAAAGCTGAGTCTGACCGGACACTTTTAAGAACTTTCATTAAGTCTTACTTAGTGGCGATAAGGGCGGCAAAATGTTCGCATTTTTCCGCCCTTATTGCGTCCGCTGACTCCCGCCCAGCCGCCCTGTTTAGGGTGACCCGCTCCCTCCTAGCCAAGGAGGGTGGCGAAGATCCCTTGCAGGGCAGAGCTGAGGAATTTTCTCGGTTTCTGGCGGATAAAGTCACTCAGATTCGGACAGACCTGGACTCCGATTGGGCAGTACAGGCCGAGGTGACAGGGGCAGGTCTTAGTCCTGTTATATGGGAGGAGTTTGAACCGGTGACTCCTGATGATGTAGACAAGGCCATAGGAGCGATGAGTTCCGCCACTTGTTTATTGGACCCGTGTCCATCCTGGTTGGTTTCGGCCACCAGGGAGGTTTCACGCGGCTGGCTCCAGGCGTTGGTCAACGCTTCTCTGAGAGAGGGGTCCGTCCCGCGGCCCTTAAAAGTCGCGGTGGTGAGGCCCCTCCTCAAGAAGCCTTCCCTGGACCCAGCGGATTTAAAGAACTTCCGTCCGGTCTCCAACCTTCCCTTCGCGGGGAAGGTTGTAGAGAAAGTGGTGGCACTCCAACTCCTACGGCTGTTGGATGACACTGATTTTCTGGATCCCTTTCAATCGGGTTTCAGGCGCGGCTACAGTACGGAAACGGCTTTGGTCACTCTGATGGATGACCTCTGGCGAGTCCGGGATGGGGGTCATTCCTCCATCCTGGTGCTACTTGACCTCTCAGCGGCTTTCGATACCATTGACCATGGTATCCTTCTGCGTCGTCTCGGCGAGGTGGGAGTGGGCGGCACTGTGTTACAGTGGTTCTCCTCCTACCTCTCTGACAGGACGCAGTCGGTGTTGACAGGGGGGCAGATGTCGAGCCCTAGGCCCCTACTTTGTGGGGTGCCGCAGGGCTCGGTCCTCTCGCCCATCCTGTTTAACATCTACATGAAACCACTGGGTGAGATCATCCGACGACACGGGGTGAGGTATCAGCAATATGCTGATGATACCCAGTTGTACATCTCCACCCCGTCTCAATTCAGGGAAGCCGTCGACGTAATGTGCCGCTGCCTGGACGATGTTAGGGTCTGGATGGGGAAGAACCGGCTAAAGCTCAACCCTGACAAGACCGAGTGGCTGTGGATATTGCCTCCCAAGGATTATGTCAATTGTCCCTCCTTGGTTCTTGGGGGAGAGAAATTAACTCCCTCAGAACGGGTTCGCAATTTGGGTGTCCTCCTAGACCCACAGCTAAAATTGGAGCAACATCTTTCAGCTGTGGCTAGGGGGACCTTTGCACAGGTTCGCCTAGTGCACCAATTGCGACCCTTCTTGGAGAGGGAGGCGCTACTCACAGTCACCCACGCCCTTATCACCTCCCGGCTGGATTACTGCAATGCGCTCTACATGGGGCTACCCTTGAAGAGTATCCGGAGACTACAATTGGTGCAAAATGCAGCTGCTCGTGCCGTGGTGGGTGTGCCCAGGTACACCCATGTAACACCTGTCCTCCGGCAGCTGCATTGGTTGCCCATTAGTCTCCGGATCCAATTTAAGGTGTTGGTCGTTACCTTTAAAGCCCTACATGGCTCAGGGCCAGGTTACCTTCGGGACCGCATCCTGCCGCATACCTCCCTACGACCAGTTAGGTCCCACAGAGTGGGTCTTCTCCAGGTCCCATCAACCAAACAATGTCGGTTGGCGGGGCCTAGGGGGAGAGCCTTCTCTGTGGGAGCTCCCTCCCTATGGAACCAACTTCCTCCGGAGATCAGAGCCATCCCCACCCTGCTGGCCTTCCGGAAAGCAATAAAAACGTGGCTCTTCCGGCAGGCGGGGTGAAAGTGAGACCGAGCATATTATCTCTGGGTCTCCCCCCTTGTTATGAATGTTGGAGATTTTCTTTTTAATTTTTCTATATCTTTTTAACTGTGATGTTTTTATTGTAATAGATTTGGATATGTTGTGAGCCGCCCAGAGTCCCCCGGGAGTTGGGCGGCATACAAATCTATTAAATTAAATTAAATTAAAAGGGAGGGCAAGGGACTGAACAGCCACAGCAAAAATCCAGAGAGCTTTCTGGCATTCTAAAAGCCAATAGATTTATCAGGGTAGATCTGCACAAGCTTCAAATCTGTCTGTTATGAAATATAAGAATGATATTGCTTTGTATGTTGGGGATATACGTGCCATATCTCAGGAAGTCAGCCCTGGCAGTCAGAAGATGCCTCTTCTATTTCTTAGAGCCTTTCTTTGGTATAAAGGTAGTCCTTGACTTACAAGCATTTGTTTAGCAACCTTCCAAAGTTAAAACAGCTCTGAAAATGTGACTGGTCCTTCTACTTCTGGCCATTGTGGCATCCCCATGGTCATGGGATGAACCAGTTCTTGCATGTATGACCACTGCAGCAGGGGTGGGTTGCTCACGCACCTCTCCATGTTTCGTGCGTGCACACGCTCGCTACGCACGTGCAACCCTCGTGCGATTTTGCTTCCTCACATGCACGGAAGCAAAATCTCGCCAAAATCTCGCACGCACGCACGTCCCCTCACAAGATTTTGGCAAGATTTTGCTTCCGCGCATGTGCAGAAGCAAAAAAGCCCAAAAATTCTTTTAAAAAGATGGCGACATGCGCGACGGACTGGTGAAGATGGCACCAGAGTCGTCGCACGCAAATTGAGCAATCGGACGCCCCCTACCGGTGCGGCAGAGTCGACCGCACCGGGAGGAACCCACCCCTGCACTGCAGCATTCCTGTGGTCATATGTTCAAAATTCAGATACTGGGCAAGCTGCATGTACAGGTAGTCCTCAACTTATGACCCACAATTAAGCCCAAAATTTATATTGCTAAGTGAGAAGAAATTTATTAAGTGAGTTTTGCCCCATTTTACGACTTTTCTCGCCACATTTGTTAAGTGAATCACTGCAGTTCCTAAATTAGTGACGATTGCTAAGTGATTTTGCTTGTTAGAAGGTCGCAAAGGATGACATGACGCTGCAACTGTCATAAATGTGAGTCTGTTGTCAAGCATGCGAATGTAAATCATGTGTCTATGGGGATGCTGCAACAGTCGTAAGAGTGAAAAATGGTCATAACTGACTTTGTTCAGTGTCGTCGTAACTTCGAACAGTCACTAACTGAATGGTTGTAAGTCGAGGACTACCTGTATTTAGGACAGAGGCAGCATCCTGCAATCAGGTGATCACCACTTGAAAGCTTCTCAGCTAGCTTCCGACAAATGAAATCAATGGAGGAAGCGGAACTCTCTTAACAATCCCGTGATTCACTTAACAACCATAGTGATTTGCTTTAACAACGTAGCCCCAAAAAGGTTGTAAAATCATTTGTGAATCACTCAACAACTGCCTTGCTCAGCAACAGAAATTCTGAGCCCAATTGTCATCCTAAGGAGCTGCAGAGGCAGTGGTTAAGAGTGCAGTACTGCAGGATACTTCTGCTGCCTGCCGGCTGCCTGCAATTTGGCAGTTCGAATCTCACCAGGCTCAAGGTTGACTCGGCCTTCCATCCTTCCGAGGTGGGTTAAAATGAGGACCCAAAATTGTTGGGGGCAATATGCTGACTCTGTAAACCGCTTAGAGAGGGCTGTAAAGCGGTATATAAGTCTAAGTGCTATTGCTATTGCTAAGTCAAGGGCTACCTGCAGGTTCTTAATATCACTTGGCTTTTTCCCCGAGAGTGGGAGCCTACCCTTCCTCTTGTTAGCAAAACATATTCTCCTCATTGTGGGGAGCAGGAAGGATGAGAATATTTTGAGGAGGCTGACTGACTATTGAATAGCCACTGGGTGTTTTCCTTCCTATTAAGAATTAGAACCCACCTACCTCTGGGAAATCTACCAAGGAATGATCAAGGCTGAGAGATAAACATCCACCATTAAACTTACATCCAATGGGGTATGGTGATTTAAGAAGGAAAACAACTTGCTTCATCGATGTAACACTACTTCCATCTTGGAGGACAATTTGGCCAGCATTACATAACCAAAGCAAAACATTGTTAGTTGCCAGGCACTGTTGTATCAATAGAAACTGCATATAAGGAAAATCTTCTAGAATACCGTAGTATTTCTCAGCTCAGCAACTTTTAAGATGTGTGGACTTCATGCCGCTGACTAGGGAATTCTAGGAGTTGAAGTCCACACATCTTAAAAGTTGCTGAGCTAAGAAACACCAGTCTAGATGAGTAACCCTTAGGAATCTTGCCATTTTAAACGAAACGCACACCGGTCTTGCAAGCCAAAGTGCTGGGTAAGGCTTGACCTTACACTTAGCAACCCTGGGAAAATGACGGGTGGTATTTTCCCCTCACCTTCCCATTACACACATAGAAGCAAAGGACTGCACTAGGGTTTTCAGCTTCAAAAAGCAGTAGCCTAGTTTGGTGGCCCAAGACAGGCCAAAAATGCCTGTCCTCTTCCGAGAGAGGGGGCTGGGTAGGCCTCACGAGAGGAATGTTTTAGCCAGTCTGTCCCATCACCTGCTGCGTGAGGTACTTTCCCTGCTGTAACCTGAGAAACAGATCTAGAGAGTTGGACTCTGGGCCTTGGTGATGGGATAGATAGGAAGGTTAAAAAGAGGAGCTCTGCTGCCCTCTAGTGGCTTCTCAAGTTTGAAAGAGTATTTTTCAAATATTTTCACAAAGATAAAAATCTCATCACTTTGTTGATCCCGCTGAGCTGCGGGCGTTTGGAGATCTGGCGGGACGGCGGAGGGGAGGGGAGGGCTCCCGGGAGGGGGCTCCCAAGTGTTCTGTCTCTGAAGGAAAAAGAAATCCTGGCTGTTCGTCCAGTTTCTTTTGCAGCAGCAAAAGGGATGTGCTACAGGCAGCCAGATGTTTTCAGTTTCGTTTCCGCCGATCCAGATTGCAGAAATGAAAGTGAAAGATGGAAGGAGTCCGAGCGGAGAAATGGAAGAGGAGAGACGCATCTGCAAGAACTGGTAGGAAAGCCTCAAATGCTAATCTCAACTTCTCACATAGGCATCTGCAAATTGTGCTTTGTTTCTGCAAAGGTAGAATAGAATAGAATTCTTTATTGGCCAAGTGTGATTGGACACACAAGGAATTTGTCTTTGGTGCATATGCTCTCAGTGTACATAAAAGAAAAGATACATTTGTCAAGAATGGTTGTCATAGGGTTCAAGTAAGCAATCAGGAAACAATCAATATTAATATAAATCATAAGGATACTAGCAACAAGTTACAGTCATACAGTCATAAGTGGGAGGAGATGGGTGATAGGAACGATGAGAAAAACTAATAGTAATAGTAATGCAGCCTAGTGAATAATTTGACAGTGGTGAGGGAATTATTTGTTTAGCAGAGTGATGGCGTTCTGGAAAAAACTGTACTTGTGTCTAGTTGTCTTGGTGTGCAGTGCTCTATAGCAACGTTTTGAGGGTAGGAGTTGAAGCAATTTATGTCCAGGATGTGAGGAGTCAGTAAATATTTTCAGGGCCCTCTTTTTGACTGGTGCAGTGTACAGGTCCTCAATGGAAGGCAGGTTGGCAGCAATTGTTTTTTCTGCAGTTCTGATTATCCTCTGAAGTCTGTGTCTGTCTGGTAGTTTCTGTCTGTTCCAGAATCTGCTGGGTGGCAGGCTGGAGAGAGGAGAAAGCTTTTGGAAGTTGGGCAGGAGTGATATGGGAAGCCCAGCCACTAAGCTCTAGCCCAGTATCTCTCAATTTCAGCAAGGGGCGTGCATAAGCGCACCATTGTGCCTACTGTCCCTGTCCTACTGTCCTATTGCCTAATTTACCTGCACCTACTTTGCTAATGTTTATGTTTATACCAATACCTACTATCTTGTACATGTTTGACAAACAAATAAATAAATAAAAATAAAATAAACTTTAAGATATGTGGACTTCAACTCCTAGAATTCCCTAGCCAGCCGTATACAGATAGTCCTTGACTGATGACCATAATAGAGCACATCATTTATGTTGCTAAGTGAAACATTTGTTAAGTCTGTTTGCTCCAGTTTACAATCTTTCTTGACGTAGTTGATAAGTGAATCATTGCAGTTGTTAAGTTAGTAACATGGTTATTAAGTGAATCTGGCTTCCTCCTTGACTTTGCTTGTCAGAAGGTCGTAAAAGCCGATCACGTGACCCCGGGGCACTGCAACCGTCATAAATATGAACCAGTTGCCAAGCATCCCAAGTCACATGACCAAAAGGATGCTGCAATGGCCATAAACGTGAAAATCAGTTAGAAGTCACTTTTTTCCAGTGCTGTTGTAACTTTGAATGGTCAGTAAATGAACTGTTGTAAATCAAGGACTTCCTGTATTTTTCTCTACAGCTTCAGCTGGATCTGGTCCATTTTCAAATTTTATTTATTTTTTACTTTTGCTGGTGATGCATAATACCAAATACCCCATTCTGTTCAGTTTTTCAAGAATTAGCAAGTCCCAAGCCTGTGCATATGTAATTTATTTCCAACATTCCATTGGGTTGCGAGGAGTAAAAAGAAGAATCGGTCTATTTATATCAATATTTTTACCAAAACGTTTCAGACCTATTGATGACCCTGCTAATGGCCATTATTTTCCTTCTCGTCCTAGCAAGAGGGATGTAGCTGCAGTGAACTTCTCTCTCCATGAAGCTCATTGCATGCGGTTTCTTGCTGTCTGCCCCAAGTGTGAGGAACTGGTTGCTTCAAAGGACATGAAAGAGCATCTTGCCAAGGCCCACCAACAGGTAGGTAGGATCTTTTGCTTTGCTAACCTTTGACAGGAGGCAATCCATGGGCTGCTGTATCTAAGGTACAACAGGAACATGGTATGATGAGAGTTTGTGTTTATGTTACATGCCGGTTGCCAAGCCGCCTGAATTTTGATCAGTGGGGATGCTGAGACAGTTGTGTAAGGACCAGTTGTAAGTGATCTTTTTCAGGGCTGTTGCAGAGGTGGGTTCCTCCCAGTTCAGACCGGTTCTATGGAACCGGTAGTAACTTGGCGGCCTGGGTCGCTAGAACTGGCAGTGACCCAGGCCTGCCACACCCCCGAAGTGGCTCTTGGTGGCGCCATAGGTGGCGCCATCTTGTTTTTTGCTTCTGTGCATGTGCAGAAGCTGGGTTTTCAGCACTGCGTATGCACGCAAAATGCGCATGTCCCCCGCGCAGCGTGTAAAGGAGCAAACCAGCAACAAGAACCCACCCCTGGGCTGTTGTAACTTTGAACGGTTGCTAAACAAATGGTTATGTCAAGTATCTGCATGTGAAACAGCTTAGAGTTTTGCATTTTGGGGGGGGGGGATGCTGGGCCACCGTTTCCCCAATGAAAGGAAGAGTTCTTTCTATGCAACTTTTGAGCTTCGGGTCCTGTAACAGCAGGACTGGCTTGGTAGATTTACACTCTAACCTCCACTTCCTCCATATCAGGGGTGGGTTCTTACCAGTGCGGTCCAGTGCGCAACTCCGGTAGGGACCCGCCGATTACGCAATTTGCGCGTGACTGCTCCGGTACCGTCTTCACCGGACAGTCGCGCGCGTCGCCATCTTTTTTAAAGATTTTTTTTTGCTTTTTTGCACGGAAGTAAAATCTCACCAAAATCTCATGAGTGAACGCGCGTGCGCGTGATTTTGGCAACATTTTGCTTCCGCACATGCGCAGAAGCAAAATCTCGCTGAAATTGCACGCGCACGTCCCCTTGTGAGATTTTGGCAAGATTTTGCGCATGCGCAGAAGCAAAATGTCACCGAAATCTCCGCAAGAGGGCGCGCACACATAGCGCACACGCGTGCACGAATCATGGAGATGCACGCGCAGTGCACCAGTATCAGTAAGTAAGCAACCCGCCCCTGCTCCACATGTCACCCTGTAACAGTTTTGTCAGGTTTGCTCTTGACTTCCCACTGAACGAACATCGACACTGGTTAACTATTGGAATAATTTCTTTTGTGGGTGTGGGTGGAGTAATGGACTATCACTGCTGCAGGTTTTGCAGAATTCGAGGTGGGAAGGAGATTTTCACACTCCTTGTTCTGAGCACCAGATGTGCAGAAATGAATACAATGATGGATAGTCTCTGAAAGCTTGTGGAGGGGAGACAATGTTGAAATGGACATAATTTTCTATAGATGCATATTTGCAATGGCTTATTAACATTGAGGTTGACCCAGAAAATCAATAGATGATTGACTGGAGCACACTCACCTGGCCCTATTCTTCCTAAATCCCGTCTAGAAGGAAAGCTCTTCACCTTTCATTTATAAAGGTAAGTTGACTAAAATTAACCTTCCTATACCTTGACTTTCCATGATTATCTCCAAAATATGCATACCCATCCATTGATGAGCTGTAACATTGCAAGCAACCACTGAAAAGATTTTACCAAACAAGACGTCCTCTTTGGCAATAGCAATAGCACTTAGACTTATATACCGCTTCATAGTGCTTTACAGCCCTCTCTAAGCGGTTTACAGAGTTCAGCATATTGCCCCCAACAATCTGGATCCGCAAAACCACGACATCTCTGGAGCAGATCAGTGCTGTGTCTTGCCTTCCTGGCTTCCAGTGGGTGATTGTGTCTTTGGGTAAAGCAAGTGGTTGCCTGTTTTCCATCCTCCCTTTCTCTCTTCCAGGTTAGATGCACGCTCTGTCACCAGATGATGCAACAGTACCTGCTGGAGTACCATGAGGTAAGGCTGGCATCTGTCCCTGTCTTTGCACAAGGTTTGTGGGATGGGTACAGGTCCCTGTTTTCCGTTCTCACCTGTGCTGGGTGAACAGCATCTTCCTTGAATTCACTTATGACGTGCGGACTGACATGAGCGGAAAATAGTCATTGCAATATCTCATTTTCACAATGGAAACAAAATGCCATAAAGCTCTTATGACTTAGCACCTAGGTAACTTCAGAACTACCTTCTCCAGTAAGAATCAACCTTCCCAGGAATTTGCTTGTAGTAGCAATTTGGGAAGGACTGAGACCAGAAATGCTCCTTCTGAGTGGTAGCTCTCTTCTTTGAAACGGTTTCATTCTGGAACAAGAACGGCCCTATTTGGAGTAGCCTCCTGGAAGACAGTCCAGAAGGTTTGGGGATTGAAGTGAGATGTCATTAATAGTAACTGTGATATTGTCTTGTGCCCTGGAAGTTTTAAATGATGCAGTTGTGTTAACGCTGTAAATGCCAAGAGATGGGCGGTCCATAAATGTAATAAAAAATGAAGTAAATAGGCGAGAGGCTGTTTCTGTTCTCTGATGGGGGTCTGATGGGGGTCCATTTAGTTTATTACGGAGGCTTGTTACTTGGTGCGACAGCATTTGCACATGCCTAGTACAGTTTAGTGTTACTCACAGAAAGCAACTGAGAATATAGCAGCCTAGAGAGTTTTTGTAGGCTGGCATTTTGTGGGAATTTGTCTCTTTGGTCAGCCTCTGCAATTAGAAAATGCCGGGCGGAAGTTTAAAACTTCTGTGCGGTGTTCTCTCATTATGTGCGTGGCCATGCGGCCGCGCACCTTGGAACAGTAGCTACAACTGGTACAGAACACAGCAGCACGGACAGTTCTGGAGGCCCCTTGAATGGCATATAATTTGGGGATATACTCTCTAGAGACAAGCAAGATGGTTTTTTTGAGTATTATACTGCTACAGTGCTGTTATGCGAGCTATAATGCTGTATTGCGAGCTGCACTTACTACTAGCTTGCTTCCGGGTGCAATTCAAGGTGTTGGTCATTACCTTTAAAACCCCTTATGACCTGGATCCAGAGTATCTGAGGGACCATTTGATCCCGATGGAATTAGCCTGCCCCACTCATTCCAATGGAAATGGCTTACTTTGGATCCCGTTGGACAAAAGGTTTTGGCTGGCAGGGTCCAGGAGAAGAGCCTTTTCTGCTGTGGCCTCCCATTGTCTGGAAAAGTCTTTTGCTGGAAATTAGGTCCAGCCCCATATTCCTAGCCTTCCAGAAGAGTCTAAAAACTTTGCTCTGCGCTTGGCCTGGGCCCCCAACATGGGCCTTCTATGTTGGGGGTGGCTTACCAGGTAAACGTCTATGGAGATTCTCAGTCATCCAGGTCATGGTTGTCCCAAATGTGCTTTTTCAAAAAGGCAACTGGACTTTTTGGTTTTTATTTGAAGACGTTTTGCTTCTCATCCAAGAAGCTTCTTCAGCTCTGGCTAGATGGTGGGGAATGGAAAGAAGTATAAATCCTTCCATTTCCCCACCATTCAGTCAGAGCTGAAGAAGCTTTTTGGATGAGAAGAAAAAACAAAAAGTCCAGTTGCCTCTTGGAAAAACACCTTTTGGAGTTACTAGGTAGAAAAAAATCTCCACCCGTCAGACTGCCCATCATCTTGGTTTTAAGCTTTTCTATTCAATCTTTTCAATTTAATTTTAACCATTTTCTAGTATTTTTTAATATTCTATTACATTCTGAGCCATCCGGAGTCCTTGTATCAGTGAGATGGGCAGCAAAGAAATTAAACAAATAAGGAAAATATTTGGTGGAAAATATACCCTGTTGTGAAGATGCCAACTACCCCCCCTGAAAAATATAAGCAAGCAGTTTCTTGTTAAATGGTATGGGAAACTCTGTAACAGTGTGAATTGTATGTAATGGAACAAACTACCGTACTTTTAAAAGTTCTGGTAGGATATTATAACTGTATCCTGCACTGCAAAACTTGCATTCTGTTTGTGGCTAGATTAGATTACCTATTAGATATTTTTGACTATATTATTTATATAATTTAACTATGCAGTCAAACTAACTCCTGCACAAGAAAATGATTGCATTAGAAATGGTTCTAGCCTGGCCTTTTCTTTTCCAATGTGTGGTAATACCTTTGAGTGGACAATTTCAATTTTGTGAGTCCCACAAGTCCCCCTTGTGCTGCTGTAAGTGGTAATATGTAGATATGATACCAGTTCCTAAAGGTTTCTTGTTCTGAACTATAGCAGTATAATACTCAAAAAACCATCTTGCTTGTCTCTAGAGAGCATATCCCCAAATTATATTGGTGTTGGCAAGAGCTAAAATTGATTTACTGTGTTTGAAAAACAACAACACTAAGATCAATAGAAGATTGATTGTGTCTAGCAAGAATTGAAAGAAAACAGAGCTTTAACCAAAGAATGGCCTAGCCATGGCTACCCAGCCACAAAACCATTCTCTCTCTGTCTCTCTCCCCCACTCTCTCTCCCCCTCCCTCCACCCTCCCTTTCTGTATCTCTGTGTCTCTCTCTGTCCCTCTCCCTATCTTCCCCTCTCCCCCCCTCTCCCTCTGTGTCTCTCTATCCCTCTTTATCTCTCTCTATCCCCCTCTCCCTGTCGTCCCCTCTCTCTCCCCCACTCTGTGTATCACTGTGTGTGTGTCTCTGTCTCTCTCACCCCCTCTGTGTATAGAATAGAATAGAATAGAATAGAATAGAATTCTTTATTGGCCAAGTGTGATTGGACACACAAGGAATTTGTCTTTGGTGTATATGCTCTCAGTGTACATAAAAGAAAAGATACATTTGTCAAGAATCATGAGGTACAACACTTAGTGATTGTCATAGGGTACAAATAAGCAATTAGGATCACAGTATCACTCTGTGTGTCTCTATGTCTCTCTCTCACCCCGTGTATCACTCTGTGTGTGTGTGTCTCTATGTCTCTCTCCCCCCCCTCTCTCCGGTGACCATCCTCCCCCCCCTCCTTCTCCTTCTGGTGTGAAGGCAGGTACAGGGCCGCTTCGCTCCTGCACTCTCCAGTGACCCTCCTCCCTCTCCTCCTCTCTTGAACCCCTGGCTGGCTGTGGAGAGACCCTCCTCAAGCGAGCGCCAAAGCGCAGGAAAGGCGCATGTGGAGTGGATGCAATAGCATGCGGCTTCTCTCTTGCACTAAGGCTCCAGCCATTGCCTTGCCGTGTCATCCTCCACCCCCAGCAGCTCTTCTGCCAAAGACCCTCCTTAAGCGAGCGGCCGCCCACCTCGCGTGCGCTTTTCCTGCGCTTTGGCGTTCGCTTGAGGAGGGTCTCCCCACACGTGTGCACGCTCCCGGCTCAACCACAGCCAGCCAGGGGGTCACAAGAGGAGTAGGGTCACCGGAGAGTGCAGGAGTGAAGCGTTCCTGTACCTGCCTTCGCGCCACATTTGCGTGTAAGGCAGCCTTCACTTCCTGCCGCTTCGGGCTGGAGTTCGCACCTTACGCGCTTGGCCAAAGAGCTACTGGGGGTGGGGGATGACATGGCAAGGTGATAGCTGGAGCCTTAATGCAGGAGAGAAGCCGCGTCCTGTTAAAACCCTCCTTAAGCGAGCGGCCACCCACCTTGTGTGTGCCTTTCCTGCGCTTTGGCGCTCGCTTGAGGAGGGTCTCCCTGTGCGTGCACACGCTCTCGGCTCAGCCACAGCCGGCCAGAGGGTCACAAGAGGAGGAGGGGGAGGAGGAGGGTCACCCAAAGGGAAGCCTCCGCTGCAGCTGGCGATT
This sequence comes from Diadophis punctatus similis, assembly GCA_023053685.1. Classification (NCBI taxonomy): domain Eukaryota; kingdom Metazoa; phylum Chordata; class Lepidosauria; order Squamata; family Dipsadidae; genus Diadophis; species Diadophis punctatus. Next base: position 24,999,758 of record JALIGW010000001.1, read on the forward strand.
GTTCCTCAGCCAGCCCGGATTTCCAAAATATCCAAAAAATTAAAAAAAGGAGCGAGGGGCAGGGCCAACCAGTGATGGGACAGGGAGCCACAGCAGAGGGCCCAAATAGCTGCATGCGGCTCCGGAGCTGTGGGTTGCCGACACCCGGTATAGTGGTTGAGGGACCAGGGTAGAAAATGGGGGACCATGAGTTCTTGTCCCACCTTAGGCACAAAAGCCCACCGGGTGACTTTCGGCCGGTCACTCTCAGCCCAAACTACCTCACAGGGTGGTTGCTGTGGGGAAAATAGGAGGAGAAAGGAATATAATGCATGCTCATTGCCCTGAGTTATTGTAACAGTAATAAAGGTGGGATAAAAATATATGACTTTTTGTAGACTCGGGTTTCTGCAATGTACAAGACATCATATAAGGCAAGATGTCACCCACACCTCCTGTGCTCCATAGCTAATTCCGACTATCCAAGGGTCCTTCTGCAAGCTCTGAGGCCTTAAACACAACTGCAGAAACTGAACTTCATTCTTCCCACCCCTGCAGGCCAAAGAATGCCAAGAGCGCTCAGTTAAATGCCACTTCTGCGAGCTGGAGCTGCCATTCCATAAGCTGCAATCTCACCTGGATGCGTGTGGCAGCCGCACCACCATGTGTTGGGATTGTGGCAAATACGTCATGCACAAAGCCCAAGAGGGGCACAAGCTCACCTGCCAAACAGGCAACAGGCTGAGGGCCCCTGGTGAGTTTCACACACCTCTAGGTATCTTTGCTAGCTTTGTCCATTCTCCCTCCCCATCAATGCCCTTTTGCTATGCAACCTGAGAATTGATGGAGATTGCCCCATCTATTTGCACCTAGGAGCTGTGTCTAGTTTTCCCCAGGCCTGTGATTAGTGAAATGAAAGATCAAAATGATTTTCCCTTTCCCTTCTCTCTTTCTCTCTTCTGACTTCCTCTCTTCAAAATGTACCATATTTTTCGGAGTATAAGACGCATCTTTTTCCTCCCTAAAAGAGGCTGAAAATTTGGGTGCCTCCGAATGTAGCTTTTTCGAAGCTTTTTCCCCCAGCCCTGACGAGGCTTCCTACTCCCTCCGAAGTAGTTTTTTACCAGCCCTAAGTTTTTGCAGGCTTGTTTTCATTCCTACACCCTTCGAAGAATTTTTTTTCAGTCCTAACCAGGGGATAAAATAATGTGCTGAAGCTGAACAGACTAAGGACGCTAGCCAGATGAAAACCTGGTAGGTAGATTTCCCCCCCTATTTTCCTCCCCCAAAACTAAGGTGTGTCTTATACTCTGAAAAATATGGTAGTTTAGACTGAAGTCAGTCATTCCTATCCTCATGTATTTCTGAATCTAGCTTTTACCTCAGATATAATGAACATCTGTTAGCATTTGCTAACAGCTGCGCTAAGCCTATAATCTGTATCCAAAGTGTCACATAATAAACATAGTCTTTCTTTTTTTAAAAAAGGGACACATGACATTGTTGCTCAGAACTCATTCAGCACTCTCCTCATGTTTGAAAGCACAGCCTCTAACATGGGTTCCTGCTGAATTCAAGCCACCAACAGGAACCTATGTTTTTCGATTTACCATAGATCCTGGTTTGCTCTGACAGTTCACAGGAAGAATTGTCTCCATTAGTAAATAAATGCTGATAATCACTCAATCAAATAAATAAGCTTGTTCTCTGTTCTTAGCCTAGACATTTAGCAATTGGAAGGGGGCAGAATAAAAACTAAGATCCCCAGGAATGCCACATTCCTTCCTGGAAACTAGAATGAGGATTAAGGAAATTATAAGTATTTAGGAAAGGCTGAAATGAGGTAGAATAATTTATAGCTCAGAATATCCTACCACATACCTCCCAGTGACCTGTAAGATCCCACAGGGTTGGTCTTCTTCGGGTCCGTCAGCTAAACAGTGTCGGCTGGCGGGCCTGCGGGGGAGAGCCTTCTCTTTGGTGGCCCCAGCTCTCTGGAACCAGCTACCTCCTGAGATCTGTACTACCCCCACCTTACTGGCCTTCTGGAAAGTCGTAAAGACCTGGCTTTTCTGACAGGCCTGGGCCATTGACCTTGTTGGGATGACCAACAAGGTTGACCCATGAATGTATGGATGGCTGAAAGTATTTTTTAATTGAAGATGTGTTTTTTAATTTGTTTTTAGATGTTTTATATCAATTATGTTTGTTTTTATTGTACGCTGCCCAGAGTCCCTAGGGAGTTGGGCGGCATAGAAATTTAATAAATAAATAAATAAACAAGCAAGCAAACAAACAAATAAATAAATAAATAAATAAATCCAGGGTTGTCTGTAGCAAAGCAGGCCAAAGTCTAGCAATCCCTATCCATCATTGATGTCACTGCACAACCCCTTCCTTTCCATTCCTGTGTTGTGACACTGTTGCAGGGCATGGCTTGCACACTGGCATCACTTTGCATGCTCAGACTCCATGAAAGCACATCCTGTTCCTTGCTTAGGAGTGAAAGATAGTCCGGGCAGCTTGTTTTCTACTAGTAATTGCCAACTACAGTATTAACTGACCTCTTAGCACTGTTTTTTTGCCCTCCTTTACCTAGAATTATTTTTAAAAATTCTGGGAATCAAGTTGTGTTAACTGATTTGACTGGCTATAGTGCAGGTGCCCTATTAATAATTGCCTCGGCCTGTTGTGTGATGTTAATGCATTGATATGATTGTTTAGTGTTTTCTCTGTCTAGATGAAAATAATAGTCGATCAGGGATTTAACTTGCTTTGTGAGCATACTGTTGATTTTGCTAAAACTGGGATTGTGCAACCCATTTTTAAACCTCAGTATTTCCCAATTTATACTAGGAAACTTAAGAGAGGGACAAAATGAATGGATGGATGGATGGATTCGTTCATTCATTCATTCATTCATTCTCTTCTCTTGTTCAATCTGTGTCTAGGTGATTTTGGCCAATCAGAGGCTGTTGGAAGGGGCACAGACCAGTCTGAAATCTTTTTGCAGCTCCTTGATCAGAACGTTGGGACTGATTATTGTCTTCTACCTCTCACTTTTAGGTTCCAAAACAAATTTATGCCAGCAGTGTAACAATTGGTTTCCAGCAGATCAATATCTACGCCATCTGGTAAGAATTTTGGCCATCAAAAATTGGCCTTCTTGTAACAGTGGAAGTGGCCGCTGATCAAAAATCTGGAGATTTTGATAGTGATCGGTAGACTCACAAGAGACCAATATAGTTACTCCAAGCCTTGGCGGGTTCTTTTGTGTCATGGTTAGACTCGGGTGGGATTCTACCAGTTCAGACCGGTTCGGGCAAACCGGAGGCTCTTACGATCAGCTGGGAGCGAACCAGCTCGCTCCCATGATCAGGTGGGCCCGCCTGCCTGCTTTACTGACTTATATCTTCTCAGCTGATTCAAGCGGCAGAGCGGATTGCTGCGCCTCAGCTGTGTTTCTCCCCAGCAGTAATGCGGAAGGTAAGTTTTCATAAAACTGCACATGCACGCACAGCGCGCGTCAGGTGCATGTGCGCGCAAAGCGCGCGATCACCAAACCGGTTGTTAAACCGGTAGGATCCCACCACTGGTTAGAATGGAACTTCTTGTGGATAATAATTTATTTCTTGAGCTGCCAGTCACACTTTTGAACAGCTGATCTCTTTGTACCCAACCCAGTGGTGATAATTTTACTGCCAAAGAAGAACAGGCAATTTTATGAAAATACCAGCTATATTTTCATGTTAACTGTAGCAGTTAAAGCTGAAATAGCCGCATTTGCAGGATATGAAAGAAAAACAATGATTGGCTTTAACCTTGTTCAATTTTTTAATAGCCTAGCATCTTCAGTAAATTTAATTTATGGTTCATAATATAAGTGCCCAGTTAATGATTTCAAGAACTATGAATCTAAGATCTCTGAGGGAAATGAGTGGTTAAGAAGTGAAAAAAACAACCCAGTGGTGATAAAGTTACATTTGTTTTCAAAAGTGTTTAGGTCTATGTAGGTCTAGTTTGTCCTTTTCTGATTTTATCTGATTGATGATGTTTCCAATTGACTCAATTACTAAAGGTTTGTAGGGAGATTTCAAATTATTAAAAATTAAAATCAGAAAAACAAAAGACCACAATTTAAATAAACGTAAATGCAAACCTTTAGTCAAGCTGATTATAAAAGAACTTTAAAAACTAGAGAAAAAAGTTTGGGGCAGAGTGGGGGAAAAGCTTCCCTTCACCTTTTATCCCTACAATTGGAATATTGAAGTTTTGAACCCAGGACTGCCTGAATGCAGAGCTTTGGCCTTTGTTGTGGGTCAAGGCCAATTCTGGGGCTGGACATGAAGAAATCATCCTCACCAGAGGTGGGATTCACTTACATGTGCGTAATTTGCATGCTCACATTTGCAAACTGGTAGGGAAGGTAAGTGAATCCCACCTCTGTGCACATGCGCAGTGCTCGCGCATTACATCCAGGCGGGATGGCAGAGCCTCCCGCAGTCGCCGCTACCGGTTTGCCGGATCCGGAGAGAACCGGCTGAATCGCACTTCTGCTTCTCACCCAATTAGGTGAAAAGGAGGAAGATGTTTTACCAGAAAGCAAAATATTGTCTCTGTATCTTGTGGCAATTAATTTCTGGGTTATCCTGCTCACTTTTATGACAGCTACTCAACCTAGATTAACCAGGCCTCCTTTGAAACCTTTCCTTTATTCGTTCCCTCAGAACGAATGCAGTTCATCTCCCCAGCTCCTGGGGGCTCTCGCCACCCCTTCTGCCGCAAGATCCCGGTCTCCTCCATCTCTACAGAGCCTTCCAACTCCAGCTCCTCCTTCCCCTACTTGGAAGATGAAGGCCGAGAAGGATGTGCGGCCCAAGAGGAGGGACAGAGAACTGCCTTCTCTCGAAAAAATATCTCTGAAGTCTCCAAGAAGCAAAAAGGCATCCGGCTGCCAGGCCTTTGCCTCCATCCTGACCTCCACTGGGCCTCAGGCCCACAATGACATGTATGACCAGCTGGTGACATGTTCCCAGTGCAACATCCTCCTTCCGAGCCCAACCCTACAGAAGCATGAGGTGAGGAAGATGAAGCCTATGGGAATGTGGCAATAAGGGAGCCATTTACCTGTGTGTGTGTGTGTGTGTGTGTGTGTGTGTGTGTGTGTGTGTGTGTGTGTGTGTGTGCGCGCGCGCGCCTCCCTGGCATTTGCTGCTAAACCGCTGAAATCCTAGCCATAACAGGCTATTAACCTCTATATTTAGAAAATGGAGGGAGAAGAGAAATGTGGACCAAAAAAGATGATTCAAGTTCAGTGAGTTTTTTTGAAATTCAATTTCTCTACAATGCCTCTAAAAAGGGCATTTCAAAAAAAAGAGAGAGGCTGCAATAGCTGAAATGTCCTCAGGTCACGCATGAAATCCCGATTTCATTCCTATTTCAGAAAAAGTGCCAGCGGGCAGCTTCCCTACAAGCAATTCGACAGAACCCACAGTTTTTGGAAAAAGAAGGTACTGTTAGAATTTTTGGTTTGCTCCTTCCCTCCCTAGTAATTATTCAAACCACTTCAAGCTTTTTTTAAAAAAAACGGGGAACATCCTCATACAAATGTTGAAAGTATCTCCACCTGTTCAAAAAGGCTGCACTATTCCACTCAAGTACTTGCCATATTTCTGCACTGCTAGAGATTCAGAATGAGAACTCAGCATCTGATTCTCTATCCTGCCACCACTGGAACATCAACAGGGGTTAAATTAACATTGTAGGGAGTGATTTCCCCTTTGACTTTCATTTTAATTTCCCAATTGCTTCTAGTAACAATTTTAAAGAGAGATTCTTGGTAACTTCAGTGGGGGTGCAGTGGTTAGAATGTAGTATTGCAGGCTAATTCTGCTGACTGCCAGGAGTTCGATCCTGACTGGCTCAAGGTTGACTCAGTCTTCCATCTTTCTGAGGTCGGTAAAAATGAGGACCCAGATTGTTGGGGGCAATATGGTGATATTTGTAAACCACTCATAGAGTGCTGAAAACCACTATGGACAGGGGTGGGTTCCTTACCTTCGCCACCGGTTTGCATCGCGATGTTTCGCGTCCCCTCATGCGATTTGGCTTCCGCGCATGCTCAGAAGCAGGAATGAGCCCGAAACACAGCTGAGGAGCTGATCAGCTGTGCTTCGGGCGAAGAAATAAAGGTCAGAATTCACCTGCGGGTGGGCGGGAGGGCCCTTTTTCAAGCCGCGGAAGGGGAAAAATTCACACAAAATCCAAAAAAAAGATGGTGGTGCGCATGGACAGGCACCGACAGTGACATCACCAGCAGGTCGCTACCGGTTCGGGCGACCCGGTCCGAACCGGGAGGAACCCACCCCTGACTATGGAGCAATGTATAAGTTTAAGTGCTATTGCTATTCATGAATAGGTCCATAGAGTTGTTTTCCTCACAGCTACATACAAGTGGTTGCCAGAATTATTATTTTTTTACATTTCACAGTCCAGCATACAGATAGTCTTTGACTTACAACCTGTTGCTTAGCGACCAGTCAAAGTTATGAGGAACCCCCCCAAAGATACTTAGAACCCAGTTCCGAAATTCCAATGGCCTCCCCCCCCATGATCACATGACCACCTTTCCAGTGCTCAGCAACCAGCCCACATATATGGCTACTTGCAGACCGCAATTTACAACATTTTTGCATTTCCTTCTAGTTTTCAGCAAAAATGCACCATAGTAAACAATGGCTTTGCTTAATGACCATTTACTTAACAATCGCCACATTCCCTTAATAAGCACTGCAAGAAAACTATGTCTTGCGTCATATGGGTGACCCGAGTTATCACTGACATGACTTAACAACCATAATTGGCAGATTCAATTATGGTCATAAGTCGAGTATTACCTGTACAACACTAGTATTTCTTGGCAGTTTCCCCATCTAAGCACTAATCCGGTCTGGCCCTGTTCAGTCCAATCCTAATCAAAACCTTTATTAGAACAGAAAAATGCTAGCAATCAAAAGTTTTAGGGGCTGCCTGGTGTTTTTTTTTTTTTAAAGCAAACTCTATCAGCCAAAGTTAAAAGAACAATCCTGGTATCACTCAGGCAAAACCAAGAAAGCAACTCGTTTGTTTCTCCAGGAACAAGGAATTTAAAAAAGCGAATGGGGTTGCCGTATTGACTTCCGTCTCCAGCCTCTCAACAGGTGCCTTCCTTCTGTGCCTCTCCAGACCTCCATGTTCTCCTATGGAGCCAGCTTTGTCTCCTTCCAAATAAAGCAGCTGCTTGAAATATCTGTTTCATTCAGCAGTTTCTGGAGGCATATGGGCCACCCCTGGTCGCCCCCCCGTTTGAAAATGGCCCTGTGGTGGTGACAGGATGGAATTCATACTTAACTAAGCTCCTCATACAAAATACTTCCACTGGAGGCTCCAGTTGTAACAGGTGACAGGAGGGTACCCTGGGCTAATAAAACTAATCAAGGAGAGAAGCAACCTGGAATTAAGGAGAAACTTCCTAACAGTGAGGACAATTACCGTAATTTTCGGAGTATAAGACGCACCTTTTTCCCCAAAAAAAGAGGGTGAAAATCTGGGTGCGTCTTATACTCTGAATGTAGCCCTGCCCAGCCTCTCAAACGGAGGTTTCAGAGGCTGAAAAAAGCCTCTGAAACGGAGCTTCAGAAAAAAAAGCCTCTGAAATGGAGGTTTCAGAGGCAGAAAAAAAAACAAGGCGCAGAGCTCACAACCAATGACCGTTGCTAAAATTCACCTCTGGGAACAGCTGATTGGGGGTATTCTGGGAGGCCGATCCACCCATCAATCAGCTTTTTTCTTATTTTCCTCCCCGAAAACTAAGGTGCGTCTTATACTCCGGTGCATCTTATAGTCTGAAAAATACGGTAACCAGTGGAACATCTTGCCTTCAGAGGTTGTGGGTGCTCCATCACTGGAGGGCTTTAAGAAGAATCTGGACAGCCACTTGTCTGAAATCATATAGGGCAGTGATGGCGAACCTTTTTTGGTTCGCGTGCCAAAAGGGGGTGTGTGCGCGCGCTAGCAGGTGCACTCCCTCCCCCCACGCTGTCCCCTGCGCATGCACACACCCCCACCCCCGCGCAAAGGCCTTACTGAAGCCTGGGATGGTGAAAAATGGCAAAATGGGCAAACCGGAAGTTTGAAAAAACGCACTTCCGGTTTGCCCATTTTTCGCACTCCGGGGCTTCAGGAAGCTTCCCTGAACCCTCCAGGGTGCGAAAAATAGCCCAACAGCAAACCGGAAGTGTGTTTTTCCGAACGTCCGGTTTGCCCGTGGAGTTGACATAGGGCAACGCCTCGCGTGCCCTCTGATATGGCTCCGCGTGCCACCTGTGGCATGCGTGCCATAGGTTTGCCATCACTGATATAGGGTCTCCCTGCTTGAGCAGGGGGCTGGACTAGAAGACCCGAAGACCTCCAAAGTTTCTTCCAACTCTGTTATTCTGTTAAGTGAACAAATGGGGCAGGCTGCAGTGGTACCACCAACCTCAAGCACTGGTCTTAAATAAACATATAAACCGCAGAGGTTTATACCTTTAATGTGCATGCATTTGGAATACGAATTCGTGCATGGGGGGGGAGTTGTCCTAAGAGGCAAGGAGGAGATGATTCCCCTTCCCCTGAGATTTCCCCCCCTCCCCACCCCAAAGCTATTGTCCCCTGCTGCCCTCTGCCATGTATGTTCTCTTTCCCTGTTTTGTATTGCAGGAGAATCCGTGCAAAGCTCACGAGAAGGAAGTAGCTGGCAATGACCTTTCTCAGTGGCTGAACTGGCCCTTTTCGTTCCAGCAGGATCGGGTTCAGTAAAGTGCCTTGCAATACCCTGATCTTCCCTTTTAAGAATAAAAGAGCTACAGTTCACAACCAAGGCTGAGCATAAGCACCATTTGTGAGTTTACAACAAAGAGTCTTTGGAATGCAAAAGGATAGGTGAGGTTTGGCGCAGCTGAATGGCACATGCAAAAGAGGCTGGATCAGAGGCAAGTCTTGCATTTCTCTTCTCAAGGAAGAAGGATAAGCCTGTTGGTCTTTGAAGAGAAACTTGGCTGGCCTGGGAAGAAAATATGGGTTTGCTGGAACTCAGAACTTAAAATTATATATAGGTAGTCCTCAACTTACAACCATTTGCTTAATGTTCAAAGTTAGAACAGCACTGGAAAAAACGGACTTACAGTCCTCACACTTACGACTGTTGCAGCAACGCCACAGTCATGTGATCAAAATTCGGGCACTTGGCAACTGGCATGTATTTCCAACGGTGGCAGCATCCCAGGATCATGTGGTCTCCATTGGCAACTTTCCCAGCTGGCTTCCAACAAGCAAAGCCAACGGGGTAAGCCGAATTTGCTTAAAGAGTGCACGATTCACTTAACAACTGCAGTGATTCACTTCGTCACCGTGGGGGGGAAAGGGTCATAAAATCAGGTGTGACCCACTTAACGACTGCCTTGCCTTGTAACAAAAATTCTGGTCATTAGTTGAAGACTACCTGTATAAGCTACGGGAGTCATTGCCTACACAATATCCACGTTTTAAAAATTAGCCCACGTATTAGGAGTCACATAACGTTATGCAGAATTATGCAGGGGTCTTTGAGGAGGAGGGGGAGAGAAGAGTCAAGATGGCAGCTGTGATCATTCGGTTGAAGCCACCAACCTTTATGATCACTCCTGTGGATGGCCCTGGTATCCTTTTTTGATCTTGTGTCTCAGTGGATGAATGATTATGTGACCTATGGATGGGGCTGTCAATTAGTAATCAGGGTCAGGATTTTAGGGTGGGTCACTCTAGCCTCCATCTCATCCCAGTGGTGAAATCCACTTACCTTCCCTACTGTTTCGGAAGCGCGCATTTTGCACATGCACGTTCACTTTTTCCGTGTGGGCGCCACCATCACTCATGCTTTTTCATCCTTTGTGCATGCACAGAAGGCTTTGCGCATGCGCAGAGGGTTAAAAAAAAGAAAACAGTGACGTCCGGGGAGCTGGGCGGAGCCTCACACTGCCGCCCCTACCGGTTCTCCGAACCACCGGCGGCCACCGCTACCGGTACGCCCGCACCGGGCCGAACCGGTAGCATTTCACCCGTCTCATCCCCATTTTAGCCTATTCTAAAAGTTAACTTTTTAAATCTGTCTTCTGCCTGAAGAAGACAGAACATTTACAAATCCTGGGAAAGCAATGTGTTGAATCGGCACTCCCCTTAAGTTTTTAAACTCTGTCTGCCCTAAAGACACTAGTTCAAGTCCTACTTCTTTTCTTTCCAGTCATCACTTTCACCCTAGTCCTCTGTCACAGGGACCCTCCAAGAGCTTATGATGAAGTTGGGCTCTGAGGTTTCACTAATTTATTATCTGGTAGAAAGTTCAGGGCAGGTGTTCGGCTTCTATAGAAGATTTCTGAAAGTTCTAAGCCAACGTTTCAAGATCTACTCGTAGGGTCCAGCCAAGCAAAGATTCTGCCAGCCTCACGGATCAGAAATTATTGATGGAAATGGACTCTCTCATCTGCATGCAGAGCACTTCATCAATATAAAGGGTATTTGCTTTGACTTCAATCTCTTCCTCCAGGGAGAGCTGCTGGCGGTTTAGGCCTTTCAGTTCTATTTCAGCCTGAGCCAATGTGTCCATCAGCCTAAGGGAGGAACAGAAAAAAAGGTGAAGGCCACTACTTTCTAGAGCAGTGTTTCCCAACCTTGGCAACTTGAAGATATCTGGACTTCAACTCCCAGAATTCCCCAGCCAGCGAACGCTGGCTGGGGAATTCTGGGAGTTGAAGTCCAGATATCTTCAAGTTGCCAAGGTTGGGAAACACTGTTCTAGAGTTTGACAAGCATCTCCAGGGCTTCAGTCAAACAAATCATGACAATCTTCCAATTGTATGCTCTGGTCCGGCCCTGCTTCCACTTTAATATGTCACAAGAGATGGGTGTCCAACTCTAATCCTCAGAAAAGGAAGTAGGTTTAGTTTCCAAGAGATCCTGTCTCATTGGCACTAAATTATCTCCTGCAGGGAACTAACTCCCGTTGATTTCCTTTAACCTTGACTCTGAAGGGATGGAGTCTTTGGTATTTGCCTTGCTCTGTTGTCTGGGATTATTTTGGTCTGCAGCATCCAAGGAAGTAGATAGCTGCTGTCTCGGTTGTCTTTTGCTACCTTGGATCCTTGCCCTCCCAACTTGTAGGGAAAACAGGCAGAGGGGGTGACCATGTGGATCTAAACAATTGCTAATAACGCCTCATTGCAGAAGACGGAGCTTCTGGCAACCTTGAAAGAAGAAGTTCCTGAAGAGAGAATTTGTGGAGCCATCGGTGTTAGAAAACAACCAACCTTTAGGGAATGTACCCAATTGTACATTGCCACTTTGAACTGGGGAGTGGGAGAAATATTCTTTCCAGCTGTCTGGAAGCTATCTAGGTCTAAATGGTAAAGAACAGTCTGAAGCTGAATCGTGGCAATTTGTTGTCAATACACGAGGTGCCCTGTTGTCACCAAATTCCTCTGATGGACAGTCAGAATCTGTCAGGGAACATGTTCACAACTTAGGGGTGTAGGTTTGCCCAACAGGCCAAGCCACAAATATCTACTTTAACATTACCCAAGCTTGGCCCATTGGACAAATGCACCTGCGAAGTCTTTACCCAACATCACTACGAACGTAATACAAACAGAACTTTATGGTAATGAGTCTGCTCTTGTGTGCCACGTATTCCTGCTTGCCAGAATGGCAGGCAAGTGTCTCCCAACTCAGCTGTTAGAAACACCTGTTCAGTCTCAATCGGTCTCATTTGGATTGCTGGGATTCCTCATAGCATTGCTTGTGCATCTTAAGTTTCCATTTAGAGACAGAACTAGAAGCGTAAAGAGAAAAATCATTCCCTAGGACTCAGAATGCAATGCACTTTCCCAGAGTTTAATTCTGCTGTAGGTCATATGATGATACCTTAGAATCAAGACCATTTAAATTCTTTGTCCATAGAAGAGCCACCAACTGCTCTGATCTCCCCCATGAAGCAGCCCAGGGGTGGGCTCCTGGGGGTTCGGCAGAGTTTGGGCAATCCTCTAGCCAAGGATCGCCAGGGTTCAGCGAACCTCCAAATGCCACCCCTGGCTGTCCACGCCCATGCCCGCCCCACCCCTCCCACCCCTCCCCTCCCAGGAATCTCTACACGGCCCGTTCATCATTCCAGGTAACTGCAGAGGCCGCGCGGAGGATCTGGGAGGGCAAAAAACGGGCCTACCGGAGGTTCTGGAAGTCCGGAAATGGGCCTGTTTCCGGCCTCCGGAGGGCCTCCGGAGCCTGGGGGAAGCTGTTTTCGCCCTCCCGGAGGCTCGAAAAAAGCCTCCGGAGCCTGGGGAGGGCGAAAAACAGGCCTCCCGGAAGTCCGGAAACGGGCCTGTTTTTTGGGGGAAGTAGTTTTTGCCCTCCTAGAGGCTCGGGGAAAGCCTCTGGAGCCTGGGGAGGGCGAAAAATGCCCCCCTCTGACTGGTGCAGGCGGCTGACTAGGCCACGCCCACCATGGCCATGCCCACCCAGCAACGGGGCAGCGAACCCATTGCTAAAGGATCTGAAGCCCACCCCTGAAGCAGCCCCACCTTCACTTCTACTGGAGAGAAGTCACTACACAAATCCACTGAAATCTTTGACCAGAAGAGGGAGAATTTGGTCTAGAATTAAGGCAAATGACAGGCCAACAACCAAAGGATCAGTCACAAAATGAAATGCAATGATCCACCGCACGTACAGGTTTTGCAGAACAAGGATCTCACACTATTTCCTGCTCCACCCTCACCCCAGAAAGTACTAACTTCCTGAGATAACCTCCAGATTAAACTAAGCCCCGTGGCTTCTGTGTTGTACTTGCCTCTGGATATTATGGTTGATTTCATGTACTTCATTCATGAGTCGATACTGTACCATGTCGCGGCAAAGCTCTACATTTGGACGGTGAGTCCGGGTCTCCAGGCGAGTTTGGGCCACCTTGGCTGGCCCCTTCTTATCCAGAATAGCTTTCCTCAGAGCATCAATATTTTTTGTCTGAGAGTTGATCTCCTCCATCAGCTTTAAATACACACAGAACAAAGGGGGGAAACACATTTCAACTGTGTTCATACCACGCAATTGGATCTCTTGAAAGATAGATAGCTTTTATTGCGGTCGGAGACCAATTTAAAATACACATAAAAAGTGGGGTAATTTTTACAAATATAGATAGATCATGTGACAGTACACCATCTACTACAATCTATACCGTGAATACTAGTGATCTTCTGCCGTAGGGGTTACCCGTCTTTTCCTCTTTTTTTTTTCAGTCACGACTGCAGCAAAATTTTTTCCCAACTTTGAGGTTATATTAGGGTCTATATCCTGGAGTAGGAAATAAAGGCTGAACAGATCCGGTGAACCAGGGAATCTCTGGGAAATAGGGGAGATGAATCTTGATCTTATGTCTCGATAGTGGGGGCATACGAATGTAATGTGGAGCAGAGATTCTGGGGATCGGCCATCACATGTACAATAGGTGGATTTTACTCCCCCCGAGAGCCTACTATCGAGGACTACTATTCGAGGGGATCACATTAAATCGTGCCTTCATATCTCTTGAAAGTCTAATAGTGGTCCATGTAGGACAGGGGTGGGTTCCTGCCGGTATGCTCTTACCTGTTGGTAGCCACAGAACCGAAGAAGCCGGTGGCGTTCGTGGCACGGGGCTTCCCCCGCCCGCCTAGACACCGCCATTTGCGTTCTTTTGCCCTCTGCGCATGCACAAAGCGTTCTGCTTGCGCAGAGGGCAAAAGAACGCAAATGGCGGCGTCCAGATGGGCGGGGGAAAGCGGGCGGGGGAAGCCCCGCGCCGCGAACGTCACCGGCTTCTTCGGTTCTGCGGCGACCAACAGGTAAGAGCGTACCGGCAGGAACCCACCCCTGATGTAGGACATGACGAGCTTAGTTCATTTTAAGCCTGGGCTTTATTCTTTTTACACTGTTTGGGGGGTTAGTTTTTTTTTTTAGCTTTGCATTCTGTGTGAATAGAGTCTGCTTGGTTAGCTTGTGATTTAATGGACTGCAAACCCAGAGAATCGCCATAATTCAGTAACCAAATCAAACATATTATGTAGACTCAGTCTTTTGATTCTTAAAGACTTAAGGAAGACGAGTCAAAGGGAGGGGTTGTTGAGCAGGAAATGCCTCTGTTCTCTGTTCTCACCATTTTCCCCACAACTCTTTAAAGCTTGTTCAGAGGAGGAATACTTGCACCTACTCGCTGGGCTGATGAACTGGGATTCCTCAGCTGAGGAAGCCTCTCCTCTGGTCTGCCGGAGAGAAAGAGCAACTCCTTTCATTCAACTGCAAGCAGTTTCTCTGCGTGTAGGAAGCCAGGACTGCTGCAGCTCAGTTGGGAAACAGGTTTTCTGCCCAATGTTCTGAACAGGTGTTAATCTTGAGAGAAGTGATTTAAATGGTTCAGAACAATATTGAAACCAAAGCTTGGTGCCTGACAACTATGGAACTGTTTTCTTTCCATTGAAGGCTCGGGATTGGGCATACATAGGACCACAACTACAAGGCAATTCCCTGATCCACACGTGGATGTTGCTTGACCGGTTCCTATGAGGGTTTTTCTAAAGTGTTCTGGAGGTGCCAAAGGTTAAAATAAGAAAACTCTCCATCAAAGACTGGTACCTTTTCATTTGCTGTAAGTAAGTAAATAATACCGTGAAGGTGGGGGAGAACGACGGATAACAATGTTCAAGGTTTCTCTCCTTTTTAGGTTTTCTAGGGAGCATAGGTGGTCCTTGATATACAATCATTTGTTTAATGGTTGTTCAAAGTTATGAGTATTGAAAAAGTGAACTATGACTGGTCCTTACACTTACGACTGCTGCAGCATCACTACAGTCATGTGTGACATAATTTGGGCCCTTGGCAACTGTCATATATTTATGATGGTTGCAGCATCCCAGGGTCACACAATCACCATTTGATCACCTTCCCAGCCAGCTTTCAACAAAGTCAATGAGACGAAGTTGGATTCGCTTAACAACCATACAATTCATTTAATGCCTGCAACAAAAAATGTTGTAAAATCGGGCATGGTCATGTGATGACGCATTTAACCACCACGCCATGTAGCAAATTCTGATTCCAATTGTAAGTCCCAAGTAAATCAAGGGCTACCTGTATCATCAGAAGGCTATCAATATTTTACACCTGTGATAATTTTAAAGGATTATAGTAATTCTTAATATTAATAATTAATAATTATTAATTCCTATAGCTATTTCCTTTCTGAAGTCTTAGCGTTATTGTTTGGAAGCCTGGTAAGATGACTCTTTGGGTCAGAGTTTTGTGGTCATCTGTAGAGGACATCAGATACGAGCAATGCTCCAGATTTTAGCAGATCCGGCACTGTATTATAAAAGTTACAACTCATTCAGAACATGATGGCTAGATATCACTAGGATGAAGATGTGTTTCTTTCCTTCCCTCTTTTTTTTACTCCCCATCTCAAAGTTGGGTACCCCTCCAATATTTACCTTTGCCAGGTGAATTTCTAATTTGTTCTTGGCATCCTTGGTCTCCTTCACCCTATTCTGGAACGCAATGTTTACTGTCCTGTTTTGCTTGCGCATGTCACTTGCAGTCTGGGACAATATGCTGTCAATCAAGGCTCTGAGAGTCAGGGAATTGTTTCGCTGTTTGTCAGCTTTTTCAACATTTGTGTTGGAGAAATCCATCCATTGTTCAGCGCTCACTGAGCTGTCCAAAAACAAGAGAAAAAAATTGACTCCCACATGGAACCCCTAAGAGTCAGGCAAAAAGGATGGGAATTATTGTGAAATGTTCAAATCTTGGAGGGAAGAATCACGATCAAGGATATCCACAGGGTGGGTGTGTTAGAGTCACAAGATGGTGGCCACAACCATGCAATCAAAGTCCTGTCATAAAATATGAAGAAAATAACATAATACCAAGTATTCTGGGGGGTTAGTTATAGCTCTATGAGGCAATAAGGGAAAAAGGATGGATTAGTGTAGCAATTTTGAAGAAGCTTCTTGGATGAAAAGCGAAACATCTTCAAGGAAAAACAAAGTCCAGTTGCCTTTTGAAAAAGCACCTTCATGACCTGGGTGACTGAGAAGCTCCATAGACATTGGTGGAGCATGAAACCAAATGAACTTCCCTCTTGCTATTCTCACCTGTGGCACCATCTTCTACCTAGCTCCTTTCCAATAGGGCCTTTGTTGAAATGTACCATGGTTACAGAAAAGCCAATGTGTCCCAATGACAGGTTTCCTGGTTCAGCCACTCAGTCCCCCCTTGTGACACTTACTTCTCCTCAACCTTTACTACATTTTGAGCATATCCAATATCAGCAGAGTTGTTGTTCAGATTGGAGCAATAGTTGTCAATTGTCAAGGCCATGTATTTATCCTTCAGGTCCTGTTCAAGATTGTATTTGGCCGTGCGATTAAGCCTGAAAGAGGAAAAACAGTCTTTGAGAAGAGAATACATAAAAAGCTGCCCAGCCATATAGTCCTAAAATGCAGATGACACATGTATCAAAGAACTTACCATATTTTTTGGAGTATAAGACGCACTTTTCCCCCCTAAAAGAGGGTGAAAATCTGGGTGCGTCTTATACACCGAATGTAGCCCCGCCCAGCCTCAGAAACGGAGCTTTGCAAGGCTGAAAACAGCCTCTGAAACGGAGCTTTGCAAGGCTAAAAACAGCCTCTGAAATGGAGCTTTGCAAGGCTGAAAACAGCCTCTGAAATGGAGCTTTGCAAGGCTGAAAACAGCCTCTAAAATGGAGCTTTGCACGGCTAAAAACAGCCTCTGAAACGGAGCTTTGCAAGGCTAAAAACAGCCTCTGAAATGGAGCTTTGCAAGGCTGAAAACAGCCTCTGAAACGGAGCTTTGCAAGGCTGAAAACAACCTCTCAAATGGAGCTTTGCAAGGCTGAAAAAGCAGCCTTTCAAACTGAGCTTTGCAAGGCTAATATACCTGTTCCAGGCTGTTTGCTAAGGACGCTATCCAGATGGATGCTGGTAGGCAGAATTTTTTCCCCTTATTTTCCTCCCCAAAAACTAAGGTGCGTCTTATACTCCGGTGCATCTTATAGTTTGAAAAATACGGTAATACAGCACAGCGGATACATTAGAGCAGGTTGCATACCACAAACCCCATAGAACAGAACACCAGATTTGCAAAGAAGCCTTTTTTCTCTCTCATAATTTTTGCTGTAGAATGAAGAGACCAGCTCACCTTCTTTCTGCATGTGTCTGTAGGAGAGGAGCAGGCAAAGCTGGAGGGCGGAGTTAAATACATTATCAGTTTAGAGGCCTTGCATTTTAAGTCGCATCATATTAACAGAGTTGGAAGGGATCTTGCAGGTCCCTACATCTGCCTCTGCTTAGGATTGAACTCAAAACCTCCTGACTGTGAGGCAAGAGCTCCACCTCTAGGCCACCTGGATACTGGAAATATTTGCATTGGCACAAGAGATTCAAATCCATCCTCCCTTGAATTCGGTTGGCCCTTATCTAGTGCCAATTTTGTGCTGTTACTTGACTAGATTGTTGTATATACTGTAGGCTTCAGTAAATGGTTTATGCTGCAACCTTACAAATGGTCCTGTCAATGCACAATCCACCCAATTTCATTGTTTGGAAATGAGGTGAAAACTTTGCTCCTTTGTACCTGAGAATTTTTACATGCAGAATAGCTACTGTTCCATTAAGCCAGAGGTCGTCAAACTTGGCAACTTTAAGACTTGTGGACTTCAACTCCCAGAATTCTACGGGAGTTGAAGTCCACAAGTCTTAAAGTTGCCAAGTTTGGAGACCCCTGCATTAAGCTATAGTCTTAACATCAAAGACTATGTTGGCCTTTCCCCCGCCTCCCTTGACTCTGTGGGATTAACAGCCTCAGTTCATACTGCATCTCACTTTTGGCTCTTCCCTATTACCCATATCATCTCCAAAATCCACACAGATTTCTCTTTTCTTCCTTCCTGCCTCAGAATTTCGCTTTTCCTATACCTGAGTTGCTCATCTGTTTGCTCCAGTGTACGTTCAAGCAAAGCAACAACTCCCTGGAAGACCTCAACTTCCTTGATCAGCTCCCGTTCCACTTCATCATGGACCAAGTCAATTCCAACTCGCCTTTCCCTGAAAGAAAAACAAAAATTCTTTTGGTGTTTTTTCTCTCTCTGGCACATCAGGAAATCCTGACTCTGGGACCATATCAATGTTTGTCAAATAATGAAGCATGTCTGATTTTTTTTACTCCATTTTATTGTTATAAGCTGCCTAAAGTAGCCCTATGGTGAGATAAGTGGCAAATAAATTTCACAAATAAATAAAAATAAAATAAATAAATAAAAAGGCACATAGACAGAAAATAAATTAAAAACATCTCAACCACTATACCCTACCTTTTATCACACCTGAGCAACAATGTAATATGGGCAGGAATTTATGTACTTATTATATTTTTATATCACTATACTTCCCAAGGATTCACAGCTGTTCACAACTAAAATTTAAGCACGTTACCATAACAAAGATCAACATAATTCAAAACCAATAGAATCATATGAAGTATCAACAACAGAACTAAAATGAATAGGCATGAATAGATGTCAATCAATGCTCTTTTGAAAAGCTGTTTTCAGAACTTTCCTGTAGGAGTACATGCACTGCCTGGATCTCTGATGGGAGGCTGCTACAAAAGAAGAACTCAGTCACCAAAAGACACTAATTTATCATTTCCCCCCAAGTCTCTTTTGAGGGCAGAACCTACAGCATAACACCCACCCCCTTAAGAAGATAAGACAGCTGTTTAGGTCAGTATCAACCCTTGGAATTGTATCCAAAAGCCTGCTGGAAATCAATGCAAAGCGCACATCACAGGTGTAATACAAGTAATCCTTAAGTTTCAACCACAATTGAGCCAAAATTTCTTTTGCTAAGTGAGCCAGTTGTTAAGTGAGTTTCGCCCCCTTTTACAAAACTACTTGCCACAGTTGCTAATAAAGGTCATAAAAAATGAGTCACAACTCACTTAACATCTGTCTTGCTTAGCAACAGAAATTTTGGGCTCAGTTGTGGTCTTAAGTCAAAGACTGTAATACAAACCCAACTTATCAGGCTAGCTTAGGATGTCATGTACGGTGCAAACCTACAAGTAGCCAGTTGTGTTGTGCAAACATAATATATGGATTCAAACACACTACTCTGGCATAGGCCTTAAGTCAAACCATCTGGCTTAATATTCATCTATTGGTTACAACAGCTCTTTAATATTTATAAAGGGCTTTCCCAGCCCTACATAGCTATACCAGGGGTTAGGCCAAGATCTTCTCCATGCAATGCAGATGTTCCACTACTTAACTGTAGAACCATCACAGCACAGAAGGTAGCTTGGAGATCATTTCCTTCATCTCGCTGCTCAGTGCAGAAATCCACTACTTCAGTTTCCCCACAGTTGGCGAGCGAGCCTTTGTTTAAACATGTCCAGTGTAGAAGTCCCTCATCTCCTGAGGCAGTCTGTTCCACTGCCAAGAGTCATTAGGAAATTTTATTTGATGTCCAATTGAAATATACTATAGGTAGTCCTTGACTTATGGCCACGGTTGAGCTCAAAATTTCTGTTACTAAGCAAGACTAAGTTTTGAAGTGAATTTTGCCCCATTTTACGATCTTTCTTTGGCACATTTGTTAAGTGAATCCCTGCAGCTGTTAATTTAGTAATATTGTTGTTAAGGGAATCTGGCTTCCCCATTGACCATGCTTCTCACAAAGTCCCAAAAAGTGATCACATGACCCCGGGACACTGCAACTGACATGCCAGTTGCCAAGTGTCCAAATTTTGATCACATGACCATGGGGCTATGCTGCAATGGTCGTAAGTTTGAAAAATGGTCATAAGTCACTTTTTTCCAGTGCCATTGTAACTTTGAGCTTTGTAATTTACAATAAATGAATTATTGTAAGTCAAGGACTACTATGTCATTTATCAATAGAATCAGAAGTGACCTTAGAGGTCACCGCGTTTAACCCCTACTGCAGGATCTACTATAGCAGGGGTGTCAAACTCAAGGCCTACTGGCCAGATCTGGCCCGTGGGGTGCTTAGATCTGGCCCACGAGGTTGCCCTAGAAACAGCGAAGGCAGTGGTGAAATCCACATTTTTTTTACTACCGGTTCTGTGGGCGTGGCTTGGTGGGCGTGGCAGGGGAAGGATACTGCAAAATCCCCATTCCCTCCCCACTCCTGGGTGAAGGATACTGCAAAATCCGTATTCCCACCCCACTCCTGGGGGAAGGATACTGCAAAATCCCCATTCCCACCCCACTCTGGGGCCAGCCAGAGGTGGTATTTGCCGGTTCTCCGAACTACTCAAAATTTCCGCTACCGGTTCTCCAGAACCTGTCAGAGCCTGCTGGATTTCACCCCTGAGCGAAGGACCAGCCCGTGGTGCCTCTGCCAGCGAAAACAGAGCTCGGGAGGGCCGCACTGGCAGAGGGTTGCAGAAGGTCGTCACAGCCAAAAATGGAGCTCGGGAGCCCGTTTTCGCTGGCAGAGCGCTCGGGTCACCACAGGCGCCCCTGACATGAGTGACGGCGAGCTGGCCACGACCCCCTGGCCACGACGATGCCACCCCACCCCCGCCCTGAGGTGAAACACAACCCTGATGCAGCCCTCAATGAAATTGAGTTTGACACCCCTGTACTACAGCGTCTCTGAGAGATGACCATGCAGCCTCTGATGTAAAAGAGAACTTTCCACTTCATACGGCAGCCAGCTCCATTGGTTAATAAGTTAGAGTTCAGGAAGTTAATTTAAACCTATTGTTTCTTGTCCTGTCTCAACTCCAAACAAGCCTTCTCCTTCTTGTAAGCCGTTCAGAAACTTGAAGAACACCATGCTCTTTGCTAGACTAAATATTCCCACGTCTCCAGTTATTTCTCATAACATTTTTTCCAGCCAGCTACTATGAGTGACTCAAGACCTTTTCTCCCAGCTAACCAGTCATGATGACATTACACAGTTTCTTAATCCAGACACATTTATCCCGCCTGGCCTCCAGCAAGTAGAACCTGAAGTGGCCTCTCAAGTCCAAAAAGAAATAATCCTCTCACCGGTTTAAGACACACTCCTGAGCAGTGAAAAGTGGTTCTTTGCAGCCCTCCAGAGCCTTCTCCAGCCTTGTTTTGAATGACAAAAGCACTTCAGTCTCCTTCACAATCTGGTCAAGCTTGTCATCCAACTGTTGCTTCCAGAATTTTATCTCCTCAAGTCTCTGTTCTGCAGAAGTGAGAATACTCAATCACCCCAAGGTAGAGGAAAGCAGCATCCAAGTCCAGCAGCAGCTAGTTCTCAGGGCTTCATCCAAAAGGAGAATCTGACGACCACCCATAACAGACCACGTGGCTGAAGCTCAAGTGAATGATGCCATCAATTCAAGGGCTGAGTTCACACAGTATTGAATTAACCCATTTTCTGGGGTTGTGCAATATACTGAACCATAAACTAACCCAAAAAAACCTGGGTTTGCATGGCACGATGAGACCCAAAACTCTAAAACTGTAAACTGTATATTTTACGAATGGAGCTGTTACATCTTTATCTTACCTGATTAAACATCTTGGGTGGACATGTTAATCGTCATACATTGCAAGGAGTGGGGGGTTATTTTATTATTTTATTTTATTATTTTATTATATGATTATTCTCTCTTATTTTATTGTTTTATATATGAGGTTTTTATATTCTTGTTAGCCACCTTGCGTCGCTATGTGTGAATAGGCGGCAATATAAATTTCCTAAAACAAGCAAACAAACAAATATCTGCACATTCATCTCACAGCTCAATATTTAAGAGCTTCCCATTGGTTTAGAAGAGTGATGGACAATCAGAGTCCTGCATGAATTTCCCCCAAGCCCATTTCTGCAGCCCAACATTGTGTTGCTAAAATGTGTTGACCAAATGGCACCCTCCAGCAGAATAATATAGTTGTCTTTTTAAAAACTTGACACTGTCAAATGGGCATGTTAACACGTTGTTTTCCAGTTTAAACAACCTCCAACCCCTTTCCCTCCAGGGACCAAAAAATTCATCATTGCATTGTCATGGGACACCTACCCATACCTTCTGCGGCTCTTAAATGTTGGAAACAGAAAGAAGAAACAAATATAAATAAATGTGACAGGCACACACCATAGAATACAGCTCACCTGTCTGGAACCTGCACTACATATCGGACATAAATACAATTGAGAGAGTCCAGAAATACTTCACAAGAAGAGTCCTCCACTCTTCTACTCGCAACAGAATTCCTTATTCCACCAGACTTGAAATTTTGGGCTTAGACAACTTAGAGCTATGTCGCCTTCGATCTGATCTAAATGTAGTTCATAAAATCATCTGCCACAAACTCAATGTAAACCGCTCAAAACTCGACTGCAGAAAATACGACTTCAGCAACAGAGTAATCAGTGCCTGGAATGCACTACCTGACTCTGTGGTTTCTTCCCCAAACCCCAAAAACTTTAACCTTAGACTGTCTACAGTCGACCTCACCCCATTCCTAAGAGGTCTGTAAGGGACGTGCATAAGCGCACCATCGTGCCTACCGTCCCTGTCCTTCTGTCCTATTGTCTAATTTTTTTACCTATACATACTTTGCTTTTGTTTATGTTTATATCATACCTGTTATCTTGTACACTTGACAAATAAATAAATAAATAGATAGATAGATAGATAGATAGATAGATAGATAGATAGATAGATAGATAGATAGATAAATAAATAAATAAATAAAATCAAGTCCCTTCAGCAGGTATGGACAACCTCAGCCAGCATGCAGCCTCCAAGACTCCCTTTGAGGGTCCCTGGATCCCACAGCCATTCTAGCATGGACAAGGCCAGATCTTTTTAATTATTTGTTTAAAAGGTTTCTACTGTCACCCATCTGAAACAATTCTGGGTAGCCCACAACATCAGTAAAACCAGTAACATCAAAACAGAACCATAAAGCAATCAAACGGAAACAAGAATCTTGCAGCTTAATCATCTCTTAAGGATGTCTCACAGCAAGCTCCAATTACTCTCCTTCCAGATTTTCTATTTTGGGGTGAGGTTGGATGGTTCAGGGGCAAAATTGGTACCTTGTCTTACAAAAATTTACCATGCCCATTTAAGCCCTTTGGAAACTTCCCGTATCAAGCCAATTTCTCCATTTTGTTTTTTAATGCTTAACATATCTATTTTGCCCCTCAACCTTCTCAAATAGGGTTCTTTTTTGGTCTATCCACTCCTGTATATGAGGGCATCATTGTCCCATCTCCTGCAGTCCTTACCCAGCAATCTCTTATCCTTTGAATCGAACTTATGAACATTCCTCACACTTACAGCCATAGCTGCATCCCCACACAAGCAATCAAAATGTGGGCACTTGGCATCTGGTAAGTAGTTACGATGGTTGCAGCATCCTGAGGCCATGTGATTCCCCTTTGTAAACCTCCGCCTCAGCCACCATTTCCCCCTCTTTGGCTCAGTCCTTGGCTTGACAGGACGTGTGTTCCATAAAATCAGGCACAATTCATTGAACAACTGGCTTACCAGAAATTGGAAATTCTGGTCCCAATTATGGTTGTAACCTGTGTTTTCTGGTTGTGTATTTATTTTAGGAAATTTATATTGCCGCCTATTTGCACATGGCGACTCAAGGCGGCTTACAGGGATATAAAAACTTCATATATAAAACAATAAAACTAATAAAAGAATAATCACATAAATTAATATAATATTATAACCCCCCCACTCTCCTGCACCCAGGCGACAACACATCACACGAGCCATTTAATGGGCTCCATCCCACTCTGCATTCCCCAGGCCCGTTGGCAGAACCAGGTCTTCAGCGCCTTCTGGAAGAGTGTTAGAGTGGCGGCCATTGTAATCTCTGGGGAATGATGTTCCAGAGAGAGGGAGCCACCACAGAGAAGATCCTTCATCTGGGTCCCACCAGGTGTATTTCCCTAGGAGACAGGACCCGCAACATTCCTTGCCTCCCCGCTCTGGTGGGTCGGGTAGATGTGACTGGCAAGAGACGGTCCCTCAGATATACTACAACCACAAGCAAACAAAATGGACACAAAATACTACTTCCCCCCGCAAAAGGCAATAATGAAACTTAAAACAAAGCTTTGCATGTTGCTGTACAAATACAGCAACTTGATCTTTAATGGACCTGGTTCAAGCATCTTATGCAAACTCAGCTACCCGCTTTCTGACTCATGTTCACATACGTCCATATAAATGCATTAAAAGCATCCATCACCTATTCTCTTGTTGACATCAGTCTGGGTCTTCTGAGTGGTTCTCTCGATTTCATCTACCAGCCGCTGGCTCTCATCCACCAAGCGTTCTGAACGAGACCGCTGGGCCTCGGCACTACTGTATTGGACCTTGTTAGCAATATGCCATTCGGGGAGTAGAAACTTAGGGGGTGCTTGTATCAACTTGGCC
This sequence comes from Diadophis punctatus similis, assembly GCA_023053685.1. Taxonomy (NCBI): domain Eukaryota; kingdom Metazoa; phylum Chordata; class Lepidosauria; order Squamata; family Dipsadidae; genus Diadophis; species Diadophis punctatus. The sequence continues at coordinate 25,024,307 of JALIGW010000001.1, forward strand.
ATTATGGCATCCAGAAGATCCTGAGAAGGGAACAGGAGTTAAGTAACACTTAGAAATAAAATTGGAAAACAACAACAACAACAACAAAATGGTAAACAGCAGGGAGAATAAACAGAAGTTGGTTTTTTAAAAGGTGCATTCCCTAAAAAACTTCCCCTCCAGCTTGAAGGAATAAGACTATAGTTATATTTCAAAAACTATTACGATGAAATGTGTATCTTCACAATTCTCCATGTCTGTGTATTTATTTATTCCATTACTACAGCTGTCCATCTCAATAAATGACTGAGTGGTGAACAGTCTTAAAATGCATTAAAAGCGATCCCAATCACAAATACCAAACTTAAAATACACAGTAGCTGAGGAAAATATCACAATTGATGGTCACTAGCATAGCTAGGAGGCAGGATTCTTCACACACTGAGCCCATTTATTGCTTCTTGATTTATTTAAAACGCCAAACCACCCTCTGAACATTTCGTGTATTCCATTTGTGCTTCTTTCTGCTCAAAAGGACATCCTCCAAGGGTCAGGACTTAGAAAAATCAAAGACCTTATGATGTCATATAGCAGTGATGGCGAACCTATGGCACGGGTGCCACAGGTGGCACCCGGAGCCATATCTGAGGGCACGCGAGGCAGTGCCCTATGTTAGCTCTAGTGTGCATGTTCGCACTGGTCAGCTGATTTTCGGCCTTCTTTTCAGCCGTTCAGGAAAGCCTGGGGACGGCGAAAAACGGGCCTACCGGAAGTCTGGAGGCTTCAGTGAGGCCTGTGCACATGCGCGGGTGGGCAGTGCGGGGGGTTGTGTGCATGTGGAGGGGGCAGTGTGGGGGTTGTGCGCATGCACGGGGGGAGAGCATTGCATTATGGGTGTGGGCATGCACATGCATGCTATCGCGCACGCACACACCCTTTTGGCGCCCAAGCCAAAAAAGGTTCGCCATCACTGTCATATAGCCAAATAGCTCTTTCTATGGATTAATCCAGAAATGTCAGTGGCCACCCTAGATCCAAAACTCCTTGAATGCTAACTTTTTTAACCTGCTTGACTGGAAAGTTATAGGAAATATTAAGAAGACCCAAACATGCATGAAAAGAAAATGAATATTTTAAAAAAATATTTCAAACACTTTAAAAAAAATTGTCGAGTGGTTATGGCACCAGGCGGAAAAACTGGGAAGCCATGAATTCTAGTCCTACCTTAGGCATGAAGGCTGGCTGGGTACTTTGGGCTAATCACCTTCTCAGCCCAATCCACCTCACAGGGTTGTTGTTGTGGGGAAAACAGGAGGAGGAAGGAATATTAGGTATGTTTGCGACCTTGAGTAATTCATTTTTAAAAAAAATGTATCCAGTCAGAGACATAGAAGCCTTGCATCAGATCGAAGAGGGAGAAACTATCTCCTGGAAATAAGCAAGGAAGGGCCGGAGACCACTGCCTTAAGCCAGAAATTAATAAAGAATTATAGACTTCCAAATGCATTTCCCCCCCAAGTTCAGTGCTGTAGCAGCTTCTTGAAAAATCCCCAAGAAAGGAAGAGAACTGCTCCGAATCTTACGTGCATGAGGACACGGGGATCTTAAGTTATATTCCTTATCCCTATTCTTAACAGAGCTGGCCGTCCCATGAAAGCCTGGCTACCCACCCTTTGGCGGTGCTCTCCACGGCAGCTCCTCCGTTCGCGAGTTCGAATTGGGGCGTAGGGAAGCGGAAAACCAGGCACAACAAAACCTGTTTCCATGGGAATAGGGCGACGCCTCCTATGGCAACGAGGCAGGCGCTGTAGAACGGGGCCGGGATTGGCTGCTGCTCTTCGTAAACCCGTAAAAGAGAAATGAATGAATGAATGAATGAATGAATCAACAGAAGCGCGAGATCAAGATATTTGAATCCTTATAAGCAAACCCTTGGTCCCGTCGGCAGCAATTTTAACACGAATGGACCCAAGGTTTAGCCCTGGGTGGGTTGATTCGCTATGGCTATGCAGATGAAGTGGCGGCGGACGCAAACCCTGCAGGGCCGAAAGCTGAGGGATCCTTTTCTCTGATCTCGCCTTGGATTGTGAAGGACGAGCAGGTTTAACAGATTTAACAGAGTTGGAAGGGACCTTGTAGGTCATCTAGTCCAACCCCCTGCCCAAGCAGGATTGCAAGGAGGGCTGCCACATCTGGCTGCAAAAATCCGGACGACCAATAGATTTCCAGCGAAGAGAGTTAAAAACTCTTCGCTGCCATACGCCGGATCTTTGGAGCAGCCACTTCCGGAGAGTAGACGTTTCCTTAGTTTTGAAGTGTGATTTTAGCTTGGCCTCTCCTCGTTCTTCTGTCAGGAATATTAGAGCCTCCTCTCTTTCAGAGATTATATTCCCCCAAATGCTTACTTACTTCAACAAGCTTCGCTTCGTTTGGTTACTAGGTTAATCCACATTTTATATTTGTACACTTAATCATATACTGACCAAAGTATCTGGTTTGTAGAACAAGATCAAGTGAACAATCACCAGGTTTGGCATATTGTGTGAATGTAATTGCTTGTCTTTAAGTGACTTGGTTAAGTTTCACACAAACGGGTGACTGACAGCATCCACAATTAGCCTGGTTGCGGAGTTTACACGGTACTTTGAAACAGAAGTTACCAAGGGTGGGACGCTCCCCACACTTGGCCAACATGTGATTGGCCGACTAGTCATTCTACCAACGAAACAATGAAAAACGCCGGTTGATGGTGGCTTTTCCAATCAGGGATAGTGCCGTTTAGCTCGATGAACAATGGGTAGATCGATTCTTTCCTGCGTTTTTAAAACTCAACATTAATTATGTAATTAATTACATAATTAACAGTAATAATTCAATAACTTCTATTCCTCCCATCCCTGGAAAATCTAGCAAGGGCTGAAATTCATTACCATTTGCTCCCATCCCGCAAAGCAAAAAATAAGTGCAAAACCCTCAAAAGAGGCTCACCCATCCCTTAATCACAGATTCCATCCACACACATAAAGCTGTCAGAATGGATTTTTCAATTATTTTATATATTTATATTGCCTCATTTTCCTTTTAAGGGGGGACAGGCTTTCACATCACTAGAGTTTTGATAAGCACTTGAATAAATAAATCCATGTAGCTTTCCCAAATGTTTTCTGAGATGTTTTGCTATTTTCTTCTTTCCAAATATTGTAATAACAACAGGTATCCTTAGCATTAATAAGAAGCTTCCCCTTCTCTGGCCAAACTGTTATTTCTGGAAAGGTCATAAGGCCCAGAGGTCTTCAAACTTGGCAACTTTAGGACTTGTGGACCTCAACTCCCAGAATTCTCCAGCCAGCATAGCTGGCTGGAGAATTCTGGGAATTGAAGTCCAGTCTTAAAGTTGCCAAGTTTGAGGACCCGTCATAAGCTATATTTGGGGTGAGGAAGCCTAGTACCTAAAATACCTGTAAGATTGTGCTCTTCATGCATCTCTCACTTCTGAGAGTCCACTGGAATGGGTGGCCACATTAAATTTAACAAATAATCTTTGTTCACACACCCTTTCAGGAAGGATCAGCTGTTCTACTGCTTATATTATCTGACTCCACTCTTCCGTCATCTTATGAATTATAGTTTATAATTGCATGCATTTTGCTCCTAAGAATAAAATAAGGACCAAACACAAAGCTGCCTTTATTTTATTTGTTTTATAGTAGCCCTCTGTACAGCCCCAAGGCACGAAATCGCTCTGAGCAAACTATTGACTGTGCAGGGAAACACCTTGGCAAGAAGTTGATGGAGGTCTGTAGTGGCAGAGTTGTGTGGGCCAGACAGCCAAAAATCACTAATTCACCCCAAAACACACATATGTCTATTCCTGCTGCTTCAGGATAGCCAAATAGCTGTGATTACATAGATGTTTGTAAAAATCAGGATGATGGGACATGAGCCAGTGACATTATACTAATGGTGCAAATTCCATAATGTGTCAGTCATGTCCAATTTATATTATTTTCTTCATTTGAATAAAGTCATGACTTATGACATACACCCTGCTCCAAACATACACAAGCGTACATGATTGAACATGGTAGATGAAGCTAAATTAAATGTGCTGGGATCCCTGCCCTTATCTTACATTTTGTGCGAATCAGGACATCAACCTAACCATGATTTGGTTTCTTCATGCAAAAGATGCTATGTGAACCCAGCAATTGAGTTTTGTTAATCTGGATTTTGTGTTTAGAAAATTGCATGACCCTAGGATTCAGGTCACACTGTCCCTAATCACACAACACAGTTAACTGGCTCAAGAGGAAATTAAAATATTGTGTAAGTAGCTTAGTCTAGTCAATGATGGGTTTAGAGGAGTTTGAGCCCAAATCCAAAGGATGTTTGAGACAAAGTTAATTTTCCCAGAGTACAGAACTAAGTATTTAACTCTTAACGAGTGGCCAGCGGGGGTCAGTCATATAAAGCAGCTTATGCCGATACTAGGCAACTTGCTTTCATGCAAAATCTTGCCTAATACTTGAGACCATTTTCAAAATAGCTTCAAGATGTGAAAAGCAAATCCCAAAACTGAGATTAGAAGTGTGCTGCACCTTAGCTGTCTGTTTCTCTAATGGTGTGGTCGAAATGCAGCGTAATTTCTTATGGGTGGATGTAAACACTTTTCCCAGCCCAGGCTAATCTGAACCATGACTCCATTTTAGCCACGATAGTTTTGGAAGATCTGGAGCCTCTTCCTTATTTTACTGAGGACAATTCTCCCACATACCAGAGCAAATGCTTCTAGGATGACTTTTACCAATCTGGTACCGTCCAGAATTCTGAGTCAGCATGCACCAGGACTGATGTATCTGGCACCAGTTACTTCAAATATTTTGGACAAACATTTTGGACTCAGTGGTGTTCTTGTTGTAATCAATCTCCTTTCTGGCAATCACCTCCTGGGAATCTGATGTCTATCATAAAGAGCAAATTCTCCTCATTCCTTCAAGACCAGAAGACTAAGGTATGCAAGTATTATGCAGAATTTCAACAATCTGCCCTTAAGAGTCTCTCCACACAGTCCTTGTGCATCACCGTAGCTATTTGGGGTAAGTATTATTGCTCTGTTGCAGGAGTGAGCAACCTCATGGCTCAGGGTTATGCATCCCACAACTCTCATTTCTGCCTCTCCCAGAGCCTGCTCCTACTACATCATAATGTACACCAGAGGTCTTCAAACTTGGCAACTTTAAGACTTGTGGACTTCAACTCCCAGAATTCTCCAGCAGCATAGCTGGCTGGAGAATTCTGAGAGTTGAAGTCCACAAGTCTTAAAGTTGCCAAGTTTGGGGACCCCTGATGTACACCTATAACAGGTTTAATATAGTTTTTTAAACAAATAAACTCCTCCCAACTGGGAAAAATAATATATACCAGTGATGGCGAACCTTTTTTGGTTTGCATGCCAAAGGAAGGAGCGTGTGTGGGGGGGTGTCATGCGCGTGTGTGCCCACACCCATAATTCCATGCGGGAGCCCCCCGCGCATGCGTGCCTGACCGACACCCCCCCCCGCTCCCGGCACCCGATGGCACGCCCGTTTTTCGTTCTCCCTACCTAGGTTTCAGAGCCTTTCTAGGAGCCTGGGGAGGGCAAAAATGGCCTTCCCCATCCCCCTGGAGGCCCTCCGGAGGCAGAAAATGGCCCGTTTGCCGACTTCCAGTTGGACCGGAAGGCCCATTTTTTTTGCTCTCAAGCTCCAGAGCCTTTCTAGGAGCCTGGGGTGGGCGAAAATGGCCTTCCTCACCCTCCCGGAGGTCCTCCAAAGGCCAGAAATGGCCCGTTTCCCAACTTGAAACAGCCCGTTTCCGGCCTCGGGAGGACCTCTGGGGGGTGGGGAAGGCCATTTTCGCCCTCCCCAGGCTCCTAGAAAGGCTCTGGAGCTTAGGGAGAGCAAAAAAGGGCCTACCCCACCCCCTCCGGGGGCTGGAAACAGCCTGTTTCCTGACTCCCAGTGGTCCCAGAAGGCCCGAAAATCAGACCTGAGCTCGTGTGCCCACTGATAGGGCTCCACGTGCCACTTGTGGCACGCATGCCATAGGTTCGCCATCACTAATATATACGTTCTCCTCCAGCTAGATTGCCTCACGGCATCTTTCTTTGTGGCTTTTCTGCCTCATTTGTCCCTTTTTTGTTGCCTTTCTCTGCACTTTTCATGTGGACTTTCTTTTCCCTAAACCTCCCCCTCCCCAAATGCTGAATCTGATAACCCTCACATGGTTGCCAATACCTGCTTCAGTATCAGATAACATCACCTGACTGAGTCCTCTCTTTTTTCTTTTTTTTACTGAGTTCAGTTTCAGGTGGGTCCAAAGCAGGATTCAGCATGCAGCTTTCGGGGGACAGACTAACAGATATTGGGGAAAAGTAATGCTGGAGCAAATTTTGGTGAAGTGTCAGTTGTGGTCATGCAGGTTGATATACTCCATTATTGCAAGAGCATTTTTAAAAAATGTACAAGCAAATCTTGTGGTCTGAAGGAAAACAGGTTTCAATACTGCAGCCTTTGGAAACACATCTATGCAAAAGTATGCAAGAAGCCCCTGTGATCAGGAGAATTTGCATATTAGCCTTCAAACTATCCACACTGGAATCTGTCTCTATGCATTAATCTATCCCAGGAATTCCAGAGCATAAGGAAATGGAATGAGGGAAAAGAAGGGGAATATAATACAAAGCAACTAATAGCATAGCTGCCCACAAATGATAGACATAGCATACAGACTTTTGAGAGACATCTATGGAAGAAAGACAGGGAGGAAGAGAGGAGATCATGCTTGAATTATCCCTCTAGGTCAATTTGGTCAAATCAGCTTGCACATATAGTTAAAAGGAAATTCTTGGAACAAGAATCTCTGTTCACAGCTGCCTAGAGAGAACAAGGAAGAAACTGCTGGCCTTCTATCTTTTTTTTTCAGCAAGAGCTCTAGCTGCCCTGGAACCTTGACTGTTTTTATCTTTTCTTTGTCTTTGGCTTGTGGCTGTGTCCAGCGGCCTGGGACTTCCCTCTGCAGGGATGCAAGCAACTGTGTAGCAGCACCAAACATTAGCACAAAAGCAGCTGTGTAGCAGTCCCATTCTAAGAGTCATGGCCTTCCTGGATTCATTCAAAGCGCCGAAGATGGTTGTAGAGAGACTGCACATATGTGAAGACACACATGGGGTCTGGTTTGCGGCCCATCAGCATCATGTCCTCCACTTCAATCAAGCGGTCACAGTTGGCCATTTTTCTACAAAGGGAGGCAAGGCATCAGATTTAGGAAGGAAGGCAATTTTGTCAGAGTTGTTGCAAAATTAAATCCAGAAAGCACACACACAGGTAAACTGATTCAGCTGGATTCATTAACTTCTTTATATACATAATAACAGATGAGTATTTACAATACCAGTAGCAGAGTTCTTCTTTAAGGTAGCAGCAGTTACAAGCAGTTTTTAGTTCAGAGTTCAGAGCAGACAGAGTACAGAGTGGGATGAGCCATGCCCAGCCTTCTAGCTTAAGTTTCAGTTTCGATTCTCTGCACAGACTCAGATGTGTTTAAGCTCTCATTGGCTGACTTCGTTGCTATGCCTATTCATTGGCTGATCTTGTTACCATGTCTCTCCCAGTTTATGAATATTTTAACAAATTGGGAAAAATTGGGAATGGAAAAATGAAGGAAAACTTATCATTAAAGGGGTAAGTCCCAACCCACCATCTTACAAAACTTTCCTCAAAATTAATGTCCTCATGTTTTTCATTATCAGACATGGATTTAAAAAGTGTACCCTTCTTAACCGAGGAAAGTTAAGAGCTCTGTGCAACTACTATAAATTTAGAGCAGGCAACTCATGATGGTAGCATCCTACTTACTCAGCTGTTGTGAATGCCAATTCAAAGTTCTCCTTGCGCTTGGTGGGGTCCAATGTGTGGTATTCAAATGCTTCAGGGAAGAAGGAGTGTACCAGTGCACAGAAAGCCATCCCATCGCTCCAGCTAGAGGAGAAGTTCTGCAGATCTATATGCTGGAGCATGGGGAGTGGGGAGGGGAGGGTGGCAGGGAAGAAGAAGGGGAATGCAAGTATTGTAATTAAGGATAAGAATCTGACAGAGCTGGGGTAGAGAAGCCTGAATTTAAGTATCTGCGAGGAACCAGAAGTTGTACGACTTCATATGGGTTCACAAAGTGAAAGAGTGAAGAAGGGGGGAAGGGATGCATTTTACAGAATTCCTTACCTACCTTGTAGCCAATAGTTTTGGACCGGCACCACTCCAAGAGGATTTGCTTGATGCTGCTAGCACTGGCAACTGCAAAACTCTGGGATCTCTTGAGTTTGGTCCGGCCTACACTCTTCCCTCTGGACAAATGAGGGACACAAAGAGAAGGAAATGATGAGAGATCTAGAGAGATAGTACTTTAAATGGAAAAAAAACAGCTCCTTCAATCTTTACCCAGAATTTTCCTATTTCATCACAGAGGAACTATCACATTTGAATAACACTATCCTGTGTATGCAATGAACATCAGAAAACTGAGGGAGTGTTAGCTTTTACTTTCCCATTCAAATCCCTTCTCTCCTATTCAATTCCTCCACATTTTACTTTAGCATAAGTAAAAAAATGTTTTAAAGACCTTTTTTTCTGCATGATGGTTGGAGAACAATGCAATGATTTGTGCTGTTTTGCGTCAACTAAAGATGCTGCCTAAGTAAACTGTTGAAACTAAAGTAGGAACTATACTATATTAAGGATTAGCCAATTTTACATTTTTCTTAAAAGTTGTTGTGTTTTTACCAAAACAGAGCTTCTGGCATAGCCTTGTCCTGCAGACAAACAAGTGCAAACCATTAGGCTAGAAACTGTGACCTGTTTTAAGTCAGCTGTTTTTAGATCCCCTTCAGGTCTTGCCTGAACTAACTCTCTAAAAACTGAACTGGACCCAAGGGAGCAACGTACTTTCCGGTATCCTGCTCGAACTTCTCAAAGAGTGCTCTCCTAGACTGAGTCTCTGAGGTCCGGGGAAGAGTCTGAGATCTCACCAGCTCCCTTCGCTTTTCCACTTGTCGATGGACTGAAGAAGGTGAAGAGTGAGACTTTGAAGCCTGGGTTTGTTGGCTTGTGGTGACACTGCCCCCACAAAAAAGACAGAAAATACGTTTCAAAAGAACACAGTTGCAAAGGATGACTCATTGGGGTCTCCAAAATGGATGCAATACAATAGCTGGATTCATCTAGTATACTACATCAGGTCCACTACATATTGTACACACAATCTGGATCAGTAGGCATATCTGAAATTTTAAAACCATAACATGGGCACTCTCAAAACACAGTAGCCAGGGAAGATATGCATAGTGAAAATAATAATAATGACTACTTATTCAAAGGCTAAAATTACACCTAAATAGGCTGCAGTTCCTACCATTTTTATTCTCTGTTATTATTTATTCCTATGTAGGGCCCAGAGGCATTCTTGAAAATAAAGATATATGCTTTGTTCCATAACATGCTAGCTTCCCATTTATGTTTTTCCCAATTAAAAAAACCTGTGCTAAACTCAATTCCTACATTATGACTTAATGTGATGCGAGATATAGCTACAGCCAAATATAGTTTAGTTAACAAACCCTGTTTAAACAAACCAAACCAATGAGCCTTTTCCCACTGGCCATGACCATAGCACAAACATTTCTTCTTAACATTTTCAGGGAGTAAAAGCAGAGGGCAAATGACAACATGAACACAAGGATGTCATCAAACAAACTTTATGAGCTTAGACAGAGGGAAACAAGTATGGAACAGTGGCAATGCATATGACGTTATCATACCTGTGTTATTAGTTTAGTTTCATCTTGGCACATACTACTGCCTTCTAATATTTTTCTGTCATATACCCATAACATTGCAACTATTTTGTCCCCTGCTTCAGAGTGAGACAGGGTTAAGGCTTCTTAGCTGTACTAATGTTGAAGTAATGTTTCCCTTCTTATTTTAACACAGGAGTCCCCAATTCCCGGGCTGCGGCCTACTACCCGGCCATGGCCTGTTTGGAACCAGGCCATGTGAGTGGCTGGCTGGTGCATACACACAGCTCAACTTGTCTAAATGGCAGGCCGGCGTGCATGTGAGAAGCTCAACTTGCCCGAGCAGCGGGCTGATTCCCTTCTCCCCACCCCACCCCACCCCCGCCAGGCCACCAACCCATAAAAGTTGGGGACTGCTGCTTTAACACCATCCACCTTGAAGGGCAGCTTCAAGATGTGTAAAATCTATAAGGCCCACCTTGGTGGGAAGTCAAGAGTACTGCAATGACTGGAAACAGTGCAAGAAAAGGGAAGAATATGGCATAATAGGAAATGGGGATAGCACATTTCATAGTGGTACAAATTTTCCAGTGGGGAAAGGCCCGATGTCTATTCCACCCAACAGCATGTCCATGCTTTGCCCTTATTACAATAAACCCCAAAGAGCAGATACTTGCAAATCCAAGAATGTTCACCTTTCACTAGATTGGCTTCCATAGTTTACAGTCGATGTGGATTTTGTCCCCGAAGAAAATTTATCTGCACAGAAAATTAAATAAAGAAATTGGGTCTCTCCCAGAGCATTGTCCTTCAGCATTTGTTTTTGAGGGGGTGGGTGGAATGTCTGATCCCAAGTTTATGTATGGGGGGGGGAGAATCATGCTCTGAATAGAGAAGTGGTTGGGATTTGCAATTCACTGGTGGTGCTGATGATCGATCCACCAATGTCATATGAGAGGAATTCTTTACTATATAGATTTCACCTTTGAATTACAAACCCAGGAAAGGCAAACGGATGCTTAATCTGCATCAGGATATAAAGTACTTAGATAATTTTCTTAGGCTTGCTTATATTATTAAGATTAAGTACAAATGCATCAAAATCTCCTAAAATAGATTCATATTTTTATTGGTCACCATACAAATATATTTGGACTACATCAAAAACTATGTAGTTCGGCACATTTAGGACTTAAAAATGATCCCAAAAAATGCTTTGAACTTTGGGTAAGCATTGAACTTCTCTGCTAATTAAAGTAGCCACATCATTTTCAGACTGAACTTTAAAAAAAGATGGCCCTAACAAATTGACCCACTAAAAAAATCCTTAAACAGCAGCAACTTTTTTCCAGATGTATATGGAAACCTAAAAAAAAAAACCACCCCAAGTCTATTTTGAAGAATAACAGAAGGGTGCTGTGCTCATTTTCACGAGATCTGAAGCAGTCCGCCTAACCAATTTTTGAATCGTGCAGAGTCCTATTATTTCTCTCAGAGGCATCTGGAGTTGGAGTGGATGCAGAAGGGAGTCAATCATGTCAAAATAGTGGGAGTGACTGGAGATGGAAGTCCCATCTCCTTTTCCACATATGCAATGCACACAACGCATGATAAACAGGGGCAAGGCTTCAATTGCCCTGCTGCATCCACTTTGACATTGTGGAATCCATTGCAGACACCCATGTCTGGGATCAAAGCCCATGTGAGGCACATTAAGGCAGAAGTTCCTTAGCTGATGACACTATAAGCATGTGTTGAAATCAGCAAGCTGGCAATGTTATGATGAAGAGCAGCCCATGTCTTCACCATGCACCAAAAGTTTACCCACTTGCTAATTTTGAAGACAAAAACAGCATTGGGCTGTCATGCTGCAAACCCCTACCCCTTTTGTTTGTGCGCCGTGATATGAGCTTGTTTTAAAACAGCATGGACTGTTTTTATCATTTTGCCAAATCCTCTGATCTTGTGGACACCTCTGTTTCCATTCCAATCAAGCCACCTGGTTTCCATACAACTTTTAGTCCCCAAGTTCTTCATCTTTAAGTGAGGGGTACCTGTTCTTCAGCCAAATAGTTGCCTGATACAAATGTCAGTCAGAAAGCATTTGCACAAAGACTGTTGAACATTTTAAAAAATATATTATTAAAACTCTATGCCGCCTATCACACCAAGGTGACTCTAGGTAGCCTACAGTTGTATAATTAAAATACAATATAAAACATTAAAATAAGAAACACGCATTTAAAATTCAGATATTTGAGGGTAAATATATGGAACCTGAACATGGAGGCCTTTGGAAACCTATTTATTGTGTCAGTTTTTCCATACCATGGTATAATAGCATATAAAAGTATTATTCAAACATAATGAAAATATATGCAAACACATTTGCCAACCTGAAGTAAAGGAAGCATTTGTTGTCCTCACTGAACTCACGTTCCAGTTCTTCGCAGTGCTCACGGTTGAACTGCTAGCACCTTTCACCTCTTTTTCTTTTTTTAACAAAGAGCAAAAAAATTTATTTTGTTTTATAGAGAGAAGAAAATCGGAGCTCAAAATTAGACCGTTAACCCATCAAGCCAGGTTAGATCCCTCATATCAAAAGGCTACGTTCCAACAAGTCAGCATTTGCCCAACAGCCCATTTGACTAGCATGAGATTCTATGTGAACTTCTCTTGCTATTCATTAAAGAAGGCACAGCTTTTTTTTTCACGGGTTACGCAGAATCCTGAATAAAAGTGCTCCCACATTAAAAGTTGACTCACCATATGACTCTTAGGGTAGTTTCTTAGGACATGAAGAAAAGAGAACTGCTTTAATGAAGAGCAGAGGGGCACTGCATTCATGTGAAGTTCAAAACATTTCTTCCACATCATTTTCAAAGGGTGCATAGCACAAATAGGTGCCTTTCCACAGTTAGACATGCACAAATGGGGATTATTTTACCTGCTTGAACCAATGTTTTGGACACAGTCTCATTATAAGCATTGCTCTGCTGCCCGCCGGGAGAGTTTGGAACAGTTGACGATCCAACCGTTTCTCCTGAAAACGTTTCCGATACTCTAGTTACTGCAGTAACAGGCTGGTGGGGCATCCGTGAAGACATCGCTGGAGCATGTGCCTCAAGATGAGAATCTGAAAAGCGAAGAGAAGAGTGTTTCTTGGTTGAGGCTAGCCAGGGCTGGTGAGGAAAAGAGCAAAACCAACGTTGGGATCATTTTAAAAAACATTTAAAACTAGCTGATTACCTGGCGTTGTATTAGACAGGAAAAGGAATGAATTATATCTATAGTGTCAAATCAAAGCGATTTTATTTACAGGGTTTTAAAAGTATAAGGACCTTGTTCAAATCCCAGCTATGGAATCTGTGGACAGCTGGGGGATTTAAAAGCGCCACCCTCCTGCCTCTGCCACCCCCCGTTTTACCATTTCCTCAAACTGGGCTTGGGACTGGAACATAAATCTCTGAGCTGGGCCATGCTGCGCCTCCTCCACCCCTGCTGAAATAGGCTGGGTCTCCTCTCTGGCCTCCATACCTGTTTTGTCTCAGTTGGGGTGGTCCCGTCCTTCGCGCGATGAGTTGGGGCGAAGGATGATTCTGGGAACACCGGCCAAAGTTGTGAGGTGGGGGCAGACGATCCGCTTAGGCCGTGGTGCGTTCAATCAAAGGCCTCTGTACTGGCCTAATCAGGCTCCCTTCGCTTTGTAGGCCTACTGTGTGAGGGAGGCCTAGGCCTGAGTTGTGGCGAAGGACGATCCTGGGAACACAGGCCAAAGCTGTTCTCTGTGAGATTGGGCCGCCGCGGTGAGGTGGGGGTGGGCAATCTGCTTAGGCCGTGACGCGCTCAATCAAAGGCCTCTGTACTGGCCTAATCAGGCTCCCTTCATAGGCCCACTGTGTGAGGGAGGCATAGTTGTGGCGAAGGACGATCCTGGGAACACAGGCCGAAGCTGTTCCCTGTGAGATTGGGCCGCCGCGGTGAGGTGGGGATGGGCGATCCGCTTAGGCCATGGCGCGCTCAATCAAAGGCCTCTGTACTGGCCTAATCAGGCTCCCTTCATAAGCCTACTGAGGAAGACCTAGGCCTCTTCAGAAAAATGCTGAGCTAGGCTCAGTGTACAGAACATGAGCATTATTCCGAAAGGCCACTACTAGGGGCTCTAGAGGTGTCTTACCCCCACAGTATTTTTCGCCAGATAGTAAGTCATATGTGTACCGTGTTTGGTTGAAATTGCTCAAAGCATTCTAGAGTTATGCACATACATACATACATACATACATACATACATACATACATACATACATACATACCTTTATAGTTAGATAGAAGGAAGATGGAAAGATAAGATAGGGAGGAGGAGGAGGAGGAGGAGGAGGAGGAGGAGGAGGGGGGGGGGAGGAGGAGGAGGAGGAGGAGAAGGAGAAGGAGAAGGAGAAGGAGAAGAAGAAGGAGGAGAAGAAGAAGAAGAAGAAGAAGAAGAAGAAGAAGAAGAAGAAGAAGAAGAAGAAGAAGAAGAAGAAGAAGAAGAAGAAGAAGAAGAAGAAGAAGAAGAAGAAGAAGAAGAAGAAGAAGAAGAAGAAGAAGAAGATGATGATGATGATTCTACACTGTCTCAAACTTTCCAGGGAGTTCTTCTTTCTAAATACTATTTTTCTTATAAAAATATCATCGAAGGAAGGTTCAAACGCCACAAATATGAGACTCCTTTAAGCAAATAAATGGCCAACTAATTGCCTGATTACAGCATATAAACACCAATCTCCAACTTTTATCTGACTTTACAGCCCAATAAATTCTGTTTTTGATGTTTATTGGGGTATGTTCAGATATGGAACCAAGAAAATCTATGCTTTCATCCTGGGCTTTCTTTTACTTGTTTAAAAGACATCCATGACTTTGTTTATGCTGCCTTTTCAATAAATAAAGGAGAATATTTGTAGCTCAGGGCTGAAATGAGGCGTCCTTGGTACACTCTGAGCTTGGTTGTTTGCAAGAAAAACGTCTGCCAGAAAACAACCAAGCTCAGAGAGCACCAAGGACTCTTCTTTTCAATAAATGTCTTATTTTAAAAATGGATCAATATTTATTTAGGAAATCATTCCTATATACCCACTCCCCATTTAATGACTAGTTCCATTCCAAAGACCAAGTTGTTAAGCAAAATGGTTGCTAAATAAACACAGATAGTCCTCAACTTATGACAACAATTAAGCCCAAAATTTCTGTTGTTAAGTTAGACATTTGTTAAGTGAGTTTTGCTCCATTTTACAACCTTTCTTGCCACAATTGTTAAGTGAATCACTGCAGTTGATAAGTTAGTAACCTGGTTGTTAAGTGGGTCTGGCTTGCCCATTGACTTTGCTTGTCAGGAGAACGCAAAAGGGGATCACATGACCTTGGGACATAGCAAAGGTCATAAATATGAACAAGTTGCCAAGCATCTGAATTTTGATCAGTAATCATGGGGATGCTGCAAAGGTCGTAACTTGTGAAAAACGGTCATAAGTCACATTTTTCAATGCTGTTATAACTTTGAATGGTCACTAAATGAATTGTTGTAAGTTGAGGACTACCTGTAATTGAGAGAGGAAGATGCTGCAAAGAACAGTGATTGCTGCCGTCTTATCCAGATAAAGATACGAATTGTCCCCACCTTGCTGGCCTTCCGAAAAGCCGGGAAGACATGGCTCTTCCTGCAGGCGGGGTTTTGAGACAATTTCATCTTGGTCTCCCTATGTATGTAAGATTTTGTATGCTTTTTAAATGTATTTTAAATTGTTTTAAATTGTATTGTTTAGTGGTTCTTCAAATGTTGTACGCCGCCCTGAGTCCCCAGGGAGTAGGGCGGCATATAAGAATCCTAAATAAATAAATAAAATAAATAAGTTCTTGGACAGCTATGGCAGCCTTATTCTCACTCTGGCATGCATTGTTGTCAGGCATACTAAATTTGGTTGTAAATGTGCACATTGTTCAGAATTTTTTAAAAATTACCATTATATTCGCTAATGATAACTAAACTGCTAAATACGATACTAAATAGGGTACTGATGGTACATATGATGGTCTTAATCACATACTGTATTTAAAAGAATTACTCTCTCCTGAAACATGAAATACTATTTCAGTTTGAACTATTATAAATTGTTAATAGAATGCTGGCCATCCACCTGGGTTTAAACTCAATGTGGTAAATGTCAAAATATTTAGTGATTTAGAAGACATTCATTATTTCCTCCCTAGCCTAAATGGATATTTTTCTTCTTGTAATCTAGGCAGGGGGGAAAAAAGTGAATCAAATTTCCAGAGCCTGTGCAACATCACTCCAAAAACCAATTTCACTTTCACCGCATCAGAAACAGGTAAAGATTTATGTTCTCACTAAAAAGGACTTCCTTTCCTTACCTCCTGACAACTGATGCCCATTCTCAGTTATGGCTGAATCAGGAGTTCTTTTGCTCATAAAGTTCTTTTCATCCTCAATGTCCAAACTCTGCAAAGGCAAAAAGATAATGCACACTGTTACAAGCATTTACTTGGGGGGTAGAAAACACCAGAGAGCAGACAGCTATCCCAGATTGGAAACCCCCAACTTCCAAGTTTGACAAAAGGAAGAGGGCGCATTGCACTGTTGAAAGGAAAGAGAAGTGCCTAGACTGACGAGAATTTGCGGCTGTGCTCACAAAATACACAAAGCTAAAAGAACAAACTTTATTATGGCTTAGTCAATTCTGGGAACCCAGCCAGTTGTGATTTACATACCCTGGTTTATGGCTTACAGTGGGTGTTTTGTTTAATAAAATATGGGTTATACAACCTATGGATTAATACAATATGTGATCTAAGTAAGTGGCTTAAAGCCATCCCACCAGAACATGCACTTACATATGTTTTTGTAGCTACATTTGTTTAAAAAAGATTGGGGAGGGAAGATAACATACAATATGTATGAGGTACTAGTAATGTTATTAAATCTAAATCCATCTCCTCTGAGGCCAAGAATAAAAGCTGTTCCCCAGCATACATTTGATTTGTTTTCCTGTAAATCAACTACTTTAGTTCCTCAGTTGTAAATTTTAATTGAATTTCATTCACTCTGTTTGAAAATACCCCTGTAAGATTCTTCTATACTATCCTCAATAACATTTGACTAAAAGAATGCAAGTCTATCCTCAAACCAGCATTGCCTATCCTAAAGGAGAGGGACTGAAGGTGGCTAGACTTTACTATAGAGTAGCATTACTGGCTAAACCAGGCTTAAACTCATAAGTATGAAAGGTTGTGGCATTTAAAAATGAGTATCTGCAGCCCGGATGGACTGTTGTTGCCATCCATTCATATTTTACACTTGTGGGAGAAGAACAGGCAGAGCTGGAGTGGGAAGTGGAGTTAAGCAAGTCATCAGCTTAGAGTTGTTAAGTTCCCACAAGTGGTCCAAGTCCAATCCATCCTGAATTCCATTGACTCTTATCCTGCGCCAGTTTAGGGTTGAACTTTAGTCAGCTAGATTTTTGTCTATAGGCTTGAATAAATCATCTATGCTGCAATCTAACGGACGACCCTGATTCTTTGTGCCTGACAACACTTGCCACTACACCAAATCATGTCCCAAGAAGCAAAGTTTCTGAAGCAGAGGCCATTTTGAATCACCCAAGAAACAGACAAGCTTATTTCTTAATTTACAAGCAGAAGCATCTATAGGGAGAGATGAGAGAACTGAAGATGGCTGCTTTGACCAAGCAATCAAAGTCCCACACTTTTCAATAAGCAGTAATGCATATCAGAATGGGGTGGGACTTCAATCGAAATACAGTCACAGCTGCATCTTGACAATTTTTTAACCTCCCTCAGACAGCTCTGTTTATAGGGCTTAAAAGCCTCTCAACCTGGGGCAATGTACAATTCCCCAAATCTACACTTGGATTAAAGCAGAGAAGATTAATAGAGAAGATAAACAGATCATAATTTACATAATCTAAACCAAAACTAAAAACCATGAATCGCATTACAGTTATACATACAGTAAACTGATGATCTGAACATTAAAAACCAAAGAACTATTCAATGTGCAGTAGAATACAGTAGTCACAGCAACCTTGTCTCAAAGACATGATGGAACAAACATTTGGAAAGGCAGGAGAGGACAGGGCATTTGAACACCTGGGGAGGGATGCTATTACGAGGAGGGGTCAGCCATTGAAAACAAATGCTCTTATAGATTACAACCTCCAATTGAACAAATACAGGGAAAGCCCCAATTGATTAGGCAATACCTTATTGGGTTCCTGTCAGAAAATAGGAAAATTAATTCCACAAGCCTGTAACGGAATCTGACTTTTTATAGTTCTGATTAGCTTGCAATCACAACTCTACAAATTTCCCTCCCCGTCTACATCTCTGCAGTGTTTTTGCTATCTGCAAAATAAAATAAACCAGAGGAAAAACACATGTGCAAATTGTTACTAACATTATTGCTGCAATGCTCTTCAAAGACAAATTAGTTATAGTTTATTCAATAAAAACCAATCGTACAAGCTGTGGTTATGCAGATGTAGCCATTATCTGATTTTCAAACTAATGCTCTTTATATATTTAAACATTAATTTCAAATATACAAAATCTAGGAGTTGAACACTTTATTCCTCGTTCTCTTCTAATTCCAATAACCTGTAGAACTATAGGCTATTAGACCAAAATTCACACCATACTACAAAAAGATACATTACTTCCAAAATGCATATATATGGAGTTAGGATTTGGCTTTAAAACTTGCTTCTGACACTGAAGGAACAATTACAGAAGATCTAAGCATGTGCAGAGCATTTTCTCTGTAGCAACAGCTGGTTTGTCCATTTCTGTATTCATAATATCAGCTCAGGAAACAATATCCAAGTACAGAAATGGGTAGGATACAAGGGAAACAGTGATGGTTCTTACAGCTACATATTATGCTTCCTTCTAAAGGAACAAACATATCTTCAGTGCCTTTCATGTTGTGAGCCAGGTAAAATAAAAAGAGCATTTGAGGCAGCAAAGCAAGTGAAATGGACTGTTGATCATTGTATTGCAAGCAGCAGATGACAGGAGCTCTGGGTAATGTCTTCTACTATCTAGACTCAGGGACTATAGAGAACATTAATGGTGGGATCCTATTCTAGTCACAGTTGCTCAAAACTCAGAGGGAATTCTCAGATGGCCAGGTCAGCTCTGAATCCATTCTTTTCCACCAAATAGCATCAAGTGAAATTGTGATGAGTCCCATAATGGTGAAATAAAACTTCACTCAACAGCAACATTCCTAGAACATCATAAAAACAAATCTAGAGCCAAAATAATCCAAGGGAATATGATTAGCTCTCCTGAAGTTATATGCTAGTTCTGAGCAGGCATCCAAACCAGTCTGATCTTTTTCCTTCTTGTGCAGAAAGTTTAACTACAGCTGTTTCCAAGTGTGAAGGATCATCACACATCACGGCGAGATTAAAATGCTGGAGAGTTAAGCTCTAACCAACTTGGGACTCACTCACGAGACCATCATAGATTTACAGGAACAAAATACGCATCCCTCAAAAATCCTTACTTCATATCCCATTGCAGCTGTCAGCCTTCAGTGCCACTTGGCGTAACATACACCAGGACTATTCCCCAGAAAAGCCATTAATCACATTGATAGAAATGGAGAGGATGTTTATTGCACTTGATGGCAGTTCAAGGGAGCTCCAGCTGCCAGTGCTCTTTCTCTTCTCCCCAAGGCCAGGAATGGGGCCTAGCTCCTTAGGATGACATCACTGTTAAATAGTCACAACATCCACCATAGTTCCAAGCCGCAGCCACCTGAATAATACAGCACAGAGACAGTGCATTGCTTCCCTGCTTGAGCTCAAAAAATCCACACCAGATTCTGGCTGGAGGCTGCACGAAGGAGGAAAACGTCCTAGCCAAGGAGATAAACAATGGAAGTCAGACTTTAGACTGGTTGTTCAGCCAGATTTTAGTCTGTTGACTAAAAGAAACCTTGAGAGACAACTTTGTGAAGAAGGACAGACCTGAACGCCATTCCATTTATTGGCATGATGTTGGAGGCTCTGGGCAATTAAGAGCATAAGGAAAATGCATCAGTAATGGTACTTCATCACTTACCCAGGTGGTCCAGACTACTGCCAACCATGTGGCTGGGTTTATACAATATGCTCAATATTAACATTGATTAAAAGGACTCTGTTTGAATAACATGCTGTATTCAAACAAACAAAGTGTATTATATCTTAATATAATGGTAATTATATACCAATGACCACTTAGAAATAGGATTACTATATCTGAGTTGCAAAAGTCAGAATGACTATTAGATGGCAGCAAGGACTCCAGGATCACACTGCTCCATCCATTAGTCATATGAATTCTGGCAACCTTGATATAGCAATAGCACTTAGACTTATATACCACTTCATAGTGCTTTACAGCCCTCTCTAAGCGGTTTACAGAGTTCAGCATATTGCCCCCAACAATCTGGGTCCTCATTTTACCGACCTCAGAAGAATGGAAGGCTGAGTCAACCTTGAGCTGGTGAGATTTGAACAGCTGAACTGCTGAACTAGCAGTAGCCTGCAGTGCTGCATTTAACCACTGCGCCACCTGGGATATGGTAGAACCACAGTACTAAAACAAGGACTAAGAGGACCAAAGGATAGCCTGCCTCTCCCATTTCATTTGTTTGAGGTTGTTATTTGTTCCTCCCAGTTTCTAAAGGAAAGAAGAGATATAACTGGAATTCTGGGTGCTCTGAACTTGGTTGTTTGTTTGCAGATGTTTCATTACCCAATTAGATAACTTTCTTAGTAGAAGTATAAATGATATCATAGTATTAATAAGTAATAATAGTATTGACTATCTTCTCACTTTTAGTTTATAGCTTGCTTTTTCGTGCACAAAACACATTTTAGTCTGTATTTTAAAATTGTATTTTTATTTTAATACAATTAAATGTAATTTTAATTAAATTAAATTAAATTAAATAAATAAAATAAAGATCAATACAGGATTTGTTAAAACCAATTGAACTAACAATTATGAGTTATCCGGCTTTATTCTCTTTAGATTCTTCAGAGCACAAGATAGTCAAATGGTAAACTTAGAATTCATATAAACTAGGAGAGTTACGTTTGGGCATTCACACTAAAGATAATTTTGTCTCCTGGTGACTACCTGGATAGAAGTGGGGTGTTGTTGTTTTTTTACAATATCCTTGGAAGTAGTGTTGGGCACTCCTGACTCCCTTAATTTTATTAACACTTCAAACAATACTGGTATTGCATTTGTGAGTTAGTAATGGATAGCTTGACACATCAATAAATACTCATGGCTGAAGCTTATTCCAGATCTTGGAGCTACCAGATCTGGACTGCAAAAATCCACATCTCTTAGAGGCTCCTCAGTGGTTATTTTAATGTTTTGCAGTCCCACTCTAAGCAAAAGAAACAGCCCTTCTGTTCCAATCAGGTCACCATCCTAACTGGGATTGTTTCCCAGTTCAGGTGCAGGCTGAACGTCCCTGAGTCCCAGTGAAAGAATGTTGTTGTTGTTATGGCTATACATCTCACTCCATCAGCATGCCCATCCACCAAGTGTGGCAGCCCTGAAGATCCAAAGAAAAAGATGGCCTCCAGGGCTCACACCTTCATTTCTAGGTGATACCATGTTTCCCCAAAAATTAGACTGGCTTTTTATATTAATTTTTGCTCCAAAAGACGCATTAGGGCTTATTTTCGGGGGAATAAGGTGCTAAATGCATCCGTCTGGCTGATGATCTTAACTGGGGCTTTTTTGGGGGAAAGCACTTATATTACAAGCATCCTGAAAAATTATGCTAGGGCTTATTTTCCGTTGTGTCTTATTTTCGGGGAAACACGGTAGCTGCGATAACTGTAATTTCCCAACTGCAGCTAATACTCCAACTGTGGCCCTTTCCCAGCTAGTCAGGTTATCAATTATTTCATGACATCCATCTTGACTTGTACATAATGGGCTTCTCCGGGAGTTTATAGGGAGGTGCTAATCAGTTTTTGGCCAGAGAAACAGAGAAATTTAGGAAATCCACAAAATTACTTTGCTGGCCATTCCCGAAATGTGCATTGACTGTTCCCATAACTCATTTCTAAATTAAAAAATAAAATAAAAAGGGTTAAATGGGGGGAATCAAAACTCTTTGAAACTTGGCTATGGCAGCTTTTTCCCCTTGTCAAACACACAAGCTTTACTGAGCAGAAATTAGCAAAGATAACCCATGACTAACCTTCAGAATTCAACCACTACAAAATAGGATGAAGGCCACTAATTGATAAGGCTTTCAAAAACATTATTTAGGGAAAGAAGAGGATCAAGTCACCATTACTAACAAGAGAGCTATCTGGAACCTACTCTCCAGAGAGCATACTGAATAACTCAGCTGCTACGGTAGGTAGTCAGTTGATCTGGTTAAAAGTGATATATAAATGCTGCCAAAGACTATATCTATGGGTAGTCAAACACAGTAGAGCCAAGGGGTTGTTATTTTCCTGCCTTGCTCATGAAATTTTTAAATAAGCCTTGTGAGTTGACTCAACAGCAGGGATCTTGTTACTATATATTCTCATGGTCTGGTGCTTAAATCCAGCTTACTCACACTTGGTAGAGAATGGTGCATATGTGGCATAGGTACAAATAAGGCTGATAACGTTCTCTACTATGCATGGAATGTCTGGTGAAACATCTTTTAGCTATGTTTCCTTTTCCTTACCTATAATTAATTTTTCTTATTTTTCTTTTTTTATTCTTGCTTATTTTCTTCAGTGTTGCTTAGCCTGAAAAGAAACAGCTTGATAGGTCTGTCTCAAAGGTGCTTTTTCAAAAGGCAAATGGACTTTTTTTGTTTTTCCTTGAAGACGTTTGAGCAAACCAGAACTGGAGCTTCTTGGATGAGAAGCGAAACGTCTTCAAGGAAAAACAAAGGAAGTCCAGTTGCCTTTTGAAAAAGTTCCTTTGGGAAAACCATGAACTGGATGACTGAGAATCTCCACAGACTGACAGGTCTCTCTGTTTGCCCTACCTAATTTCTGTAACATTTGGCTTCATAAAGATTTTACAAAGGCCCGCCTGCCACAGCTATTTCCAGCTATTTGGGAATGTTGGAGGAATATATTGAGATTGTGAGAGTAGAGACATAGAGGTATATGAATATTGCCAGAAAGAGAATTAGTAAGTCCTAAAGGGAAAGATAAAGAATGCTGTGCTCTCAAGTTTGAAAATGTCCAGTTTGAGAAATGTCCTTGGTAGATGATGGATGCAGGACACCATGTCCCAAACCAACACACATTCTTCTATTTAAAGATTAAATAAATGACTGATAGTTTGTGCTTCAAGTCCAGAGCTCTTTCCAATTATTACATCTGCCATCATCATCCCAAACTTAGAAAATAAACTCACAGGATCCCACCAATGTTCATAGAGTTTAGGAGGCAGCAGGCTGCAACAGCAGATCTGATTAGGATCTGAACAGTATATACATTATGTTGTGTCCTGGAGTACATTTAAAAGAGAAAGAGAGAAATTACTTGGAGCATATGTAGAGTGTCTTTTGCCTATCATAATCATGACCTCCAATTCAACCTCTGGCATTTCGCTGAGAGAATTATTTGCAAGGCAGATCTATGCAAAGAGACATCTTTGCTGTGTTTATACAGTACAGCATACTTAACCAGGTCATTAGAAGACCTAATGGCTGCATTTATATAATGTATAAAATCTTGGTAAATGTTTTCATAGTTTAGTGGGTTGTGCAAATGCAGATATTTGGGATAATGTATGGCTGAAAAATATATTTCAGACCCCCCCCCCAAATGAGCTCCTTTAGAAACTGGGTTGGGTGTATTGTACAAACACAGTGCAGTATGTGGTAAGTTACCCTCAGGCTGATAGGTGTGGACAAAGCACTCCAGCAGACAATATTTTTCCATTTTTGAAAAGAGGTATGTAGGAGACGTAATGGTGCAAGACTCTTGTGCCTTTCAGACAGCTCTTAAAAGTAGAGGTAAACAATCTAAGATACAAGACTGAATGTTATTTTTGGCACCAGATGCACCTTCCCACTGTTCTCTAGAAACTGTAGAGCAATTCACAAAACACATGGAAAACGGTATCTAAAATGTTATATAGGCTTATCTTACTTTAAAAGGAAACTGAACCTCAGTCACCAGGGAAAGATAGGAGGGGGAGAAAATTGTTTCCGTTCCCACTTTACATTACCACAAAATCTATTGTAGCCTCTGCCCTTTCAAAGCAAGTTAAGGGTAATTCCCAAACTACCCAAAAACTACCTATCCTGGTTTTAAGTCTCCTGGTTGGATTTTTGAAGAAGCAGGCTAGGAAGAGAATTGATGCTTTTTAATTTTAATGCTGAACAAGACTTCTGAGAATACCACGGGTAATCAAACAACTCAAACCAATGTATCATCAAACAAAGCAACCTGAGGGCTCACTCAAGGCACAAATGACTCAAATTATCCTTCTTTGAACAGATCTTTCTCTCTAGAAAAGGTTCTAATGCTAGGAAAGGGTAGAAGGAAAGAGAAGATGACTTGCAGCAAGGTGGTTGGATTCAATAAGTGGCAATGAGTGCACTGTTGGAAGACCTAGAACAGGAGTGTCAAACTCAAGGCTTAGATCTGGCCCAGGGGCCACCCTGGAAACAGTGAAGGACCTGCCCGCAGTGCCTCTGCCAGTGAAAACGGAGCTCGGGAGGGTTGCATGCGGCCCTCCCGAGCTCCGTTTTCGCTGGCAGAGGGTTGCAGGAGGCTGTCACAGCCGAAAACAGAGCTTGGGAGCCCGTTTTTGCTGGCAGAGCGCTCGGGCCACCACAGGTGACCCACCTTGAGTGATGTCAAGCTGGCCACACCCACCCTGGGCCCCCTAGGTCAAACATAACCCTGATGTGGCCCTCAATGAAATCGAGTTTGACACCCCTGACCTAGAAGAATAGATTGGAGACTGTTTGTCATGGAGAAAATCTGTCTATGTAGGCGCTAGGAGTTGAGAAAAATCTTGATAGTGCATAATCAAATCATCAAAGCTATCTCAGATGCATGGGAACTGATTATGCTTTTTTGAGTGGAAGACTTTCTGATGATCTTCAGTCATTCTAAACCTCTTTATATGGATGAACAGTACAAGAAGTCACATTCTTGTTTTCCACTGTCTTTGAAGAGCATCATAAAATAATCTAGGTATAATTTTCTCCCTCTGTATAACCTACCGAACTTAGTTACAAAGTTAATCCATTCTCTAACTTCACTCAAAGCCATAAACCGGTACTTTTGGACAACATTATTAAGCTTCAAAAATAGCCAAGGTGAACACAAAGCAATTTTAGCATACTGGGCAAATAGAGCAGCCATAGGGTGTTTCACCGACTTGGTGTGGTGCAAAAACAACGAATTCTGAAAATTTGAGAGAAAGGAGCTTGTCTGAAGCACCTATTGAGATGGAAAAGGGAATCCCTTACGTGAAGTACAATAGGCCAACTCTACATTGGACAGATGTCTGCACAACTGCTTTACCTCAAATATCTCTGGGCAACAGGCTAAATCAGAAAAAAGGAGGCAGCTGCTCCAGTCAGATGGAGAGGTCCAGGGGGATTGTGGGAGAAAAAGAAGTAAACCATGATTCACACAACCACAGAGGAATCAAGATTTGGAGCCGGTCTCAAAGGTCATGTGTAATTAGCTCCCTCCTGCAGAAAACACTCTGTCCTCCTGGCACCCGGGCTCATCTTTAGAAGATTCTAGACTAGAGAATGAATCACCACCTTACAAGAGTGTGGCTGAGTTGATACAACATACCTGGTTAATAAGACATCATCCCAGTTGGCATATTCATAAAGCGTATTAGGCCCAAACAAATAAAGCACCTTAAGTCTGATTCACACAACCTACTGGATTTCTGCAACGCACTGAACCACAAACCTACAGCATGAAACAAAGCAGTCTGCTCCATTCTCAAACAGAGTGTATCAGTTCCCAACCTTGGCAACTTGAAGATGTCTGGACTTCAACTCCCAGAATTCCCCAGCCAGCATTTGCTGGCTGGGGAATTCTGGGAGTTGAAGTCCAGACATCTTCAAGTTGCCAAGGTTGGGAAACACTGAGTTAGGATCAGCTTATTTCAGAAGGAGTCCAGTGGCATCTTTTCAGACTAACATATTTTATTGAAGGCTGAAAGGTTGTGTGATTAGCACAGCCCTCGTGAATCCCTTCCTTGTAATATGAACTCACTGGTTCTGAAACACCAAGCAAATCTGTTCGTTTTAGTACAGGAAAACTCTTTATAAACACTTGAAGAAAAAGATTTCGTTGCTTCTTATTGTCCCTTCTCCTGGCTGAACATCTCTCCTTCAACAGAGGATTTGTTCCAATTTTTTTACGGAAGGATCATGTCTTGAAAAACTTTCCAAGCCAGGAGGATATATTATGATCACGCTTAAGAGCAACACTTATACCTGTGTCCAAAGTTTGATATTTGTGATGAAATCAGGTCTGTAATGGAGGAAAGCCTGATCCGAAATAAAATCCTGCTTTATTTGAAAGATAATCTGCTTGATTAAGAAGGCTGGGCTTCTTTTTGCTTGGGCGACGGCAGGCGACCTGCCCCTTCTAATTTTCCGAAATTCCTACCCCATGATCGCCCCGCCTAGCAGCAACCAGATCTCAACTTAGCTCAGTTTCAGTCATGCGCAAAAAGTCAACGCGCTCGAAGGGAGCGCTCCCACCCCCTCAAAATCGGGGGCGGGGGGGGGACGACCGCGTGCGCAAAACGAATTGCCCGCAAACCCCGTCCGCAACAAAACACCCGCAGATTCCAAACACATACAAAAATCCGCCCCAGCATGGAACCCAAAAGGATTCCCAAGAGAATCAATCCAAGAGCAGAAAGGGTCAGCCCTAGTGACTTCTCCAGCAAACTTCTACTGCTCCGCCCTGGAAGTTCGGTTTAATATTGAAAGATCCAGATTCGAGGGGGGGGGCGTGGCATCTTCGCGCAGCGCGGGACGTTCCCCGACGGAGCGTACGAGAGCCCTTTTTTCCCCTATCTGCGACCTTCTGGGTGGAGCTGCAAAGCAGAAGTTAAATCGCACCGGGGGGGAGGAGGGGGAGGGAATGATGTAAACAGGGAAGAAAGAGGAGGGAAGGGGGCGCTGGAGGTCGGGGGATGGAAGAGAAAAGCCATAGATCTGACCAAAGCAGAAGGGCCGAGGGCAACCGACCGGCTCAACAGCGCGCCAGGGATCCCTTCCACGCGGGGTAGGAGACCAAGTTATTTCTGCATGCAGCTGTCTCACGGACGGCGCTTTTCCGGTCCTGCCACCCGGTTACCTGACTCTTGCTGGAAAGGGACAGTCTAGCATGGCTGGCAAAGCGGCTGTTGCTGCTGCTGCTGCTGCCGCTGCCCAACTTCGGCGATGCCGCGAACGCCGTCGGAGATACCGCCTTGGAGACCAAGAGGTCCGAGAGTCCGGCTGCCCGGCTGAGGATCTCCACCTGCTGAGTTAAATGCTCGACCTGCGTCCGCAACTGCTGGTTCTCTTGCTGGAGCTCGGCTACGGTGCTGGCCAGCGGGTTGGCCAAGCGCAGCACTTCGGCCACCTGTCGGTCCACGCCGTTCTTGAAGACCTGGATGTCCACGTGGATCTCCTTGACCGCGCCGCGAAGCGTTTCTTCGTAGCGGCCCAGCGCTTCGCACACCGTCTGGGCGTCTTGGCTGTTCAGGTCCGCGATGTCGCTCGACGACGTCCGCGCCGCGCTCACCTCCATGGCGGCCCCGCAAATGGGTCTCCCGCGCCCCCGGGAAAAAGCCCCTTTCCTCGTCCAAAGAACAAGGTCCCGGCCGGTCTAACCCGAGGGCCCTTAGAACGCGATGCCCGCTTTCAGCAGCACTAAAGCGCCCTCCGTCGCTTCCTTCACCGTCTCTTTTTGCCAGCTCCAACCTCTCTTTTTATAGGCGGGTGGACTGGGCGGAAGGAGCAGGTGGGAGGGTGCAAAAGGAAGGTTTCCAGGGGCTGATAGGGGCCGGGCAGGAGTCCACCGAGCAAGCGGTGCTACCCGGCTATTTCCCCTTGCCTGCGCAGACCGCCCCTTCGGAGGAGGAGCTGGAGAGGAGGGGAGACCGGCCGTGTTTGAGGCGGGGGCCGTGCTGGTGGCTGCGGAAGGAGTGGCCGCCTCGCTCCTTTCTGAGACGCCGCCAAGGAATCAAAACATTCCCCAGTAAGGTTGTAGGCTTCCTTCCCCCAATGTCTGGCCAGGTCAGGTAAAGACATTGTCCCTGCATTCACATAACACGCCAAGGATAACCTTGATTAGTCTTTTGTGGGTAGTCTGTTGGATGCATCAAGCTCATTTGGTTAATTTATGTTCTCTGTGTTGTGTGATTCCAGAAAATGGTTTATTTTGAGTCATTCAAACTAAGCTGTAGGCGCTGTTTGGTTCACCCAGCACCTTAACCCAAAATCGAGGTTTGCATAAGAGAGTTGCTGGGCTCACTTAACTTGCTCTGCTAAAAATAAATCAAGTTACTATTTAATAATAGCCCATTTCACACAAGATGGTAATGCAACGGCTGGGATCCGACAACACACTAAACTCTGCAACCCTATTTTGGCCTAGTTTAGTGCGTTGGGATGACTAGGGAAGGTGGGGTATGAACAGTTACCTGATATGCAAAGCTAAAGGTCAATAAGAGATTGAAAGAAAAGTGTAAAAGGGGCTAAATCTGTTCACGGCACCAGGTGGTTCTTTAAAGTTTATTCGACAGAGGAAGAAAGGGTCAACCAAATTCAGGAAGAGGCCAGCAGGGCTAGTAGTGTTCAGGAAACCGTAAAAGATAAGAGTTTTCTTTCAGGAAGTGGAAAGCTTGTCTTAAAGAAGGGAACAAATTGGAATACAAACTTGGCAAAGAAAGGGTAAAGTTATCAGGAAAGCAAAAGGAAGAATGTGGAGGAAGAGGACCAGGAGGAGTAGAATTTTATAGAAGCATTGCTTTCTGGTTCCCTCAGATTTAAAAGTTGTTGAATAGAAATATAGGTTTAGATCATCCAGATCACCCTCGGATTCATTCTTCTATGGCAGTGATGGCGAACCTTTTTTGGTTCGCGTGCCAAAAAAGGGGGAGTGCGGGGGGGTTGTGTGCCCACACTCATAATTCCATGCGGGCCCCGCCTCTGCGCATGTGCCCCCCATTCTCGGCATGCGATGACACGCCCGTTTTTCACTCTTCCCAGGCTTCAGAGCCTTTCTAGGAGCCTGGGGAGGGCGAAAACGGCCTTCCGCACCTCCCCAGAAGCCCTCCGGAGGCCAGAAATGGCCCATTTCCCAAGTTGGACCTGAGCCCTGCGTGCCACTTGTGGCACGCGTGCCATAGGTTCGCCATCACTGTTCTATGGTCTTAATATTTAATTACTATAAATTCTTTGAGTGTTTATAGAAACTAAAATAGCAAACTGAGGTAACACCAGGCAGAAATCTTGAGAAACTACCTAATCATCAGGTCCTGGTGGCATCTACCCAAGAATTCAAATCTGAAATATTTGGGCAAAATATGGAACTTGTTACTAAATTTAGTTTTGGTGCTGGAGAACAGGAAGAACTGACACTTTTTAAAAAAAGGATCCAAAGGAGATATCAGTGGGTAAGTGGATGAAAGTGATCTTGTCAACATTGCAACTTGAATTTAAAAAAAACCTAACATCAAAAGTTATTTGAGTCACTGAAGTGTTATATTTATAACACTATCCTCATTACTGTTAGCTTGTTTGCGTTGGTAGTTCCTTCATTGGGGTGTTGTTTACTTCCTGATTGTTGGCCTAATGTTAAAACAAGCCAACAGTACAGTAGTCCTTGACTTACAACAGTTCATTTAGTGACCATTCAAAGCTACAACGGCACTGAAAAAAGTGACCTATGACCGTTTTTCACAGTTACAAACTTTGCAGCATCCCCGTGATCAGGTGATCGAAATTCAGATGCTTGGCAACTGGGTTTATATTTATGACCGTTGCTGTGTCCAAGGTCATGTGATCATATTTTGCGACCTTCTGACAAGCAAAGTCAATGGGGAAGCCAGATTCTTTTAACAACTGAGTTACTGAGTCCCTTGGGAGTTGGGCGGCATACAAATCTATTTAAATAAATAAATAAATAAATCTATTTAAATAAACTAACTTATCAACTGCAATGCTTCATTTAACAACTGTGACAAGAAAGGCCGTAAAATCAGGCAAAACAAATATCTCATTTAACAACAGAAATTTTGGGCTCAATTGTGGTCGTAAGTTGAGGACTACCTGTAAACAGCAGCCTAATTAAGGAACTACCAAGACCACTCCCATCAACACCAAAAGGCACACCACGGACAGCAAATGAATGAGAGCAAACCCCATTCCCTTCTAATGTGGATTATGATGTTACTTAGTTTGGTAATGAAAAGTCTGCAAGAAAATAACCAAGCTCAGATAGCACCAAGGACTCCACAATTCAGCCCTGAGCTACAAATATTTTATCAGAAAGCAGAATAAGAATAAAATGCCAGTTTTCTCAGTGAAGCGAGATGCATAGTGGAATCCCTTAAACCTGTGGGTCGTAGCCCACTAGTGGGCCATGAGGTGTTTGGGCTGCGGAAATGGCCAGTGAGCACAAGCGCGGGCACGCATCCTCACTTGCACAAGCAGTGGGTGAGCGTGTGCACTCTGCGTGAGCGGCAGACGCGCGTGCACACCACTTGTGCAAATGGAGCTGCATGCGCACGCGTGCTTGCCAGCCACTCACAAAACCATCCCCCGCCGGTCAGCAAAGCCAGAAACGTTGGGGAACTCTGCCTTAGAAGATCACTGCTGGGACCAGTGCTTTTTGATTTGTTCATAAAGGATCTTGACTTAGAAGTAAGCAGTATGCTGGCCAAGTTTGCAGACCCTACTATTTTTTGTGGTAAAAATTAGAAGTGATTGTGAAGTGTTCCAGAAGAATCTTTTTCAATTGGGTGAACAATCAACCGCATGCAAATCTAATTCAATTTAAGGAAGCGTAAATTTATGTACCCCGGGGCAACCAAAACTAACCATGTATGCACTGATGGAGTCTGAGCTGTCTTTAATGATCTTAGTGTCATATCAGATAGGTGGATGATAATGACTCATTGTGTAGCAGCTGTAAATTCCAATCTAAGAATTAGGTATCTGCAAAAGTTGTCAATATGGGAACAAAACATCACACTTCCATCTGAACCACATCTCAAAGTTCCTCTTGCACTGTTCCAGGGACAGTTCTGTAGTTTCTGGGAGTAAAATTATTTATCTGTTGGATTTATAGGGCTGCCCAACTCAAACAGTTTGACTGGCTGGTACACAACAGAAAGGAAAGAAAGAAAAAGAAAGAAAGAGAAAGAAAGAAAGAGAAAGAAAGAAAGAAAGAAAGAAAGAAAGAAAGAAAGAAAGAAAGAACCACACAACATTAAAAGCATTGTTCAATATATAAATACTGTATAAACTCTGAAATGCCAGCCAAACATAATAAAAACAACTGAAAAGGGACTCTACTCAACTGGACCTAAATGCCTGAGGAAAAAGCCAGGTCTTTAATGACTTTCATAAAGGTGAGCAGAGTTGGGGCTTGTTTATTGAGGGGACATGTTTTGGTACAACAATTCGCCGCAGCCATCTCGCCACAGTCAACTTGCCATGGCCAACTCACTGCAGGACAAGAGTTACACTAATATCAAAGAAACGGTGCCACTGAATCATTAAGGAAAGGATGCAAAAGGAGGGACAAAATGAAATGTGAATGACAAAAATTAAAATATTTTTTATTTATTTTAAATAATTAAATTGAATTGTTAAATTGTCCGACGGTCAGTTGTCCCATGGTGAGTTGGTCGTGGTGAGTTGGCCATGGCAAGTTGGCTGCAGCGAGTTGGCCATGGCAAATTGGCCCATTCCGGTTTCAGAGCATAGCTGCAGCCTTAGAAAAAGCATGTTTCTTCGGTCCCATAAGGTAGCAAAGTTTCAATGATGGAACCTGTAGCCTGCCCTCCTTATGGCACTCTTCCTTGGGACAAACAGGCTTGAACTCTTTCCAGATAACTTTATAAGACTGCTTCAGTCATCTCCATAGGATTTGATGGAATCCAAGTCAAAGTGAAGTTTAAGGAGTTATGGTTCCTGCCAAACAAGCCAGTTTCATCTGAAATGCTTGTCCAGAATATCTTGAATGGTAGAGTCATAGAATTGTACAGTTGGAAGGGACTACAAAAATCATCTAATTCAACTTTCTACCATATACAGTTTTACTGGAACCATCCCTGAGAAGTGGTTTTCCAGCCCTATCTCATCCAAATGTTAAACTTCCTAAAGTACTGGACTTTGGTGCAAGACAACCAGAGATGCTGACCAGCCTCAGAACTTGTGAGAGAACTCCTGTGAAGGGGAAGCCCACTTGAAACATGATGGAGACTCATCCTAACTGTGATGCAGCATTGGAAATGATCAAGTGGGTCAATGCCTTTCACTCCAGGCTCAAAATTCAATCCCTTAAAACAAAAGCTCGTGAATTAATTTTATTTACTTTGGCAGCCTTGCAGGAAAGATGTCCATGGCTTCTGTGCAGGGGCCTGGGCAGAAACAACTGACAGCCCTTCAGTTAAACCATGGGCAACTTCTACCCTGCTTAGAGAAAATGCTTCCCTTTCTTCTCTGCTTTGTCTGCCACCCTTGGTGGAAGAGCGTGATGGGGAGGGAGAAGCAGGGGAGAAGATCTCCTTTGTCGCTACCCGTGTTTTCCCGAAAATAAGACCCTGTCTTATATTTTTTTGAACCCTGAAATAAGCCCTTGGCCTTATTGTCATGCACTCAAAAGCCCTATTGGGCTTATCAGGGGATGTCTTTTTTGGGGGGAAACAGGGTAGTTCTCCGATCCTTTGGAGTGATCATTCCATGGGATCAGAGAAAATACCAACAATCTGCAGTCGTCTGCTGCCAGAAAGTAACACCAAAGGAGGCATTTAGCCTAAGGTGACCAGATTTTATTTTTTGTAAAGCGGGACACCATTGACGGGGGGGGGGGTTTCTAGGGGAGCAAGATGGGAGGGGTCCGTCTCTCTTATCCTGCAGCTTTGTGCACCCCCCCAAACACACACCCCTTCATCGCAGCCAGGGGTGGGTTCCTACTGGCGCAGGCTTACCTGTTCGTCACCGCAGAGGCTCCAGGGGTGAAATCCTGCCGGTTCGGCCGGGCCAGTCGTTTGGCGTACAGCCGATGGAACTGGCGGCAGTCGTGGCGCGGGGCTTCTCCCGCCCGCTTCCCCCGCATGGCTGGATGCCGCCATTCGGGTTATTTTGCCCTCTGTGCATGCGCAGAGGGCAAAATGACCCAAATGGCGGCATCCAGGCGGGCGGGAGAAGCCCCGCGCCGCGACCGCCGCCAGTTCCATCGGCTCTACGCCGAACGACTGGCCCGGCCGAACCAGCAGGATGCAGGGCAAATTCAAATTTAAAAAGCGGGACTTTTTTGAAACGCCGCGGGATGCGGGACAAATTATTCAAAAGCGGGACTGTCCCGCCAAAAGCGGGACGTCTGGTCACCTTAATTTAGCCATATCTTTCTCCCTTGCCTTGGAGTATAGACAGAAGCCGTATTCTGCTTGATTGCCAAAGCAAAGTAAAGGCTAGGAGCACAGTCTACACTTCTTTAAGCTGGCATGGTTTCTGCAACTCTCACACTGGAGAGCAGAAATTTAATGCTGCCCTGCTGAAGAGCTCCAAGATGCACTTTGGCCTGATCCCACAGGGCCATTCTTATATTGTTATGTTAAAGATGTAATTCATTAAGCCTATTCAGTGGGAATTTGCCATGTTTGTACAGGACCTATGGAGTATGCAGTGTGAAATTTCTGGCAACTGAGAGCATATAGCACATTGGAGTCCTGCAAGAGCATTGCTCTGTTATGTGATCTGTTGCTTCTGGTGAGTCACTGTTTTCAATTAGGGGGCTGCTTAAAAGTAAGGCAAGGACAGTCATGCAAAGCCTGTGAAAGGATCAACCTCACAGGTGGACAATTTTTTTTTCGGGGATCATTTTTGCTGGGAGTTCTGACTCATGAGGGAGCATTCTAGGTAATCTTGCTGTATTTTATTATTGCTTTGGGGCTAATTTCCAATTACTATTTTGAAAACACTGTTCGCAGATAGATTATTACACATAACATGCAGAGCCTGGCTAGTTTTATTAGTTTTCAGTTTATTAGTGGAGAGGAGGGGTCACAGTAACAGTCCATAAAACCAGCCAGTTTGTTTAGGATTCAATATGTTGAGAGATCCCTGAAAATGGATTAGTAACCAGTTTGTGATGTATGAAGCAAGCCAAGGAATTAACTGGCCATCACTGAGACTCATATTTAGCTGCAAGACCTTCCAATGTTTCTGGATAGGCTCATGTTATATTCTTAACCTAGTTAGTCAATCGCCCAAAACTACATTTGTACTGCAAACTAAACTTCGTTGGAGTTAAGATTTGATGGTTCTCATAGTTAAGATCTCATGGTTAAGATTTGATTATTTAGTGGGTTCAGCATGCAAACCCGTCTGAGTGGTGACTCTGTACTGTAACCAAGTTAAGTATGTTGTGGAAACAAACTTATTGGGGCTGATTTTCACATGGGCATGTACTTATGTGATTATACATACATATAATTATACATCATTATATAAATATAATTATAACTCCAAAGATGGATGGATGGATGGACAGACGGACAGACAGACAGACAGACAGACATATGCAGAAAGATTAGTGATCACAGTCCTGATATATATGTGTATGTGTATATACATACACATTTAGTCTGGAGTTTGATCTACTGGAAATGTAAGAGAGTCCCTAAAATGTCTCATGAGACTGAGAAGCTTGGCAGTAGATCCACAAGATAGGTTACCAACTTTGCTAAAAGAATGATTGTGACATTGCCATGTTAATGGACAAGATCCTTGTGGATAATGTTCTCAAAAATAGTCTGAATCTTCCTTCAAAAGCATTCCTGTGTGTGGGTATTTCCCCCTGTTGTGTTGCACAGCCCTGGGAAGCATGCAGCAATGCAAGACACTCTGTACGCTTCAGAACAGGAAAATTGGACCAACACCATCTTTAAAATAGATGTGTGCATCCATATATCATGGTGTGTCAGAGAAAAAAAATATGCAACTACATTCAGCAAAATAGTTACTGTACAGCTGTTGCATGTTCTGATGAATGTGTTACTTTTACACACATGAAAGAGCATTGGTGACTGAAATTGATAGTGTGTGAAGAAACTATAATTTTAAAAGAGCTTACTTACTACTGGAGGACAAATTGCATTTTATATAAGAGGGGGATAAAGAACCTCTTATTGACCTTTAATTTGCCTGCCTGGGAAGTAAACAATTGAAATTTAATGTAGCCAGCTGGAATTTAATGTAGTTCATTGGAATTACTATTCAAATGTTATCAAATGCCCTTTGCGAGGGCTTTCATTATATTAATTTATACTGCTTGGTTGAGAGAGATTAAAGGGCAAAGAACTATTACACGAAAGGCCTTTTCTGGCCTTTTAGAGAAGTAGTAAAGTCAGACTTAGTCCTGGTGATTTTGTAGGCATAGCCATGTGGTTTTCTTGGCAGTTTACCACTCTTTATGCAATGGTGTTTTTTGTTTTGTTTTCTCCAGTCTCCAGTGTAACCTACAAACCTTGGATTCTCGGGTGATGCCTCATCCAAGAGCTAACTAGTCCCAATCCCACTTAGTTTCGGAGCCAGCATAAGACTGGCCAGGTGCTGCCACTGCTGAGATCACAGGGAAGGATCAATGAATCATAATTAAGAACTGAGGCCTTGAGCAGGATGGGGATATTCCCAGTGGGTTCTCAAGAATCCAAGCAACGACTCCGTTGAAGCCATCAGTGAAGAGACTGCAATATGCTCCAACTATCCTTTTAAAAAAAAATCCAGATATAAATCCAGAGGAAGGCGATGGGGGGAACTGGAAGAGTTTCAAATGGATTTTCTCACCAATGCTCCAAAGCAGAACTGCCATTGTGCCAGAAACATTAGGAGGCCCTATAAAATTTTAGACCTAAATTCGTTCCACATTTCTGGGGGACAGCTCTATTCCAGGTGCAACATGGATGCAAAACCTAGCTTTGCAGCTACACTTTGCAGTGGATAAACCTGAAAGGTAGCAGAAATTATTCCATTGTATCTTGACCTGTTAAATAATAGAAAGCCTCCTTGGTTAAGTAAAGAGCTGAGAAGAGCAGTTAAGGCTAGAGGCAAAGATTGATGTCAAAGACATAAGGTTCATACAGAGGAAAGATCCTACATTAAAAAAAAAACATTGCAACTATAACCAGAAATGAGAATGGATAGACCAGGGGTCTGCAACCCGCGGCTCTGGAGCCGCATGTGGCTCTTTTATCCCTCTGCTGCGGCTCCCTGTCGCTCAAAACATGCATCACAACCGGCAATGTGCGATACCCGCCGGCAGACGATTTATTAAGCTTTTCGACCCATCTTTTTTTCGGCGTTCAAAATGTTTTTGTTGCATGCAGAAATAAAATTTTGTTTTCTCTGGAGCAGTTCATTGATTACATAAATGCAACACACTATAGTTTTTTTTAATACATAGCATAAAGGTAAAACACGATATATGCAGTGTTATCTTCATTTTAGATGTCAAAAGATTTTTGTGGCTCCCGGTGTTTTCTTTTCTGTGGGAAATGGGTCCAAATGGCTCTTTGAGTGTTTCAGGTTGCCGACCCCTGGGATAGACAGAAAGGTCTATGTTTGTGGAAAGGGAAGGGGTTTTTTATATAGGTATAAGGATGACCTTGGCACAGACCCAACCGTTTTCTTTCAGCCAAGCATTTCATCCTTCCAAAGATTTCTTTTCACTTCATATGTCAAGCAACACCTTCCAGTTTCAGCCTTAGGGAGGGTCAAAATAATGTCCCAAACCAAGACACAGGATTGGAGAAATGCCACATTGCCCAGAAATTCAATTTTTAAATAGCTTTCAAGTGGTTGGGATTGAAACCGCTGGCCTGAAAACCAAACATTTGTTTTAAATAGATAGGTTCTTTGCTCTCGTGATTATAGAATTTTTTTTAAAAAAAATGCCTAGGGAATGATATTTCCGGATTATAATCTCTCATTTTCTGGGTTCGCATAATATATTGTACTATAAACTAACCAAGCAGGCTGACATTGTGCAGTATTCTCCACCCCAAGAAAAAAAATAAACCAACATTATAACTTTGTATGTGATGCCCTCACAGCTGCTCGGTAATGTAAATGATCTGGTTTAGTGGGTCATGAGAATGCAACAAAAGGCAGTCCTCTGTACTTAAATTCTCAGTCCTGGCCAAGGGGGGTGGGAAGCTTCTGTCCCCTTCTTTGGCCTCTGAGAGGAAGGGGAGACCTTTCTTGCTTCCCTCAGCAAGTCTATTATAGTCATCATTTTCAAGAGGGGGGAAAAAGGGGGATGTGAGAACAGAGAGAAAGAAATATCCTTATGACTCAGAGTGACTTTGATCACTGGAGATTCCATAATAAAGACCCCAGAGAGCTACTTGCTTCCCCTTCTGTCTCCACTTTGGTGCCAGCAATACTCGATGACAGACCTGGGTTACACATCATTCCCCTCATGCCAAGCACCTTTGCATCCTTCCAGGAGTCAATATTTACCAGCGGTTGCTATGAAAGCTTCTTAAAAGTTGAAATTTGGTCATTCAGTTGGTGGAAGAAGATTTGTATTCCGGCAGGCCAGCACTTGAGCCAGTTCTTGTTCCCCTTCAGCTTGGCAACCTGGATTCAGATGTCAATTGCAAATGAATATTTTTCAGACAAGCAGCTTTATTGGCTCTTTTATGGTCCTTGTGACCATATGCAAAGTACAAGGGTTCATTTCCAGGCTGTTGGCATAGAGTATGAGACCTCGTCTCTCTTATGATGGCAACCTCACAGGCCACCTCTTCCCATTATCTGAGTTGAGGTCTTTCTTTGTGAGGAACTATGTGCTGGGTGAAATATGCTGTAATTGGAGGTAAGTTGTCTGCCCTATTTTGAAAAGGCAACTGCACTGATTTTGTGGAAAAGCAAGACTTTTCGCTTCCTATCGTGGAAGCTTTATCAGCTGCTGTGGCATAGAGGTAGAGCTCTTGCCTCACAATCAGGAGGTTGTGAGTTCGATCCTAGGTAGAGGCAGATGTAAGGGTCTCCTGCTTGGGCAGGGGGTTGGACTAGATGACCTGCAAGGTCCCTTCCGACTCTGTTAATCTGTCAGTTGTATCGGATGCTGTGGGAGATGGAAGGACAGTTATTGACAGTTAAGTTTAGTTGGTGGGAGGGGAATGATAGGTTCTGACAGGATGGTGGTGGTGGGAATGGAAATTGAAAAATTGGGGGCGGGTTTTCCCTTTGCAGTCAACTGGTCTTATTTATTTCGTTATTCTTTATTTGTTATTCTTATATGCCGCCCAACTCCCGAAGGACTCAGGGCGGCGTACAACAAAGAGAAATACAAGAATGAACAAAATTTCATAAAATTAAAAACAATACAAAATTTAAAAAACAGTATAAAAGCAACAACATCCATCCATTAACTCTCTCTGAGAGCCATTGTGGTTACTTGGGGTTTTATCTGTGACCTCAGGGTCACCTGAATCAGAAGTGTGGAATCTTCTTGGAACAGCCAAAAGGATTACTACTCAATGTTAATACAAATGGCCTCTTTTACCCTTTCAAACCAATGGTCCTCTCCAATTTTTCTCTTTCTGTGGACGCCACTTGATGAAATTATTACTTGCCCAGAGGTCTGGAAGAGTGTTTAGTACAACATATGATGCTTCCTCCCATCTTAACTATGAGTGGGTTTGGCCATTCTCCTGGCCCTCTGTGCGGACAAAACATATCTGATGTGGTCCACCAAGGAGTCCTTGGTGTTAGAAGCATGGCTTGAACTTTACCTGTAAGTAGCAACATAACCATAGTTTGTGATTGCTGCCCAAAGACCTGTCTTGGTTGAGAGCCATTCCCCCTCCACTCCCCCTTGTATCCTTCTTTCCGGGTGGTGTCCTGCAGTGTGCAACAGATAGCAATTAAGGAGGAAAACAATTAGGTCACTGCCACTGCTGGCTTTGTCTTGCAATCGGGCCTTTTGGAGGGATGCTCTGTTTGCCTCCCTGCATCCTGGCACTTATCTTGTTCCTGCCAGAGCCTTACATAGAGCAGGCAGGAATGATGAGGCGTGCATGGCGCCTTGCGTTCCGAGATAACAACCGTGGAGTAGGTGCTCAGAAGGTTCCCAGAAGATAGGGAGGGGGAAGGCACGGAATGTGGCTTGCACCGGAGAAGGAGGGGAGCGCCTTGTCCTGGGGGAACTGCCAGGGAAACCAAATGGACCCTCAAGTGGCCATGCTGTGCTGTGGTCTTTTTCCAGATGCGCTGAAAAGAGGAGGGGCAGGGAAATGACCCCTTCCCCCCTTCTCTTACTGGCAACATCTCACAAGGTCCTCTCCTGGGGTCGGAAGAAGTGGACTGGATACTCTATTGCAGGAGGGCTTTTTAAAAAAATCTTTTTTATTAGCTGCCTATTTGTTAGGGACACTCATTCAAAAGTCAGGAAAAAAAAATGAGCACTATGGCCATGGCCAGGCTGCATAAACAGAGGGATAGAATCAAGATCATGTGAAGTGTTAATACCACTTTATAATGCCTTGGTAAGGCCACACTTGGAATACTGCATCCAGTTTTGGTCGCCACGATGTAAAAAAGATGTTGAGACTCTAGAACAGGGGTGGCCAAACTATGGTTCTTTGAGGACCTGTGGACTTCAACTCCCAGAATTCCTGAGCTAGCCATGCATGCATGGCTGGCTCAGGAATTCTGGGAGTTGAAGTCCACAGATCCTCAAAGAACCATAGTTTGGCCACCCCTGCGAGTCTAGAAAGAGTGCAGAGAAGAGCAACCAAGATGATTAGGGGACTGGAGGCTAAAACATATGAAGAACGGTTGCAGGAACTGGGTATGTCTAGTCTAATGAAAAGAAGGACCAGGGGAGACATGATAGCAGTGTTCCAATATCTCAGGGGTTGCCACAAAGAAGAGGGAGTCAAGCTATTCTCCAAAGCACCTGAGGGCAGGACAAGAAGCAATGGGTGGAAACTAATCAAGGAGAGAAGCAACTTAGAACTAAGGAGAAATTTCCTGACACTTAGAAAAATTAATCAGTGGAACGGCTTGCCTCCAGAAGTTTTGAATGCTCCAACACTGGAAGTTTTTTTTTTTTAATTAAATTTTATTGATTTTCAACATTTTTCTTTAAAAATAACAATTTTCATATTTCCTAAAGCATTTCTACAATCATACACAGTATTTTCATTTTCACATATTCCTTATTACAGTTAGATTCTATATCGCTTATCTTAATTACACATATAGTTTAATTTACATATTTACACTGGAAGTTTTTAAGAAGATGTTGGATAACCATTTGTCTGAAGTGATGTAGGGTTTCCTGCCTAAGCAGGGGGTTGGACTAGAAGACCTCCAAGGTCCCTTCCAATTGTTCTATTCTACTCTACTCTACTCTACTCTACTCTACTCTACTCTACTCTACTCTACTCTACTCTACTCTACTCTACTCTACTCTACTCTATTCAAACAACAGAAGGGCAGAAAAAAAGTGAAAGAATTGGAAATAACAGATAACAGAAGGGGAAGCAATTTCTAAATACAATTTAGAGCAATCAAACTAACACAGGGAGGGGTTCAGAAGCCCTCTTGCAGTTGTATAGGCAGTCCTTGACTTACAACAGTTCGTTTAGTGACAGTTTGAAGTTACAACATTGAAAAAGTGACATGACTGTTTCTCACATGACCATTACAGCATCCCTGTGATCAAGATTCAGATGCTTGGCAACGGACTCATATTTATGACGGGTGTAGTGTCCCAGGGTCACGTGATCCCCTTTTGTGATCTTCTGACAAGCAAAGTCAACTGGGAAGCCAGATTCACTTAACAACCATATTACTAATTTAACAAGTGCAATGATTCACTTAACAACTGTGGCAAGAAAGGTCGTAAAATGGGGCAAAACTCACCAAATGTCTCGCTTAGCAACAGAAATTTTGGACTCAACTGTGGTGGCAAGTTGAGGACTACATGTATTTAGTGTTCTGTAAGCTAGAACTGGGGATTCATCAAGAAGGTTTATACTGATTGGGGATGAAGCAACTGTTTGTCACTCGTCCCTCTGAAACCCAGTCTGTTGCAAAACACTCACTTCCAAAATATTTCGAAATTCCCATATACCCTTGGTAGAATATAATATGAATAAATGGGATTTATTTTTCTAGAAAAATTAATATTCCAGTGCTTTCTGTGTTCCAAAGCTCATGCTAGCTCTGGTAATGTAGGGAGTCAAGACTTTTCACATTCCAAGATGAAACAGGCTTTGGACCGAGTGACTTTGGATGCATGGAGCTTCAGGATCTGGAACATTAACATCTTCAATTCTGGATGGGGTTGCTCAGACCCAGACAGACCCAGTATACAATGTGGGGGTTTCCCTAGACTTGCAACTCCTGCTCAAAGAGCAAGTGGCAGTTATGACTGTGAGAGCCTTTACACAACTTTGTGTTGCATGCTGGATCAGGAATCCTTGTGCTCGGTCACTCAAGCCCTGATTATCTCATGTCTGGACTACTACGACACACTCTACTTGGGGCTACCCTTAAAGAGTATTCAGAAACTTTAGCTGGCACAGAATGCAGCCATGCAAACAGTTCTTGGGTCCCTAGGGTGGGCCATTTACACCACTGTTGTGTAAGCTGCACTAATTGCCAGTTTGCTTCCAGGTCCAATTCAAGATGCTGGATCTTACCTTTAAAGCCCTTCATGGCATGGGTCTAGGACTCTAGGTTATCTGAGAAACCACCTCACCAATGGGACTGGCC
The DNA here is from genome assembly GCA_023053685.1 of Diadophis punctatus similis. Lineage (NCBI taxonomy): Eukaryota > Metazoa > Chordata > Lepidosauria > Squamata > Dipsadidae > Diadophis > Diadophis punctatus. The sequence continues at coordinate 25,066,174 of JALIGW010000001.1, forward strand.
TGTTCCACCCAGTCAGCAGAAATGGCATATTGCAAACCCCATCAGTCAAGGAATTCTGGCTGGCAGGTCCAGGACAAAAGCCTTTTCTGCCATGACTCCCACGGTCTGGAATATTGTGCTGAGTTGAGATCCACACCAGGGGTGGGTTCTAACTTACCTCACTGCCAATTCGCTCCCTCCTGCATTGCGTGGGCGCACGTGTGTTGCATGCCGTGCGGCTGTGCTGCGTGGCCCTGCATGTGCAGTGCTGAAAACTCAGCTTCTGTGCATGCACAGAAGCGAAAAACAAGATGGCGGCACCTATGGTGCCGCTGAGAGAGCCGGTTTGGGGGCGTGGCCAGACGGCCATTTCTCCTGGTTTGAGCAGGGGGGAAATTCCCGCTACCGGTTCCATAGCACAGGTCCGAACTGGGAGGAACCCACCTCTGATCCACACCCACCCTTTTGGCCTTCTGAAGAGCCCTGAAGATCTGACTCTTGCCAATTGGCCTGGGATCGCAATGGAGGCATGTCATACTGGAGGTGGGTAACAGACTGAGATATGACCCCACTTCCTCCCCGTGTGTCTCTTGTTCCCTTCCTTGCCATCTTTGTTAATTTTGTAGTCAATTTTAATGTCAGTATTTATTGTTTTAATGTTTTATCTTGTTGTTTTTATTGGTTGTAAACTGCCTAGAGTTGCCTCTGGATGAGATGGATGGCATATACATTTATAGATGGCATATACATTTAATAAATAAATGGCCATTGGAGATTGAAGCCCTATGGCTTTACGACCCACCCCATCTTGGTGAATATTCTTATAGATTGTTGAGGAAGCAGGAAGATTGAAATTGGGGTTAGTATTAATATGGAGCACTTCCACTGGCTTTCATCCCTCCACCCTCAGAAGCAGTTTCCACCTCATCATCCTGAGGACATCCTTACTGTTGCTATCCTCACATGTAACACTCCCTATTAACCAACCAGCACTTTCCCCATCTGACCAACAAGGGAATGCAAAAATTGACATTTAGCTAATGCTGCCCGCTTCGCAATTATCTATTTGTTTTTAAACGGAGGAGGGTGGAAGAGTCCCTCTGTTTAGAAAACATGGAAAAACGAAAGGTGACAACTGAGGTCAAGATGAGGCAAGAATAATTCTTATCAGTGCAAAGCAATGTACTTCACTAGTCCAGCATTATTGCCACAGAAATCTCTTTGCAACATTTCCTCGTGTGTTGCAGTTGAGTCAGACATTATTGTAATTGTCTTGGCTGCCGAAGAATTTTAAGTCGGGAACATAGGCATGCTGTGGTGCAAATGCCCCACATCCACTGTTCCGAACAACTTTATTCTCATCTGTTTTCTTTAGCAATCATTTCCTTACGAATCATTGCCCTCTCTTGCTAACTCTGGTTGGTAAGGCCTTCAGATTAGTGCATCTTGCTGGAATAGAAGCAGCTTAGAAACCAGCTTCCCAAGCATTCGTTCCAGGCAAACGTTTCATCAACTTTAAATAGTGAGAAAGTTGCTCAGTGTATTCAGTTCATTCCTCCAGGTAAGAAAAGCCCTGCGGCTGCTGGGTAACACCATAAGTCCATCTGTCCAGCATTCTGGCCAATACAGGGCCAGGTTATCTGTGAGACTACCTTTCTTTAAGGACATCTATCCATCCCACCAGGTCAGAGTGGGCATGCTCCTAGTCTCTTCCTGTAAATATTGCCATCTGATAGAAGATAGGAAGTGTGCATTTCTGTGGCAGCCCCTGCCCTATGGAATATTTTGCCCCCTTAAATTTGGAAGACCTCTAGCCTCTTAGCCTTCCATAAAGCTTTGAAGACCTGGCTTTTTCCCCAAGAGCTGCGGTGACATTGGATAATTGCACAAAAGAAGGTTGACCTGGCATTAAGTCTTTGTTGTTGTTTTTTTAATATTCTAATGTTTAAAACTGTTTAGTTTTATAGTTTTAATATGATTTATAGGTTGTTTTGATTGGGAGCTGCCCAGAGTTAGTTCAAAGATGGGCTAAATAAAAGTTATAAATAAATTGAATGAATGAATGAATGAATGAATGAATAAATAAATAAATAAATAAATAAATAAATAAATAAATAAATAAATAAATAAATAAATAAATAAATAAATAAATAAATAAATAAAATCTGTGCCACAGAGTGGCCAACTGGATGCATAGGGAGAGCATTCAAATCTAGAGGGTAATCATAGCATCCTTCCACTGTAGTTTCCCAGCAAACCAATGTTTAAAGTGTGTTGCCCATGATTCAGGAAATTGTAACATTCATTAATATTAGTAGACATTGATAGCCTGATACTGCATGAATTTGTTCAGTCCTTTTTAAAAACTATCCAAATTGGCTGCCATTACCAGTGAGTCCCACAGTTTACAATTATGCCCCTGCATTTAGTTTCAATGGATGACCTCAAGTTTGAACAGTGAGGATAGGAAGGTAGGGTTTTTTGTCCAGAGTGAAAAGGATTTTGCAGAGCTGCACAGAAGAATAGGATGCTGTAGCATCTTTTGTACAAATGTTGGCAAATTATTTTGTTATTGCTGATCAGGATTCCAGCTTTCTTGATAAGCAAACAAAGAACAGATTTTCAGTAGCTACAGGTGGAAAAGAGGTTAATCTCTAATTGCCTCAGATAAAAGTGAAGGCTAGAGGAAGACATACCTTGCATATAGCTTATAGAGTAAGACATATTCCTGCTTGAGCCCCTATTTTTAGCCTCTTATTTGACAGGATAGGGAAAAATTGTTAAGAAAACAAAGCAAGGAAGAAGCATCATGCTCAAATGTGCTTTAAGTGCTCCAAAAAGAAAAAAAAGACCTTCCTCCCTCCCTCCCTCCCTACTTCCCTCCCTCCCTACTTCCCTCCCTCCCATCCATCCATCCCAAAGTAACAATTTTCATCTGTTCCCAATTCATTCAACCTACAACTTGCCTTCAATAAATGGTCTCTGCTAATGAACATTGTCTAAGGGTGACTACGTTCTATCATTTCTGAAGCTGGGAAGAGCTAACTGTTATTTCTGTAGATTTCATCTCTCATTTTGCTTGTACAAACACTTTGCCCGGCCACTGAATAAGAACAAAAAAAGTCTTGCTTATTATTTTATGTCGTTCACAATTGTGTCTGCTTCCCTCCTCTAGCTTTTTCAATTTTCTCCTAGCTTCGAAAAGCAACCTGAGACTCAAGATAGCAAGAACTATGGTACATGTTGACCAGCATGAGCTCTTGAAGCTGCTTAGGAGAAATTGTGAAAGTACAATGAAAGTACAAAAATGTAGAAGGGAGCTTAGTCTGAAAGGATACTAATCTCTTATTAAATTATTCATATCATGTATTTATTTAGTGTTCTTATATGCCACCCTACTCCCTGAGGACTCAGGGCGGCGTACAACATTTAGAGAACAACTAAATCATCTAGGTCAGTGATGGCGAACCTTTTTTTCCTCGAGTGCCAAAATAGTGCACATGCGCGCTATCGCACTTGTGCGCGTGCCCACACCCATATTCAATGCTCACTCACATGCCCCTGCTCCCCCATTTCCTGACTTCCGGTGGACCCGGTAGGCCCATTTTTTGCCCTCCCCGGGCTCCAGAGGCTTTCTTGGAGCTTGGGGAGGGCAAAAACGCCCTCTCCTGCCACCCTGGAGGCCTTCTGGAGGCCAAAAACGCCCTCCCAGAGCCTCCGTGCGAGCCAAAAATCAGCTGGCGGGCGCCCACATGCACGCTGGACCTGAGCTAGGGCAGCAGCTCGCGTGCCAGCAGATATGGCTCCGCGTGCCACCTGTGGCACCCGTGCCATAGGTTCGCCATCACAGATCTAGGTTGTATTTACTCAACAAGTGATTCATTTCTTTCACATTGAAGGGGCAAATTAACAAAGCACCTCTGACCTATATGGACCAATGTGTGCCATATGAGGTGCTGTTTGATGCCATCTAAGCAGCATGCTAGGAGGTTTCGGTTATTTGGAGTTGATGACATGGGAAGTAATTACCAGAGATGAAAACAGTGTGTAAAAGAGAAAGTACAGACCCTCTGTTAACAAGGTTCCCCGCTCGATCCAAATCAGTGTGTCCAGGTTTGTATGGGAATTAAGCCGTTTAAAGTAGGCATTCTCCCAATGTGCCCTCCTTGCCTCCTGCACGGAATGAAGTAATGAGAAAGGTGGCAGAGGTGTGAAGAAGGGCTAATTGCTTTGGCATGGAAAAAGAGTTTCTCACTCTGACCTGCTGTTAGGAAGATAGCCAGTAGCTTCTCTCTTTCTGGTTTTGCTGAGAGCAATGTCTGGTAGCTGGTGCTCTCTTCTTCCACAAGCCGGCTCACATTTTCCATTTCTCCCTGTAGCATTTCTCATGGCCTCTTTGGCAGGATAATCTCACAAGAGAGACAGTTTATCTTCTGTAGGAAGGGAAGGGATACTGCTCTGCTCTGCACTGTACGTGTCATGGAAAATCAGAGCTGTCCTAAAGGATAGTTTTCTTTTATGAAGTTGCCAATTAAAAAAAAAACAGGCCCTGCCGTAGTAAGAATATAAACTGACATTTATATTATATTATCAGGCTGGGAGACCAAGTTATGGGAAATGAGCCATGCTTCAAAAATATTTTTTGAAGAGAGGATGTAAATTTTATAATAAATAAAAATTTAAAAAGCGTCACCAAGACTAACAGCAAGTAATATAGAGGTTGGAGCCTTTATGCTTAGCATCATCCTTTAATTTCAGCCTCAATTTTGGAATCTTCCCGTGATACTGTGAAAAGAACAAAAGGGCTTATGCAGGGGTGAAATGCTCCCGGTTCGCTCTTGCCTGTCAGTCATCACAGAGCCGATGGCGCCGGTGGCGGTCGCGGCACGTGGCTTCCCCTGCCCGCTTCCCCCGCCCGCCTGGACGCCGCCATTTGAGTTCTTTTGCCCTCTGCGCATGCAGAACGCTTTGCGCATGCGCAGAGGGAAAAAGAACTCAATTGGCGGCGTCCAGGCGAGCGGGGGAAGTGGGCGGGGGAAGCCACGCGCCGCGACCGCCACCGGCTCCATCGGCTCTGCGACGACTGACAGGCAAGAGCGTACCGGGAGCATTTCACCCCTGGTTTATAGGTATGCATAAAATGTAGGACAAAAAAGCAGATGCCATGTATCAGCTACAGATTTGGGGCAGAACAAACATTCTGCTTCTTTCATGTTGTTTCCATAGATAGAAATTAGGCAATTTATGGGGCAGGGCAGTAATGGCAGAACTAGGATTCATTTCTAAATGTGAAGGCCATCAGGACCCGGACCATGGTTCAAGTATTAGCACTCCCTAGGGATGGTTCTGTGTCAGGGGTGGGTTCCACTTACCTTCCCTACCGGTTCACATCGCGTCGGAAGTGCGCATTTTGCACGTGCGTGCTTGGTTCGCTTGCACTTGCGCATCAGGAAAATTACCCTCTGCACATGCGCAGAAGCCTTTGTGCATGCGCAGAGGGTATTTTGCCAGCCGTTTTCAATGAGCGGCGACTGGAGAACCAGTTCAGGGACGTGGCCAGCCAGCCATTGCTGCCAGTTCGGCGAGCGGGGGCAAATTTCTGCCACTGGTACGGGCGAACCGGTCCAAACCGGCAGCAACCCACCACTGTTCTGTGTGTGTCGTGAATATATTTAGCTCTACTCCAATGTTTCTCAACCTTGGTGGCTTTAAGACGTGTGGACCAACTCCCAGAATTCCCTAGCCAGTTTCCCCAAAAAGAAGTAAAAGTGTCTGCAAGATGTGGTCAAAAAAGTCAAAATGGCAGCCACAACAGACTAATCAAAGCACATAAATGCACATAAAACTAGGCACAGCTTCAACGGCACTGTCATGGCTGCCATCTTGACTTCAATGGTCTGCTATAAAATAAGATACTCAGCTGCTGTAACAGCAGTTTAACTCAGCTTAAGCTGTTGGGGGAATTCTGGGAATTGAAGTCCATACATCTTAAAGCCGCCCAGGCTGAGAAAGACTGCTCTACTCCATTTCCTACAAGTAGATCTTGGCTGTCAGGCTTTCACTTGAGGAATGGCAGTATCTGCAAATGACTTCAAGGACATGCTCTCAACGGGGTGGAGCATCGCTAAAGGCAGGAGATGCAATTCTGAAGAGTTGCTGATGTGGGATTCTATTTGTAGTGTTGGTTTTCTGTGGCGGCACAGAAGGTGATGTTTGTAGCAAATTATTTTGGTCTGTGTGAAACAAGGAGATCCCTCCTTGAAGTAGCCCATTGGAGGATAGCTGGGAAGTTGAGATGCCATGATAATATATAAGAATAATGAGCGCTGGAACAAAAATCTTCTAGATGTTGATGCTTCTGCCACTTGAAAGATGCAATTCCCCGCTGCTTAAAAGTGCCCAAAGCTGTTAGGAAAACTGCATGCTTTTCCTCCATAGCCACAACTTTCGGGCTGCTGACATTTTGCCTGCAACAAAAAGTTGGGGGGAGAAGAATCTCTGTATGAGACAGCTCTGCATCTTCCTCTAATTTTAGCTTGTGATTACAACACAGTGGGGGTTACTGCCCTCTCTGTTTTACTGCTGCCCTGCAGTTTTAGCTATGGAGCTAAAAATACCCCTGTGTTGTGCAGTCCAAAACATCATTTGGCTCCAGCTGTTAAGAGTCCCAGGGGGTGGTTGTGAATCATGTTTTCTTTTCGGAAAAGGGTCGTGGGGAGATCCTATTGATTGTGCATCTTCCTTTGTGGGAAGTCCCATGGGTCTCTTATGCCCCCTTGCCTAATCCCCAGGGAAGAGGCTATTTCTATTCATCTATTCCATGATGAAAATCCTATTAAATACGAAGATAAAGCTTTGACTTTTGTCATGCAGAAGGCGAAAATAATTGCATATATATTCAGACTGCTTGAACTCCAATTTCCTGGTATCACTCTGCTCCTAAGGCTGTATACACAGTTTAGGGGCTAAGGACACCTTGGGAATTTCAAGGGCGTTTAGATGACATATATGGTTTGTTCTAAAAACAGCTATTAGGATGGACAGAATAGAGTAGAATAGATGAATAGAATTCTTTATTGGCCAAGTGTGATTGGACACACAAGGAATTTGTCTTTGGTGCATACGCTCTCAGTGTACATAAAAAGACAAGATACATTCATCAAGAATTACAAGGTACAACACTTAATGATAGTCATCGGATAAAAATAAGCAATCAATTCACACTAGGAAACAATCAATATCAATATAAATCATGAGGATAAAGCAACAAAGTTACAGTCCTGCAGTCATAAGTGGGAGGAGATGGGTGATAGGAACGATGAGAAGACTAATAGTAATAGTAATGCAGCCTTAGTGAATAGGGTGATAGGAACGATGAGAAGACTAATAGTAATAGTAATGCAGCCTTAGTGAATAGTTTGACAGTGTTGAGGGAATTATTTGTTTAGCAGAGTGATGGCGTTTGGGGAAAAACCGTTCTTGTGTCTAGTGTTTTGGTGTGCAGTGCCCTATAGTGTCGTTTTGAGGGTATATAATTGTAATCTGGATGTTTGTAGTCCAGATCTGGCAGCCCTAGTATTCACACAAGACATTTTACTCTATCAGTTCAGGGTCTAATGGCTGTATTCAACTATTCCCAAGCTCAATTCATTCTTGTGTGTAAACCCAACCTATTAGTGGGTTTAGAATTCAGTGCACTGTGCATAGTGAGAAAATGGGTTTAAACAAGAGCCTTGTAGGTTAAGGAAACAGAGTCACTATCTTGCTTAATTTATATTTTAATTAACTCCCCCCACCCCACCATCCATTTGCTAGACTATGGCTTGCTATGCTATTCAAAAGCAAAATGCAACTCTTACAAATTGTTGTAGTTTAGCTCTAAGTTGCAAGCAAAGTCATCCAGGCAACATGGCATGGGCCCAGGTTGGGGAACCACCTCTTCCCGATCACATCTCTCCAACCCATCAGTTCCAGCGGGAAGGGTTGTGGTTCCCATCTGGCACGGAGCTCCATCTGGAATAACCTAGGCAGCATGCCTTTTCTGCTGTGGCTCCTGCTCTCTGGAGCATCATTCCCAGATTTTTTTTTCCTGAAGCCCTTGTGGCCTTCTAGAGTCAGTGTTTCCCAACCTTGGCAAATTGAAGATGTCTGGACTTCAACTCCCAGAATTCCCCAGCCAGCATTCGCTGGCTGGGGAATTCTGGGAGTTGAAGTCCAGACATCTTCAAGTTGCCAAGGTTGGGAAACACTGGTCTAGACCAATCAGTTAGGCAGAAGAAGACGGGACATCAGAGGCATCAGGAGAATTCTGACTCAAGGCTACTGTTCCTCGTCTGTTATTACTAAGGGGAGTTCTGTAAACTGAAGTCCTGGGGCTAAGCTCAGGAGTTTATCGGAAAACAGCTGAGCGAGATAACATACTGTTCAGGCCGGCTTGCAGCCAAATGCCTTTCACTGGTTAAAATAGTCAAGAGACAGTTTTTCAGAGTCATTTATATTTGGCTGAAGCCTTGATGGCAGAAAAGTAACAGACACGTTTGGTGCTACATAATTGAGAAAATGAAATAATAACGGCAGCATGGTCCAAGATCAAATTTTTGGAGATGTGGTTTGATTTATTTATTTGTTTGTTTAAAGTGCTCTGTTCATAACAAAATTAGTCTCTTATATTGTGAGTTCTTTATAATGACCGTCTCATTAACTTTCACCAGAATCAAGGTTCTATTTTGTAATGCGCTCGTACAGGGTAATTTGACAAAGTGCACCAGCACTGCTCATACACTGTATCTCTTACCTGGGGCCAAAAGAGGGGAATGGCTTGATTTTCCTTTGGGGATGTGTGTACCACAACTGAAATGCATCATCCGTGACAAAATCAATAGAGAAATAACTTTGAAGCAAACCAAACGAGCGAGCGAGCGAGATAAAGGTCACAAAATCTCTAAAACAATATCACTTTTTCACCCTCGGTGCCTTTTCTGCCTACAAATGCTTGCAGAATACTGAAATGTCGATGCCTCTTCCTGCCTTGAAATGTCACGATTCACCGCTGCTGCAAAGCTTTTCAGATTTTATTCATACAACAGCCTGAACCTCATTACAGAAATTAACAGTGGGCTCATGTACATGCATTAACCCATAACCTAGCCTAAGAAGTTCACACGACATTCTACGCCACAAAAAAATAAATTGGCTAGCACTAATCAAGGTAATGTGTTGTGTTAATGTAGTCTACTGCTACAGTAGACCATTACTTGACCTGGTTAAGTGTGTTGGGGAAAATACTTGTGTTTTTCTCTACCCATATATCTTCATCCTCCAATGAAATAACTCGAACCACATTCTCTATCATTGAATTCTTATTAGCTCTTGTTGCTCAAAGGACTACCTTCTTCCAGTTATGTCTGCCTGCAGTATTAGAGCTGAGTGGTCAAGCTTGCGTTTTCATCCTTAAAATTGTATCATCTTTTGCAGAGGTGGGTTCCTCCAGGTTCGGACCGGTTCTATGGAACCGGTAGTAACTTGGTGGCCTAAGTCGCTGGAACCAGCAGCGACCCAGGCCTGCCACGCCCCCCGAACTGGCTCTCTTGGCGGCGCCATAGGCGGCACCATCTTGTTTTTTGCTTCTGCGCATGTGCAGAAGCTTTTTTTTGCTTCTGCACATGCGCCGAAGCTGTGTTTTTAGCACTGTGCATGCGCACGTGTGCAAAGTGCGCAACACGTGGTGCGCCACTGAGCAAACCAGCAGCGACGAAAACCGGAACCCACCCCTGATCTTGTGGATAATTTTGGAGACATACCGTATTCGGAGTATAAGACGCACCTTAGTTTTTGGGGAGGAAAATAGGGGAAAACAATCTGCCTACCAGGTATTCATCTGGCTAGCATCCTTAGTCTGGTCAGCTTCAGCACATTATTTTATCCCCTGGTTAGGACTTTAAAAAACCTTCTTATGAGAGAGTAACAATGAAAGAGCATGCAAGCCAGTAAGAGCTGGGAAGATCGTTAGCACCTAGTTAGGGCTGGAAAAAACCTTCTTTGGAGCAAGTAGAGCAATGAAAAAAAAACCTGCAAAGACTTAGGGCTGGAAAAACATTCTTTGGAGAGAGTAACAATGAAAAAGCCTGCAAGGTAAGAGCTGGGAAGATCTGTTAGCACCTAGTTAGGGCTGGAAAAAAAAGCTACATTCGAAGTATAAGACGCACCCAAATTTTCAGCCACTTTTAGGGAGGAAAAAGGTGCGTCTTATACTCCAAAAAATACGGTACCTTTCCTATGTCTAGCCCTGTGTGTGGGACAGCATCTCCACCACGTTCACATATCCCCTCACTTTATTAACATTTAGAAAAGCACTTAAAGAGGTGACTGTTTCAGATCAGGGCAATTTAGCATCCTGTATTAATATTAGTATTTTACTCTTGGATGCTGTGTAATGTATTCTTTCCAGTATACTAATATGTATTATCCTTATTGCCCTTATTGTTTATTCTGCTTGGATTTTTAATTTGTGTGCCACCTCTAGAGACCCTTGGAGAATTGAGGCAGCTCATTAATGAAATAAACAAATAAGTAATTACATTCCACATGCTGTTATTTCTCCAGTTCCAAATTTGGATTGCAAGCACCAGGGGGTGGATTTGATCCCTGCTTTGCTTATGAATGTTTCAATGCATGCAACCTAATGGTATTGTTGAACTAACCATTGTTCATATCAGCGAGTGCAGTGCTTGTCTGCAGGATGCATGTTGTACTTGGTGGGTGAATATTTTACTGGTCTTCCTGAACAGGCAACGTTCATAGCAGCGAGTTCCCAGTTAGATTAAGGTCTTCTAAATGAGGACTGGATTACTTAAACAGCGTGTTCTTCACGCTTTCAAATCAACACTCCGTTATGAAAAGCAGTTTTGAAGCATTCCGTTAGTACTTTAAATATTCCACATCGGGACTGCTAGCAATCCCCTTGCAGTCTTCAGCCAGGAGAAACTGGAACCCTGGATTTTCTGTAAATGGCATGTCACAGCACAAGCTGCTGCTATGGATGCAAATGTTGTTTCTCCAATGTTGACTCTGGGCAAGATTTGGGGCTGACGGAGGCCCTTTCTGCAGCAACAGACTGGTGTCATCTGAGCAGGAGATGGCTGGCATTCTCTGGGTGGCTTCCATTCTTTCCAGAGCAAGGTCTCGCTTTGTACAGGGTAAGGCAACATGACACCCTGCAAGCAAATTACAGAAAAGAGCACCGAGACCTTGAGCTGCGGGTGTAATGGTGGTTACACAAAATGATTAATCAGAGCAGGTAAAGACCTGCTACTACCTACATCTTATGCTTATTGGTAGTGTGCTAAGTGAACCCAGCCTATATAGTAAGTTTACAGTTCCATGTATTGTTTAAATCAAAACGATGAGTTAATTGAAGATCCAGCTTGGTGAATACAGCCTTTGGCCCTGTCTACATCACATAGTTGACTTATTGTGCCCTTTCCCTGATCAGCACACTTTTCTGTGTTGGCACCAAAGTCCATCACAGATAACACTGACAGGATAGAATAGAATAGAATAGAATAGAATAGAATAGAATAGAATAGAATAGAATAGAATAGAATAGAATAGAATAGAATAGAATAGAATTCTTTATTGGCCAAGTGTGATTGGACACACAAGGAATTTGTCTTTGGTGCATATGCTCTCAGTGTACATAAAAGAAAAGATACATTTGTCAAGAATCATGGGGTACAACACTTAATGATTGTCAAAGGGTACAAATAAGCAATCAGGAAACAATATTAATATAAATCGTAAGGATACAAGCAACAAGTTATAAGTCATTTGATGACTATGATTTCAATTCAGAAGGCCACCAACGCCTGTTATTTCTCTCTTTCTGCCTTTTTTTTAAATTCTCCCCAGAATGAATTCAATAAATTATTACTGTTGGACAGCTGCTAGCAGGCATGGAGGACTATATGTGTTTGCTTGACTGTTGTCCCCTTTCCATGTATTGTGTGGCTGGGAGGGAGGGTTACAAACTGAAACAGGAATGAAGGTGGAACTGCTTGAGAAATCTCATCCAGTGAAATATTCAGAGTTCTTCTTGGACTTCATAGCAATCCCACATACTGGAAGGGAAGGCTAGTCCCAATTACAGTTTTCTTGAAATTGTGGCGAGTTGCTTTTCTGGGGAATGGTTTAGTCCAAAGAAGTGGCCAGATCTAAACTCTTCTGAATTAATTGGCTGGATTTAGAATTTATATAACACACCTTCCCTCTTACTTTTTTAACCATACTGTGCAAACAGGACCACTGACTTTATATTGACATCTACACATTTTAAAAATTCTTAGTTCATGTTTACACATGAAGACACTTCTTTAAGACTCTTCTCACTTGTATGTTATCTCGAATAATATTGGACAATGGATGGTCTAGCAGAGGGCTTCGGTTGTTCCTGTCAACTGGAGCTTCTCACGGCTCCCCTCCATCTGTGATTGCAATGATGGTCATCCTCTATTCTATAGGCCAGTGATGGTGAAGCTATGGCACGCATGACAGAGGTGGCGCACAGAGCCCTCTCTGTGGCCACATGTGCCATTAGCAGCTGCTCTTCCAGGTTCCAGCATGCGCATGTGTGGCGATCAGCTGGTCTTCACGCCTGGTCTAAACCCCTCCCTCCAGTCCGCAACGCCAGAAAGGTGCTTTAAAGGAATAAGACAAATTCATGGAGGAGAAGGGCTTTCTCAATGGGTATTAACTGTGATGAAATGTAGAACTCACAGGTTCAGAAGGAACCTGTGACTAAAATACTGTACTAACGGGAGCATGGTTTCTGATTGGCCAGTGAGAGAAGTAAGATGCTAGATTTATGGCATCCAATGTGATTAAAACCTTAGTAGACACAGTTGGACGTACTAAATTCAGTTAGTGTTGGCCTTGGGTGGTGCTTTTGTGGACTCTTATGTTGTGAAGATCCAACTTATTTGGTTACTTTATGAATTATCATATTATTGGAGCCCAGAAAATGAGTTAATTTGATAAGTATCGTTTGATAAGACATATTATGTGAATACATCATATGGGCCATAAGTCTAACATAACAAGACATTTATGTCCTTATGAACCATGGTAGCACAGTGGTTAGAATGCAGTATTGCAGGTTGACTCTGCTCACTGCCAGGAGTTCGATCCTGACTGGCTCAAGGTTGTCTCAGCCTTCCATCCTTCCGAGGTTGGTAAAATGAAGACTCAGATTGTTGGGGGTAATATGCTGACTCTGTAAACCACTTGGAGAGGGCTGTAAAAGCACTGTGAAGCAGTATACAAGTCTAAGTGTTAGCGCTAGTGCTATTCTTAAAGTGATGTCCTCTGCTTACAATTTTATTCAGTGACGAACGCTAAAAATATGTCATAATACCATGGCTCAGTATCTAGAAGTCTGAAATTCCCAACAATGGGAATGTGGCCAACCTCCAAATTCCATGCAATTCCTATAGTATAGATGGAAAATAAACCTCATAAGCTTTAGTTGCATTATTTGCATTATTGCATTATTTCTAAGCCAGAAATAAGTCACCTCAGTTGCTAAACAGGGAAAATGTCATGTGATCACAGGCATAGAGATTGTCTGGGAATAGTACAAATGTTATGCCTACAACTGCATTAACTGAAGATAGATGAGGGCCCTCTCTTTCTCTTCCACTGAGCAAGTAAATATTTCGAGTTGTTTAACCAGAGGTGGGATTCAGCAGGTTCTGACCAGTTCTGGAGGACTGGTAGCAGAAATTTTGAGTAGTTTGGAGAACCGGTAAATACCACCTCTGACTGGCCCCACCCCCATCTATTCTCTGCCTCCCGAGTCCCAGCTGATCAGGAAGAAATGGGGATTTTGCAGTAACTTTCCCCTGGAGTGGGGTGGGAATGGAGATTTTACAGTATCCTTCTCCTGCCACGCCCACCAAGCCACACCCACAGAACAGGTAGTAAAAAATGTTGAATCCCACCACTGTGTTTAACTATGATAAAATCCAGGGAAAATAGCATCAGGGATAGGCTTACAAAAAGTAAAGGGTTGGGATATCTGTACTTTACTTCCTATTTTCACACTAGTAGGAACAGAATCAAGAGATGCAAAATGCTGAAAATACAGGTAGTCCTTGACTTACAACAGTTCATTTAGTGACTGTTCTAAGTTATGACACTGAAAAATGTGACTTATGGCCTTTTTCACACTTATGACCTTGCAGCACCCCATAGTCACATGGTTTGAATGTTTGGCAACTGGTTCATACTTATGACCATTGCAGTGTCCCGGGGTTATGTGATCCCCTTTCGCAATCTTCTGACAAGCAAAGTCAATGGGGAAAGCAGATTCACTTAACAACCATGTTACTAATTTAATAACTGCAGTGATTCACTTAACAAATGTGGCAAGAAAAGTCATAAAATGGGGCAAAACTCACTTAATAAATTTCTCATTTAGCAACATGGATTCTGGGCTCAATTGTGGTCGTAAGTCGAGGACTACCTGTATGTGACTAAAGTTATATGGGTAGTCTTTGACTTACAACAAAATTGTAATTCTGTCATTCAAAATCCATTTAGTGACCGTTTCCATTCAGTACAACGGTACTGAGAAAAGTGAGCTATGACTGTTTTTCACACTTATGACCATTGCAGCTTCTCCATGGTCACATGATCAAAATTCAGATGCTTGGCAATTGACTCATATTTATGACGGTTGTAGTGACCTGGAGTCACATGTGGATCGCTTTTTATGATCTTCTGACAAGCAAAGTCACTGGGGAAGCCAGATTCACTTAACAACCATGTTACTAACTTAACAATCGCAGTGATTCACTTAACAACCGTGACAAGAAAAGTCGTAAAATGGGGCAAAAATCACTTGACATCTGTCTCACTTAGCAACCGAGATTTGGGGCTCAATTTTCCCCCTTTGCAGCCTCTGGAACTATCTCTAAGAATGCTTCTTTGAGGAACACTTTTCTTAATTCTTTCAAATCTCTCCTCCTAACCCATCTTTTCCATGATATCTTGGGCACAGTTCCAAGAACAGGCCAGTTTTAACTTGTCAAAGGGACCAAAGTCACCCTTAACAGATTGGGAGAGAAAGGCGAAGGGCCACAAGTGGATAGGGTCAAATTACACAAGTGCCAAGATCTTGGAAGGAATTTTAGAGATTTTATTCTTTTTAGCCATGATATGCCTATGTGAGGCAACTGTTTGCATCCATTTCCCACTTCAAAAGGCAGGAAATTATGCTATCAGTTTTCAGCAGCCACAATCAGAAAGCTACATTGCGCAAAGGGAGCTTGGGGGCCACAGGTTCCTCACCCCTGCCTTAATCTCATCACCCTATGATACCTATGTATGCCTGACACAGTTGTGTTTATACAGATGGGACATATTGTCACTTTTTAAGCACAATATTGGTGGTTTAACCTGGGTGATGTGGAATTCAGGTACTGTATTGTCATTTCTTCTTTCCACCATCAGCCCAGGAGGATTCCTTTTCTTGTACTTCCTCCTATTCTTAGAGGCTTTCCTTATCCCTTTCCTTTGAGATTCTCCTTAGACATGTGAATCCGGCAGCTGCTGCCTTAAGAAGGCTATCAAATGTTTCTATACTGGCCAATTTCCTTGCATTTCTCTTGCATTGTGGAATGGGAAGATGGCAGGAAATGTGTATATAGCCACTGAAACATTGGATCCTGTGATTCTGATTCAACAGACTTCCATAGGATATTTGACACACATGTCTTGCCATGTACCAGATCAAGACTGGCCGTGCCTACGTGTTCATACTCGACATTGCTACCCCTATGCATGTGATTGCTTTCTGCACCATGCAGGCAAGGCTTCCATGCCACTACTGGGCAGCTGTCTTTATATAAACCAAGGCATTTAAAGAAGCAGGCAGAACAGTGGCTCAGCCGTCAAAACACTGGGCTAGCCAGATGGACAGCCAGCAGCCCATGTTCAAACCCGATCATCATGTGATGGGATGAGCTCCCATCCTTGCTCTGGCTCCTGCCAACTAGCAAGACTTAGACTTAGAATAAGGGGTGAAATTCAGCAGGTTATGACAGGTTCTGGAGAACCAGTAGCGGAAATTTTGAGTAGTTCGGAGAACCGGCAAATACCATCTCTGGCTGGCCCCAGAGTGGGGAGGGAATGCGGATTTTGCAGTATCCTTCCCCTGGAGTGGGGAGGGAATGGGGATTTTGCAGTATCCTTCTTCTGCCACGGCCACCAAGCCACGCCCACAGAACCAGTAGGGAAAAATTTTGAACTTCACCCCTGGAATAACTTTATTGTCACTTTGAATGTACACTAATGGGCATACATTAAAATGAAATTTTGTTGCATACAACTCTCAGAGGGTCACCACCTCCAATATACATTACAGAAATATGACAAAATAAATAAATAAATACAAATACAAATAAATAAATACAAAATAAAAATGCGAGTAGATAAATAAGTACCACTATGGTGGGAAGGTAACAGCACTCTGTGACATCATGTTGGTCACATGACCACAGAAATGACAGCGCTGGCTCAATGGCCTTGAAATGGAGATGAGCCCTGTCCCCTTTAGTCGGCAATGACTAGCGGAGTAAAATCCACAGGGACTCCTTTTTTAATTTAATGATTCAGCAGTTGCAATTGTACGGTATACTAAATTTGAGTAGTGTTAATCATGGACAGGTTAGGGCTTAGCACACTGTGTAAATCCAATCCATTTGGTTTGCTTAGGGTTCAGTGTATTGAGTGAGCTGAGAAGACAAGTTAACTCTAATTAAACTAAATGTATTGTGGAAACATTGATAGGGCTCCTGAAGGTAGCTGAGACTCACAAGAATCCTCCACTTTTACACGTGGGTCATCTAGCAAAGGAGTCCCCTTATGGCAGTGTTTCTCAACCTTGGCAGTTTGAAGATGTGTGGACTTCAACTCCTAGAATTCCACAGCCAGCGTTGCTGGCTGTGGAATTCTGGGAGTTGAAGTCCACACATCTTCAAACTGCCAAGGTTGAGAAACACTGCCTTATGGGAAGTATTTGTTTCTCTTCTTCAGGAGCCCTTCCTCATAGTTTCTTTATCTTCCTTCTCCAGCCTTCCTGGCTTCTACTATATAGCATTGCCACAGGTAGGCCTTTCACAAACAATTAAGATGCCATAAGTGGACATTCTCAGAAGTTATTTAAGTACGCTCAGGCCTACTCATAAGAACAGAATCCCCTGCTTGATGATAACCAACTGATAGGCACACTGCTCTAGGAGGTCTGACTAATCCTCCCAACACATTCCTGGAGTTACGATTGCAAATGCTTGACCTCCAGATGGGGCCATGGCCAATCCCTTCATCCTCCTCCCATCTTCTTCCTTGTCTTTCTTCCTGCTCTTGTTATAATATTTTTTTTTTGGGGGGGGGGGGAGATGCCAGCCAGGGCTTTTAGGGCCTGCCCCCCACAGGACATCTGCAGGATTAATTCTGCATAGAATAATGGCTGGTTTATATGTGGGTCTTTAAAAAAAAGGTTATGACAAATCTCATATTTGCTAAAAAGCCATGCCCTGCACTCTTTAGCTAAATCCAGGAGGTCATTCAATCTAGAGGTTAAATATGGAACAATCAAATGCACATGCTCAAACACCATAGCAACATTCTGGTCACACAAAAATAAGATGTGGGTTGGTAGAATGACATCTACCAGACTTGATTGCAAAAAATTCGACTTCAACAACAGAGTTTCAACGCCTGGAACACTTTACCTGACTCAGTAGTTTCTTCCCCAAACCCCAAAAACTTCAACCTCTTATTATCTACCATTGACCTCACCCCATTCCTAAGAGGTCAGTAAGGGGCGTGCATAAGCGCACAATCGTGCCTACCATTCCTGTCCTAATGTACCCATATATTCATACCTCTTTTACTCTTATTCATGCGTGTAATATTACATATATATTCAATCATGTTTTACTGAAGAGCTGAAGTGGTGCAGTGGTTAAATGCAGCCATTGCAGGCTGACTGCTAGTTCAACAGTTCAGCTGTTCAAATCTCACTAGGCTCAAGGTTGACTCAGCCTTCCATCCTTCCGAGGTCGGTAAAATGAGGACCCAGATTGTTGGGGGCAATATGCTGAACTCTGTAAACCGCTTAGAGAGTGCTGTAAAGCACTATGAAGCGGTATATAAGAAAAGTGCTATTGCTATATATTATATTACTGTTTGTACTTTGCTTATAATCATTTATGCTTGACAAATAAACAAATACAAAATACAAATCTAGCAAACGTTCCCTCCCACAACCTTAGCTGTACCTAAAGGAATCTCTCTTCACAACAACTCCTCCTTTCACTTTACTTTCCCATTTCTAGGAGCTGAATTGGATACACTGCTAGATGTGTTTGATATCGAGCAATTCTATTCTTTGTGGCTGAAGGTAACTTCCCTGCCCCTACCGATTGGGATTTACTGAAGATGAAGGCTGGTGAACGGAAAGGAAGGCCCCGTTGCAGGCATCTGCCGCAGGGGATGAGGCAGTCGTGGGGGCAGAGAGGAAAAACCTGTGGGGGAACTGAATGAGCCACATCCTCACAGAAGAAAACAACCGGCTTTCTCAATCCCAGCATGAGGAAGGGGAATACAGTCTAACAACAAAACACTATTGTCTGTAGCCAGGATCATTGTTGCAATTGTGTTTGTTCTGACAAGGATGTTCAACTGATGAAATTAAAGTAGGCGTTTAGTAGACTGATCGACCCATCTAGAGAAATCAGTGTACAAATGAATATAAGGTGACCAACTTTTTTACAATGAAAAGGAGGACAAATAAATTGGGGAAAAAAAATCGTAAATAAAAGAAACATTTTATTCATTGCAACAATAATACACTATAATATGATATATGCATAATAAAAACATTTGTAACATTTTATATTGTAATTATGCTTACATGCCTGTTAATTATTTTTTAAATGAGTACTTTTCCATTGAATTAATATTTTTTGTCAATGTATCATCTTCTACCAATATATTGGAAATATCTGAACAAGAAATATCCTTCATATTGAATTTTACGGCAAGGGCTGCAGCTAGAGTATCAACATAACATAAGAAGGAAACATAGCACATAACATAAGAAGTAAACAAAGCCACTTGCACGCAGCGCTCTCTCTCAAGGTCTCCCGTGCGGAGCGCATGCATCTCATAATCGCATCTTATACCGCACTGTACCGAGCCTTGACGAATCGTCATGTCAAATACAAATACGTCACATAATGCGCAACTGATTAGTCTTCAAATATTGAAAAGGAGGACATGTAGGAGGACACTTTTCAGGGGAGGACAGAACTTACAAAAGAAGGACTGTCCTCCCTAAAGGAGGACGATTGGTCACCTTAATGAATAGAGCCAGGTCATTTCCCCAGAAGGGCCAATTAAAAAACAGACCTCAAAAACAGAATCACAGATTACCACTGGTTGGCAGCCACAGCTTATAGTTCACACAACTCAAAACACATTATTAATAAGCTATAAACTATACTGTACAACACCTGGCATTTGGTAACAGACCCAAACTTGCATATAGACAGCCAGTCAGCCAGAAGTAGGTTCTCGCAAATATCCAGAAACAACAGGATATGTTAATGTGAGAACAAAACCATGCAACAAACCCAGATGTCTACTGTGCCCATATTTACCCCAACATCACCATCATGTGCTCCAACAATTTTCCACACCAGGCTAGAGGTGCCTTAACATGTTCTTCCTCTAATGCAAGGCTTCTGAAATCTGCATAAATTACTCAGAATTGGGTAAAAGTATTTTTTATTTTTGAGTAACAACCTATGAATCCATTATCCTCCAGAGCCGAGGTGGTGCAGTGGTTAAAAGCAGCACTGCAGTTCAGCAGTTCAGCTGTTCAAATCTCACCGGCTCAAGGTTGACTCAGCCTTCCATCCTTCTGAGGTTGGTAAAATGAGGACCCAGATTGTTGGGGGCAATATGCTGAACTCTGTAAACCGCTTAGAGAGGGCTGTAAAGCACTATGAAGCGGTATATAAGTCTAAGTGCTATTGCTATCCTTCACAACAGGGATATTTAATTTTAAATTGACTTAAAGATTGCCATGTGTGCTAAAATATATTCAGAAATCTCCCAAAGTATTACTTTTAAGATTATGATTATGATATTACCAATAGAAATTTGTTGAAATAGCAAAAGATTATTCAGCGATACTGTTTTTATAATGTAGGTATACATTACAACCATTTGTTCAGGAAGGGGCTTAACACCAGTCTTCAAAGTTTGATAAAATTTTCTGATTAGCAGTTTGGAGTAATGAAGGAAACATTTGGGAAGCACTGCTCTAATATGATATATGCTATCGCATGCCGGCAAAACCCTTCTGGATTTTATTAGGACATACGGGCTGGATTTTGTGCAAAAGAATTAATGGGCACAGATCAGGATTTAAAACAAGTAATAACAGAATATTTTAACCTCCCAGAATTCTATTACAGCTCTCAAAGTAGCATTTGGAACAGACAAACAAAGCAAATCAGCACAACTGAGCATGAGATACCTGAGCTTACATATATCAAAGGGTTTCACAGGTATCTCAGAAAGCCTGAATGAATTCAGTGGCCTTTTAACACATAGATAGTCCTTGACTTACAACAGTTTGCTTAGTGACCATTCAAAGTTACAACGGTACTGGAAAAAGTGACTTATGACTATTTTTCACACTTTGCAGTCACCTGATTTATATTCGGGATGCTTGACAACTGGTTCCTATTTATGACGGTTGCAGTGTCCTGGGTCATGTGACCATCTTTTGCGACCTTCTGACAAGCAAAGTCAATGGGGAAACCGGATTCACTTAGCAACCGGGTTACTAATTTAACAACTGCAGTGATTCACTTAACAAATGTGGCAAGAAAGGTCGTAAAATGTGGCAAAACTCACTTAACGAATGTCTCGCTTAACATAAATTTTGGGCTCAATTGTGGTCGTAAGTCGAGGACTGCCTTTATTACAATTGTTAATTGATAATGTACCTATAATTTGCTCTCCATACGACCTTCATAACCACTCTGTATTCCCCACCTTCCCCCTCCCCATTTCATCCCAATGTAGTTAAGCCACTCCATGCATTTGATGACACGAACTGCAGCTCATGAAAGCTTATGCCTTTTAATACAGTGTCTGGCCTCAAAAAGTGCTACCAGACTCTAATTTTCATAACCTTCCACAACAGTGCTGCAATTTATCTCTGCAGCTTTATTATCTGTATTGCTTTAATTTCGTTATGTGCTGCAGCATATGACCATTTCATTGAAAAATGGTGTGACGCATCTCCTTGGACTGGCATTTATCAGGGCATGTTCATTCTCAAAATATGAAGGACTATGTAAGACTGGGAAAGAGGGAGGAGGCAGAGAGGGAAGGAAAAATAAAGAAGGTATCTGGGGATAGAAAAAATCATTTTAGCAATGGGATATGCAAGGTGCCAGTGAAAAAATAGCTTCTGTTGGGTGCTCTCATGAGGGTAATGTGGAACGAGGAGGGGAGAAAATAATAATAGTAATAAACTTGTGTACTGCCCAACTCTCAATGACTTTGACTCACAACTATCAAGCAAATAAATTAATATAATAAAGAAAAAAAGTGGCAAACATGATAAGAGTGAAGGGTCTCTCTTTCCCTTGTTGAAGGCCTGGATGAAAAAAAGAGTGGGGCCATTCAAATCTCAGGGCAAATCAATGGTGGGTTCCTACAGGTGCAGTCCACTCTGTAGCACCGGTAGCGGCCCGCTGGTGACGTCACAGTACCGGTGCGGTCGGTTGCCGGTGCCTGGGCGCCACCATTAAAAAAAATTTTTTAAAATTTTTTTTACATTTTCTTCTGTGCATGTCCAGAAGTCGAGCTTCCGATACTGCGCATGCACTACCTTCCTACCCCACAGTGAGTCCAAGCAGGGGAGGATGGCTGAGGGAGTGCATGAGACGCTGAAATTCCCCTCCCTTCAGCAGTCCGAGAAGCCACGAATGCGCGGTGATGATCCTAGACATTTTCGCACGTTTGAAGCTTCTCGAGCTGCTGAGGGGAGGGGGAATGGGCGGCAGGACCTATCTCAGTTCTCCTCCCCTTCAGCAGTCTGAGAAGCCACGCCCATCCGGTCACATGGCAGGCAAGCCACGCCACCCGGTCACATGGTTGGCAAGCCACACCCACAAAATAAGCCACACCCACAGAGTGGTAGTAAAAAAATTAGGAACCCGCCCCTGGGGCAAATCTCATTCTGGAGGACAGGCACTGCGATAGAGAAGAAAAACAGAAGGCTTCCTGGAAAATGGGACTTTATTTTATTTATTTATTTATTTGTCAAACATGTATAGGATAGTAGTTGTTTGTATAAACATAAGTAAAAAGTAACGATAAAAGAGGACAATAGGACAGTAAGACAGGGACGGTAGGCACAGTGGTGCGCTTATGCACGCCCCTTACAGACCTCTTAGAAACGGGGAGAGGTCGACTGTAGACAGTCTAAGGTTAAAGTTTTTGGGGTTTGGGGAAGAAACCACAGAGTCAGGTAGTGCATTCCAGGCATTGATCACTCTGTTGCTGAAGTCGTATTTTCTGCAGTCGAGTTTGGAGCGCTTTACATTGAGTTTGAATATATTACGTGCTCGTGTATTGTTGCGGTTGAAGCTGAAGTAGTCATTAACAGGAAGGACATTTTGGTATATGATTTTATGAACTACATTTAGATCAGATCGGAGGCGACGTAGTTGTAAATTGTCTAATCCCCAGTTTGGAAGACTTTAGTGTAGGTATCTCTCCAAAGCAAATGAAGAAAGTCTGCATGCCAAGATGAAAAGGAGGAATGGGAGGTCGTGTGTACAAGTGTACATATAAACGGTTACGGGACCTGATGAAAGCTGCATAAGGGTTTCATAAATTGCTATGGTGAAGGGTGAAGAATGTAAAGTCTGCACTGGAGCCACAGCAGATTTTTCAAAAGAAAGAGGGTGGAGGTCTCCAGGCTAGCGCCAGTTGAACAAACATCATCGTTGAAGGCTTATCCCAAAAGACAAAGCACTTGCCAGCTTGAAAGGCCATTTCACCCAATTCTAACCATTTCCCCAGTAGCAAGGAGTCAAGTGAAGAGGTGACATTTGTATTGAGAGGAGGAGCAGCAGCAGCAGCAGCTTGGCCGTATCACCATACAGTCTTAAAATATCATGCTAAAAACATTTCAGTGGGGAGGGGAATGAGAAAGAGGGACAAACATTTCCTAGCCTACAGCTCAGAGAAACCTGGGATGGAGC
Organism: Diadophis punctatus similis; assembly: GCA_023053685.1. Taxonomy (NCBI): domain Eukaryota; kingdom Metazoa; phylum Chordata; class Lepidosauria; order Squamata; family Dipsadidae; genus Diadophis; species Diadophis punctatus. Next base: position 25,089,507 of record JALIGW010000001.1, read on the forward strand.
CAAGAACAAGAGCCAGACAAATGTCTTATGAGTAGAAGGTCCAGCAGATGCAAGTCCCAGCTGCGTGGCCTATTCCCCTTTCTAAGAAAATCCAGAGCAGCAATTGGAGCAGGCACTTTCCTTTACCAAGAGAGAGCTGGATATTTCAAAACAAAATCATATCATCATGCATTTAAGGCTTTTAAGCTAAAGAAAAACACGGTCAATAAGAAATCTGTTGCTCTTAATTAGGGTTACCAGATCTAGATTACAAAAAGCAGACTACTCAGAAAATCCTCTTTGTTGCCATCCAGTGGTCACCTGGATCATCACAGCCCACATTTGTCAATCCTACCTTTGACATTCAACTATCATTTGAAAACCTTCAAGAATACCCCACATTTTGTCAATTTATTAAGCATTCAAGCAGTCTGCAAAATTAATGATATAATTTCAGTCCCAAGGTAACTGAATCTCTTTTCGTATCCAACAATCATGTTGTCAAAGAACTTGAATCTCACTGTGATAGAAGTGAAAAGATCACTTTTTCTGAGACTATTTGTATGTTTATGGCAAGTAGTTACTTTATTTATAATTAGCAATAAGCCCTAAAATTTTAAAGTTTGCATGACCTGTGACTTGTATCACCTTAGTCAACTTCTGAATCCCACCCATTGTTGGGCAGATTTTTTTTACAACCCAGGGCTCTCTTACATGCATTGAGATTGCCATTCTCAGAATTGCTCTGCTAGCAAAATACTATCTCTCTAAGCAAGTCAGAATTAAAATTGGCATTGATCATTCTCCTAATAGAGAAATGAGTTCTCCCACCTATGAGTTTGCTAGTTCTGTTCCAAATGAATGAATTACAAATTCTCTGCTACTTCTGCTGAAAAGCAGTTTCATTTGGCTCTTTTTATGGTTTTATTTCTTTGGATAGAGTGACACATTTTGTCTACTCCTATGCTATTTTATCTATTTTACAGGCAACTTCTGAGTGTTGCCAGCTGGCAGCATTGCTGCTTCCTTGAGCATTTGTCAGTTTGGAAGATATTGTAACTGGACTGCACTTAACAAGAGTCCCTTCTATATTCCTTTCTATGACAGGGTGCTCAACATACCTTGTGCCAGTGACATGTCATTCTGGCTATTTTTGGAAATGTGTCTACATCCTTTTGGAAGAATCCATGTTCAAAAAAGCATAGCTAAAAAGTTGCAGGAACAGAAAAAGGATACACATGGGATGAAGCCACCTGATACAATAGGAGAGCTCTGTCAGACTTTATTGTGAATCCCTCCTTTAGACAATTGTTTTTGAACATGGATTTTGACCTCTTCCAGTAGAGTGCTATACCTGTGTTCAGAAATTCAGGTCCACCACAAATTACTAGCATGGATAACTTTTTCAACACTGGTAATCTATCACTTGGGAAACCTGAAACCTGAAGTTGGATGTCAGATATCCATCCATAGTTGGCTGAACTCACTCAATAACATTTTAAGAACAACGATTGGTGGGTGTTTTCCATCCACTCATGACATTGAGTGGAAAGGGAAATGGTTCCAAGGGAATCTACCAATTGCAGCTTAAATTGTTCCACATTAAAATTGTAAGAATCAGCTTTATTATTTGTGTGTTTGAAATGAGATGCTGTATAAGTTTAATTTGCATGACCAAGCTGCAAAATGCAAGGAACTATATGAAAGCTAACTCTTTGAATAGAGCCAGTTTGCTGTAGTGATTAAAGCAGCCAGCTGTAGGAGACCATGAGTTCATCCTGCCTTAGGCACAAAGCCAGCTAGGTGACTTTGAACCAGTCATTCTCTCTCAGACCTAGGAACAAGGCAATGGGAAATCACTTTTAAAAAAAACTTGCCAAGAAAACTGCAGTAGTCCAGGCACACACCAAAAATTGACTTGAAGGTTCTTGAATATTGACAGTGATAATCAAGTTGACACTGTCATTTGGGGCTAGAAAGGGGAGAGAGGATGTTGAACCTGTACAGCAGCATATTTAATCATTATATTATGTTATATTATTAGAAGTATATATTAATTATTATATACTTGTGTTGAGGCAGTTTGGAATTTGATGAATGGATGTCACATGATTGCAAATGATCTGTTTAATTAATTAATTAAACATAATTTAATTATGTATTTAATTAATTAAATACCTGGTTGCGTCGTTCACATATTAAGCTATGTGTAGGGCTTAACAGACTTAGAACTGCAAAAAAAACAGCTTTGCTCTCCGGACGTGTATGTGCAGATGGAAATTCTATTTGTTCAGTTTACGGTTTAATATATTATGCGAATTGAGAACATTAATAATTATCAGGTTCACTTCTTAACCTAAAAAGGTCATTTTTTCTATTTTTCTGCAACCGTGGGGCGACGGATAATTTCTCAAGTTTCCTCCACAGTCCGCCCCTCTGATGGGCGGAGCACCACCCTCGAGTGGCGGTCTGCACCGCCGGTCAACGTATCTCTATGACTTCCGCCTTCACTGTTCCTGCTTCCGGTCTCACCCTCCTTCGGCGGCGGCGGCGGCAGGGCCTGTGGGGCGATGGCGGCTGTACGGGGCCTCCGTATTTCGGTGAAGGCGACTGAGCCGGAGCCCATGGAAGTGGAAGAGGGCGAGCTGTTGCTTCAGACCGGAGCCCCCGCTACCACCTCGCCTCAGATAGCTACGGCATCAGCAGAGGAACTAGCCGTGCCGGTGGAGTGCTCGCTGAGGGAGCTGCTGCCGGTAACGGAGCCGGGGAAACGGGCCGGGTGGAGGGGGGGGGCACAGGAGGCCCTTAGACACATAAACCTGGATCCGGAGGCTTGAAAGACAGGGCACTCTTTGCGCATGTGTAGACTGCGTGTCCCATGACCAAAGAGAGACTGAATTCGCAGTGTCAGGGATGAATGGAGTCACCCGAAATACGCGGATGTTGACAAACAGGCAGTGCGACCCTGATTAAAATATCTCTTCGCTTTCTTACCTCGTTTCTTCTTCTCCCTCCAACTCTGTTTGCACGGCTGCCTGGCCCCAGATAGAATCTTTCCCGAGATTTGGCAGATTTGAACTAAAAAGGGAGCTTGGTTTACTGGTTACTTACTTGGGCTTCGTTATTTCACAGAAAATGCAGTGTAACTGAGGAGGTTTCTCTTGAGATGTTCCATGGGCTCTTGAAAGAGCCTTGTATGGAGGACATGAGGGAGATGGCGGCTTGCTCACAGGTGCCCAATGCTCTTATGGAGTGAGCAGTCCCAATAGGCTGGTGAGGAATGGTAGACATTTACCAGTCCTTTACTTTGGGCTTCAAAAAAAGGGGGGGAAGGGTACATTAGTTCAGTTTAAATTTAACAGGAAGTCTTAGAAAAACAAGAAAGAGCAACTGAAATGTTTTTTGGTAGCTTGGATGGCCCTTGTTAATTGGCTTGGATCTTTGGGAATTGAGAGATGACCAAAGGTTGAAGCAGGGTTTCTAGGAGAACTTCAGATTAGGAAAGTATATTATAACTTTCATCATTAATTGGGGATGCTACCCTACAGAAAGGCAGTTTGTTCAGTAGTTATATTAATGATTGTTTTATTTCAGGATACTAGCAGAAGATATGAAAACAAAGCTGGGAGCTTTATCACGGGAATAGATGTGACTTCAAAGGTATTTATAGACAGTGATGTGCTTTTCATTCACTTTGGAGACCTGGAAAATGTCAAATTTCAGATTCATTGACGTACACATATGCATGCAGTAAAATCTCTGAAAGTTGACCACCCAAGGGACAGAAGGAAAGTGATCAACATATGGAGGTGGTCAACATACAGAACAACTGTACTGATATGTATATGTGCCTCATTTTATTGTACAGCTTTTATTAGAGAATGTCATACAGAAACTCACAGGGAAAAGACAGGAAAATCATTCATATGATACTTTATCATATAAAAGTAATATATTTATGTATGTATTGTTACCTCATGGTTTTATCATTCTTTCTGAAAAAAGTCAATGTTAGTCTGTTTCTTATTCTTTTTATGAAGGTAAGCGGAGAAAGCACTCTCAACACCGGCTATACCACTCAGCATACCTGGACATTTTTCCACAGCAAATGACTTTAGCTGCATTATATAATAAATGATGATTAATAATAATGATAATGATAATAATAGCAGCCTTTATTGTCATACATCATGTATACAACAAAATTGGTTATGACTGACATATGACAAATGACTGACATCTGCTTCTTGGAATATCTGAATTTTCTGTGTCAATTCTTCTGCTTCATCAATTGCTTCTGGGTGAGGTTCATTGCAGATTGCTACATTGTCATCCATTGCAACAAAATCTTCAAAATCTGCTCCCTCGAATTCTGCCATGGGAACATCTTGCTCTTGGGTTGTAACAAATCCAGCTTTCTTGAAGCACTTCTGTATTTTTTCAGGCTTCTTCATTTCTTGCTCAATAGGTCTTATCCACTCCTTAAATGCCACTCATTCATGCAGATTTGTTAGTTTTCCAGGTGATGGGAAGGTCTTTGGGCTGCAGGTTCTTGAATGAGCATGGCTTTGCCAATTTACCAATCACCAAAGGTTTTATCTTCTCTCCAGTTAAGCTAGCGCACAGCAGAACTGTGAAACGTTCTTTAGAAAGTTTTCCACTCTTAACATTTGTCACCCCTCATAACAAGGCTTCTGTCAGGCATCACCTTGAAAGAGACTCCACACTCATCAGCATTAAAGATGTCATAATCTTTGAAGCCATTGGTGAAGTCCAGAAACTCTTCAATGAACTCTTTAACAACTTCTGCTGGAACTCCATTAGATTCACTACACAATATTTGCTGGGAGATCTTGTGTTGTAGTTTAAATTTCTCGAGCCAACCTCTTGAAGCTTGGAAATGTGATACCCTGAGCTCCTTTGCAAACTTTTTAGCAATTTCTTGGATCATTGGCCCAGAGATTTGAGTGTTAACGGCCCTCATTTGTTTGAACCAATGTAACGTGGCTTCATTGACTTCATCCAGCAAAGTGTTTCCCCTTTTCCATTGTAAATCTCCACTTTATCGTATCTCTCCAGCTACTCATCCTTATGTTTTTCGATATTGCTTACTGTCGTCTTTCTGACACCAAAATGTTCCACCGTCTTTCTTTGGCTGCTGTTTTCTAGAAAACAAAAAAATCAACCACCTCCTTCTACGTCAGCTCTTTCAGTTCCTTCTTTTTTGCCATCAAGACTCAATTTGCATAGAGAAAAGGCAAAAAAGTGAAAACTGGTTCTTTCTCATATGACTGCTTCATAATTGTAGTTAAACATTGTTTGTTGCACTTTAAAACTGTTTTTCTTTCTTTCACAATGGTTAGATCCATTGTAAATCGCACACTGTTGTTGGCGCTTTGATGGCTGCTCCACAGTGAAACGAATAACACTGCTTGCATATGTCTGTGTTGTGTGTATATTTGTTTCATTTTACCATTGGTTATTTTTTAATTGATCCTGAAAAAGAGGAAAAAAATTGACATGGGAAAAATTTAAGCCTTTGTGCAATTTGTATTAGGAAATAAATTCATAATTATCATTGTTAAACTGCCGAATAAAAGTCAAAAATATTGTATTCTCTGATACTCTTCTTGAAAGAGATTCAATGCAACCAATTCTGCATTTCACTTTTCTTGCCTTGGTGCAGACTGGACTCAACAAGTCAAGTTATAGAGAGTAAATTAATACGGTGTGTCAAGGTCCAGGTGGTCAAGATACACTATATACAGAGGTGGTCAGTATAAAGAGGTTGGCTTTCTATTGTGTACATATAGTGTATGTATGATCTATGAAAATTAGGTCAGTTTAGGCGGAGGTGGTCAATGTAGAGAGGTGATCAACTATAGAGGTTTTATTGTATTTTTATATGAATGTATATTATGTGACTCCAGTGTATAGGCATATTTCTACAGCATGTCCTTCCCCCTTTAAAAATTGGTTTTTTTTGGCAGGATCCAAGTAATGTGTTAGTTGCAATTTTGTAAATTATCTATGTTCTTTAATAAGTATATAATGGCAAATGTAATAGTTTTCATTATTTTTTTCCTCTAGAATCACTCAGTGTGAGCTTCTCTTCATAGTTGACTGGTCTCCATACATAACTCTGAGCCTGAAGAAATATATTTCCATTCCCCAATACAATCAATATTTAAATGGGACTATGATATTCAAATAATTGAAAATAACATTTGACACAAGAACTTGGTCTCATTATGCCTGCACTGGGAAATTGTTGCTTTTTCCTGTCATCATCAGCTTCTCTGATTAATTACTTTAATAGTTATTTGCAGAGATTGGACTATGGCACTCTGGACTCATCCCCAGTTTTAGCAAAGCTGTTGAATGCAGCTGATATTTTATTGCAAGAAGCAATTTATGGGAATATTTTGTATCCTGAAACAATTGGGCTTCTGCATATTTTTCTTAAATGGGAAGCTACCTATCTTCCTGCTGTGAATGTGAAAAATTGTAACTCTCTAAATTTATTCAGAAGCTTTTTGAATGGTGGCCTGGATTTTATTTCCCAATTGCGTCATTCCCTTCTATCAGGGAGAGCCAAATGTTTCTGCATCACATGGAGACTTGATAGAAGGAGCAAGTTGTTTTTCCAGTTATACTGCATAAAGCATCAGGCCATAATTTCTGCTGCTATTCTGTACAGGTAATGATGTAATACTGCAGAGCAGCACAAAAAAATGAATTTATGTTTTAAGAAATGAGTGTCTTCTGTTTTTTGCAAAGCAGATATCAGCTGCTGTTACTACCAGTCACTTGGATGTTCAATCACCTCTTTTTTCCTTTTTGTAGGAAGCAATTGAGAAGAAGGAGCAGAGAGCAAAACGTTTTCATTTTCGTGGAGAAATCAATCTTGCTCAAAGAAATGTAACACTGGATCGAGATATGATGAAGAAAGGTACTGAGAACTGTGTGCTCTTTAAAAAAAAGTAAATCTTCCTATTTGTTCTAGGCTTTGTAAAACTATTGGTGTTTTGGTCTTTCAGGTTGGATGAAATGCACAACTGATCCTCCTTAATGACTGCATTTTTCAGTGGATAACTTTGTATAGATGAGGAAAGAATCCAAACGATATATTTCTTAATTTCAGCAAATGGATTAGTAAAGCAGAGCAGTTGTGCTAGCAGTTTGGGAATCAGGCACTTTGTGTAGAAACAGTATGTCAGCTGCCACCTCACACTTGTGCTTCTCAACCATTCAGTATCAGTTGCCATGAACTTGAGGGTGGGGGGGCTGTATGGGAGGGTGGATGCTTCGGGGAAACGAAACTTCACTGTATCTGAGATGGAGTTCAAGGACAACTGGCTGGGAACGGAATGCAGCTGCATACCAAACCTAGTCTGAAGTGACTGTTTTGAAAACATCTTCTCTGAGTTTGATAGGACATGGGGGCCCAGTAATGGGAGACGACTGAGAGAGGGAAAAGTTAGATTTGGGGATTTTGGCCCTCGATTCTCAGTTCTGGCTATGCATTACTGTAATTCTCTTACAGTAAACTACCTTTCTCAATAAATGGAGTTAAGGATCGTTCTTACTTAGGGGTTCAAGCTGAGGCAGGTCTGACACAATAGGATAAGTGTCTATTCTAGTACATAGTTATCTGCTATGTACTGAGTCAAATCATTAGTCAAGCTAGGATGATATAATCGTGGAAGATGTCAGAAGTGAACTTCAGGACATATAATTTTACATGGAAATATGCTCACATTGAAAAAGCTAAAGTCTTGTTTCTTTCTTTTTCAACTGTTGATCCTGATTTTAATGGGATTTATATCTGAATAGATTTTTTAAAATGTGCATTATTCACTGTTTTCCCAAAAATGATGATCCCCTTTCACTCCTTTAACCTTGTTATGCCTACATTAGGGAAAGAATGTCCAAGATGGACTATGGAAAAGGGAATGAAAGGAATCCTTTTCCAGGTTTTTCATCTAGATAAATTTCACTGATGATGGGACAAAGCAGCCTTTCTTTCTTTTTTTGAACTGTGCTGTGCTTTCTTGAACTTTCAAAAAAGTGATGGGAAGCTGATTTATTTGCGTTGTTGCCTGATGTTTTTTCTTTTGTTTGCCTTTTTTTTTCTTTTGTTAGTTGCTGACACTTAGACTAGATTTTGAATTTCTTGCAGCCATTCCCAAATTGCGACTAGATACCATATATATTTATGGTGTTGATGAAATGAGCACTCAGGATATTTTTGCCTATTTCAAGGAATATCCCCCTGCTCACATTGAGTGGCTGGATGACACATCCTGTAAGTACTTGAGACCAAATAAACTACAGTAAATTTGTTTTAAGCAGAAAGATGATTTATTCTATGGGGATTGTCACCTTTATTTTCTGTTAAACTTACAGTGGGAATGGAAAAGTTTTTCCTTATGACATTTCTCTCACACTTGAGACAGATTATTGCATTTTTCATTATGTGTTTGTAGTTTGGGAACTAACTGATTTTTTTCTTTCTTTCTTTTGAGGCAATGTGGTTTGGCTTGATGAAGTAACAGCGACACGAGCACTCATCAACATGAGTTCTATGCCTAGTGAGGCAAAAATAAAACCCCAAGAGAACTCTAAGAAAATAGAAGACTCCACAAAGAAAGGTAAAAGACGCTTTGTTCCTTAGCCTTTGGATTTTGGATGGTACACTTAGGCACATGTTAATTGGTGTTACATGGGATTCTGAAATTCACTGCTGAAACCACCAGTGCAGTTCCAGTGATAGTTTTGCTTGCAGAGATCATAATATGAGCTTCTACCTCTAAATGTTTTATATATATATATTTCATTTATAGAAGGTTCTTTCATCACCAGTGTGAAAAGGCCTTAGATAACAAGACTGAAAAGGATTTTCAAGAAAGCTACTGATCGTAATAAAGGAGACTGAAATGTGAAACAGTGGGCATGTTCAGAAGAATCAACTCAGTTGCAGGACCTTAGTGCTAATAAGACTTAACCCTTTACTCCATTTTTACACAAATAGAAAGAAAAAAGAAGGGGGGGGAGAGATTTCTTGGTTATCTTTTTGCTTTTGGTTCAGCTCCTTCTCTTAATAATTAAATATTTTTATTTGAATCTCTTGAGTCTTTTTTATAAGTTTGTGACATGATTCTCTGTTGAGGTGGATTATTGGTTCAGTTGAGCTTGTACAGATAGTCATTGACTTACAACAGTTCATTTAGTGACAGTTCAAAGTTACAACAGCATTGAAAAAAGTTATATATGACCGTTTTTCACACGACCATTGCAGCATCCAAATGGTCATGTGATCAAAATTCAGGCACTGACTCATATTTATGACGGTTGCATTGTCCTGGGGTCATGTGATCACTTGTAACCTGACAAGCAAAGTCAATGGGGAAACCAGGTTCACTTAACAACCGTGTTACTAACTTAACTGCAATGATTCACTTAACAACTGTGGCAAGAAAGGTTGTAAAATGAGGCAAAACGTGCTTAACAAATGTCTCCCTTAGTAACAGAAATTTTGGGTTCAATTGTCATAAGTCAAAGAGTATCTGTATTGTCTATGCAATGGAAAGAACTGTTAACTTGAGATAAAACCGAGATTAAATGTCTAATAGAAAATATTTATTTCAGTATAAAACAATTTAAAACAGTAAATCCTGAATAAATTACATCTTTGCTAAGTAACACGACCTCCCAGTTTGGAAGGCACATCAGAAGTGATTAATGGTGGATTAGGAATGTAGACATGTGCAGAATATCACATCACATGTTCTGCTTGTATTGGGAAGTACCATAATATTAGAATAGGGGTGCATCACCCTGCATAGACTCACAACTGACAATATTCACATAGTGACAAGAACTGTATCTAATTAGCAGAATACGTTTTGTATACAAAAAGTTTTAGGTTCAATTCTGACTATACTAGAAAGATATGGAAAGACTCCATCTGGGTTATCTCCAATTTTTGGTTGATCAAACTACAGCAAATAGTTAGGCAGCCATTAACTACCGGTAATAGGTAATGGCTCTCTAATGCAAGAGTGTTTCCTATGCTCTTCCATGGTTTCAAGCCAACTAATAATTCCAATGGCATTACTGTCTGAAAAGTTTGTAACCTTGAATGCTTTGGACTGATATTGGGATAATCTGCATGCAAACCATGAGCTACTTGGTACTAGATAGAAAATGTATTTCTTTCATAAGAAGTGTGGCTCATTTTGTGAGGCTCCTCTTCCTCTTTTCTGAGTCCTACGTGGCTTTAGTGCTGGGAAGCTGGAGAATCAATATTAAAGTGCAAAAAAGCCAGCTAAGTTTCATTGTTGTGGAGAAATCCTGCTTCATCTCATGACTTCTGCCTTTGGCACTTCTGGATAATCAACTACCGTAGGGCACTGTTTACTAAGTATAGACAAGAAGGTAATGATTATAAAATATATATTTTGTTTATTTTTAGAAAAACAAGAGGAAAGCTCAGATGATGAAACAGAAGAAGGTGAGGTAGAAGATGATCATCCAAGTGATACAGAGGTTAGTGCAATTACCGTGCTAGCTGAGGGATTCTGGGAGATGTTCTGCATATCTGAAGGATGCCCATATTGATGAAAGCTGAAATAAATAACAGAATATGACTAATGAGTATCTACAATCTAATTTGCCATGAGGAGGAGGGAGTTTCAATGACAACCTCCAATAAAATGTAATTATAACATAGGAATTGTGATTGGCTGTGTATTAGACCATAACATGACCCTTAAACTGAGCTTTGTGCTCCTCTCAAAGACATGTATATCATCTCGCAATTTCATTGAACTGAATAAAAAGTGAATGCAGAATCAAAAACTCAGCTGGTTTCTTCAAGCAGAGAGATCTGGAGTTGAAATAGAACAATATCTTTGTGATTATCAGGCCCTCTTTTATTATCATGGTCACTCCTGAAATACTAGCCTGAAATGTGTGGTGGTTTTTTTTTTCTACAGCTGGACACTTTATCCCAAGTGGAAGAAGATTCCCTTTTGCGTAATGACCTTCGTCCAGCCAGTAAGCTGGCCAAAGGCAACAAGCTCTTCATGAGATTTGCCACTAGAGGTAAAGAGCTTGATTTATACAAAGAGTCCATTGCAATGCAGTGCACAGTTATGGCCCAGTGTTTGTCTTAATTTTATGGTCCACAGAAATCTTTCATGAACCCTGAAATATAATGTATTACGGTAGCTATTTCCCATCTATATAGTAATTAACAAAAAAAATCACAGAAATTTCAAAAGAATTAAAAGCATTTGTAAATCTGTAAAATATTTTTAAGAATTTAAAAAACTTGGTAATAAGATGTAATGTGTTGCTGAAATGGTCAAATTATGGGTGCCAAGTGATCCTCTCTGCAAGGCTCTGCATAACAAGGATGCTACTGAAGAGAAGTCCATCTTTTAATAGTCACCAAGTGTATCAAAAATAGTTTTATCTAGATAGGTTTTCATCTCATCTTTTCTAATGCTTTCCGCTCTCAGAGTCATAGGTTTCTTTGTAAATCAGGTATCATCTGTCTGTGGACTGCATGAGGCCACAGCAGTAAAATGTTATTGTGATTTTTTTATATTTTTCTATGTCCATTTAAAATATTTTTAGAGAAATAACACTCATGTTTAGATAGTAAGTCTCTACAGAATTAACCCATTTCTTTTGAATTAAAAAAGAAAAAAAACCCACAACATTAAAAAGGATTAGGGTTACATTTTAGCCATTGAAATTGATTCCCACTATGGAAATAATTTGTGATTGGTTCCATAGTTCCAGTAGTGTAGAATGTCCCTGCATCCACTTAGCATTTGTGCTACTCTTACAGATGACAAGAAGGAGCTTGGAGCTGCCAGGAGAAGTCAATATTACATGAAATATGGAAATCCTAATTATGGAGGCATGAAAGGCATCTTGAGCAACTCATGGTGAGCTGGGGAGTGATACCCCTTGGAAATTGCATTATCCAAAATATGAGCTATTGTGTTCGCCTGATTCCTTTGTTTGAAAGCATCTTTCATTTCCCACATCTCTGTCTCTGTCAGGCCAGGAAAATGTATGGGAAGTATCTTCTCGGTATGCTCTTCATTCTGTATAACAGCATCAGTTAGTGCACTGGTTCGTTAGGACTGTCTTTAGTCCAGGCCCATCTTAATATATTCTTGGGATGTGGAATTAGGTACATCCTTGATTACAAGAAGACATTACAAGTAGAAGAACTGCAGCAGACAGCACAAGAAATAAATATTCAGGAATACTGAAAATAGGAATGTTCTTGGATGCAGGAAGTATCTGGAATAGTTTCCTAGACTCCATATAATTTTGAGTTGTAGTTTGAAAAGTTGCCAACATATCTGCAAGACCAAATCAATATGTATATCTGGGAATGGGTTGGGGGATAGTTGTGATAGTTGACACAATATGCTAAGGCTAATCCTGGTTTAACAAAATACAATTGCTAGGTTTGTAGCAAACATAGCATATTTGCATAACAAGCTATGATTAAACATGTAAACTGTGTTATGGTATAACACAGTGGTCTGGTTCATATGGCCCATTAGGACGCTTGCTGGATTCTCACAGAGCACAGAACTATAACTATAAGCTTCATTTTATTTTGTCATGGTAGTGACAAAAGAGAAAGTGAAAGTTCATCATTTTTCTGGGTCATTTGCAAGTGGAGGGGGGCATAACCAAACCATCCCTGATCAAAAATGCACTGGTTATATCTAAAAGCCCAGTTTTTAGTGGAAGGTTACAGGAAAAACTTAGGTTGGTGCACGTGAGAGCTGTAAATCTTCTGTCTTTGCAGGAAGCGGAGGTATCATTCACGCCGACTTCACCGGGATGTAATTAAAAAAAGAACCCTCATTGGGGATGATGTTGGTCTGACACCCCCTTACAAACATCATCATTCAGGTAAGTGAAAACATTTTGTAATGCAAGCAAATTATAACTACGTCCAACACAGTTGGTCTGTTGTACATTATAAAACTCAAGAATGTATATAAAAGTGGTGTATGAATATGTGTGTATGTGTAAATTTTTTCTTCTGACATAAAGGCTTCGCTACCTAATTTTGCATGTGTATGGACTTTCCAGTAAAAACCGTTATCTGCCTTACAGAATAGCATTGTGAAATCAAAATAGGAAGGAAGAACTGGGTTTTGGGACGGTGCTTTCATTCCTCTCTAAAAGCAACAGAAAGTTCCTGGAATGTAGGCCAAGATAGTTTAAGAATCCAAGTAATCATATGGAGCAAATAACATAAATAGGAAAAAAAAACCTAGATAAATATTTTAAGAGGAGTTGGCCTCATCATTCAGCGTCAAACTCAGAAAAAACTTAATTATATTGTTTCAGCCTTTAGAATTTGATTCTTGCAAAACAAAACAACCGAGAATCTGCGCATACAAATGTCATGCATGAGCAAACAAAAACAAAAACCAGAGAACAAACTTTACTTCTTTATACAGAAAACTTACACTGAGACCTTTATACTGACATCTGGTGACCAATCTTGCACTTTTTAAGCTCTTTTTCAATAAGACACCTTGTTATCCTTGGGATGGTGACATTGTTTGATGGGTGGCTTTTTTTTTTGAAGAGCGGGCATCAGAATTTCATTTTAATGTATGCCATTGTGTATACAGAAAAACGACAATAGAGGTTATCTTTTCTTCTTTTCTCTTTATTTAGAAGGTGGTCTATTCCCACATTAACTTGCCACAATCATTACTGGTGTAATAGACAGGCTCTTATTTATTATCATAATTCATGATACAGGGTATATAACACGAAAATTAGCAAAATAGATTTCTAAGGTGCTTAGGTGTCGATAGAAGTCATTTGGGAAAGAGGAATTGTACTGAACCAGCAAAATATTTACTGAATTCTTATTTTGTTTGAGGTCACCTCTGGCTTCCTTTGCAGGTACTCCCCGTGCCACCTAATGAAAGACTTTTATTTTTTGTATGCAACTGTTTTCACACATAAAATGCTGGGTGTGGTTTTAGCCTTTTTAGAAAGATCATTCTTGCCTTCCAGGATTAGTAAATGTTCCTGAAGAACCAATTGAGGAAGAGGAGGAAGAGGACCAGGATGATGATGATCAATATATGGATGAGGATGATCGTGTGGTTGTGGAATACAGAGATGAACTGCAGGCTTACAAGCAGTCTCGTGAACGGAGTGCTCGGCGTTCCAGTGCTAGCGAATCTGATTCTGATGAAATGGACTATGATCTTGAGTTGAAGATGATCTCTACTCCTTCCCCCAAGAAAAGCATGAAAATGACTATGTATGCAGATGAAGTAGAGTCTCAGTTGAAGAGCATTAGGTAAGGCTGGTTTACATTGAAAAAGCTGGGTTCCTTTATCTCTTAATCCTAGATTACTTTGGTGAGCTGATGAGGTTCGACCATCAAATTAAGACTGCATAAAGGAAGAAAATTGGTTCAAGCTAAGTATGTTGGGATTATAGGCACACTGGTGATATGGAAAAGCAGACATGAAATAAAATGATCAATTTAAAGCAGAATAAATGAAGCAATTGCAATGTAACTGACCACAAGATTATAGTAAGTAAATCAGAAAACTATTTGAGGGTAAAGCAAATTTGGAAAAAAGATATTGAATTCAAAAGATGAAAGCGTATATTCAAACATATTTTCTTTGCCTGTTCCATTCATACTGTAAACACACTTAAGCATTCCAAATATTTAAATGTGAACACCGTTCCAGTGGAAGCTCAAGATTCTTAGATTGTTCAGGTTCACATAAAGGTGATAATAGCACAAAAAATTAAGACAGGTAAGGAAAGAAGTTGTGAAGGGAAAAGGGTTTCTTTAATCAGCTAGATTAAATTCTAAGAAAGAACAAAAAGGTCTTCCTCTCCATCTTCGGAGAAACTAAACATTTGCAGTTTGAAGGAATTCATCAATATCTTTTCTAGCATCCGTGAAGAAGCCCTTCTTGTTTGTTTTAGCACTTTACAGACGCTTGTATGAATGACATAAGTGTGACATCTCATGATGTATGTGTTTGATGCCACTCCCAAATTTAATTGACTTTCTACTTTAGATTCTCATTAGTTGTTGATTCTACGCAGGGATATTTTCAAAGTGGCAGTAAAGATAGTCCTCCGACTACTCTGGTAATTGGGACTAGAATTTCTGTTGCTAGATGATGCTGTCATAAAATGCAACATCATTTGATCACATCACTTAGCAGAGGTTTTCCACGTTTCCATTGTTACGTGACGACTTTGTAACCATGCATGGGTAGAGATAGCAATAGCACTTAGACTTATATACCACCCCATAGTGCTTTATAGCTCTCTCTTAAGTGGTTTACAGAGTCAGCATATTGCCGCCAACAATCTGACCTTGGAAGAAAGGAAGGCTGAGTCAACCTTGAGCAGGTCAGGATTGAACTCCTGGCTATGGGCAGAGTTAGCCTACAATATTGTATTCTAACCACTGTGTCACCATGGCTCTGAATGCTGAAACTATGTTCCCAGACAAGCAGGCCGGTGGACAAGTGTTATGGGCAGGCCAGTAGGTGCTCTGGGTGGGCATTATGGAATATGGGCAGGCACAAATTCCCATGCTGCCCAGGGGTGCCTCAGGAGAGAAAGGAGCAGGAGCGAATGCCAAACACCCAAATCACAATCTCATGACCATGGGAATGCTATGACTTTGAGGAGACATCATAAATCCCACCGATTCACTGCTATTACAATCAGTCACTGAAGAAATAGTTATAACTCAAGAAGTACCTGTATATGGATTGATTATGTTCCTATATTTCTGGACTTTGAAGACGTCAGTAATTTCTTTGATCCTGTGTTCCTCAGTTTTCGTGCATGTTCTGTCCATGGTACCAAAGGCTCCATATTGGATTGCCAAGACAGACTACACATTTTTCCTAGAGTTTTCAGAAATCATCTCATAAAAGTTAAAAATAAAATAAACATAATTCTAACAATATACAAAAGAAAGCAGAATATAAGGCTATAATCGGATAATATGTCCTGGTTCTCATTATTGCAGAAGTAAAGTTAGTTACTAAAATTAGTTATACCATTGTTACTAAAGCTCAAACAAATCATACATAGGTCTGTATGTTATGATAAAATTTGTTTCTATATTAAAATATTACAAGGTTACAATACAGTTATACAAGCTAAATAATAATTTTACGGTATCATGAAATTCCATATTTTAGCAATAGTAAGGTAATGTAGTGTTGATTTTATTTCTACATGATTCGTTTTAAATACTCAGTATGTTCGAGCAAATTTTAGGTCCTTCATGATCCAATGAAGTATTATATATAAAAGTTAATGTAATCATTTTAATAATTCAGTTTTATAAGAAGGAATGTAAATGCTTCATTTTTACTCTTCCAAACTTAAAATAGCTTCTAACAGCAATTTTTCTGTGATTTTTTTTTTGGTCCAGCAAACCTTTTCATTAATTTAGACCAACTTTTATTTTTGTACTTTATGCATCTTTCTGTGAAAAAGAGAAAAGTCACATACGGATTCTGTAAAACAAAAAATTTAGGTCAGTTTAAAGCAAATCTTGAACTACGCCATGCTCCAAACAGTGTTTTTCACACCAAACCTACCCAATTCAGACTTCATTTGATTCAGGCTTCTGATGGTTATTTTTTCCACAGCCTTAGAGAATGGTGAGACAGGGAAGAATAGCAATTGCCTGGGAAGACTCAAACATCTTATTTTGGTCAGGATACACACACATCATTGTAGTGCCGAGGCTCCTTTCCTCTCACATGGATGATCATGTTTGGGAACTTGCTCATGCTAATATTTAGTCTTCCCTGGTGTTAAGGACTTCAGCTAGCCCGTGGGTGATCTTTTCCTGGCCTTGAGATGTTCAGCAGAACAGAGATTGGGGCACCACCTCACTCCAGAGCACCTGGACCCTTGATTTTGAAGTACAGATTTACCTGTTCTCATTAAACCACACACTTTTTACACAAAAAGGCGTTCTGATGGAGTTTGTAGAGCTTGCAGTTTCCATTTTGATTCATGGAAGATTTTTTTTTTTAATGTAGAAATTCAATGAGAGCAGACAGTGTCGCTTCCAGCAATATCAAGAATCGTATTGGAAGCAAAGGAGCCTCAGAGAAAGTTACTGATGTGAGACTGCTGTTGGAAGAAAAAAGACATGGGAGCCCTGGCCTACATCAGCCCCTGAGCTCTGTGAAATCAGGTAAAGGATCCTTTGCTGTTGATTGTCCCGATTTACTTCTGCTTTGGAGGATCTGTTTCGTAACATTGTATTACTTGTATAATTCAGAATAAATAGAATGAACAACATGGCTATTTTTCAAATGCTAGATGCCCCTAAGATGGCATTGTTGGTGTGCCCCGCCATTACGAAGTTTCAAATCATTCACCCTCCTGATACCTCATGTGCATGTGCATGTACACATACACCCCCCACCCACACCCCCAGTCTTCTTCCCATGAGGCTCTAGGATCATGTACTATCACTGGTATAATCAGCTTAATAACAATGCTTATGTTCAGATTCTTCAATGGGACTAACACAAAGTGTTAGTAAGCAGAGTCAAATTAAATGCATGATTATCCATGTATTGTTTCCAGATGTCCGACAGAGGCTTGGCAAGAGGCCACATTCACCAGAAGCACCTCAGCCCAGCAGTATCTCCTCATCTCACCGTGAGCCTATGTCTGATGTTCATAGTCGTCTAGGAATCCCCAGGCAAGAAGGGAAAGGCCTTTATTCAGATACCAGAGAGAAAAAATCTGGTCAGTTCTGTGCAGTGTTCTGTCAGTCAACTTTTCTCTTGCTTTTAGAAGCAGTGATGGCCAAAGGGTGTAAGCAGAGCGTGTAATTCAGCACTAGTTGTTTTCCCCTTTTTTATAAAAATCGTAAGTAACTCTCCGTTGAGGTAGACAGCATGCGAAGTAATGTCATGCAGTAGCTTCATTATTGAGCAGTGATCTGGGAAGCATAGGTTGAAATGTGTGCTGAACTCTGATGCCAATTGAGATGGTCACTGTTTCTTCCACTGCAGGGACGCTATGACAGCCATAGGTGCAAGGACTGATTGTAAATCACTTTTCAGCACCATCATAATTTTGAAAGGTTGTTAAACAAATGGTTGTAAGTTGAGGACTAGTTATAAAGTGTTTTTGGTTCTCTGAAAGATTAGAGTACGTTGAATTAGCTCTGTACAATAAATGAATCTATCTCAAGAAGAAAGTTTATAAAAACAATATGGCTGAAGTTACTAATTCTGTACATCAGATCATTCACTGAAAATTGGGGAAACCACACTTAGAGTCATTGGCTCCCTTGGCAATTTGGATTCTTCAGGTTTTCTTGGCTTTTCAGATTCCTTAGGCTTCCTTAGCTATTTGGATTTGAATAAAACAATTTTAAAAAATAGCATTTTCTATACCATACCCAAATAGAATGAATGTTGGTGTCCTTGCTTATGGGTGAGAGCCCTGGGGTTAATCTTGCTCAAAGGGAATGGTAAAAAAATATTTCATTTACCAACATCTGGCTCTTCAGAGAGAGATTCTGGGGATAGTAATACCCATTTGCTCTCCATGTTTTAGCACTACCTTCAAAAGAGATCTGTGCTTCACTATTTAAAGAAAGAGTTGCATTTTCCATTTTATCTGGAATGAAATACAGAATGAAAAACTCTGATCCTAAAGTTCTTGCTGTGGTAAATAAAAGTGGGAGGTGGGCAAGAAAAATAGGTTATCAATGACTTAGGCAGGAATTAATATGTAGTGATAAGGATAGGGAGAGAAAAATGTAAAAAATGATGGATATTATGTAAACCACTCTGGAAGTTTTTAACAGCTGTAGGTTGAGTTGCAAATTACATGAGGTATTAACCCCAGGAGAAGCCATATGTATGCCCAGATAAATTATTCTTACTGTTCAGAGTACATTGTGAATGTAAAACCTTAGTTTTGATTATATCATTGAAGACTTAACACCTGTTTGAGAGCATGCTTTTTCTCTGCATACAATTCTTACTACATTCTGCTCTTTGTACAAATGACAGCAAATCTACGGAAACGTTTGGGATCTGCATCAAAGACACAGGAAAAAGTCCCAGAGAAAGAAGAAAAGTCATCAGAATCAGCAGAAGATGACGACTCTGAGCTCCAGCGGGCATGGGGGAATCTCATTAAAGAAAAAGAACAGTCACGTCAGAAGAAAAGCCGACTTGATAACTTGCCGTCACTGCAGATTGAAATTAGTCAAGAGAGCAGCTCAGGTTCGGACACAGAATCATGATGGCTTTTAGTGCATCCTTGGAGACTGTTCTATGGCTCCAAACTGACTGACTGGCCTGGGCCCAGAAGCCTTTCTCTGCCAAACCATCGGATCCATGTTTCAAGGAATCTCTAATATGAGATGTCCTTGCATGGCAGAGGTGACTTTAGCAGTGTGTGTGTGTGTGTGTGTTGTCCCCTTAGGAAGCAGTCAAGTTTTATAGAAGAGTTGTATCTTTCCATTAAGTTGGAAACAAGATTCTGATACTCCAAAAACGATACAGAACTTTCTGGGTTGATCATCTTTGCCTTTCTGGTTTTTCTCTGGTTAGCCATTAGAGCTGGCTCTGCTTCTGCTTCTCCCACTCCAGAATGACCATGAATGTAAATCCAAGGAAGGAGAATGAAAATCTTTTCTCTGTTAGTGTCAGCAGTTCCTGAATCTGATTCCATTAGAATTGGCTTTTTACATTGGAGAGAAATTTCTTGCCTATAATGAACAGATGAGAAATACTAAATGGTATACTTTTTGTTCATTATGAAAAAATAACTTAGAAATAATATCCATGTGTATAATGCTCAGTGGGAATAGTGTGTGTGTGTACACACACATGTACAGACATAAACACACACATCTATTTGTGGCAGTTTTGTTGGTTACAGTAACAGCTACTATTGTGGTTTTATATATGCAGAATGCATTATATATATATACTGTATATATAAATATATATATATATATATATGCACTATATACGAGGATGAGTCAAAAAGTAATTCCATTTTCTTTAGGACAGGTATAATTACCAACACAGGAACATGTAGCATACATCAAAATGAAGCTGGTCCTCTGTGGATCACATCCCTACTTCTCAACATAGTCACCGTTTCTCTCAATAGCAATGTTCCACCTTCGAATGAGAGCATGTATCCCTGCCTCGTAAAATTCTGTTGACTGTTCTTTGAGCCATTTCTTCACTGCAGTTTTCACTTCCTCGTCACTGGAATAATGTTTGCCTCTCAAACCCTTTCATGGGGCCAAAGAGATGATAGTTTGAAGCCCCATGAAAGGGTTTGAGAGGCAAACATTATTCCAGTGACGAGGAAGTGAAAACTGCAGTGAAGAAGTGGCTCAAAGAACAGTCAACAGAATTTTACGAGGCAGGGATACATGCTCTCATTCGAAGGTGGAACATTGCTATTGAGAGAAATGGTGACTATGTTGAGAAGTAGGGATGTGATCCACAGAGGACCAGCTTCATTTTGATGTATGCTACATGTTCCTGTGTTGGTAATTATACCTGTCCTAAAGAAAATGGAATTACTTTTTGACTCACCCTCGTATATAGTGTGTATGTGCATGCGCACGTTCATCCACGTGTGCATGTGTATAAAATAGATTAATGGATCTCGGCGTATCATCCAATAAAAGCCTATGCATAAGGCCTTTTGAGGTGAGCAGAAGTAAAGATTAGTTTCTGGTGAATCATAGCCCTGTTACAGGAGGTGTGCATATGTTTTGTCATTATTGCTGTCATGATATAGATATCTGTAGTAGAGTCTCCTCCGTATCCCCTAAGTTGTATTGTTTCTTTGACTCTCTTACCTTAACGGGTAAGTGATAATTTTTATCTGGGCAGCTTCCCCTATCCCCGCTTCTTCCAATGCAGGAAACAGGTGTTTTTTTTAACGTTTCTGGCCAGTAAGACATGTAGCAAACATTCTTCCCAGCCTGCTAGACTTCTGCAGGGAATGTACCGCTTTAGTGCCATAATATTTAATACATTTCTTGGGTCTTCCGTCTTTTCCTTTTGATAAAATGGGAGCTCTCCCCATTCTTCTCCGCAACTTGGGGGCTTTGGATCATTAGTTTGGAGTTTGATGACACAGAAGAGCAGTACATGACTTAGAAACTATTTCCATGAACAAACCTTGTAAGGAAGTGGTCAGTTAAAAGGTCTTGAAGACTTTCCTGTTTTGTACTGATTTTCATTTGTTTAAGTGTGGATTCTAAAGATTATAAATAACAAAGTAAATGTGATGTTTGGTTATGAACTGTTCAAGTGCATACTTTCCCTCATATAAAACCCAATTATTTGTACGTACGTACACACACACACACACACACACACACACACACAGTTAATATAACAAAGATTTGTATTACAAATAAAATCCTGATACTAACTGTAGTGTATCTCAATATCTCTGCTATCTGATTATCAATAATCTGGAGAGCTGAATGAAGGAAACTAATCATATTGTCACGTTGTGTTAAACCAGAATTCTAGACTTACTGTGATCCACGAGCAGAGTGCTTAATGCATGTGCCTGCTCATTCTGATGTAATAAGAAGTGCTTTCAAATAAGATAAAGTCAGTAAATCAGTAACACGTGGGATTGATAGGCCCAACAAAGCAGGTTCACACTTTAAAGCTATTTTAACTTTCATTTGTTACAGTACAATATAGACTAATGGTAAAAAAAAGGCTCTACAAAACAAGTCACTGCTGTCTTGTGGAGACCAGAGGGTCACTAAAACTGTCTTTTGTGTTTAGGTCAATCATAGATTGTTTCAGACACAGGGAGGTGAATTGGCAAGAGAACTAAAGATTGTAATACAATATTGTACAGACTTACAACCACAATTGGGACTGAAATCTCTATTGCTAAGTGATGTCATTAAGTCAGTTGCATTGGATTTTTTTATATATATATATATATATGTATATATATGTATATATGTGTATGTATATGTATATGTATATGTATGTGTATGTGTATATGTATATGTGTGTATGTATGTATGTATGTATGTATGTGTGTGTGTATATGTATATGTATATGTATATGTGTATATATATATATATATATATATATATATATATATATATATATATATATATATATATATATATATATATATATATATATATATATATATATATATATATATATATATATATATTACCACGGTCATTAAGCAAATCATGGATGTTGCCCCAATAACAGAAAAATGTCTAGTGATATCCTCACACTGTTGGCTATGCCACCTACCACTTTAGCACCGATGGCAGTTCTGCTGCAGAAGACTAAAGCAGAAGTGATAGGACTCAATTAACATGGACATTAAAATTATCCAGTTGGACCCGGTTGCTGCATTTGTTGATCTGAAAAGCAGACCCCCGTATCTATAGGAAAACACTAGGATGAAGAATAAAACGTTCAGTGAATCACAGCGATTAAATAAATCTGGCTTTCCCCATTGACGTTACTTGTCAGAAGTCCCTGGGAAGGTCACAAATGGCGATGACATAATCCTGGGACACTGACTACAATAGCAATACTACTTAGACTTATATACTGCTTCACAGTGCTTTTGTAGCCCTCTCTAAAAGCGGTTGTATAGAGTCAGCATGTTGCCCCAGCAATCTGGGTCCTCATTTTACCCACCTCAGAAGGATGGAAGGCTGAGTCAACTGTGAGCCGGTGAGATTCAAACTGCTGGCAGCCGGCAATGAACAGAAGTAGTCTGCAGTACTGCATTCTAACCACTGCACTACCATGGCTCAAAGGACCTAAAATTAGATCATTTGACCACAGGGGGAGGGGGACACTGCAATGGTCATAAGTGTGAGGTCACTTTTAAAGTCACTTTTCAGCACCATAATTTTGTTTGTTAAACAAATAGTTGTAAGTTGAGGATTATCTGTAGTTCAAACAGTATGTGTTTTTTGTGAAATAACATGAGTTCACAGGTTTTTCTCAAAGATCAGTTTGGTGGCTAATGCTGAGGTGTGTCTTCAAACTTCCATTTTCCTTCCATTTTCCAATAGTACATTTTATGCATGTTCCCAACCTTAAAAATGAAATGAGTGTCACTTCCAGCTGAACAAATCATAGGTAACAGCTCTTAATGTATGTGGAATGAGGGAGAAAAAATATAAGAAACATGGATCAAAACAGCCTAATCAAAACAGCAAGACTTGAAAAGTTCTAAGTGTTTTGCTGTAGAGAAATAATGGGAATGCAAAAATGTTTTTTGCTCCCTCATTTTTCTTTGGACTGCGAAACACATTGGTCTTGTAACCCACACACACTGCTCTCTAACACCAGCCTTGTACAAAAGTAGCCAAGAGGGTTTTTAAAAACATTTTTAAATGTATTACATTTTTTTATGTGCTGGCATAAAGTCATGGAATAGTGTTTTAAAAAAGACACAACAGCTGCTTCTCTTCAACATACTCTCTGAGCAAATTAAAATAAGCAAAATTGAACTTCTCTATTAAGGCTTTGTTGTGTATTATGCATCTTTTTTGCATTAATGAAAGGGAATATATCGAATGGTAATATGAAAGCTGCTTGGAAAAGAATGAATAGAATATTATGAAATGCCACAGAAAAAAACATGATTGGGAAATGAAAGGAAAGACTCTGAATGAGAAAAAAACTGCATGTAAAGTCTGATTGCTACAGAAAAATGAGGACAAAGAAATACTATATTATGTATACAGAGAGAAAAGTTGTGAAGAATATAGTCAAAGAAAGCAAGGCATTTTAAGATTTAAAAATGCAAAGAGAATGCAGAGTGGTTTTTATGGATTTTTTTTAAAAAATCTTTTGTAAGTGTGTGAAAAGAGAGCCTAAAAAGAGAGCCTTAATTCAATGGAATTAAAAATAAAAGAGAAAAAATTATTTAGGATGACAGCAATATATTGAAGAGTGGAATCAAAGGGAATATATAAAGGCTAGTATCCAGGGAAACAGCTAATAAAAATCAAATGATAAATATGAGATTTTTGAAAAACCCCAAGGCCTCAGTGTTATAATAATAATAATAATTTATTTATTGTCATTGTACATATATACACAGTACACCCATACAACGAAATTCACATAACGCTTCAAGATCAGTCCCAACACACATAGCAATCCCTAAAACTCGCCCCACCTGCGTAGAAGGTGTAGCTGAAGAAATAATTAAATTAGTTATGTTTTGCTTATGGGATGTCCATATAATTTGCTTAACATGTATGTGAAGAATGCATCTGTCTCTGATAACTGGAATAAAGCCATAACTGCTCCCCTATAGAAAAGGAATGGTAACAAAAGCGAATGTTTCCAACAGGCAAAGTCAATGGGGGAAGCTGATTGTCTTAATGGTGTTGTGATTCACTTAACAACTGCAATGATTCACTTAAATAATCATGGCAAAAAAGCTTGTAAAATTGTGCACAACTCACTTAACAACCACCTTGCTTAGCAACAGAAGTTCTGGTCCCAATCGTGGTCGTAAGATGAGGACTACCTGTACTTTTCCTTGAAGTTCTCTGGACTCAGGGAGATTTGCACTGAAATGATCGGTATGAAAGAATGTTGAGTTGGTTTAGTCATATAGGAAAAAAATAAATGAGAATTGAATCATGAAACAATAACGAGGAAGTAATAATGGATCAAGAGGAACGGGAAGATCAGGAAAATCATAGCTGGATGGAGTTGATACGATCCACAAAGAATAGACATGACAAGCTCTAAGAACAAAAGGCAATGAGATAGAAAAAGGATGACTTCCAAGGACAGAAAGGTATGGAGAGATGCAGTGAATGGCACTAAACTATAGGTAGATTTAATTTTATTGAATTGCTTTTTCTCACTTCTCATTCTTTTTCTGCATTTTGCATAATCTATTTGCTTTCCTATAGCAAATATACTGTATACACAGCAGGAAACTTAGGTAGCAGACAGGTGGCAGTCTTATTTTTATGTCTGTCCAATTAAGTTTTATGAGAACACACAGCCAGTGTATCTTGTGTGACCTAGGCAGAACCCAGCAGTATGATTCCAAAATGTTTCTCTGGTGCAGGATGGGGAATGAATGGCTGCCATATTCTGCAGAAAGAGGGATATTTCTCAGTCATCACCAGTGGCACATCAGGAAAATCTAATATCAAGTGTTTGTCCAGCACTGTGTCTCATATTCTATATTAGTACATTCACCTTCTATAATTCTTCTCAAATAAACAGGCCACAGTGGAGGGGGCAATATTTGTTGGGAGAAGAACATAGATATTTAGTTGTAGAGAAATCAGAAGCAACAGTGGGGCAGATCTATCTTTTCATCCCTCTTAGCTAATCTGCATACTGCTTTACTAACTAAATGTATAGGACTAACCTTTTCTCATCTTGCTTCATGGGAGCATGGAAGTGGGCAGTGCATTTTCTCAATTTCCATGGCTTGGAAGAATTAAAAAACAAAACAGGTCCATTGAGCCGAGATGGTGCAGTGGTTAAATGCAGCACTGCAGGCTACTGCTAGTTCAGCAATTCAGCTGTTCAAATCTCACCGGCTCAAGGTTGACTCAGCCTTCCATCCTTCTGAGGTCGGTAAAATGTGGACCCAGATTGTTGGGGGCAATATGCTGAACTCTGTAAACCGCTTAGAGAGGGCTGTAAAGCACTATGAAGCGGTATATAAGTCTAAGTGCTATTGCTATTATAAAACATCAAAACACTGAAACAATGCTGAATTAAATGCTTCATTTTTTCCAAGTTTGACAATGTTCTAGAAAATTGTGACATCTGAACATAGATTGCTTTCCCATTAGCCTACATGAAGGAGCAATCAGGGATAGGAGGGCCTGGCTTATTTTTCATGTTTGGAAATTTATAATAACCATGGTTGATATGGAATAGGTCTTATTTAGGGAAGTCTAATCCCTCTGACAATATTACACAAATAAAAACAGCACCTGTGGTTAATCATCAGTATTAAGAATGAGGAAAATTCAGGACAAAAGAATCCATTCCTAGAACCTGCAAATAGGAATGGTCTATATACCAAAATCATTCCTTAAATCTCACAGGCTCCTCCTATGAACTGCATGCAACTAGTGTTAATAAAACGTTTAGCCAATGAATGTGGGAAGTTTTGATTCAAAGATTAAACACAAAGTATCCCTTTGAATCTAATCACTTAAATGGTTTGAGTGCACACAAATGCATTTTATTGAACCATATCTTCAAATTGAATAATCCAATTCAGCAGTTTGAATGGACTGTTTAAACAGAAAGAATTATTTGAACTACATATTGGATGATTCAGATATCCTTGGAATGTAGTAACAGAAATTGTATGGATTCATACAATACATAACCAATGAACCTGGGTGGGAAAAAACCAAGATAGGTTCCCATAATCTGCTATGCTAAAATTAATTAACTGCATTAATGAACATGTTGGATGAAGCAGCTATTATGTAGGAAACACTGGGATGCTACATTTCCTTTAGCAGTCTTGCTTTGCATTTTGTATCAAACTTTGATTGGGCAAGTTCAGCAGAAGCAAAATAAGTCTTTAGCTCTTCCCAGTTCATCAAAATATTAAACATAACCTGCCCATGCACAAACCACTGTGAAGGTTTTTCGAAGAGGGGGGAACAGTTCGGGTTGCCTCAAATTCTGTAGCTGTGTTCATTCTAAACAACTTTTTGTATGCATCTCGTCTTAATTCAGTACGGCAAAACCAATTAGGTATTTCTGACAGTAAAAACCCAATATTTGATGGCGTCTGGATCAGTGGTGGGTTCTAAATTAGTTTGCCACCGGTTCGCGCTCACACGCGCACGCACACGGGCAGGTGGGCGGAGCCTCCCGCCACCACTGCTACCGGTTCTAAGAACCAGTCCGAACCAGGAGTAACCCACCGCTGATCTGGATGTCGCATATTGAATGTACTGTGCCAGCAAATGAGATACATTTGAGTTGCACACAGAAAGGAGTCTAGACCACACAAAGTTGTAGTACCCAAACATGTTTGTCTTGAAATATCAGTAGATTTATCTATAATGATGGCATATTAAGGCATCAGGCTAGAAACCAAGAGTCTGTGAATTCTAGTCCTGCCTCAGGCACAAAAGCCAGCTGGGTGACTTTAGGCCAGTCACTTTCTCAGTCCAACCCACCTCATAGGGTTGTTGTTGTGTGGAAAATAGGAAGGAGTACTGTACATGTGTTCACCACCTTGACATTTATAAAAATAATAAAGGCAGGTTATAAATAAATTAAAAACATTTCTGAAAGTCACCAATCCGTTTTTAATGCAGGCAAAACGATGTTTTTGATTAAGCATGCACATTTACTTCTATGTAACTTTATGTGCTCCACTGTAGTTCGTGTTCATGTGCTATCATGATTTCACCCAGTGGTTAACTATAGGCAGGGGCGGGTTCCTAATTTTTTTACTACCACTCTGTGGTTGGGCTTATTTTGTGGGTGTGGCTTGCCAGCCATGTCACTGGGTGGGCGTGGCTTGCCAGCCATGTGACCGGGTGAGCGTGGCTTGCTGGTCATATATTAGTTATTTCAGAGAGATGTTACTACTATTTTTGCTATTTTGTACCTTACATGAAAAGCTTTGCATACAAAGTGCGTGTTACACCATGGCAACACAGCAACCTTTATATGCAGAAAATGCTATAGTTAAAAGACAAGCAAGTCTCATACAGGATTTTTGTTTTCAGTCATGGATTCCTTAGACGAAAATATTGAGGACTGTTAAAAGAACAGTATCTTTTAACAGTCCTCAATGTTTTCGTCTAAAGAATAACAGTATAAAACTGTATAAAATTAACAGTATAAAAGGTTAAGCTTTCGGAAAATGCCCACTTTGGGAAGCTTTAGGCAAAAGCGAAGGAAAAGTGTCAAATGCGAGCTTCTTATTATTTTCAAGTGAAGGGATGGGTAAAGACTTAATTGTCAGGTTTCTGGGCATGCGCAGAAGAAATTTTTTAAAAAAATTAAAAAAATTTTTTTAAAAAAATGGCGGCACCCAGGCACTGGCAACCGACCGCACCGGTACTGTGACGTCACCAGCGGGCCGCTACTGGTGCTATAGAGTGGACCGCACCTGTAGGAACCCACCACTGACTATAGGTATCACACAATGGCAGGTTATGCTTACAATAATTTGCAGTTTTACTGCCTTAACTTTATCGTTGTCTTGCCTAGGAGGCTTTCTTACATTAAGTTGCATCTGGCCTTATAACTGAGTTCTCCGCTTGTGTTTCTCAATTTTTTCATGATTTGAGAGGTTGGTAATTACCAGTAGAATGTTGCAGTGCCACAATTTACAACAAGCTGCCTCTGATCCATCAGCGGCCTTTTGCACCCATACAACTGTTTCTTCCCATTTGCTATTGTCCTTACGATCGCTACCATAAGCTTTCCACTTCTTTGGTGACATGCCATGGCTATTGATACAAATGATTTGCAATATCATAAACAGCCAATTGTGTCACCACAAGAGTATATGGAGATTCTCAGTCATCCAGGTCATGGTTGTCCCAAAGGTGCTTTTTCAGGAGAAAACTGGACTTTCTGTTTTTTCTTTGAAGACGTTTCACTTCTCATCCAAGAAGCTTCTTCAGCTCTGACTGGATGGTGGGGAATGGAGGATTTATACTCCTTGCACACATTCTTTTAGAGAGTCGTTGAGGCCACTTGGAGGTTTATCTGTGTCCTCAGGGTCACCTGAATAGTGCAAATCCTTCCATTCCCCACCATGCAGTCAGAGCTGAAGAAGCTTCTTGGATGAGAAGCGAAACGTCTTCAAAGAAAAAACAGAAAGTCCAGCTGCCTCTTGAAAAAGCACCTTTGGGTTTCACCACAAGACATTGTGCATGGTCGATTTGTATGATTATAAGAGCTGTGGTGGCGCAGTAGTTAGAATGTATTACTGCAGGCTATTTCTGCTGACTGCTGGCTGCCTGCAGTTCGGCAGTTTGAGTCTCACCGGCTCAAGGTTGACTCAGCCTTCCATCCTTCCGAGGTTGGTAAAATGAGGACCCAGATTGTTGGGGGGAAATATACTGACTGTGTAAACCACTTAAGAGAGGGCTGTAAAGCACTGTGAAGCGGTATATAAGTCTAAGTGTATATTAGAGGTGGAGACCCTTTGAGAACTATATGCAACGAAATTTCATTTTAAAGTATGCAGATTACTGTACATTCAAAGTGACAATAAAGTTATTATAAGTCGAAGTTCTAAGTCTAAGTGTTATTGCTATTGCTATAAATCACATCCAAACATTTCCAAGGACTGAGACAAACTGAACCCGGTCCCGGACATATTTACAGGTAGTCCTCAACTTACGACAGTTGAGCCAAAAATTTATGTTGTTAAGTGAGAAATTTGTTAAGTGAGTTTAGTCCCATTTTACGACTTTTCTTGCCACATTTGTTACGTGAATCACTGAAGTTGTTAAATTAATGATTGTTAAGTGAATCTGGCTTCCCCATCGTCTTTGCTTGCTAGAAGGTCGCAAAAGGAGATCACACGCAACTGTCATAAATATGAACCAGTTGTCAAGCATCCAAATGTAAATCATGTGACCATGGGGCTGCTGCCATGGTCATAAGCGTGAAAAATGGTCATAAGTATGGGTAGTCATAGGCCAGATGGAGAGAAGAATAAAATTTGGTATTTTGCAGTAAGAAGATCCATTTATTATCGAGGAAATGAAGCTGATGGTTGTGCATCTGGCCGAGATGGTGAAAGACTTTTTTTTTCTTCTTCCTCTTTCTTTTTCTTCTTTTTGTTTTTACTCTCTTCTTTTTATTACTATATTTTAAATATTATATAAATGAAAGACACATAGAGGATTGGTTTAAATTTTTTTTCTTTTTGACTACTTTTAAAAGGTTTTGAGTTATATGGAATTAAAGATTTAGAATAATTGTGAAGTTAATAATTTGATATATTGGAATGTTAGGTTATTAACAATGTGTTTCTTTGTTAGATTATGCTTAAAAGGTTTTGAGTAATAAGGGGATAAAGAATTAGAGAAATATTGGAATTAATAATTTGTTAGTATATTTTAATTTTTATGTTTATCAAGGAGGTATAGCGTCGGAAGAAGGAAGATTTATTTATCATCGAGGAAATGACGTTGATGGTTGTGTATCTGGTTGAAATGGTGAAAGAAAGATTTCTTCTTTTTCTTATTATTATATCTTAAAAGACTATATAAATGAACGATACATAGTGGAATAAATTAACAGTCTGATATATTGAAATGTTAGTTGATTAATAATATGCCTGATTTTTAGACTATGCTTAAAAGGTTTTGAGTAACAAGGAGTTAAAGATCTAGAGAAATTTTGAAATTAATAATTTGTTAGTATATTTTAATCTTATTTTTAGTGAATATTATACCCTGTGCTTTTCCTGGGAAGTCTGGGGGTGGGTGGGTGAGAGGTGGGGAGGATGGGGGGAAGGGGAGGGGGTTGGGGGGAAGAAAAAGAGAAAAATGTTTGTACTTTGTACTAATAAAACTTTTTGAAATTAAAAAAAATGGTCATGTCACTTTTTTCGCTGCTGTTGTAACTTCGGTCACTAAGTGGACTGTTGTAAGTAGAGGACAACCTGTACTAGGTTGTGAGCCGACACTCGGCGCCTTTTGTTTTGGCCAGACTCCCTGCAGCATAAATGTTGGGGAAGCGGAGAACTTTGAGAAGGCGCGCGCAACTTCCCAAAGGCTGATGACGTCAAGACTCTGATCCCATTCCCGAGAAGAGGGGAAGGCGGGGCGAGCTGGGTTGCCAGGCGCGGAGGTGGGTGGACGAAGTTTGTCCCCGCGGCGCCGCCGTCGTCGCTTCCCTGTAGGCAGGACTGCTGGCAGGCCTCGCGGCGCGCGGCGTTTCCGCTATTAGGGCGAACAGACTGCAAGGATCAAAGGATGCGGCGGCCTCCGCGCTGAGCTCGGCCGCAGGTAAGGAAAGGAGCAGAAACCTGCCAGGCCCCAAGGAAGTGGTGGAGGGCTCGTCCGGTGGTCATAGAGAGGAAAGCCCACTCTGGGGGAAGGGATTCAGGGGCATGGCGCTCCCTTTGCCAGGGAGGGAGAGGCGAACGCGGCTGGCTGCTCCACTCGTGATGCCTCTCGAAGGGGCGGGGGCGAGGCACGTCCCCCTGATACCGAAGGGGGTTTCCTTTCGTCCGTTTTGGTGCAGATCCTCCCACCCCGACCTCCCAAGGGACGGGGTGCAGGAGGTTTGGGGGTGGCCAATGTCGCCTGTTTCCTATTCGGGTCTTTCCTGGTCCTTATCTTTTCCTGCATCCTCCTCCGCTCTTTCTCTCTCTCTCTGTTTCTTTTGCAGCCCCAGGCCTGGAATTGAAGCGGTCCTCGCAGGAGCCCTGCCTCAAGAACGGAGGAGGAATTGCTTCCGGGGTTCTCAGAAGCTTCTTCAAATGGTGCTGCAGGCTTAGGTTGTTTTTCCTAGGCGTTGGGCCAGCCAGACTTGAGATGAAAATCTTTCTGCAACAGAAGACTTGGGTTTGGTAATTTGTTTGCTTCTTCTTTTCATGGGCAATGGGCCAGCCAGATGTGAGATCAAAATCTTTCTAGGACAAAAGATTTGGTTTTGGTTATTTATTAGATGTTTATCCTACCTCTTGTATATTGTACATTGTCAAGACCAAACATAGCTAATACTCATTCCTCTTCCTATTTTCCCCACAACCCCCCACCCTGAGGGTTGGATTGAGAGAGAGTGACTGGCCCAAAGTCACCCAGCTGGTTTTTCATACCTAAGATGAGACTGAAACACTCACAATCTCCTGCTTTATATGACAGCACCTAACCCACTACACCAGGGGTCAGCAACCTTAAACACTCAAAGAGCCATTTGGACCCGTTTCCCACAGAAAAGAAAACACCGGGAGCCACAAAACCCTTTTGCTAAAATGAAGATAACGCTATGTATATAAAAAAACTATAATGTGTTGCATTTATGAAATCAATGAACTGCTACAGAGTTTAATTTCTCCATGCAACAAAAACATTTTGAACTAACCCCCCCAAAAAGATGGGTCGAAACAGCTCGATAAATCGCGTGCCAGCGGGTGTCACACATTGGTGGCTATGCCACATATTTTGAGCAACAGGGAGCTGCAGCTGAGGGATGAAAGAGCCACATGCAGCTCCAGAGCCGCAAGTTGCAGACCCCTGCACTACACCAAACTGCTTCTACACCAAGTATAGATAGTTCTCGACTTACAACAGTTCATTTCGTGACCATTACAATGGCACTGAAAAAAGTGTTTTCACAGTTACGACCTTTGCAAAGCATCCACGTGATCAAAATTCAGATGCTTGGCAACTGGTTCATACTTATGACCATTGCTGTGTCCAATGCCATGTGATCACATTTTGCGACCTTCTGACAAGCAGTGGGGAAACCAGGTGACTAACTCAACAACTGCAGTGATTCACTTAACAACTATGGCACGAAAGGTCGTAAAATGGGGCAAAACTCACTTAACAAATGTCCCACTTAACAACAGAAATTTTGGGCTCAATTGTGGTCTTTAAGTCAAGGACTACCTGTAATGCCAACTTGATCTTGGAAAGCTGATTGCATTTATGGGTGGCCTTAACTAAGTTTGTTTTATTTTTCTGTAACTTCAGTGGATGTGAAGAATTATGTAGGGACTGAGAGAACTTAGCAATCTAGAGAGAACTGTAAATAGATTTGATTAGTGGGTTTGTTAGGAGTGAAGGAAAGTTTGCAAGGTTCCATGTGCAAGAAGGGGAGGAAAAGATGTGAGAGTTCGGTATTTTGAGATGTTTATATAAACTCACCCTGGTTATTGGGTATTTTCTGAATTTGGATTCAGAAAAGTTGAAGCGGCTCTCTTATTAAGCAATCATTGCTAGGTTTGATTACCAATAAAGGAGAATATTTGATTGGTGTGGGTGGTACACCGGTGCTTCTAGTTTGCCATTGTGATCTCTATTGATCAGGATATCCAGGAAGGATAGTGAGTTGTTTTCTTCTTCTCTGATAAAGTAGATTCCTTTGAAGATGATGTTGATTGGTTTTGTGGGTGTTCTCTAATTGTTTCTTTTTTAAAATTATGATGTAGGTGTTGTCTACATATCTGATCCATATTTTGTGTTGTATTTGTGCGAATGCTGTTTCTTGCAGATGTTGCATTATCACTTTCACAATAAGTCCTGAAAGTAGCGATCCCGAAGGTGTATCTTTAATTTGTTGATAAATTTGTCCATCAAATTGGAAGTATGTAGTTAGGCAGAGGTTTATGAGATCCATAATCGTGAGTGTTCCAATCTTCGTGCATTTGGTTAAGTCTGGGTCTATGGACGTGAAAAGGGCTGTGACATCAAATGAGATCAGGATTTTGTCCTCATCTATAGTCACATCTCTTGATTGTTTGAAGGCGCTGTAGGGAGTTGATTGTTGCTTGTTTCCTTTCCTTTGTGAGGTGCCCAAGCTTTTTTGTTAATTATTTTGTGATGTTGTAAGTAGGATCCCTGGTAATGATATAATTGAACAGGGAGGTATGTCAGGCTTGTGTATTTTGGGGCATCCTTAGAAGTGTAGGAGGATGACTTCACTGCTTCTCATCCACCACTGTTCTTCTTTGGTAATTTGGCCTTTCTTGATGTGATCACTGAGAGTTTTCTTGATCCGGTTGTCTAGTTTCTGTATTGTATTAGTGTTCACTGGGATGTAAGTTTCTTCTAGTAATTGTTTTTCTATATATTTTTCTATATATTATGATCTGTCTATAATAACTATGGTTCTGCCTTTGTCTGCTGGTAGGAGGATGATAGTCTGGTTTCTGAGAGCTGCTTTGAGTTAATTTGGTTGTCATCTTCTGGTCTGTGGTATGATGGTTTGTCTGATGTTTTCTTGGACCCCCTGTGGGAAGTCCAGTAGTTGCAAGGCTTCACAAAATTCCAGGTAATTGGCATTATCTGTGTTATAGTTGAGACCTTTCTGTAGAATATTGTATTCTGCAATAGATAGTGGACAGCTGGACATGCTGAGCACTCGTTCAGGCTCTGGTGCCTCTTTGATTCTGGGGTTGAGTTTGAGGACATATAATTCTTACTATTCAAAAAGTGAACTCCTACTCACACGGAGGAAGCCCAAAAGGCCATTAACTTGGTTTAAACAAGGTTCCAATTGCCCCCATTAAAAATCAAATTGCCCCCCCTGTGGGGCATTGGCCCCACATTGGGAACCACTGATCTAGTCTGTACCGACTCCTTCTGACTGAATTTTATTTATTTACATAGCCATTGTATATAAACGTACAACCATTCGTTTAGCAACCTTTTGAAGTTACCAGTGGCACTGAAAAAGGGACTTAACAGCTGGTTCTCGCACTTATGACCATTGCAGCATTCCTACAGTCAATGATCAGAATTCGGGGTCCTCGAGAAACAGCTCATGTATTCACAATGGTTGTAGCATTCTGGGGGTTGTGTGATCGCCATTTGAGACTTCCCAGTCAACTTCAGAAAAACAAAATTAATGGGGAAGCCAGATTTGCTTAACAACCACATGAATCACTTAACAGCAGCAGTGATTCGTTTAACATCCATCACAAAAAAGCTTGTAAAATCTGGCACGACTCACATAACCAATTTACTTTACAATGGAATTTTTTTGCTTCAGTTGTGGTTAGTAGTCGAGGACTACCTGTAGGATGTTGGAAGAAAAGACTAGCTAGCCCAGAGAAAAGGAGAATAGTAGCCCTATTGGTTAATTTCTAACTCTACCCTAGTAATGTTACTTAATATAGTTCATATAGCTTCTGTCAAAATTGCTCTAATGGGTCCTGCAGAGTCTTTGCAAAATGGGGAGGGGGGGACAAAAATCCCACCTCCAGTGGCAAATATTGGCATTTCCTAAGGGGAAAAAACTCGTCTTGTTGGATCTATCCTGGGAGAGATGAGGTTTAGCACTGTCATCTGCTCACTGGTGATCTCTTTGTCTCTCTTCTCGTAAATCTTCCTAATAGGTACAAGGTGATGTGGATGACCAGCTTGGGAGTATTGCTTTGGGAGCAAGAAACTCTATTTTACACTACTTCCTTGAACTAAGTTAGCTGCTTGTTCAACAAGCTGGTTTGGACAGTGCGTGATAGCGTGCTTGCATATTTTTGAGAAGTTAATTTATCTTAGAATGCAAAGGATAAGAACTGATGGAAAAATTCAGTAAGGTTTTCTCTTCCATCTCATGTGCCTTCCAATCTTATAGTAATTTAATATACCTGAATATTTGAACACTAGGATTAGTTCAGAAAAGGTTATCCTCAAGGATGAGGTTCCTTTGCCTCTGTACGCAATTTAAATACCGTAGTTAGCTTAAGGAAAACATTTTTGCCATTTTGCAGACTCTCCATGCATCTACAATTTATTAATCTGTTTATGTGGCATATTGTGGCAGATGCTTTCAGATTTACATTGAATTTCACATTGGGGGAAATAGTTTAGTGTTTATTGTGTATGCTATTAAAATACCTGCAAGCAGCACTAAAATAGCTAGGATTTTGGTACACTCATCTACATTGTTCATTGTCAGTGGGCACTATTGGTGCTTGTGCTTTCAAAATTGTATATTTCCACAGAATGCTTGCTCATCTGGCCTTAGGGAAGGAGAGATTGGCCTGTAGAATGCTTTCTGCAGCTTTTATCCTTTTATCCATTTTATCCAGATATTCCATTTATCCTTTAATTCTGGGAGACTTCAGCCTGCTTACCTTGAAGTACATTATGTGGGCTGAATATACAGTCAGGTAAAACCAGACATCAAGAGTGACATAGAAAAGGAGACAGCTGAAAAGCATGGTGAATAATTGTTTTCTCTCTTTCTTTTAGCTTTCAAGTCATTATTGACTTTTGTTGACTACCCAGATTTGCTCCTGCAGTTTTCTTGGCAAGATTTTTGGAAGTGGTTTTCAGTTGCTTTCTTCCAAGAGCTAAGAGAAAGTGTCCCAAAGCCACTCAGCTGACTTAATTTTTAATTTGTTTATTTCTGTTTATTTATATCCCACCTTTATTATTTTTGTAAACAACTCAAGGCAACGAACATAGCCAATACTCCTTCCTTCCCCTATTTTCTCCACAGCAACCCTGTGCGATGCGTTGGCTGAGAGACAACGACTGGGCCAAAGCTGATTTTATGCCTAAAATAGGACTAGAATTACAGCCTCCTGGTTTTTAGCTCGGTGTGCTAAGCCTATACCAGTGATGGCGAACCTATGGCACCCGTGCCACAGGTGGCACGTGGAGCCATATCTGCCGGCACATGAGCCGTTGCCCTAGCTCAGCTACAGCATGCATGTGCACTCCGGCCAGCTGATTTTCGGCTCGCACAGAGGCTCTGGGAGGACGTTTTAGGCCTCTGGAGGGCCTCCGGGTGGCGGGGGTGGGAGTTTTTACCCTCCCCAAGCTCCAGGGAAGCCTCTGGAGCCTGGGGAGGGCAAAAAACGGGCCTATTAGGCCCACCAGAAGTTGGGAAATGGGCCGTTTCCGGCCTCCAGGGGGCGAGGAAGGCCATTTTCGCCCTCCCCAGGGATTAAATTATGGGTGTGGGCACTCGCACATGCGCGATAGCGTGCACATGCACGTGCTTTCGGCATCCAAGGAAAAAAAGGTTCGCCATCACTGGCCTATACCAACCTAGCTCACTTTTTGGATGATAAAGTTATTCCAATGTAACATTAAGAAATTCCTGATTCTTAACAGGGCAGAAAGTGAGGCAGTATGATCTGCAAGGTCATTTTCAATCATTTCGCTCTTACAATTCTTTGTCTCGATTTTTTTTAAATTATTGCCTGAAATGAAAGAGAAAAGGCTATGCTAGAACTCTGAAGGATTTATACTTTGAAGTTTACTTTGCTACTTCCTTAATGGTCTTTCTTTGAAGCATAAATACCTTTCTTTCAGAACTACAGTTAAAATGGAGTTCTAATCCCTCCCCCATCAGTCATCAGTTAATGTCTTGCCAGTGTTTTGAGTTTTATTTGAATATTTGTTTTGCTTTTAGCTGTCATCAACTTGTTGATTGATTGAATTTTGAGGCTGTGTGATTCCAATAAAAACTCTGGACCTTTTACAATATTTAAAGATATTTTAAAGCAGGGGTCTCCAACCGTGGCAACTTTAAGACTTGTGGACTTCAACTCCCAGAGTTCCTCAGCCAGCTTTGCTGGCTGAGGAACTCTGGGAGTTGAAGTCCACAAGTCTTAAAGTTGCCACGGTTGGAGACCCCTGTTTTAAAGAAACATGGCTGCTTGGACAAAACCGCATAAAATTCAAAAAAGTTGACGGGGTCTCTGCTAACATAGCCTAAACCCAGGCCTGGTAACAGGGCCTGAAATGCTTGAAAAGAGAGGGCAGTATTTGTCTCTGTGGGGTATGCCATTCCAGAGAGCAGGGATTATTTTCAGAAAGGTAGGCCAAAGATATAATAAAGAATCACATGACAAGGAAAGACCTGGCCATCACCACAAGCCCCAGGACGTGTTCCAGGTGGCAGATGACAGCCTCTTCAACTGATCTTTCCTGCTTGGCAAGATTTGAGTCTCACTGAACTGTTTGCTTTTAGCTAATGATTGACAGTGACAGCCAGAGAACGCAAGGTGTATCCTGCAAGGTGTGAAAGCTCCAGACCCTGAGGGAAGGGTTTCCACATAGCCCAGGCAAGCAGCTTTGTTACCTGGAAAGGTACGTTAGTTCTGCCAAGAAAGGGCTGGTTTGGGTTTTGAAATGGGTAGGAGAGCTGAAGAAGCTTCTTGGATGAGAAGCGAAACATCTTCAAAGAAAAAAAAACAGAAAGTCCAGTTGCATCTTGAAAAAAGCACCTTTGGGACAAATGGGTAGGAGAATGGAAAGGGAAAAGGTGGAAAAAGAAAAGAGGAAATTGCATATGCGAAGAAAGGCATTGGTATTAACATTGGACTTGTTACTCCGAGGTGGTGCAGTGGTTAAAGTGCAGCACTGCAGTTCAGCAGTTCAGCTGTTCAAATCTCACCGGCTCAAGGTTGACTCAGCCTTCCATCCTTCTGAGGTCCTTCTGAGGTCGGTAAAATGAGGACCCAGATTGTTGGGGACAATATGCTGAACTCTGTAAACCGCTTAGAGAGGGCTGTAAAGCACTATGAAGCGGTATATAAGTCTAAGTGCTATTGCTATTGCTACTCAGTTACTTAGCCTTAGTGTGCAATTGCTAAAGTATCATCCTTATAGCCTTTTCATTAGTGTTTTTATTTTTTAAAAATGTGTTTATGCATATTTTTGACTTAAATTCAAGCAAGAAAACCATAAAACATACCGTATTTTTCAGAGTATAAGAAGCACCTTAGTTTTGGGGGAGGAAAATAGGGGGGGGGAAATCTATCTACCAGGTATTCATCTGGCTAGCGTCCTTAGTCTGTTCACCTTCAGCACATTATCTTATCCTCTGGTTAGGACTGAAAAGCACCGCTTTTTCAGAGGGAGTGGGAATGAAAACAAGCCTGCAAAGACTTAGGGTTGGAAAAAACCTTCCCAGGGAATAGGAAGCCGGGAAGATCGTTAGCACCTCATTAGGGCTGGGGGAAAAAGCTTCGAAAAAGGGAGGAAAAAGGTGCGTCTTATACTCCGAAAAATACGGTATATTATACTTCATGTCATCATTTGATCCATATTTCTTCCACGAGTCGTTCATACAGTCTTAGAATGGTAACATATATCAGAGGTCATCTAGTCCAACCCCGTCCGAATTTGCTAAGGTGTTTTGGACAGCAGGCTGAGGATGTCTGATGAAAGGGAACATAATACCTATTGAGGCAGGTGATAGCTCTCACTGTCAGGAAATTACCTCAGATTGTGTGACACCTTCTCCTTTAAGGCTTCTTTGTTGCCTTTTTAAATTTTAGGAGGGAAAAAAGCTGCTAAAACCAGAATTATTTGGTACAGCTCTTGCTTAGATGTAACATCTTGAAAGTCATGTGCTTTAACTTTTTTGTTTGAGGAGCAAGTTGCTGTATCTCTGATGCTGTTCTGAAAGCAAAAATTGTCTTTAGTATTCCTTTTTTTGAGGGGGGTTTCTGTTTCTTTTGAATATCTGTGTGTTTAAATAATTTAGGCTGGCAACAAATAACTACACTGCAATGGAAGTTATCTGAAATTATAAGATGGACAGCAAAAACAAAGCATGGATTTTAAAAAGTATTTTATTTTGAACTTTGAAAAAAGGAAATATGAAATACCTTAAGAGCTATGGAAATTATTCTTAGCATATTAAACATTTAAATACACTTTTCTCTCTTTGGCTTGTGAATGAAACTTTTCTCCAGACCAGGAGTTCTCATCAATCCTCCTATCTTTTACATCAGTCACCATGAACTGCTGAGTTGATAATAAAACCCAAGAAGACTTGGGCGCCTTTGCTGAGTTCTGAGACAAAAATGGAAGAGGGCACAGCAGATAATGTGCCTTTCTGAAAATAAATACAAAACTTTTGTTTTTTCAGTCATATTTCAGGAGAGACAGGCAGTGCTGGGAGCTGCGATTTGGAAGCGGGCAATGAAATTTCAGATCCGTGTTTGCCTTTGTTGTTATCTGAGAGGTCCTGAGTTCATCAGAGTATTTTAACCAGGGTAGATGTTAGTTTTCAGATTAAAAAAATACCAGTGCTGAGCTGTAGGAAGGTAGGGCAGAATCTTAATGCTGCAGAGTAATAAATGCCCTATTTCTCAGTTGAGTTAAACCTAAAACAAAACATATGCTTCGGTTCGCTTTATGTGAAAACTACTTGTTTCTGCCTTGATTAAAGCATGATGGAGTCCTGAATGTGGACATTGGGAGAGAGCCTACCTATTTCCATAGCTATAAAGGAGGCTTGTGTGTAGAGTTGCATTTGTTCCTTGGCTGAGTGGAGCTAACAAGCTGCCCGTAATGCCCTTAAGAAAAGCCCTGGGAAGAGGGTGGGTGTATCCACAATATTCCCCTTGGGAAGATTCCAAAGATTTTTTTAACTAAATATGAACCAAGCCAGTTGGCTTTGGGCTGGAGCAAGGATCCAGTCCATTCTGGCTACACAGACAAAATAGTGTGTGCTCATTGTGACTCAGCTGACACCCTGGCTTCTGCCAATTGTACTGAACAGCTTGCAAGGCAGGAGACTTCCTCTTTTCTAGTTGCCAGCAATCTCAGCCCAGATTGCTAGAGTCCCAACTTCCTTCCTCGCCTTTAATAACAGAAACAAACGTTGCAGTAATGGAGGTGTCAGAAGATTCTCTCTCACATCTTATTTATCTCAAAGGCCTTATTTTCTGTGGTGCTTTTTACAGCTTGTGCTCCTGCTGTTCTGCAGGTGGGCCTGATCAGAATAATGTTACCAATAACTGTGATGCTTTTTACAGCTTGTGCTCCTGCTGTTCTGCAGGTGGGCCTGATCAGAATAATGTTACCAATAACTGTGATGCTTTTTACAGTTTGTGCTCTTGCTGTTCTGCAGGTGGGCCTGATCAGAATAATGTTCAACATAAACCCTCTGGAGAACCTCAGGGTTTACATCAGCAGCCGCCCACCTCTTGTGGTGTTTATGATCAGTGTCAGCGCAATGGCCATCGCCTTTCTGACTCTGGGTTATTTCTTTAAGATCAAAGAGATCAAGTCCCCTGAAATGACAGAGGTAAAGTACAAATCGAGTCTATAGCTGAATATCTACCCTCCAGAAAGGAATGCATAGATAGAATGGAGCAAATTCTGTAGTTTAATGAACGGGAGTTCTGTTCAGGATGGCACGAGAGATGAAGAGTCAAATGAGCGGCTTATATATACACCGTATTTTTCGGAGTATAAGACACACCTTTTTCCTCCCTAAAAGAGGCTGAAAATTTGGGTGCGTCTTATACGCCAAATGTAGCTTTTTCAAAGCTTTTTTTTTCCAGACCTAACGAGGTGCTAACAATCTTCCCGGCTTCCTATTCCCTCCAAAGAAGGTTTTTTCCAGCCTTAAGTCTTTGCAGGCTTGTTTTCATTCCTACTCCCTCTGAAAAAGTGGTGCTAACGATCTTCGTGGCTTGCAGCATTTTTTTTTTATTCCTACTCCCTCCCAAGCAGTTTTTCCTGCCCTAAGTCTTTGCAGGCTTGCTTTCATTCCTACTCCCTCTGAAAAAGGCTTTTTCAGCCCTAACCAGAGGATAAAATAATGTGCTGAAGCTGAACAGACTAAGGACGCTAGCCAGATGAATACCTGGTAGGTAGATTTCCCCCCCTATTTTCCTCCCCCAAAACTAAGGTGCATCTTATACTCCGAAAAATACGGTAATCAGGAGGACTTCTCATTATGAGTATCTGATGGATATGGACAACCTGGGGCTGAAACACTCAAAATGTTTAAGCTGGCACATTATTTTAATGAGGCCAGTCAATCTTGCCTCAGAAGTAAAGGCCATCTGTTTTGTTGGTGCCATTCTTGAATTGATTTTAAACTGTTTAGCAATTCAGATTTAAAATTGTAAAAATGGAAGCGTACCTCTGTTGTTGCACAGATTAATAGCATCTTAATTCATGGTTTAGCATTGTGCCACATATCGTTTTCCTAGATTACTTTTCCCCATAACTAATTAAAGGGTAGTTGTTTCAAATTGTGATCTCTTTCAAGATGCCCCAACCACTGTCATTTAACCAGAAGTGCAGCATCTTGACATGGCTATACAGTATCTCTTAAATCATTGCTGTTATTGGGTGAGATTGCGCTCTCTGGAATTAACCTTGCTATTTGTTAGTATAAGAACATAGATGCTGGCTTTGTGAGGGCCATAATTCAACATAAGGCACTAAATATCTCTTTATGTTTCAGGACTGGAACACTTTCCTTCTGCGATTTAATGATTTGGATTTCTGTATTTCGGAGAATGAAACCTTAAAGCACCTCATAAATGACACCACAACGCCAGAGAATGCCATGACCAGCAGCCAAGCTCGTCCTTCCACGCCGTCACCACAAACCCTTGAAGATTCTGGTCCTGTCAATACTTCCGTTGCCATCACTTTGACACTGGACCCCCTTAGACCCTTTGGTGGCATTTCCCGGAATGTCACAGGCTT
This sequence comes from Diadophis punctatus similis, assembly GCA_023053685.1. Classification (NCBI taxonomy): domain Eukaryota; kingdom Metazoa; phylum Chordata; class Lepidosauria; order Squamata; family Dipsadidae; genus Diadophis; species Diadophis punctatus. The sequence goes on from JALIGW010000001.1 coordinate 25,131,731, forward strand.
ATCTTCTACCATTTTTGGTCACCAAATTGGACTTTCAGGTACCATTTATTTCAAATGTCATATTTAAGGGCCTGAAGCCCTGTGGGAGAAAGTAGGACTAGCTAATGGCAAATGAAGAGAGATCCGTTTCTGCATTTCTTAATGGATGTTGTTTATCTAGAAATCATCTTTCTGAAAAGGATAAAAAAAGGAACAGCTTTTATTGAACAGTTCAGCATACAGTTTATTGTTTTTCCTATAGGCATCCACTTCCATGATCTTATCATTATAACTGGATTCTGTAATTGCTTAGGTGGGGTTGGATCAACTACTTCATAGTAGTTAATTGACAGTTCTTTGCAGCCTTAATTTTCTCCTCGTTTTAAATGATTGAGGTCGTCCTCAACTTACAACAATTCGTTTAGTGATCGTTCAAAGTAACAGAGGCACTTGAAAAAAGTGACTGATGACCATTTTTCACACTTACAACTGTCGTCGTATCGTCATGGTCATGTGATCAAAATTTGGATGTTTGGCAACTGACTCATATTTATGATGGTTGCAGTGTCCGGGGTCATATGATCGCCTTTTGTGACCCTCTTACAAGCAAAGTCAATGGGGAAGCCAGATTCACTTAATGACCGTATTACTAACTTAACAATTACAGTGATTCACTTAGCAACTGTGGCAAGAAAGGTTGTAAAATGGGGCAAAATTCAATTAACAACTGTCTCACTTAGCAACAGAAATTTTGGGCTCAACTGTGGTCGTAGTACTCAATTAAATTAAAATTTTAATTCTTACTGACATACTATGCTTTCTCCCTTTCTTCCGCTCGCTCCACTCCCAAAGGCAGAGAAGCTCATGAGGAAATCAACATCACATTCACCCTACCCACTGCCTGGAATTCAGATGACTGCGCTCTGCATGGCCGCTGTGACCAAGTTGTCTTCACGACTTGCATGACAGTTACAGCCGCTGCATCAGTTTTTCCAGTCACAGTGTAAGGCTCTAACCAATGCTTATTCCTCCCAGGGAAGCTTTTCACTGCAGTTTTTCATGCCTTCAGGTTTGCCACTTTAAGAGACACGGAGGCAGTTTTTCCAGTTTTAAATTTTTAAAGAAGAATTTACAACGTGTTCCTAGAAGTCGCAAATAGGAACTCCTAGTTTATTCACCACCATTTCCCCCAAATAGTGATAGATATATTTTGCAGGAGTGGGAGAAACGGAGGAGGGAGGAATGTGGAAAAGGGGGAGCCATCCAACTTCAGGGGATAATTGACCCAGGGGAAAAAGATGGTGGAGACTTGGATACACAGCTCAAAATTGTGTGTTGCTCTACAGTCAGCCACCACACTGTATTCCGGAAACATATATTAACGCAACCTTCTGGTACAAGATCGTCACAACTGCAAGGGACTCCAACACAAAATATGCCCAAGACTACAACCCTTTCTGGTGTTACAAGGGAGCTATTGGCAAAGTCTATCATGCATTAAATCCCAAATTGACGGTTATTGTTCCAGATGTAAGTGATTTTTTTTTTACATTTTGCTGTGAATTGTGACTCGGCTTGTATGAACAAGATTTGTACATGTTCTCCTTAGAAGTGTCCATTGTGTCATTATTCAGATCTTGCCATAATGTATGTGTGGGGCGAGGGGGTGGTTTGGAATTGTTCTGCCTCAGCAATGTCCCTGTACTTTCCCGAGGCAGTTGCATGTAGTTTCTCCAGAACCTTAGGAAATGCCGTCTCTTTCTCCATTCAGGATGACCGCTCCCTAATTAATCTGCATTTAATGCATACCAGTTACTTTCTTTTTGTGATGGTCATCACCCTGTTCTGCTACGCAGTCATCAGAGGCAGACCAATCAAATTGCGACAAAGCAGCTCGGAGTTCTGTCCTGAAAAGGTAAGCTCCAAAGTCATTTGTGGAGGAGCTAGCTTGAGGGAAGGGAGTCCCTGCTTCCTTAGCAACTATTGTCATTCTGGGAATTATTCATAAAACAGCTCTAAGCCCTAATGTTGCATTCATGCATTGGCTGAAACGCACTGGCACCTCTACCCTCTCGATATACTGGAATAGATTAACCTCTTAAAAATAGGGAGACCAGTAGCAGACCTGACAGCTATTTTGTCTTCCAAATCCAATGGAAGCTACTTGAGGTTCTCATTTTTTTGACCCTTGCCTCTTTTATTTTGGTTGTGTTTTATTACAGAATTATAGAATTCTGTGTAGAATCAGAGTTGGAAAGAAGCTTAAAGATCAACTAATTCGGGTTTTTTTGTTCCCTATCATGCGGAATTTATTTATTTATTTATTTTATTTTAATAAAATTTATATGCCGCCCAACTCCCAAAGGGACTCTGGGCGGCTTACAACTATAAAAATACAATTATAGGATAAAAGACAATTCACTTCACCTTGCTTAGATACCTTTGACTTCTATCATACAGTTTTAGGTTCTTCCCTATCAAAAAAACACAAGGTGACTTACAAATGTGTGCTTGTTTTAATTTCATCACAACCTTGCAGTGTAGGCAGGCTAAGAGATCATGACTTGCCTAGAAGCATACTGTGAACCGCATCGATTAATCTTGCGGATTTGAAACCTACCTAGCTAGCATTTCCTTGACTGAAAATCCGAAGAATCTTTGCTAGGCAATTCCAGAGGACATTTCTGGAATGTTGACTGTCTCACCAAATAGCTGCTATGTGCACAAAATGTCTGCTGTGATGGGTGAGGCTAATTATAAACATCATGAAAAAGAATCACTATTCTGTTGTTCCCTTTGTTTCCAGGGGTATATGGGACTTTGGGGATTTTATGTGGAGTTAATTCTTTTTGTTTTCTGGCTGCCTGAAAGGAGTATATTTAAATGCAAAATTAAACCACAGCTTTCAGCAAGGCAGTCTACAAATATAATAGGATATATCATGAGGGTGTACAGAATGTGTGTATGAGTATCTATATGTGGATGAATCTATTCAAGGGGGACCGTGTTGTCTGGTGACAGCAGAGACAGTTACGGAGTTTGACAGATCAAGATCTGACTTAACTTTATAGCAGCTCCATATGTCAAAGTCCATCTAAGAGGCATTCCATATGTCATCTCTCTCTCTCTCTCATCATTTTCCCAATTCAGATCACACACTGACTTATTATGACCTTATACAACTGATAGCTGAAATCTGACCATTTGGTCTTCTTTTCTCTCCTCCCCCCGCCCCCCTCCCCCAAACTCCAGGTTGCTTTCTCAGAAGCATGATCCATTGCCTCCTTCCTCCAAAAGTGACCAAGTCTGCAATCATTGCCTGCTGAACCCAGAAATGGGTCCTGATTGGTTATGGATTTATCATGAGACGTTGGATTATTCCAACCAAAGACTTTTAAAGTGCCTGTAATGGTTATTTATATAAAGAGTACCCTTGGAACAGATTATGCCAGCGCAGCTAAGATTATTGGGAGTCCTTTCGTGTTTTCATTGGAATGTTTTGTGTCTGTGTGACTCTACATCAGAAGGATCGGAAAGATGTCTTACTGCATTGGGACAGTATAGATGCCTTCGCGGGTGTCTAAAACAAAGCACCTTATTTCTCCCAGTGATCTATCCCGCGTTCCAGACAGTGCACATCTCTACTATGACAGTACAATTCCAAAGTCACTGATGGTTCCACTGAAGCGTGTGTGTGTGTATATGTCTGTGTGAACGAGAGAGGGAGGGTTGCTTTTTTTCCTCCATTTTCACCCTGCTTGCAAAAAGTTACCCACTTTTCTAGATTTGTTTTAGAAAAAACACAACCAGCATTCAATCACATTTTAATACTAGTTAAGAAAGATGATGATGCTTATAATTTTAGATTGGAAAACAAAACAAAACAGGAAAGGCAGTGTTCCAATTCACATTCTCTTTCTTTTGAAGCAGCCGTAAACTTTCTAAGTCAGAGTTGGCCGACTGTTCCGTTGTTCATGCTAGATCCCAAGTTGGGGCTATTTGTCTGCAGAGAAACCTTTTGTGTTGGGTTGCATATACTAATAAATTACATAGTTGGGGTGTGTCAGCGATGAATAAGTTTTGCCTTCACTAGAATCTTCCAGGTTATGGAACACAAAGTATTTGAATGTCCAGATATATTTGCACCATTTGAATGTAGGAAAGCATTTGGGAATGAAACTGTGTAGATTAGCTGTTGCTCTCTAAAACTACAATTTGGCTTTGGGAGGTTCTAATGATGTGAAAGGATAGGTGGTCTCTTTGGATGGGCTCAACTACTGCCTTGATGCATCGTGAAGCACTTTTCTGCAGATTTGTTTGTGAAGAAAGGTGACAGAGCTATGGAAAACAGATGAACTCTGTTCAGCTCTGGGCATGCACAAGTTTTACTCCTTGCAACTCTTTTCAGCCCCCATCCCGACTCTCTTAGCATTCATAATTTTGGTCACTCTCTTAGCATTCATAATTTTGGTCAGCTTCCTTCTTTCAAGGAATATCGGATATTGTATCTTGACATTACTTTGAAAACACTGCTAATTGCCTTAATGACTTTTCCATTTTCTTCTTTGGTAGCAGCATCTTCCCGCATTGGCAATTGTTTGCACTTTCTGCTATGATGATTCTCACAGTAGATGTCCTTTTCAAATGTCTCCCGTCAAATAACACGTTGCTTGTTTTTGTTGGGAAAAAAGATTCCTTATTAAGTTGATTTGTTTGCTTGGTATCTTGATATATTTCCAAGATGGGGGAGATGTCCACATTCTAGTGTTGAATAGCGAATGGGCTGAATATAAAGAAAGGCGGCGTTGTGTTTTTTAAATAGAATTCCCTTCCAATGGTTTTAAATGTGCTAGCTTGGGAAATAGATTGTGGAATTGGGGGGGGGGGAACAATACTATATTTCTACTTTTTGCTTCTATGGTCCATTCTAGATAGGAACTACTGACGGTTCAGGAATGATTCTCAGGCAGTGGAGGGCTACAATGGGTTATAGGGTTTGGGTGAAAAAAATCCAGGCAAGGAGGGTACAAATGGAATATTGCAGTGGTTGTTTGGATCATATTGATCTTGCCTTTTTTTCTTTTTTCATGTTCGCTTATTACTTGAATCAGTTTGATTCTCTTTGTTTTCTTTTAGAATCTGCCGTTTCTGTTGGTCTCTGGCCAACAGTACATCAGAGTTTCCCAACCTTGGCAGTTTTAAGATGCATGGACTTCAACTCCCAGAATTTCCAGCATGGCTGGCTAGGGCATTCTGGGAGTTGAAGTCCGCATGTCTTAAAGTTGCCAGGGTTGGGAAACCCTGCAGCATATGAAGATTCCCAATGTTAGTTCCCTCCCCCTAAGCCTCCCACTGCAGGTTACAGTCTTCTCAGCAGCAGGATTAAAATGGCATTTAATTTGTCTCTGAGCCTGGTGGTCAGTGATTTATTAATGCAGTTTTTCTTCAGGTTGATTTTTTTTTGTGTTTGTAAGATGTGGATATTGCTTTGCAAAAATAAAGTTTATTATCAATCCAACTGACAAAATCGGAACCTGAAGCATTTTATTGAGTGTGAGTGGACTCATTCTGTTTGCTTTTGTTATGGTCTACTCTTCATAGTTGAGAAACAAATGAATCTCCTTAGAAGAAATTTAGGTCGGGCTTGTTGAAAGAAAATCTTACGTCAGATTTCTCAATTATAGAAACTAAAATGTTTCTCAATGTTTATGTTGTGCTTTTTTTACCACGCCAGGAATTCTCTGCATATGATAGTTAAATTATTATAAAAACAAATCTAGATTAAAGCAAGATTAAAATGAGCAGAACTACGAAACATAAATATTAGGAATAGCAATAGTAATTATGATTAATGCAATAGAAATCACAGAATAGCAACAAAACATTAACATTCTAAAAAAAAAACACCTAGCGATCATTCCCACTGAGTTCTGACCAGCACTGTGTACTTTGCAGCAAGATATATATGGGAATTCAATTTTCAGGTCTTGGTGGTTATTCACTGGAAAAAAATTACTTTGCATGGATTGGATCAATCCCCTTTTCTAAACAGAAGATATCCAAAGTCCCTTTTTGGTGCCCAGAAGAGTGAGGTATAAACATTAAAAATAGACAAGGCAGTTGATATTTTTTTTCCAAAGCAGATTGTTTTAGCATCAACTTCATTGCCTGCAGCATTTATGGGTTGCAAGGAAGTGCATGATTCCTCCTGGTCTGGAACAACTGGACAACATTGTCCAATTGCTTAGTCAGTGACCCAGGGGAATAGGAAAAACCAAGTGTATGAAATGGGGTGGTGGTGGTTTCCAATATAAACTCCTGATTAAGAAACATTGCTACTTTGGAAGTTCTTCAACCCACCTATGGGTTTGATCCAGATAAAGCACCTTCATAATATTCTTTCAGCAGTTTCATCCAAGGGACTTGCTAAGTCAAACATTGGACTGATGGTGGACATCCAAATATCTACTTCTGGGGTCGTTGGTTATGGCTATGGAAAAAGAACTCATATTTTTGGTCCTGGGAAATTATTTAGTCACTTTTTATAACTGCCCCCTTGATAGGCAACTCAAAGTGGTAATACAATACTACAAAAATATAAAACCAAACAATAAAGCAAATTTTGCCAGATGCAATCCAACAACCAAAAACAATCCAGATAGGCTCACAAGACCTCCTCATCCAATGCCTGGGGCAATAGCCAACTCTTCAAAACTTATAAAAATCAATGTTGGGGATAGATTCCATAGTGCAGGTGCACCAAGAGAGAAAGTATGTCTTTTAAGTCCCACCAGATGACATTGCTTGTGTAACAGGACTCTGAGTGTTTATCAGATTTTATTCAACGGGTGCAAATAATTAGAAATAGATGATCTTGCAAATAACCAGGCTCTGTGCTTTGATAACCAGTGACTTGCGCTTGAAAACCTGCTGGCAACCAGTGTAGCTTACAAAGTAGCAATGCTATGTGGGTGTACCAAGGTACTCCCATAATTAATTATGCTGCTGCATTCTGGACCAGCTGTAGTTTCAAAGTGCTCTTCAATATACAGCACAAGGGAATCCAGACAATGGACCTGAAACATGAGGGACTGAGTACAACCTCCTGATCCAGGAATTGGAGTAGTTGATGCATAAAGTGGATTTATGTGAAGATCCCCCAAGCCATAATGTCCGCTTATCCTTCAGGAGGAACTGAGAGATTAGGAATACCCTCAAAATGTATACTAGATCTATAGTGTAATTAATGGTAAGGCCAATGGGATGTACTGCTACATTCAGAACCAAAGATAGAAAATCCCTAGAGCCAAGAGGCCTCAAAATTCGCAGTTATTCAGTCTTGCTAACTTTGATTCTCAGTCTGTTCTTGATCCATATTCCTTGAAATACCTAGACAGTCTGGGTATATCTGATGATACCTAACTCTATACCAATGACCTCATTTAGTGGTGTCATCAGTGGTGGGATTCAATTTTTTTACTACCAGTTCTGTGGGCGTGGCTTGGTGGGCGTGGCAGGGGAAGGATACTGCAAAATCCCCATTCCTCCCCACTCCTGGGGAAGGTTACTGCAAAATCCCCATTCCCTCCCCACCCCACTAATCTGCTTTCCAGCTCCGTTCTGTGCAGGGCAACAAAAGAAGACTTAGCCAATCAGCTGGGACTCGGGAGGCAGCGAATAGATGGGGGCGGGGCCAGCCAGAGGTGGTATTTGCCAGTTCTCCTAACTACTCAAAATCTCCACCACCAGTTCGCCAGTACCAGCTGAATACCACCTCTGGGTGTCATGTACTGTAGATGTTAAGTGGGCGCAGAGAGAATCAAGCCCTGAGGAACCTGTACCCCCAAAGCAAGGGACAATGACTCTCATTTCTCCCCACACCATGAACATCTGGAACCAACTTGGAGAAAAGGAAGCATATCATGTCTCCCACTCGTAAAATCAAGCACATCCAGAAGGATACCATGACTGATTGTATCAAAGGTCACCAAGAAATCAAAAGAAGGCCAGGATGGCTATACCACCCCCACCCTAATCCCACCATAGGGGTGATCAATATTGTTTTGATCCTATACTCAGGCTGAAACTCAAAGAGATCTAGAAAACCTTGAATTTAAAGCACTCTGAAGCTGCAGCCTGCCGATTTTCTCCACAATCACGCCCAAGGGAAAGCTGGAAACGGATCAGAACTGATTTCCAAAGGAGGTAACCTCACTCAAGTATGAATTCACCATGACTAGATAAACACCCGGGAGGCCTTCAGCAACCCCGGAAGGATATGGATCTGATACACAAGTGGCTACACTCATAGTCTCAAGAATTCTGTTCATTCCTTGGGACAAATAGGCTAAACTCATTTCAGATAACCACACGACGTGGATGGGTAGAGTTCAACTCAGAGTAAATCCAAACAACCTTATCCAATAGATTTCTCAAAAAGTCCTTTCAAAGGTCAAATGATCTGACCCACTCTTATCTAGGAAGAATGGGCTACCTTAAACAGAACTGCCAGAGAGCAATTTATTGATGCAAATAGAGTGGAAAAATACCTAAGTTTTGCCTTTCTTATTTTCATGGTATAAAACTTAATAAAGTTTCTTAATCTATTCCTGGCTGAATTTGTCCTTCTTTCTTTCTTTCTCTAAAAGTGTTCTAGGTGTCTTATTTCACTAGGTTCCTCTGAAAATCAGGGGGAGAATCCTCTGGGATCCTGGAATTAATTTGGTATTAATGTTTTTTATACCTCAGTATAATTTCATAATTGGTTACATAGTTGTACTTGAACCTCAGAATACTGTCACAGTTAAAATCTTAAAGGATCTAATATTCATTATGACATAAGAGTTTATAATTGCAGTTTTGTGTCAGCCTGAGTATTTTGAGACGTTTCTTACTGATTTTGAAAGTAATTTCTGCAGGTACATTTGACATTATAATGGGGAGTAGATGCCAGAACTGCAAGCTTTTATCCTATAAAGATGTATGTTTTATAAACACGAATTGTATGGTTTTGTACCCATGAACACAGCCATATTGTTTCCAGAGACCAACATGGAAGTGGTTTGCCAGTGGCTTGTTCAGATGCCTTTTTAATCTCCCAGTTTAGCTAAGATTGCTGAGTTTTATGTAATTCTCTTATCCAAGTCCAATACTGCTTTCTGACATTACTCAAGGTTGGCTACGTCTTTGTTAGAGAAGAGGCAGAGCCTGGAGGCAGAGTCAAGAGAGGAATCAGCCTGGAGTCCTTGTGTTCCCACAAACAATCCAAGTCCAGCAGCCCCTGAATTCCATTAACTCTTATCTAACACCAATTTAGTCCTGTTAGTTCACTAGATTCTTGTGTATAAGAATGAGCAATAAATTAGCTTAACTGGAACTTAACATGTTGTCCTGATTCTTCACAGCTGACAGGCTTGGTTTCATGAACAAATGTTGTAGTACAGATATTAACAGAGATGTCCATTCTGATAATTTTGATTGTCTCAGCTCTGTATAATTGGGAGTGCTGTTGGGTTGATTCAAATAATATTTCCCAGTGGAAAATCAATTCATAATATGTATACTGTTCATTATTTCTGGTTAGGGAAGTAAAAGGAGGTTCCATTGTATTTGGAATAGCATTTTTAAAAGTGAACCTCAGAGAAGCTGAAAATCTGTAACAAACTGAAGAGTAAGAGAAGTCTCTTCTCTAAGACTTATTGTAATACTATAGTTAGAGCACTAAACCACACAGCAATGCTGAATGAACTCTTCTAAGACTAGTTAGAAGAAATCTTTTTTTTAAAAAAACACACCCTAATTTCTAGCTATTCAAATGGCAAATCACTTTTGAAATCTTGCAAGAAAACTGCAGAGACTTGTCCAGGCAGTTCTGGGGAGTTAGGATTGACCCAATGGTTTCAAAAGGTTAAAGTGGTGTTATGGTGGCTCACAGATTTGTAAGATTAAACTATTAAGTTAAAGACAAAGAATAGTAGACAATATTCTGAAGGAAAACTCTTGGTAATATCCTGAGTTATTTAAAGGGCCACAAATAGAACTTCTTAGTTTTAAGAGATAAGAAATAGGAATCTGCCCACAAAACTATCTGCTTTCAGCGAATTTCCCAGTCAAAGCTACCAGAGAAACTGATTGTAGCAGAATAAAACCAATAAAGATGCCACCCACCCAACACTCCGAGAAGACAGGTTCTAATTAAAATTTATGGTGATACGCACAGAGTTGGATAGCCTGAGTTCAGTAGGCTAATCTAGGCTAAAATGAGTTTGGGTCATTTTGGTTATCTTGCTGGAAACCAAAAATTGTCTTAGCAATTGAACCAAGTGGTTCAGCATAAGGAATCATGCACCGAAGTACCTATTTTTTCTGCAACTTAGTGGGTTAGTGGGTTGTCCGAACTCACTGGACCTAACCCAAAGTGCTTTTTCAAAAGGCACCTGGACTTTGTTTTCCCCTTGAAGACGTTTGGCTTCTCATCCCAGAAGCTTCAAGAAAAAAACAAAGTCCAGTTGCCTTTTGAAAAAGCACTTTGGGACAACCACGACCTGTATGACTGACAATCGCCACAGTCACTGGACCTACTCAACGTACCACCTCTTGTCTTGAGGTCCCTCGGCAGGCGCCCCTCCCCCGTTCCCCAAGACGAGGAGAGATCACAACGTCCTTGCGACGCCAGGAGCCTCAACCTGTTTTGTTTCTTATTTTAAATTTTAAAGGGCGGGGCTGGACAGAAGCCTCCGCTGCTCCAAACCAACCCGCCTCCCTTGCCAGTCCGATCCGCACGGCGGGAAATTGGCTTCGGGTGGGGAGTTCGAGAGGCAGAGAAGGCAGAGCGTGCAGTAGCTGTTCCAGACGGTAGTTTTCGGAGACGGCGAGCGGCGCGCAGCCAGAGGGCAGAAGGAATTCGCTCGCTCGCTCGCTCGCTGGCGGCGGAAGCGGAGCTGGGAACCTGCTCGGTCGCTCCCTCTCCCTCCCTCCCCCGCCTTTCCCACCACCGGCGATGTTTTTCGGCTCCTTTCGCGCCAGAGACGACGCGCGCTCTGCACGTGCTCAGAGAGACGCTCGTCACGTGCTCCCGGGCAAACCAGGAGGCGGTGGCTGTGCGTTTTTCGCCCCCTTCGGCAGGCGGAGCGAGGCGGATAGCCAGAAGGACGGGCGGGCGCGCGCAGGCAGGCAGGCAGGCAGGCAGGCAGAGAGGCGACCAGCCAGGAAGGGGTTGTGACTGGCCCAGCCCAGTTGCAGCTCGAGGCGGATCGTAGCTGAGGAGAAGGAGGAGGGAGACGGCCTGGCTCGTTCGCCGTTGGCGGCTCGGAACGGCTGGGCTTGCGATTCCCCTCGCCCGGCCCGCGCATACCTCCTCCCGACTCCGGCGACGCCCATTCTGCGCTCGGTCCGGATGTGCAACAGTTTCCCTGAAGTTGCGCCTGGAGCTAGCAGGCGGGCGGGCGGGAGGGTGGAAGGACGAGGGCAGCCAGGCTGGTAGGCAGCTCGCCCCGCGTGAAGAGTCAGAGAGGGCGTCCATCCCTCCATCCCTCGGCTGTGCTGGCAGGAGATGCTCGGAGACGCCGTCCTTTCTGTCCTCTCGGCGCTGCGGCTGCTCCCGTTAGCCTCTCTCTCTGGCCAGGAGCCGAGGATGTCCTCCTGAAGGCCGGGAGAGAGCGAGGAAGGGTGGGCTGTGCTCCAGTATGGGCGCCAAACAGACCAAGGGTTGCTCGTTGCCCGGCTCCGCCGGTAGCGATAGCGGCAGCCCCCAGGGTCCCCTCTCCGCCAGCCGCCGACGGATTTTGCCTTCTCGGGAGCGCGGAAACTTCTTGGCGTCCCTCGTAGTACGATCGAGTGAAAAGTTTGGCAAGGGGTCTGGCGGCGGCAGCCTCCCCCCGTATCATCGCCGGATCGTCCTGATCCAAGATATGCTGAGGATGGTGAAACAAGGCAGGCACGAGGAGGCGACTGATCTGCTGAAGTACCTGCGCCAGGTAAGAGGGTGGGATCGCAGCTGGGATCTTGGGGGGTGGGGGTTGACATACTCCCAACAACAGTAGCAGCTGTCTGGATGCATGTGCTGGACCTTACTTAGTTCCTGCTGGGCATATTGGGGATGCTTGGCTTCTTGGTATTTGCTTAACCCAGAAAGCCAGAAAATGGTTCTAATCGACTAATGGAATTGGGGTTTGACCCACTGAAGTGGAGGAATTTGGAAATGAGAACTTGGGAGTTGGTTATTGTTAAGATGGCATAACTGCTGGCTGAGAGGCATTATTAGCCAATGTGAAATTTACATTCTAAACTGGATGATTGGCAAAGTTCTCCATTTGACTTTGAGCCAGGAAGATTCTTGAACATAAGCCAAGAGATACAGTTCTTGAAGGAATTTTCAAAGGGGATTTCAATGACTTCATTGGAGTCAAGAAGAGTTGGAGGTCCCTGAAGAGAATGTCCTCCACATTCTGTAAGATCAGAATAGGATATTGTACCACAGTGAGCAAATAAAGAATAGCTGTTTGTACATAAGTCTCTTCAAAGCAATCTTTGCACCCATTCAGTTCTCAGCTCTGTCACAGCAGAGTCATTTTTGCATTTTCTTGCTCTGCAGAGAAACTCAGGTGGGTTGGATCTGTGGTCCTTCTGAAGGATCTGGTCTCAGCTACGGTGAAATTCCTGCTAAGTCACCTTAGGAGATGAAAAAAAGATTCTCTTCAAAGTTGTGATAGAGTTCAGTTCTTTGACTAAACCAGTAAAAGTTGCAAACCAAGCTTTTCTGATGTCTAAAATCTATGGCACAGTAAAGCATGTTTAAACAAATTATAGCTCGGTCATTATTTCCTTACCATTGGTGGGATTGGGGACCCCTGGGAAGAACTGTGTGGGAAACTTTTCCTGTCTGGCATTTAAGGGCAGTGCAGAGATCCAGATTTGAAGGGAGAAGTGATTCAAAACATCCGTAGGTGCACATGTAGCACCTGTTGGCAGCTTCTTAAAGGTGCCATATTTTTTCCTGGGCTTACATGGCTCCCCTCCACAGATGTTGCATGATTCAAGGAAAAGAGAACTTGAAGGGTTACCAAACAAACGCTACATGCATGTTTATGGGTCCTTTCGATTACCCTTTTCTCTTGCAAATCCAGACCTCTGCACGGCACTAAAAGCAATAATAAAGGAAGTGTCCAGATTTAGAGCATAACATTTTATTAGGCAGATGGATGGGTTGAGAACACTTGGACTGCAGAATCTGCTCAATGAAACTCCTACATGTAACCTATCGATGTATATCAATTAACCGGGTATGTGAAAAGAGTAGCAAGGATATATAAGGATTTGATTGACTTTGTTCTGCAACTGACAGAGAGAAATTCTGGCACTCACTACTGTAGCTGATGTGTTCAGGTTTTTCTCTCTTATCTAGATGTGTTGATTCATAGCATGCACATTTTTCTTCAGTAGCAAAGATAGCCCAGTTTGATTTGCAAGTGTATATACGTGTATATACAGGGGGGGAAAAGACTCTAATATGAAAGATTATTTGTATATTAGCTATAAAGATGGGGGGGGGGAATTGGAGGTCAGTGAATCTTATGTCGTACTTGCCAAGATCAAATGCAAATGCTGGTATAATTGCTTTCTGTTTTGCTTTGGGTTTTTTTTGCTACAGTATAGAGATTAACAACATGTTTAAATCCACTGCCCGATGTTTCTTGGCAGTAATTGAATTACATTTGCTGAGAATTAATTAAAGGGAGTCTGGACTGGCCTAGTGAACCCTGTGGATTACTTGGCATATTTCCTTGCACCGTTGCAGTGCATGGAGCCCCACAGGAGCACATTTCATTTAAGTTGGGTTAATAAAATTAATTTCTCCTGTTTAAAATTAAGATCAGCCCCCCCAAATTTATGGAAATTATCTTTTTTGGGTGCTGAGAATTCCCAGCTAGATACTGTTTGTCCCTCTCCCGTTACAGTTTTCAGCTTTCCCCTAGAGCAGAAATTGATTTTAATCTGTTATGTTCCTTTGGGAGATCTTAGCCAAAGGGTCACCAGCCTCAGCTCAATTGGATGTTCCAGAGAGGGAATACAAATGATAGCATTAACAAAATAAGCTGTGTTCTGGTGGGAACCATAATAACTGACGGTATCAGAGACATCCAAATCTCTTGATTGTCTGGCTATTAAAACCCCTTTTCCGTGGGTGGTTTCTTGAGCTCAGCTTGGAAATTGCTCCTTGGGAAGACTTCTTATTTATTGAGTTTCTTAAAGCAGCAATTCTAGGATAGATTTTTTTCCCTCCCCTCCAGACTGCACTAAAATGCAAAAGTGGGACTGAAGATTGGAAAAACAGCCTGAAAAAACGCAATAGGAAAGCACTGCTACGTTGTTATAGAAAACTACATGGATGTATCTGTGTAGTCATTAGGCATCAAGTTCCATTTAAGGGAGTTTTTATCTTAGAATCATAAAAGCTGTAAAAAATATCATAGAAAATAACAGGCTGTTTAGAACTTGGGAAAACTATAAGGCCCACTGCCCCAGAAGAACACTAGGATTTCCAAACCCCCCCAAAAAATATCTCAGAGGGCCTTTTCCTCCAGTTGTCTTACTTTGGTTGGTTTCCACTGATTATTATTACAGTGAGCAGATATTTTGGTGTGTGATAAACATTTGCTCAGCTATGCTGGTCTCAAGCCATGGAAGACCTATTGCACACCACTATTCAGAAATGAAATGTACTAGCCAAGACTTTGCGGAGAATTGACCATTGTGGGGATTGGATTGTGGGGTCCAATGGTTGGAAAGAGTGTCATCAATGATTCTTCTTTGAGCCTAAGTATTACTTAGTATTTTAATATGGCTTTTTAACAAAATTGCTTTTACCTGTTTATGTTTCTATACATGCTGTGAGCTGCCCAGAGTCCCTCGGGAGTTGGGCGGCATAGAAATTTTAATAAATAAATAAATAAATACTTCCTTGTTCAGTTTATATGCAAAAAAATAATCCCTTTCTTGGAGCCAGTTGCAGACTTATGGTTTTCTTAATCTAAAGCTGTGAGAGATGTTTGAATAAGTGTATTTCTTTTTATGTATTTTTATTACATGTATCTTAACACCTTTTACCTTGAGAACTTGTTGTACATGAAAGTCCCTCTCATTTTATGGTCATAAACCAGGGGTGGCCTTCAAAAATTTCAGCAACGGGTTCTCTGTCCTGTTGCTGGGTGGGCGTGGCCATGGTGGGCGTGGCCCAGTCAGCCTCCTGCACCACAGTGGGGGGGGGGCCCTTTTCGCCCTCCCGGGCTCCAGAGGCCCTCCAAGGCCGGAAACAGCGCATTTCCGGCCTTCTGGAACTTCTGGGAGGCCCGTTTTTCACTCTCCCCGAGCCTCCACGCGGGCCCTGCACTTACCTCGCATCCAAAATGGGCCACGTGGAGACTCCTGGGAGGGGAGGGGCAGGGCGGGATGGGCGGGGACAGCCAGGGATGGGATTTGGAGGTTTTCCAAACTGGCCATAACATTAGCTAAGGGTTCTCCCGAACCCGGGTGAACCGGTAGCAGCCCACCCCTGGTCATAACTATCATAGGAGGTAGGTTGGACTGAGGGACAATGACCAGTTCACTCACCCTTGTGAACTTTGTACTTGAATCTAGACTTCCTCCTTGTCTTTCAAGTCCAAGTCTCCCAACACTTTAAACGGGGATCCTTAGAAGATGGATTCTATAAAAATACTTCTCTTTTCATGGATTTTCAGTCTAGAGAAAAGAAGGACTAGGGGTGACATGATAACAGTATTCCAGTATTTGAGGGGCTGCCACAAAGAACAGGAGGGGTCAACTTATTTTCCAAAGCACTAGAAGGCAAGACAAGAAACAATGGATGGAAACTACTCAAAGAGAGAAACAACCTGGAATTAAGGAGAAACTTCCTAAGAGTGAGGACCATTAACCAGTGGAACAGCTGGCCTTCAGAAGTTGTGGGTGCTTCATCACTGGAGGTTTTTAAGGAAAGACTAGACAGCCACCTGTCTGAAATGGTATAGGGTCTCCTGCTTGAGCAAGGGTTTGGATTAGAAGACTTCCAAGGTCCCTTCCAGCTCTATTCTGATTGATTGGGACCAGAACCAAGCCTTGGATTGCAACAGATGTGTTAATATTATTGCGATGAAGGCTAGGAAATGGCTGGATTATGGTAACATGTGTTAATAAAATACCTCCATGAGGGAGAGATGTTTGGGCATTTGCAGAGGGGCTGTCCTATAGAAGGCTGTCCTTCTGTTTGGGCATTTGCAGAAGGCTGTCCTGTAGGCTGTCCTACAGAACATTAATTTTCCAGATGAGCACACTTCATAAGAAGAGCATTAAGCTGCAGGCATTCATCGGTTCTATTTTCTAAGAATTCCTGTGGG
This sequence comes from Diadophis punctatus similis, assembly GCA_023053685.1. Taxonomy (NCBI): domain Eukaryota; kingdom Metazoa; phylum Chordata; class Lepidosauria; order Squamata; family Dipsadidae; genus Diadophis; species Diadophis punctatus. The sequence continues at coordinate 25,148,101 of JALIGW010000001.1, forward strand.
GGCCCAAATGTCTGTTGGAAATAATGCTGGATGCTAAGGGACTTTGCTTTGCAATGTGCCAACTTTCCATTTCTTTAAAACTGAAATATTTGAGAAAGAAAGAATTTGGAGCAAGGAGCTCAGCAAATACCATAGAAGCTGACTGTGGGCAAATTGGTGCCCATATGTTCAGTTGCTTTCTCCTCACCTTAGCTGTTTAAAATTCAAAGTATACGTGTCTATGTATGGGGGGGGGAGTATCTGTTATTCTTATTTTATTCTTCAGCCCCCCCAGTTGTAGCAAACTCCATTTCCCAGATGCCCCTTGCAACGTCCTTTTCCCTTTATAGAGTGGCCATGCGGCTACTATAATTTGGTTTTATGATTCCTGGTGTTTTGATTGTTGCTTGGAAGGAATAGTCCCCAGTTGGAAAGACTCTTTCATGTTGCAGGTCTTCTTATACCTGTCGTGATTGCATTAAATTATTACTGATTACAGCACAGCAGTTTGCCAGCCTCGTATTTGAAATCTCACCTCTGTATTCAGTGCTCCTCAAATGCTGTTAGGCTAGCTACAGAATTATTTACTTTATTTGTTGGAGATTCCAAGGTGTGGGATGTTTAAAAGTTTGCAAAAACTGGCGCACCCATATGAAGTAGCACCCTTAGAAGCAGTTGGCCCATTAATTCTCAATTTTTGCTAATAAACTGGGCAATGTCTATTCCAATGCTAGGACAAATGTTCTTTCTAAGGCAGTGATGGCTAACCTTTTTGTTGTTGTATGCCGAAAGCGTGTGCGCCTGCACCCATAATGCAATGCGCGCGTGACCTCCCCCCCATGTGCCCCGTCCCCCACATGCACGCGAAACCCCCTGCAACCCTCCCGCCCCTGCACATGCGCGCGTGACCCCCCCTGCTCCCCTTCCCCCACGCATGCATGCATGACCCTGTGTTCCCCTGCCCCTGCGCATGTGTGCGTGGCCCCCACTCCCCCGTGCATGTGTGCGTGACCCCCACTCCCCGTGCATGCATGCATGACCCATACATGCACATGCGATGCCCCCACACATGCGCCTCTTACATGCGTGGCAGAAACCCGAAAACCAGCTGGCCGGTGGGAGGCGCACACGCATGCGTGGTGGCGCTGAGCTGGGGTGACGGCTCACGTGCCCACAGAGACGGTTCTGTATGCCACCTGTGGCACGCATACCACAGGTTCGCCATCATGGTTCTAAGGTATTGAACCTGACACAGTGGCTACTGGCTACTTCTTTCTCTCATATTTTGGGTGGGCAAGAGTTAAAAAGGCCCAGCCCAGAGCATGGGCTATGAAAGTTGGAAAGCCTGTATACCATTGTGCAAATTTGCCCTTTATCAGATCAGATGAAAATGAAATATTAATTCTTAATAAAATGAAGGGGTGGTGAGCAAGAGACTGCATAAAAATAATTAAAGGGGGGAAGGGATTTTTGTGGGCTCTATTCCATTTTGCAATTACACAATGTGAGACACAGCAGGGAAATCCCATCATCTTCCAGATGCCTGTCGCAAGATGCTCACACCATCTTGTGCATTAATTCTTTGTGTTCTTGGGAAGAAATGCTGATTGGGGGGCGGGGGGGGGCAGAGATTAGAAACCCAGCTTGCCTGTTGCTAGGTGGACTGGTTTTCTACCAGCCCATTCATCAGTCGTGTGAAAGTGGAAGCATTTGGAAGCTCTTAGAGCAGTGGTTCTCAACCTCCCTAATGCTGTGACCCGCGCCCCACCCCGCCGCCGCGCCCACCGCCCCGACCCCTGACCTGCCGCCGCCATTTGGGTTCTTTTACCCTCTGCGCATGTGCAAAGCGTTCTGCGCATGCACAGAGAGTAAAAGAACCCAAATGACGACATCCGGGCGAAGTCTCCCGACCCCTGTGAAAGGATCGTTCGGCCCCCAGAGGGGTCGCGACCCCCAGGTTGAGAACCACTGTCTTAGAGGAATATAACAGAGGATCAAGATGGAGAGAAAGCCAACGATGGAACTGTTGAAACCTCAGGAACAAAAGGATCAGGCACTTAAATGAGTCAAATAATAAGGGAATGATGCTGGGGAAGAGACAGGAACAAATGTCCATTCCAGGAGAAGTATTAGAATTCAACCTAAGTGAAGAAATAATAGGAGCAAAGCTTTGAGATGAGCGGTGATTTCCGATGTACACATATTCACATTCTGTAGCTAGACTTGCAGCCATTTGTGCTGTGAGGATTTATGTTTAACGCATAGCCCTATTGCTCAGCAAACCCACAAGTACAAATGCTAGCCTTGAGGATTAGACTGCAAGCCATAAAGGGCATAATGTGAGTTTTCAGTTCTGGCATGTAGCTCTGGAGGATGCAGCAATTCACAAGGAAAACAGTGGCAAGTTGAACATTAGGAACTGTTTGGTGTGGGTGCGTTGTCTGGACAGATTGTACAATCTTCCTTCCTTCCTTGGAAGTTTTTCATGGAAGCTATTTTATCTCCCTATCCCCTTACATGCATGCGCACCTGCAGCTGCTCTCTTCCGGGTTCCGGCACGCACATGCATGCCGGCCAGCTGGTCTTCACACAAAGACCAGCTGGCCGGCGCGCATGCGCTCCCTGGAAACCGGAAGAGAGCAGCTGGCCAGTGCACATGCGCAACAGACCAGCTGTCTGGTGCGCTTGCGTGTGACGGAACCCGGAAGAGCAGCTGGCGACGGCGTGTGTGCTCACAGAGAGGGCTCTGCGTGCCACCTCTGGCACACGTGCCATAGGTTCGCCATCATGGCAATATAGTATCCAAGGTGCTTGTTAGCACTGTTAATTGACAGTGTTAACACTGTATTGACAAGGACTTTGGATTGGCATGAAATCTGGAATTGTATTGCAGAAAATAACTATGTTTTGTAGATACAGTTTTGTGGTTAGTCATTTCATAAAGTAAATATTTTGTACTACGGCCCCATCTCTACTATATGTTGCATGCTTTGCTGACAAAAAGTCTTTCCTGTAAGTTCCAGACACTTACAGACCATATTCTCTGCTGCAGACTGTGTAGTAAATGGGGGAGGGGGATGTGTAGGATGAACTGTGTTATTTTGTCATTCTGTGTACTTTTACAGACACTCTTATTTTCTGCAGCAAAGTCTGAACCATTGCTTTGGGAACCAACTCTGAAATGAAATTTTCATGTATTAGATTTATAAACCATTTTTCGTTCAGGTGTACATTGTAGTCCGTCCTCATATTTTTCCCCACAACAAAAAATCTCTGAGAGAGCTGATTACTCAGTGTGGTTCTGTGGCCTGAAGGCGGACTACAACCTAGTTCTTCCTGCAATTGTCTGACACCTTAATTTGCACTGGCTGTTTTGAGTAGATATGCAGAAATGCTACAGTAAGAGCAGAAAGTTTAGGCTTCCAATCCAAAATTTGGTACATGTAGATTAAACTATTGTATTGAGAGATTCATCTGAGACCTGTCTCTCAGAAGCATCTTAGATGGAATAATTGTATTATATAATTTAATAAAAACACCATCAGAAATCTATAGTCTGTTACCCTAGAACAGTGTTCAGAAGTACAGTAAGGAACCACTTACATATTGTGATCAAGAAACTGGGTATATATACCATATGTCTGTACAGTCACCTAAAGAGAAGCTCAAATTGTGAGCATATTTACCCTGTATATATCGCCTATACATTTAATGAAAACTTGCCAATTAAGATAAGGGAAAGAAAACTAAAAAATTAAAGGATAGCAGCATTCTGTCACAGCAACATCCAAGCAAGAAAAACAGATCTACATAATTGGATCTGTTGCTAGAATAAAGAGATAAAGAGGGACATGGGGAAGTTCCCCCTTTTCTTTCAAGAGTTTTGTTTTCCAAAATTAGAAATTTGAGAAAATATTGGCAGAAAATCTATGTGAAGTTCTTGTCTCCCTCTTTATCCAATGAACGATATTGGAGTTTTATTTACTCTTAAGTGGGTAGAACTATCTAATTAACTATAAGTTAATTTTGCAATTCTGGATATTGTTTCTCTTTACTTAATATATTTTCCTGGGAATAGCAATAGCAATAGCACTTAGACTTATATACCGCTTCATAGTGCTTTACAGCCCTCTCTAAGCGGTTTACAGAGTTCAGCATATTGCCCCCAACAATCTGGGTCCTCATTTTACCGACCTCAGAAGGATGGGAGGCTGAGTCAACCTTGAGCCGGTGAGATTTGAACAGCTGAACTGCTGAACTAGCAGTCAGCTGAAGTAGGTTGCAGTGCTGCTTTTAACCACTGTGCCACCTCGGCTCAATAAGTCCAGTAGAACTAAACAAGACATAATAATGAGTAAAGGATTGACCTACTAGGTATTTACTTGAATTATTTTCTATGTAGGAGTGATAGTGCAATTTTATCTGTTGGGTCATGAATTATTTTTTATGTAATAAGTAATAAAAATGAAATTTAGGTTTGTAACTATATTTTCATATCCTCCCCTCAAATTCTGTCTTTCTAAAAGTACTTGGTATCCTTCCTCCACCCACTCCTTTTCTCCCTAGTGCCAAAATATCAGAATAGGTTATATTTCAGTGCTGAACAAACTGAACCTACTTTGCCTGGATGCCATAACAGAGAATAAGGGAGATCTGGTGGAATTTCTCAGTCCCTTAAAAAAAAGGTTCTGCTAAAGTCACCAATTGACCTGGATAAAGATCCTTGAAAGGATCTTTCTCCTAGAAAATTGCCCGCAAATTCCTTTCCCCCACACATATAACAGACCTCTCTGGCTTCCTGTTTTATCCAGTTTTTTTTTTACTGGTGCCCAAAAAACTGTGCCTTTCCACTCCTGGATCTACAATGCAAGAATCAACTTCCCTCGATGTTTCTAAAGAGGTAGCTGTATTTGTTCGTTGCTGCAGTATCTGCGTTTCCCACCCCCCCAAAAAAACCCCAAAGTCTTGGAGCATCTTAGCAAATAAATTTATTTTCATGCAAGCTTTTAAGGATCGCAGTCCACTCTTATCAAATCGGTGAGTGAAGTTTTGTGAATGAGTTTTTACCTGTTACTCATCTGTGTCCATTCCTTTGTTCCCAATGCTTGTGGGAGGAATCGGCAGTGATAAAATATGAACCACGTCAGTTGCTGGAGTAAATGTATTTGAGATGGTGGCCTGAGACCCAGAACCTCAGTAAGGATGATCTTGATTTTGAAGAATTCCTGGTTTGTTTTTTTAAACAACCATCTTCATCTAGGCAGATTAGTTTTTGGCAGGCCAGAAAGAATCAGTGTAGGGAAGAATTTGTATTTCCGAGCTGTCTGCTTGGATCTGGAAATAATATAATCTCAGAACGGAGTGGACCATATGCCTTTTTCTACGTCAGATCTAAATCTGTTTTGATAAACATTCTGCTAAGCTCTGCCTGAAAAAAAGGATTTGTAGGAACACCTTATCTTGCCTGGAACTTTTCAGAGACATTTCCCGAAAATGTAGGACAAAGCTTGTGGCAGGGAATAGGGAGTCATTGCGAGTTTCAGTGGCATGTTCATTGCTCAGCTGCAAGCAGCAGCTCTTACTAAAGAAGTCCTTGATGATAAAATGATTTGGGATTGTAATGAAATATGATACAATCTCCACCCTCAGGTAGGAGAGCCCCTTATTAGACTTACATTAAGTAAAAGAAGGGACAAGCTAGTAAATAGCAGGGGGTACAGTTAGGCTGCACAACATGCTTAATTGGGTCAGGTAAAGCCTAGAAGTTTTCACACAAAATGTTAAACATAACTAACGTTACTCTTGGTTATTGTTAAGTTTGTGGCTTAATGCAGGGGTCATCAACCTTTCAGACCTCAGGGACCACTAAATCCATAAATTTAAATCCCGTGAACCACTAATATGAATCCAGTGCGCCGCTTGCTGAAGCACCTGGACTCCCAGTGATGGGATGGGGTCCTTCAGGCACTTAGCTTGGCCGCCGGTTTCTGCAACCTGGGTGGGCATGGCCAACGTCACTCACTCCAACCCAGTCACATGACCCCCACAGCCACATCTACCCAAGTTTTGTGGCTCCCGGTGTTTTCTTTTCTATGGGAAACAGGTATCTCTCTGTGTGTCTCTCTCTCTCTCCCTTTCTCTCTCTCTGTCTCTCTGTCTCTCTCTGTCTCTCTCTTTCTCTCTGTCTGTTTCTCTCTCCCTCCCTCTTTGTCTCTCTGTCTCTCTGTCTCTCTATCTCTCTCTTTCTCTCTGTCTGTTTCTCTCTCCCTCCCTCTTTGTCTGTCTGTCTGTCTGTCTGTCTGTCTGTCTGTCTGTCTGTCTGTCTGTCTGTCTGTCTGTCTGTCTCTCTCTCTCTCTCTCTCTCTCTCTCTCTCTCTCTTCTCCAGCACTCTCTGGGTCTCACGGTTGCTTCTTCCGGCCATGCTCCGCATCGTAATGGGCTCCAGGAGAAGGCAGGGATGCCATCTCCCCCATTGTGAAGCCCGTTAATTTAACTGTGCTTTGGAAGGCGCTGCGAGAGCAGCAGGCCGGCCATGGAGAACAGGCTGGGTCGGGCCAGTGTCTCGGGGCAGAGAGGAAGTCGTGCGTCTCCCTGAGCGACCGAGGTGCATGCAGCACCAACAAGGGCCAACAGAAGCACCCGCGAAACCCAGCAAGAATGAAGCAACTACAGGGACGCTTCGCTCTCACTCTGTAATATGGAGTGAATCTCCATCCCCCGCCCTTATCTTCTCAAGCCAGGAGTGACTGGGAGGGGACGGTGAGGGGCAGGGCCAGCCATTGGTGGGTTCAGCCGACAGGGAGCCACAGTAGGGGGACGAAAGAGCCACAGGTTGCCGACATCTGTTGCTTTGGCCTACCTGCGCCGCCAGCCCCCCCTTGCCGCAACAGCACCATTACCTCATTCTGCTTGTCGAGGGCTGCGCTACTCCTTGCACGTTGCATGTGCCACCCTCTACGGCAAAGATTTCCAGCCCTACCACGAGCTGCCCAGCCGGTCCCATATTCCAGAACTCTAGTCACAGTACTGGCCCATTGGTCATCCCGGAGCAGCTCCTCCACCTGGGTGCACTGCGGACCACCAAAATTTTCTCACGGAACACCGGTTGGTGACCGCTGGCTTAATGTATTGCTCAGATGTTCACTTTGTGAGGTTATGGTTTGGGAACCTATTTCGGTAATGTAATTGAGTGGTATGGGTGAGTGGTATGATTACAATCATTGTTATGTCCAGCTACTGTAATCTGAAGTGGTGGTCATAATCTTCATCACATCAGGTTTTTGAGCATTTTGGGGAGCTCCAAGCATGTTCCAAACACTACAAGAAAACCTGGAGGACTTTGGTTCTCTAATTGGTCTTTGGGCACTCAATATGACTAGAGTGAAACATAGAAAACGTGGGGAAGAATTGGAGCTAACCTTTTTCAGGAAATTAGAGATTAAGTAAATGTTCCTCTTATGCTATAATTGGTTGGGAGGATTCCTTTGAGAAGTTTCAAGAGTACTTGAGCCACCTTCATTTGCACTTCCTGCTTCCTGTGCAGTGGGGTAGCAACACCATCTGCCACCTGGCAACTTCTGATTTTGCTGTGTGTGTCCAAAATACGTTCTACCCTGCCTCATATGACATGGCTTGTTACCACGAATTCTCTGATATCCTTGATCTGCATTATATCTCTGATAATACATCTATGCCTCCTATGAAAACAAATCTGAGGCTTTTACGGTAAGTACTGGTGGGAAAGTTCTGTTTGCCCTCATCTATCTTCCACTTTGTCCTATATGACTTCAGAAAGAGCTGTTGAGGCTGTTGGAAGAAACCACAAGGGTAGGGAGAGGCATGGTTTCTGGCTTCTTTGGCTCAATTATCCTGAAGAGTTTGTATAACTAACAATTATGTCTTTGTTCAGAGTTATTTCAGAGATAAGGCCAATGTGCTTTTCCTCCCCAGGCACTAGATCAAATAAGTGACCCAAAATGAAAGTCTTTCAAATGGAAGAACAAAAAGAAAAGCAAACTTTGAGAGGGAAAAATGCAAACATCCAGTAAAGGATATATTTGAGTGTTTGCATTTCTGTGCATGTGCAAGCACACACACCCCATTCCCCCACACAGACATACAATAAAGGAATGTGTGGTGCATACACATAAACTAGCCCAACAGCAGTGGTGTGCAGTAAATAACAAGCTTGCAGAATGAGTAATAATTTGACAAAACCTCTGAACTGGGCACAGGGGAATCAGAGAGTATAACCTGGCACATTCCAGGCTAAGCCACAAGCTTGGCTTGTTGTGTCATCCAAATGTACCCACCACAAACGTATCTATCCCTCTAGAATTGGTTACTCTTCTCCTCCTATCCTAAAGCCCTTTATCTATGGAATGATTCTGCTTTGCCTTTAAACATCTAATTAAAAAAAAGGACCAGAATGAGATTTTCTGTTATGTCCATGTTGTGATCTCTAGGAAGTTAATCATATGTTTTAAAGTTTAATGTTCTTATGAGAAAGTCAGTGAATCAGGTTCCAGATGTAATACCCTCTAGCAATAGATTTAATACCCTCTAGGGCCATGATGGCGAACCTATGGCACGCGTGCCACAGGTGGCACGCGGAGCCATATCTGAGGGCACGCGAGGCATTACCCTATGTCTGCTCCAGCGCGCATGCGCACACTGGCCAGCTTATTTTCAGCCTTCTTTTTGGCCGTTTTCGCTCTCCCCAGGCTTCAGGAAAGCCTCCTGAACCCTGGGGACGGCGAAAAACAGCCCAATGGGCCTATGGGAAGTCCGGAGGCTTCAGTGAGGCCTGTGCACATGCGCGGGGGACAGTGTGGGGGTTGTGCACATGCGCAGGGGGGAGGGCATTGCATTATGGGTATGGGCACGCGCACGCATGCTATCGCATGCGCGAGCACCCTTTTGGCACCCGAGCCAAAAAAGGTTCGCCATCACTGCTCTAGGGGGTTGGACTAGAAGACCTCCAAGGTCGCTTCCAACTCTGTTGTTGTTGTTGTTGTTGTTGTTGTTGTTGTTGTTATTATTATTATTATTATTATTATTATTATTATTATTATTATTATTATTATTATTATTATTATTATTATTATTAAATAAATGCACACATAACTTTGAGATTCTTTGTTTTCTTGCATCCCCTCTTCTGCTCCACATATTAGTGGAAGTCCTGAAATGTTGCTGATTTTTTTGGCAATTGAAAATACTCTGGGTTGATTCATATTAAAGCTGAATTTAGTAAACAGGCTATCAGATCTGCTACTGAGAAAGTCATCTGTAGGACCAGTTAAGTTTTCAGTCTAGAATTTCTAATAGTTCACTCAGCCACTTCATTTGCATTCACTGATATAGTCAGAGACCTAATTCATATTACACTCTAATCATGTGATGTGTGATGTGGCGTGGCATGACTCATCTATTGTGAACATTCTCAACCTGCGATGCTCTCCAAATGTGTGGTTTTCAACTCCCAGAATTCCCTCTCAACGCAGTCATTGCTGTATATGGTAGGTGCTCAGGCTGAGAAAGCCTGTGTTATCCCCCAGTAGTGTTAATTATTGTTAAAAAGCTATTATGACATGTAAACTTGGCTAAAAGATGGCTATCTGATATCAACTCAACAAGCTGGTTTTAAGATATATTCCAGAAAAGTAAATTCGCTAGTTTTATGTTCTCTAATTTTATGTCCTTTTTCATAAGACATAATTCTTCCAGAACAAACTTGGGTATTGAATGTAATGTGTAATAATGAAACAAGATGGGCCTCCTAATCTGATATGAAAGAGATGTTTCACTTTAATCCTGAAGCGAGCTGTTGCTAATGCAGACACTGTGCCTACTGTTATCTATTAGGCACTGCAGAAAATATAGATTTTTTTTTAAAAAAAGGCAAGAGAGCTACTGCAAAGCTCCCCTCCCTTGTTTTAACCAAAGCCATGGAATTTTATTTATATTTATTCGCCAACTTTATATTCCACTTTTCCTCCAGGAGCTGAAGGCAGTTTATATGGAAACATTCCTTCATTTTATTTTACTTCATTGCCATACAAGTGACCCTGTGAGCCAGGCTGGTTGAGAAAGAGCGATTGGCTCAGTCACCCAGTGAGTTTTCATGACTGAGGATGGATTTAAACCAGTCCCAGTCCAATCCCTGACTGGGCAATGTTTTGCCTGCTGGGGGTTTCTCTTAATACTTACTAGGAGCCCAATTATGTAAATTGGATGGTGATGGGAATGGCGATGTTCCTTTGGGATTTTTAAAAGATTATGTTGTACCTAATACATCTTTTTCAATAGAGATTTATGTACTTCTGGATTTAAAATGATGAGAACTTGTGACACCAATATTCACCAGTAGTGGTCATGGGAGGATACAACTTCTTTATCCTTTTTATTCTTTATCCTTGTTATACAATTTGTCATATGAGTGCTGCTTTTTTCCAATCTAGCAGCCTAAGAGTGAGTTCACTGCCTGGTGCTTAAAAAGCACTTAAAGGTCATGATGACTGAAGTGATTTTATGAATATGTTCTTACGTCTTTTCCCACAGTTCAGAACATTTGGTTGTTGACTTGCGTGAGAAGAAAATCAAAAGTCTTCAATAGCCTGTTGCATCAGAGATAATTAATTTAATGGAACGGAACGGAACAGAATTCTTTATTCGCCAAGTGTGATTGGACACACAAGGAATTTGTCTCCGGTGCATAAGCTCTCAGTGTACATGCAAGCAACGTGATAAATCATGATCATGATCATAAAATACAATCCTAAATCGTAAGATACAACACTCAGTGATAGTCATAGGATAGTAAATAAAGCAATCAACATAAATCATAAGATACAAACAATAAAGTTATAGTCATAACATGCTAAAGGAATAGGTAATAGGAGAGATGAGAAGGATAATAGTAATATAGCCCTACTACGTGGTTTGACATCCTAGACCTAGAGCATAAGACAGTGTTGTGGGAATTAGTTGTTTAGCGGAGTGATGGCATGGGGGAAAAACTTTCCTTGTGTCTAATTGTTTTGGCATGCAATGCCCTATAGCAGGGGTGTCAAACTCGAGGCCCATGGGCCGGATTCGGCCCGTGGAGTGTTTAGATCTGACCTGTGGGGCAGCCCTGGAAACAGCGAAGGGCCGGCCCGCGGTGCCTCTGCCAGCGAAAACGCACACGGCCCTCCCGAGCTCCGTTTTCACTGGCAGAGGGTTGCAGGAGGCCGCCGCAGCCAAAAACGGAGATTGTGAGCCCTTTTTTGCTGGCAGAGCACTCAGGCCACCACACGAGTGTTGAGCTGGCCACACCCACCCTGGCCATGCCTACCCTGACCCCCCAAGGTCAAACACAATCCTGATGGGGCCCTCAATGAAATCAAGTTTGATACCCATGCCCTGTAGTGTCCTCTTGAGGGAAGAAGTTGAAACAGTTTATGTCCATGATGTGAAGGGTCTATAGATATTTTCTCAGCTCTCTTTCTGGCTTGTGCAGTATACAGGTCCTCAGTGGAAGGCAGGCTGGTTGCAATTGTTTGGTACAGTTTCAGTCCTAGATGGCAGGCCACTGCTTCGTATTACAGTTGCTGCCCTTTTCATAGTTTTGGCCATTTCTCTTGGTGTCACTTCCACCCTTCTCCAACACTATGTTCCCATGCTTAGCTGTTGTATAGTATTTATGTTAGGAGCATCTACTAGATTGAAACAATACACTCAAAGTTGTTTATTTACCATATTTTTCAGAGTATAAGACGCACCTTTCGCCCCCCTAAAAGAGGCTGAAAATTTGGGTGCGTCTTATACTCTGAATGTAGCTTTTTGAAGCTTTTTTCCCCAGCCCTAACGAGGTGCTAACTATCTTCCCAGCTTGTTTTCATTGCTACTCCCTCTGAAAAAGGTTTTTTCAGCCCTAACGAGGTGCTGACGATCTTCCCAGCTTGCAGGATGTTTTCATTCCTACTCCCTCCGAAGAAGTTTTTTTTCCAGCCCTAAGTCTTTGCAGGCTTGTTTTCATTGCTATTCCCTCCAAAAAAGGTTTTTTTCAGCCCTAACCAGGGGATAAAATAATGTGCTGAAGCTGACCAGACTAAGGACGCTAGCCAGATGAATACCTGGTAGATAGATTTCCCTCCCCCCCTATTTTCCTCCCCAAAACCTAAGGTGCGTCTTATACTCCGAAAAAAGATGATTAGCTGTTATGGAAGTAACCATCATACGTCTACCATAATACTGAGCAGCTGGTGAAGATTCGAATGCTTGGTAGAATTGGTGTCCTTTATGGAACTTCTGTTTTATGTTTCTGATTGACGTTGTTCCTGGTGGCAATTTAGCTATCCCAAATTTGTGAGGAAAGTCATTGCTTTTGTATGCAGAGAAAGACGGGTGCAATTAAGCTCGACTCCCTTGGAATTTAATTAAAGGCATGTTTTAAAGTGTCTTAGTGTCCTTCAAAGCAGCCCAGCTTCAACGTTTCCTGTTAAAGTGCCGTCCCATCTATGATTTTGTTTCCTAAATGCCATTTTAATTTAATTATATGCCTAAGTTATGTGTCTGCTCAAGTATTTAAAAACTTGTGGGATGAAAATTTGATTCTCTGTTGTCATGTAATTGTTTTTGAAGCTTTGAAACAGCTCAGAGGGAATTAATGAAAGAGATAGTTTAGGAAACATTATCTATAACTTTGTTTTCCCTCCGCATTCAATTTGTGCTCAGTACCACACAGTCCTTATAAGATCTTCTAATTATAAGCCTGGATATACTTTGAACAATAATATTTGCCTTCTCAGAATAGATTTTCCTATCTGAGCTGATGGGCTGGTCATCTGAGATTTCAATTTTTTAAAAGGTTTCCTTCCTGAGAGATGTACTGTTGCAGTTTGCTAAATTATAGCATTGTTATTGCCTGTGTTATTTGTGATCCGCTGATTTGTTTTACTTTATTATTATTAATTAATTAATTAAATACATTTCTATCCCACTGCACTGCACTCCCACTGTCTTTAACCTGAAATTTTTTGCTTTAATCTTAAACTTTAAATTTTAAATGTTTCGCTTTAACCTTAAACCGTCTACCGTGGACCTCACCCCATTCCTAAGAGGTCTGTAAGGGAGCGTGCATAAGCGCACCAACGTGCCTACCGTCCCCGTCCTACTGTCCCCATTTATTTGTACTCATTTCATGTGCTCATGTCCATGTTTATACTTACACCTGTTATCTCGTACATGTTTGACAAACGAAATAAATAAATAAAATAAATAAAATCTAAAAAGACAATTTAAAACATACATACACAGTAACATTATCTGGATCCCTTCCAATCGGGTTTCAGGCGCGGCTACAGTACGGAGACTGCTTTGGTCGCGCTGATGGATGATCTCTGGCGAGCCCGGGATGGGGGTCACTCCTCCATCCTGGTGTTACTTGACCTCTCAGCGGCTTTCGATACCATTGACCATGGTATCCTTCTGCGTCGCCTTGGGGAGATGGGAGTGGGAGGCACTGTTTTACGGTGGTTCTCCTCCTACCTCTCTGACAGGACGCAGTCGGTGTTGACAGGAGGACAGAGGTTGGCCCCTAGGCCCCTGGCTTGCGGGGTGCCACAGGGCTCGGTCCTCTCACCCATCCTGTTTAACATTTACATGAAACCGCTGGGTGAGATCATCCAACGACACGGGGTGAGGTATCAGCAGTATGCTGACGATACCCAGTTGTACATCTCCACCCCGTGTCAGTTCAGTGAAGCAGTTGATGTAATGTGCTGCTGCCTGGACGATGTGAGGGTCTGGATGGGAGTGAATAGACTCAGGCTCAACCCAGACAAGACTGAGTGGCTCTGGATATTGCCCCCCAAGGACTATGTCGACTGTCCCTCCTTGGTTCTCGGGGAAGAAAAATTGACTCCCTCGGAACAGGTCCGCAATTTGGGTGTCCTCCTAGATCCACAGCTAAAATTGGAGCAACATCTTTCAGCTGTGGCTAGGGGGACCTTTGCACAAATTCGTCTTGTGCACCAATTGCGACCTTACTTGGAGAGGGAGGCTTTGCTCACAGTCACTCATGCCCTTGTCACCTCACGGCTAGACTACTGTAACGCGCTCTACATGGGGCTACCCTCAAAGAGCATCCGGAGACTCCAACTGGTACAGAATGCAGCTGCGCGAGCTGTAGTGGGTGTACCGAGATACACCCACGTAACACCTATCCTTCGCCAGCTGCATTGGTTGCCAATTAGTCTCCGGTCGCAATTTAAGGTGTTGGTTTTGACCTTTAAAGCCCTACATGGCTCAGGGCCAGGTTACCTTCGGGACCGCATCCTACCACATACCTCCCTACGACCGGTTAGGTCCCATAGAGAGGGCCTTCTCCAGGTCCCATCGGCCAAACAATGTCGGTTGGTGGGGCCATGGGGGAGAGCCTTCTCTGTGGGAGCCCCGTCCCTCTGGAACCAACTCCCACCAGAGATCCGGACTATCCCCACCCTGCTGGCCTTCCGTAAAGCCATAAAAACTTGGCTCTTCCGGCAGGCGGGGTGAATAGGAAGATCAGTTTCCCCCATGAATGTTGTTTTTATAATGTGTTAACTATCTTTTTTAATTTTAAATTGTGGAAATTGTTTTTAGTGTACGTTTCTTATCCTGTTGTACGCCGCCCTGAGTCCTACGGGATTGGGCGGCCTATAAGAACGTTTATTAAATTAAATTAAATTAAACATCACTACACTGAAACTTCATAAATAACAGCAATAAAAAGCAGTCCCGAAGCAAAAGCAATAGTAAAGACAATATACAAGTAAAAGTTAAACATGGCATCATAAAATCAGGGGAAGACCCTGAAACAATTCCCTCTGCAATGGTTTTTGAACCATTAACAAAGAGTGGGCTGGTCTAATCTCCACCAGGAGGATGTTCCAAAGCATCAATGCTGCAAAAGAAAAACAGTGCAGACTCAGTCTCACTTCAGCTCCTCTTGCCTTGAAAATGTGAGATTTGTAGCAGTTTCTCCTATTTAATGTGATTAGTTGGGTACTTGTTGTAGGTGGTCTTGTGCATATCTGGGTACCAAGTCAAAGAATTTCATAGATCAAAAATTGTATCTGGAAACCAATTGGCAACCAATGCAGAATCTGCAAAACTAGAATTATGTGTCCCCGATGCCAGGAACCAGAAAGTAAATGGTCCATTCAATGTCGGATCAATTGCAATTACCAAGTGGTTTTTAAGGACAGCTCCAAGTAGAGTACAGGTAGTCCTCAACTTACAACAGTTCACTTAGTAACCGTTCAAAGTTACAACGGCACTGAAAAATGTGACTTATGACTGTTTTTCACAGCTACGACCTTTGCAGCATCCCCACGATCATGTGATCAAAATTCAGATGCTTGGCAATGGATTCATTTTTATGACTGTTGCTGTGTCCCAAGGTCATGTGATCACCTTTTGCGACCTTCTGACAAGCAAAGTCAACGGGGAATCCACATTCACTTAACAACCGGGTTATTAGAAGAATAGAATAGAATAGAATAGAATAGAATAGAATAGAATAGAATAGAATAGAATAGAATAGAATAGAATTCTTTATTGGCCAAGTGTGATTGGACACACAAGGAATTTGTCTTTGGTGCATATGCTCTCAGTGTACATAAAAAGACAAGATACATTTGTCAAGAATCATAAGGTACAACACTTAATGATTATCATAGGATACAAATAAGCAATCAGGAACAATCAATATTAATATAAATTGTAAGGATACAAGCAACAAGTTACAGTCATACAGTCATAAGTGGGAGGAGATGGGTGATAGGAACGATGAGAAGACTACCGTATTTTTCGGAGTATAAGATGCACCGGAGTATAAGACGCACCTTAGTTTTGGGGGAGGAAATCAAGGAAAAAAGGCCTCTGCCTCCAAGCAATTTGCCAAACAGCAAATAGCACAGATGATATACACTGTTTGCTGTGTATTTCTGTGCATGTGTGCCTGACCCATAGAAATAGCAAAGAATTGGAGAAATGTACATTATGCCAGAAAGTTTTCTTAAATGTAGTCACACTAACTCCTCCCAATTATTTAAATAGATCTACTCCAAGGTAAGTCAGGATTTAACTCTAATACTAAATAGGACACTGTTACATTTCAGACTATACTTGTACAGAGCTGTTAAAATTAATTAAAATTTCTGGAAGTATACATTATTCTCTATTATTTAAAAGAAGATACAACAGCACTGGACCTCTTCAGAGCAAGCATTTATTTTAAAAATCTTCTTAATTTTGCTAAGTTGTCTAGAACAGGGGTCTCCAAGACTTGTGGACTTCAACTCCCAGAATTCCACAGCCAGCAAAGCAAATAATAAAGCAGTCTTTAAAAAATAAGTCTAATAATTTGAACATTCTACAGACATTTATAGTTATTCATTTACCCCCTTGCATTCAGTTCAGCAGAAAATAAAAATCTGTGTGTCTCTCCCAGCTATCTGCCTCTTTGCAGCTAGTTTCAATTTCATTTTAGCACGTGGCAAATCAGCTGTAGGTCGGGAAGCTGCTAAAGACTTGCTTGGCTTTACAGGCTCTTCCCTCTTTGCTGCAAACAGGTAAATTGCTGGAAGACAGAGGCCAAAGGGTGAGGGTGGCTGGGTGGGTGGGGCTACATTCGGTGTATAAGACGCACCCAAGTTTTCACCCTCTTTTTGGGGGTAAAAAGGTGCGTCTTATATTCCGAAAAATACGATAACAGTAATAGTAATGCAGCCTTAGTGAATAGTTTGACAGTGGTGAGGGAATCCGGGTGCAATTCAAGGTGTTGATTATCATCTTTAAAGCCCTACATGGCTTAGGACCAGGTTATCTCCGGGACCGCATCCTACCTCATACATCCCTACGACCGATTAGGTCCCACAGAGTCGGTTTCCTCCAGGTCCCCTCAGCCAAACAATGTTGGTTGGCGGGACCAAGGGGGAGAGCCTTCTCTGTGGGGGCGCCGGTTCTCTGGAACCAACTACCCCCAGAGATCCGATCTATCCCCACCTTGCTGGCCTTCCGGAAAGCTATTAAGACATGGCTCTTCCTGCAGGCGGGGTGATGACCGCTGAACATCTTACGTCTCCTCCTGGTATGAATGTGTTGTTTGGTTTTTTAAAAATGTTTAATCTAATCAATGTTCTAAATCACTATTATTTTCTGTTACTGTTTTTATTGTTCTTATATTCTGTTGTAAGCCACCCTGAGTCCCCAGGGAGTAGGGCGGCATATAAGAACAAAAATAAATAAATAAATAAAATAAATTATTTGTTTAGCAGATTGATGGTGTTCGGGGAAAAACTGTTCTTGTGTCTAGTTGTCTTGGTGTGCAGTGCTCTATAGCGTCGTTTTGAGGGTAGGAGTTGAAACAATTTATGTTCAGGATGAGAGGGGTCAGTAAATATTTTCACGGCCCTCTTTTTGACTCGTGCAGTGTACAGGTCCTCAATGGAAGGCAGGTTGGCAGTAATTGTTTTTTCTGCAGTTCTGATTATCCTCTAAAGTTTGTGTCTGTCTTGTTGGGTTGCAGAACCAAACCAGATAGTTATAGAGGTGCAGATGACAGACTCTATAATTCCTCTGTAGAACTGTATCAGCAGCTCCTTGGGCAGTTTGAGCTTTCTGAGTTGGCGCAGAAAGAACATTCTTCGTTGTGTTTTTTTTATGACATTTTTGATGTTAGGTGTCCATTTTAGGTCTTGAGATATGATAGAACCTAGAAATTTGAAGGTCTCTACTGTTGATACTGTGTTGTCTAGTATTGTAAGAGGTGGTAGAATGGGAGGGTTTCTCCTAAAGTCTACCACCATTTTTCCGGTTTTGAGTGTGTTCTGTTCCGGTCGCACCACAAGGTTAGTTGTTCAACCTCCTGTCTGTATGCAGTTTCATCATTGTCTCGAATGAGACCAATAGCTGTTATATCATCTGCAAACTTCAGTAGTTTAACAGATGGACCGACCCGCGGTGCCTCTGCCAGCAAAAATGGAGCTCAGGAGGGCCACATGTGGCCCTCCCAAGCTCCATTTTTGCTAGCAGAGGGTTGCAGGAGGCCGTCGCAGCCAAAAGCAGAGCTCGGGAGCCTATTTTCACTGGCAGAGTGCTCGGGTCACCACAGGTGCCCCAACACGAGTGACATTGAGCTGGCCACACCCACCCTGGTCATGCCCCCCCAAGGTCAAACACAACCCTGATGCGGCCATCAATGAAATTGAGTTTGACACCCCTGCCCTAGAAGGTTCCATTTAGGAGCTGAAAATTCTCCATGCTAAAATGCAGGATTTTGAGCCACTGAAAGAAGGGAGACTCACATGTAGCCTTCCCCTGGCTTCCCGTAGCCTTCCCTACCCACCTGAGGCACCTCACGCTCCTTATCTTACTGCACTGCATCTCCACTCTCTGCTTGGATTTCAGCTCCCTCTCTTCACTAGAGGCTCGCTGAAAGAGCTGCCTACCGAAGGATATCAGCTCCCCTCTGTGCTTGGAAGGGAATGCCTTTGATGGGGTGCAGGAATGGGTCTCAGATCTTCATGATCCATTTCTCCACCTTGCCAGAGGAACATGCAGAAGAGAACACCTTCCACGGAGTGCAGAAACGGAGTTCAAATCATCAAGATCTGAGCTCCGTTTCTCATCCCATGGAGGGAGTTCAGCTCCCCTTGGCAGGCAGCTCTTTCAGCCAGCCCCTAGAGATGAGAGGAAGTCCTCTCGGCAGGTGGCATCAGCTTGCAACCTTCCATGCTGGCTTCCGAGGTGGCGCAGTGGTTAAAATGCAGCACTGCAGTTCAACAGTTCAGCTGTTCAAATCTCACCAGGCTCAAGGTTGACTCAGCCTTCCATACTTCCGAGGTCGGTAAAATGAGGACCCAGATTGTTGGGGGTAATATGCTGAACTCTGTAAACTGCTTAGAGAGGGCTGTAAAGCACTATGAAGCGGTATATAAGTCTAAGTGCTATTGCTATTGCTATTCCCCACTGATTTTCTGGGGAAGCTGACAGAAAAGACCGCAAATGGCCATCACATAATCGTAGGGCACTTGGCAACCAGTTGTAAGAATGAACAAATTGCCAGGCATCCAGATCATGATCATGTGACTGGGAGGGGGCCTTTTTATGATGACCAAAACTGCTTTATGGGCCATCATAACTTCCAACAGTTCTTAAACAACCAGTTTTAAGTCGACTACCTGTGATGCCGACTTGTTGTTGGAAAAATTTGAATTGAAAGTGCTCTCAATAAATCAAGCTAATTTTCAGGTGAAATTTACATCAGCAGATTGCCACATATTCTTTCTAAGGATAACCACTTATGGTTAAAAACGGTTTAAAACTGCTACCTTACCTAATATTGTATTTGTAATTGCCATTTGTTACTAATAAACTTATGAAACATAGAAAATATTTTGGGGAAATACAGACTGGCTTCCTTTGCAGTTGGTTGGCCATCGTAGCAACAGTCTGCTGGATTAGATGGGCCAGCCAGGGGTCCGATCCAACAGCACACTGCTTATGTTCAAAAAAGCAGCTTGTAGGACTTCACTAAGTACCGTATTTTTCGGAATATAAGATGCACCGGAGTATAAGACGCACCTTAGTTTTGGGGGAGGAAAATAGGGGGGGAAATCTACCTACCAGGTATTCATCTGGCTAGCATCCTTAGTCTGTTCAGCTTCAACACATTATTTTATCCCCCTGGTTAGGGCTGAAAAAACCTTTTTCAGAGGGAGTAGCAATGAAAAGAAGCCTGCAAAGACTTAGGGCTGGTAAAAAACTACTTCAAGGGAGTAGGAACCGGTAAGATTGTTAGCACCTCGTTAGGGCTGAAAAGACCTTTTTCAGAGGAGTAGGAATGAAAGCAAGCCTGCAAAGAGGAGTAGGAAGCTGGGAAGATCGTTAGCACCTCGTTAGGGCTGGGGAAAAAGCTTCGGAAAAGCTACATTCGGAGTATAAGACACACCCAAATTTTCAGCCTCTTTTAGGGAGGAAAAAGGTGTGTCTTATACTCCGAAAAATACAGTAAGTGAAGCTATCATCATTCTCTTCTGCTGTATAGAATGTAACCTGATGAGACAGTTAAACGCAAGATATTTTGTAAAAAGAGAGCCTCCTGATTGCTTTTTTCTAGTATATTATGGGAAGAGGCAAGATTTTAGGCTGCATGTTATTGTTCCTGTTGAATTACCTCAATTTCTGAGAGTTTTTGTAAATAAAATTGACTTGAAGCAAAATTGCTTTGCCTAAAAAAAAGAAAAAAGAAAAACAGTGGGCCTTGAGGACTTGCATCAATAACTATAATGTTGCTGAAGACTTCCATAAAACTATTGTATCTGTCAGTTATACAGGCATAAAAGAAGTTGCTTTTGGAATCTTGTCCTTATACACATTTCATTTTTAAATGTGCCAAATAGTCATGCAGCACAACAGGGGAGTCTGGCCAGTAATGATGGCTTATGTATTCACTCTGAAAGGCAAATTGGACAATTCAGGTCTGATTTGCTTTGTATTTTGCTCTATGCTGGAGGGGGGAAATTTGCCGGAATGGGTAAGGATGAAAGTGGAAAGGATCTCATCGCTTGAGCTATTTCCAGCCTTGGCTTGCATTCATGCCATTCTCACAGGTAAAGCTTTAGAGCTGGCATAAAGCACCTAATTGGAGCCTGAAGCCAACCACCAGAGTCAAACTTTTAGGCCTTTTCAGAAGTCCAAAAGGATGGAAATGGAGCTCACGTCCAACAAAGGAAGATGGAGGGGGACATGATAGAGATGTATAAAGTGCAGCTATTTCCAGCCTTGGCTTGCATTCATGCCATTCTCACAGGTAAACTTTAGATATAGCACTAGTAATGTAGACGTTTCGGACTCAAAAGGTTGAACAATACTGAATTTCTCATCAAAATTATGCTAGGCTATGTAGTTCTGAAGGGACTCTCCAAACGCAAGCCCTGCCATGAATTAATACAAAGACTTGTTTATTTTATTTATTTGCTAAATTTATATGCTGCTCAGCTGATTGTTGAAGTGATTCTGAGTGGCTTACCAAATGATAAAAGACTAATAGAAAAATAACTAAAATTAGTAAGAATTAAAGAGACTAATAACCCGATCAACCACCTCCAGTATAAGCAGGGATCTCCAACCTTGGCAACTTTAAGACTTGTGGACTTCAACTCCCAGAGTTCCTCAGCCAGCTTTGTTAGCTTTGCTGGCTGTGGAATTCTGGGAGTTGAAGTCCACAAGTCTTAAAGTTGCCAAGGTTGGAGACCCCTGGCATAAAGCACCTCACTGGAGCCTGAAGCCAACCACCAGAGTCAAGCTTTAAGGCCTTTTCAGAAGTCCAAAAGGATGGAAATGGAGCTCATGTCCAACAAAGGAAGATGGAGGGGGACATGATAGAGATGTATAAAGTCATACATTGCATACATAGCTAATTGGAGAGGGTTTTTTCTCCTTTCATAATGTTAGAATCAAGCTAATCCTCTGAAACTTGAGATTTAACCAGAAGATGGGACAGATAAATATTAATTCCGATCATCCTTCTCAACCAGCATTTTCCAAGTATGTTGGCTATATTGGCTGGGGGATTAAATTAAATTTTATCTTATTCTTCGGTTACAAAAATGTGAGGAGAAGATGAATTCTCATATATTTGGCTTGGACCCATGTTGAGTGTGAGTCATCCTGCCATGAAAAAGTTCCCCATTACAGGAAAAACAGTTGTACTGTGCAGAACTCTTATCTTCTTTCGGTGCTGTTCGTGCAGTCCGTGCAAGGGGAGCAGCCAAATTGCTAGGAGAGGAAGCCAGATGATTGGGAATTAATGCAGCCCATAAAGAAAAGTGCAGTTATTATATTTTTCTCTCTGTGAAGCTAAGGAGTATGAATGGTGAGGGAGGGAAAAGCCAAGACATTCCTTGTGCCAGACCATTCCAATTCAGCTACATTGAAGCTACATTCATATAATGTCCTAAACTATTGTGTTGGTTCCTTTCCTGTAGGTTAGTATGTTGTGAAAATCCAATGTAATGAGTTTATGGTTCAGTAGTATGTGACCAGAATATGTGTTACTTCAATAACTAGCATAATCACAACCTGAGTTTCATCTATGCAAGGCATCTCCAGAGCAGAGGTGGGTTTCAGCAGGTTCTGACCAGTTCCGGAGAACCGGTAGCAGAAATTTTGAGTAGTTCGGAAAACCGGTAAATGCAACCTCTGACTGGCCCCGCCCCCATCTATTATCTGCCTCCCGAGTCCCAGCTGATCAGGAGGAAATGGGGATTTTGCAGTAACCTTCCCCTGGAGTGGGGAGGGAATGGAAATTTTACAGTATCCTTCCCATGCCACGCCTACCAAGCCACGCCCACCAAGCCACACCACGCCCACCAAGCAACGCCCACAGAACCGGTAGTAAAAAAAATTGAGTCCCACCACTGCTCCAGAGCTCCCAACTTGGTGGGTTGATTGAACACAGCAATAATATATGGCTCTTTCCCCATCTGCATGTGTATATGCACATATGTATATTTGTACAAGTTCTTATTTCTGGATAATTTCAAACCGTAAAGATGATGGAAATGGTACTGTGATGGGATTGTTGCCTGTTTGCAGGACTGTACCCATCAATACATCCAGTAGTCACTGAGGAAGCTAAGTATGCATTGATGTCTTCAAAATGTTTATTTACTTGTTCCTCTGCAGGATTTGGGAATGGAATCAACTTCACTGGATGATGTCTTATATCGCTATGCCAGCTTTAGAAACCTTGTTGATCCAATCACCCATGACCTGATCATCAGCCTTGCCAGATACATCCACTGCCCTAAACCAGTAAGTGCTCTCTTGCAGTTGTTTGGGCTTGTTTGAGGAAAGAGTAAAATTGCTACCTGTAACAGAAGGGTTGCTAGAGCTCACATCTCTTAGAAGGAATTGCTAACTGATCTCTCTGAGAACTGGCTCACATCTTGCTCGACTTTTCTACCTTGACTAGTGGCAAACCAGGGACTGATTCTGGGGCTGAATTTATAGGATACAGGCAACAGTCCAGGAATATTTCAGCAGCCACTGGTGGATGTAATGTTGGGAAACAAGTATTTGCAAAAAGGGCTTCTGAGTGTGAAAGTAGTTGTAGTTAGATGTTCGGGCTTGTGATAGAAAGTCTGTTGGACCGAAATGGATGAAAAAGATGAGCTTATGTTAAAAAAAAAATCCCAGTCATTAGCACAAGGGAGGAAAAACTCTTGCTGTGGTAGCTAATAAAAACTAAGTTGTATCCACAGAACTTGCTTAAGCAGGTTAAATGAAGAACTACCAGTTACATTCCATAACCAGAGGTGGAATTCAGCAGGTTCTGACCAGTTCTGGAGAACCGGTAGTGGAAATTTTGAGTAGTTCGGAGAACCGGTAAATACCACCTCTGACTGGCCCCACCCCCATCTATTCTCTGCCTCCCGAGTCCCAGCTGATCACGAGGAAATGGGGATTTTGCAGTATCCTTCCCCTGGAGTGGGGAGGGAATGGAGATTTTACAGTATCCTTTCCCTGCCACGCCCACCAAGCCACGCCCACAGAACCGGTAGTAAAAAAACTGAATCCCACCACTGCCCATAACATATTATGTGCAGTTATCATAAACTTTGATTTTATATATGGATTGTTTATCATAAAGTATAAGTTCAGTCTGTTTTGTTAGTTTATGGTTTGGTGTATTATTAGCCAGGTTAATTTATAAATCAGGATAAGTGTGTGTGAACTCAGTCACTGTGTTATCTTGGTAATCCTTTTCATCTGATATCTAACTTCTTTGTCACAATAAAATTTGTACAATCCACAGAAGTTAGGTGGGTGGAGCATCTAGCTGACCTTCGTTGATTTTGAAAAGTTGAGCAAGGCCAGACCTACTTAGTGCTTAGATGAAAGACTCCATGAAATCCAAGGTTGTAGTTAGTTAGATTAGGAAATTGGGGGGGGGGGGGGGAATCTTAAAAGAAAAGAAATTGGAAACCACTGTTGTATTGTTGCCAAGAAAACTACATGAATGTTCCATGAAGTTTCCAGATGTTGAGCCTGACTTGGAAGAGAATTTGCCTTTGTCTGAGTTGCAAAATATCTAGGAGTGTATGCAAGGCACACCGTTTCTCTGTGGCTCTGACTGAACAGTTTATGCAGAAACAGGCATAAATAGGAATGTTCCCTCCATTTTCCTCCCCATCCTTCAATATCTGATTCTAGGGCTGTTCTTGAGCAGAGTACTGTAGTTCTTGTTTAAACAGAACTGCATATTTATTTCCCATTGGGAATTCCTTGCTTCTATTTGTTTTGTTAATGGGATTATTTCCCTCTTTTTGGGATATTGTGTTTCTTTCTCTGGATACTCATTGCTTGTTTCCTATAATGAGATTATATTTGTCATTGGAAATTTTTCAGCTGCCTGCCTGCAAAGGACAGCCTAACATTTATGGTGGGGATTTGGCCTTTTTAATGCAGGAGAGAGAATCCAGGGGTTTATTGCAGCCTGGCTCCAATTTTTTGATGCCTTCTTTGGCCCTTGCTCATTCAATAATTGGTATAATTCTACCCCTAGGCCTCCTTAGAAAGTAAAACTAGTAATTGGCTGTAATCAAATGCTGTTGCTGGAATTGTTCCCCCTATCAAGACATCTAGGCAAAGATAAGCTCTGGGGCTAGGAAGCAATGTTGCCAATTTCTGGGAAAAGACCATTTTGTCAAGTCCAGTTTGGCCGCTGTTTTGTGACTAGGTGTGCCTGTGATCTGCTTTCAACATTCTCGGAATGTTTGCCAAAATCAAAACACAGCCTTAAACCAAGGAAGTCTTCTTACTCAAACAGTGGGGTATCCTGGCTTTTTTAGAATAACAGAATAACAAGAAGAGACCTTGGAAGCCTTCTAGTCCAACCCCCTGCTCAAGCAGGAAATCCTATACCCATGATGGCGAACCTATGCCACGCATGCCACAGGTGGCACACAGAGCCATCTCTGCGGGCATGCAAGGCATTGCCCTAGGTCAGCTCCAGCGCTCATGCACGTGCGCTGGCCAGCTGATTTTCGGCTGGCCCCACCCACATATCCCCTCCCAGGAGTCTCCATGCGGCCCGTTTTGGATGCCAGGTAAGTACAGGGCTCACGCGGAGGCTCTGGGAGGGCGAAAAATGGGCCTCCCGGAAGTCCGGAAACGGGTCATTTCTGGCCTCCGGAGAGCCAGTGGAGACCGTTTTCGCCCTCCTGGGCGCTCCAGGAAAGCCTCTGGAGCCTGGAGAGGGCGAAAAACGGGCCTACCGGAAGTCCGGAAATGGGCCGTTTCCAACCTCTGGAGGCTTTAGGGAGGTCTGCTAGGCCCAAAATGGGGCGTGGGGGGAGTCGCACGCACATGTGCTGTTGGCGGGGCAGCACGGGGGGGTCACATACGCATGCACAGGGGGCGGGGCACACGGGCATTGCATTATGGGTGTGGGCACATGTGCGCTTTCGGCACCCGAGGAAAAAAAGGTTAGCCATCACTGTCCTATACCATTTCAGACAAATATTTGCCCAATCTATCCTTAAAAACCTCCAGTGTTGGAGCACCCACAACCTCTGGAGGCAAGTTGTTGCACTGATTAATTGTTCTGTCAGGAAATTTCTCCATAGTTCTAGGTTGATTCTGTCTTTGATTAGTTTCTATCCATAGCTTCTTGTCTCCTGGTGCTTTGGAGAATAGGTCGATCCCTTCTTCTTTGTGGCAGCCCCTTAAATATTGGAACACTGTTATCATGTCACCCCCAGCCCAGTCCTTCTTTTCATTAAACTAGACATACCCAATTCTTGCCAACTACTCTTCATATGACTTAGCCTTCAGTCCCCTAATCTTCTTTGTTGCTCTTCTCTGTACTCTTTCTAAAGTCTTTTCTTTTTTATACTGTGGCGACCAAAACTGTGTCTATATGCAGGTGAAAAAAAACTGCTCTTCCATGGAGAAGATAGTCCTTTCATAACTACCATTGCATTGTTTATTGATGACTTGGAAGAATAATTGCCATTTGAGTTACTTATTGTAGACATCTAAGTTGGGGAGGTTGTGTTTAACTGAATAGACAAAACTGTATTGATTCTTTCCCTCTTGAGCAATCCTCCGGTTTTTCTACATATGAAGAAGGACATAGGAGCTTTTCTTCCCGACAATAGTGAGTGCAGATTACATGGAAATGAGCCTTTCCCTAAATGCTTGAAATATTTTTATTCTGCTCTTATCACAAGGACCGAGCGCATCAACTTCTGAAGAGCAAATTGAATTGGGGATAAACAAATGACTTAATACAGCAGGTGCATTTAGATGCTTCCCAGCAGAGGCGAAAAGCAAAAAAGGAAAGTTGTGTATGCTGGGTGGCGGGCACAAAGCATCTAGGGCAGCGGTTCTCAACCTGGGGGTCGCGACCCCTTTGGGGGTCGAACAACCCTTTCACAGGCATTGGGAGACTTCACCCAGACGCCGCCATTTGGGTTCTTTTACCCTCTGCGCAAGCGCAGAATGCTTTGCGCATGCGCTGAGGGTAAAAGAACCCAAATGGTGGCGGCAGGGCGTGGGTCGCAGCGGCGGCGGGGTGGGTCGCGGCAGGGGCGCAGGGGCAGGGCGTGGGTCGCGGCATTAGGAAGGTTGAGAACCACTGATCTAGGGCATGATTTTTAGAAATAGGCATGCCCTGGAGAGACATTTCCAAGCTAAGGCATATGATAAAACTTGATTGCTAGGCAATCCCGTGCGTTCCTTAAGCAGACATTTAGGATAATTATTGCCAAAACGCCTTGATTTAGAAATGAGTTCCACTGTTGTTGTTTTTAATGGGCCTACTTTATTGAATACTTAAATCACTATTTATTTGATAGTGCTGCTTTCAGATGGTAACTAGAAATTAATTGCACCCGTTGCAAAACTCTCAGGAGGTTGAATACTAAAGCTACCCTAAACAAAGTCATCGGTAGGTAGTTGAATTCTATTTAGCTTTAGAAGCTCTCCAGTTTTTTCTAACAGCATGGATAATAGATGTTTGTAATGTGAAAATGACACATATTGCAATACTTGAGCAGCTGGATTATTACTCAGATGACTGCTTAGCTTTAGAACAGTACTTTCTTTGAGCCCGGTGCTGATCTTTGTCTCTGTAGTAGCATAATAGTATTTTTACCATGCTTGATCCCAACGCAGATTTCCTCGTACTCCCCCCCCCCCATGGTTAATTATGTTAAACAGACTAGCAGACCATATGGATTTTTATTTTTATTTTGCCATGGGCTAATTAAGACATCATTTTATAGTATGTGCTCTTTCCCACCCAACCACCCCTCCCTTTTTAGGCATACTGTGATCCATATATCAGGCAGGTGAATCACAGTATGGTGATCCATAGGAAACAACAACTGAATGAAAAACTGCTGGTGACCTTCTACCACTGCACCATAGAGAGCATTTACTGCACCTGTGTATGGTTTGTCATAGATAGAGCCGAGGTGGCGCAGCAGTTAGAGAGCAGTACTGCAGGCTACTTTAGCTGACTGTGATCAGCAGTTCAGCTGTTCAAATCTCACCGGTTCAGGGTTGACTCAGCCTTCCATCCTTCTGAGGTAGGTAAAATGAGGACCCAGATTGTTGGGGGCAATATAAATATACATTGCTTACTGGTGTAAACCGCTTAGAGAGTGCTTGCACTGTGAGGCGGTATATAAGTCTTAATAATAATAATAATAATAATAATAATAATAATAATAATAATAATAATAATAATAATAATAATAATAATAATAATAATAATTAATAATAATAATAATAATAATAATAATAATAATAATAATAATAATAATAATAATAATAATAATAATAATAATAATAATAATAATAATTGCACAGTAGCAGATAGGACAGTGCTCCAGAGGGTTAACATCATTGCCCAGAGGATCATTGGTTGCCCTCTCTGCTCTTTGGAAGAGCTTTATAGCTCCCACTGCCTTAAGAGTTGGGCGGCATACAAATCTATTAAATAAATAAATAAATAAATAAATAAATAAATAAATAAATAAATAAATAAATAAATAAATAAATAAATAAATAAATAAATAAGAAAGTTCAAAACATTCTTAAATATCCATCTCAGCCTGGGCACCCTTTTTTTAAACTATTTTATAGTTCAAACGTATAGTTTATAAACATCTTCCAGATGGTTTTTTTGAACATCTGGCAGACGGTACAGGACAATAAAAACAAGGACAAATAGGTTGAAAAACCGCTTCTATCCCAGAGCAGTAACGATATTGAATTCTACTGTATAGTGCAATATTAATGCAATATCGGGGGTTTTCAATTCAATTGCATAGAATGTGAAGGTTGTGTTTTTTTTATAGTTTTCTTATGTATAATGTACACTGAAGATGGCATTTAATTAACATGGATGTGGAACTAGAAACAAATGATTATGCTTGGCAAAATTAGGGAAAGTGGGAAAAAAGGAGAGATGGGTGGAGGAATAAAATCAAACACTGGAAGCTCTTCAAGTTAGTGTTATATACTACAAACAAGTTGATTGTTTGCAGATTCAATCACCAGATGTAGAACCCAACTTGGTGGCGTCTGCTTAATTATGCTGTTTATCTTCTTGTTTTTTAAAAAAAGAAAAAAATATGGAACCTTCAGTAATTTTTTGTACATATTCACAGAAGCACCAGGAATTGATTACACCCCACTTTTAAATCAACTTTCTAATAAGATAGGGCTTGGACCTGCTATGGGTACAATTATGTCCAGGGAAGGTATCTGCTGATGTTGCTGGCTGAACTATTTCTCTTTCGGCTTTGGAAGGGTGGGTACTGAGCACTTGCCCTTGGATGCTCGGAGAGAGGTTGCTTCAGACTTTTAAACTGTCATTTTTAATCATTGTCCTTCTCATCTATTTTCTAGCTCAGTGTTTCTCAACCTTAGCAACTTTGCAATGTCCATATTTCAACTCCCAGAATTCCCCAGTCAGTTGCTTGCTGTGGGGAGGTGGAATTCTGGGAACCGCAACCTACAAATCTTAACATTTTAAGGTTGAGAAACACTGCTTTAGTTACTGCAGTGATGGAGTATAGAAAAATGTAAACACAAATAACAGACTGAACTCGTCTCTGGTGGTTACATGAACCCTCCATACTGCTTGCTTGGCAGCTGGCCATTGGTTTCATATGGGATGTTTGTTTTCTCTCTAGTCTAGTCTAAAATTTGGGAATTTCCTGATAGTTTTCTGTCCAGTTATGACTAGATTTGGTCCAGTTTAGTTTTTTCAAAATCGGCAAAAATCGGTTAAATGCAGCCATCCGACATGATTTGATCTTGATAGGCATCAGATGTTATAAACTCTTCCTCTTCTCTGTATTTTCAGGATTTCCTCTCAACTGTGAAATATTAGGTGCTTGTTCAGTGATGGGACGTTCACAAGGCTATTGTTAATGAGATTAGTTGTGATGACATCTTTATGCTGGTACATAGTAGCAGGTTCCCAGCTGCTCCTGGTAAATAGAACTAAGTCTGTGCCAGTGGCCCCAATAAGATGTTAAGAGGATAGGAGTCTGGAACTTTTAAAACTCTCTCAGATCTGGTTGGCTGCTTTAATTAGTGTTAACACAGGCATTTGTAGAAACTATTTCCCAGGAAGCGATAGAGCAAAGCGGCAGTATAAAATACAATTGCATTTTGTGTGTGTATCAAAATGCATTTCAAATTGCTGGTATATTAATTAGCTTTGTTCCTTTATGTCATGTTCCATGACAATTATACAGTGTAACAAGAAGGTATTGAATATTTTTGGTGATAAGTTTAACAACTTGATATAAAATAGGAACATGGGAAACTGCTTCATGCCTAGTCAAACAATGATCCGTCTTTGTCTCTGCTGATTAGAATCAATTAATCCGAAGTCAAAGAACCAGCTCTATCTGGAAAGGACAGGCATTAACCTGAGACCTGTTGTTTGCCAGGAAATATCTTCGTCATTGAAGCACAGTACACTCTGAGAATCTCAGGCAATATTCCTAAAGAAAAGCTATCTTTTGTAATGGAGAGGAGGAGAAATACCATGTTTCCCCAAAAATACGACCTACCCCAAAAGCTTGATTTTTACATGTGTGCCCAATATAAGCCCTACCCCCCAAAATAAGCCCTAATTTAAAGTGACTAGATTTTTTTTTTAAGCGGGACACCGACGGGGGGCGGGGCCGCCTGGATGCCGCCATTTGAGTTTTGCCCTCTGCGCATGCGCAGAACGCTGCGCATGCGCAGAGGGCAAAAGACCGCTAATGTCGGCGTCCAGGTGGGGGGGGAGGCGGGAGGCCTTTCCTCGCCTCCCGCCTCCCCTTCGGGAGCCGGCAGTGGCTTGGGCTGGCTTGGGAAGGGGAGCAGCCCCCAGCGTCTCTTGGCTCTCCTCCTCCCTCCCCCCCACCGCCCGCCCAGGGGTCCTGCGCCGCCCGCTGACCTCGCGCACATCCTGCAGGCACTCGAGGACGGCCAGGTTGGGCCCAGCCACAGGGGCAGCAGCAGCAGCAGGCCTCTCAGCTCGGGCCGGCCGTGGGCGGCGTTGGCGGCAGGAGGGCGTCCCGCGTTGACTCCTCCGGCCGGCCCGAGCTGAGAGGCCTGCTGCTGCTGCTGCTGCCCCTGCGGCTGGGCCCCCAGTCCCGGCTGCCCCGGTGGCGGGAAGGCTGCGGCAGCGGCCCCGGCCGGCTGAGCCAGCGCCAGCCCGAGGGCCATCTTGGATCCGACTCCTTCGCTCGGGCCACCCCGCCCACCGCGACGATGCCACGGAGACACGCCCCCGCATCCTTGCGCGCGGCGCCACGGGACGGAACAGCCGTTTCAAGAGGGCGGGGCTGCGCCTCCCCCGTCGCCGGGGCAACTGCTGGGCCAGCCGAGAGATTTCTCCCAGCTCGCGCACGCCGCCGCTTCCAGTTGCAAGCCGTCAGGGCAACAACGGGCAAAAGGTGACCAGACGTCCCGCTGTTTTGGCATTCTTTCCAAAAAAGCGTGACTTTTTGGAAAGAATGCGGGACGCGGGACACACGCTTGAAAAGCGTGTCTGTCCCGCCAAAAGCGGGACGTCTGGTCACCTTACCCTAATTAAGACCCCGCCCACTGCAGGGTACATGGGTAAAAATTAAGCTAGAATGGGGATTGGGGGGGTTGAACTGCCCTACTACTTACCTTCAGATAGTTGCAGCCAGGCCTCGCATACCCCGACACCTGCCTTGCCAGCCCATTTCTTCTGTGGCTGGCAAGGCTTTCCTGAAGGCCTCTGCAGCTGATAACAGAGCTCCGGATCGATCCGAAGCTCTGTTATCGGCTGTTTCAGGAAAGCCTTACCGGCCACAGAAGAAGTTCCTGAAGGCCTCTGACAGTGAATAGGAGGCTGGGGGTGACACACTCAAGTGAGGTGAATCAGTGGACAACCCCCCCCCCCGAAAACAAGACCTGGTACCTTTTTTGGTGGCAAATATATATATATAAGACAAGGTCTTATTTTCAGGGAAACACGGTAGATGTATTTGACTAGGATTTGGAAGTCACATTGGAGTTCACAATGATTAACCCATTGTTGATCAGCTACAGTATAGTTTCTATAAGAAAACTAAGTTTTTCTCCAAATATTTACCTGTGAATGGGGAATGAGGGAATCTGTCACTCATTCAGAAAAAAAGAGAAGAATATAAGACAATCCCTAATGAAAACAAAGGGGAGGTGAAAGCGACTGTAGACATTATTGCTCAAAAACCTGGATGCATTTGAAGAACAGTCATCCTTTGGGAAAGCTGGCTTGCCTGCTAAATTATGTTATGCCCAAAATTTTTAGTCCAACTTATCATATTTCCTTTTATTGTTTCTTTTTGCATTTTGTATTTTAGCAGGAATTTGCATATTTTAGTTATTGTTTTTTGTTCTTGGCCCAATAAAATTTTATCCAATTCTAATTTTTCTTTTTGTATTCCATAGTTTCTTTTATCACTTTCTAATCTATTTTTAATTTGGAAATATGGCCACTAATCAATTTTGATTCCTTCTTGTTCTAATTTTGGTATGGGTTTCAAGGCTCCCCCTTCCTCTAATATTTCTTCATAAGTAACCATTTTATTCGATACTTCTGTTACTTGCTTGTGCGAGCTGTGGTGGGTGTGCCGAGATACACCCACGTAACACCCATTCTCCGCCAGCTGCATTGGTTGCCTATTAGTCTCCGGTCGCAATTTAAGGTGTTGGTTTTGACCTTTAAAGCCCTACATGGCTCAGGACCAGGCTACCTTCGGGACCGCATCCTACCGCACACCTCCCTACGACCAGTTAGGTCCCACAGAGTGGGCCTCCTCCAGGTCCCATCGGCCAAACAATGTCGGTTGGTGGGGCCACGGGGGAGAGCCTTCTCTGTGGGAGCCCCATCCCTCTGGAACCAACTCCCACCAGAGATCCGGACTATCCCCACTCTACTGGCCTTCCGTAAAGCCGTAAAAACATGGCTCTTCCGGCAGGCGGGGTGAAGAAGAAGATCAGATTCCCCCATGAATGAGTGTTTTTTTTTAAAGTAATGTATTGTTTTTAAATTATGATGTTTTTATGTTATTGTTCTTATCTATGCTGTACACTGCCCTGAGTCCCACGGGATTGGGCGGTTTATAAGAACGTTTATTAAATTAAATTAAATTAAATTAAATTAAATGATGTTTTTATGAGCAGTAAATGGCGTTTGAATCTTTTTGACTTGTACAGATGTATTCCTCTTCTTTCCTTCCTGCTCTTTGGAAATCTGTATTCAGTCTCCTTGTTTCCTCCCATTTGCCTGGTGCTTTGGCTGATTTTCTTCACTCAACTATTCTGATGGTTGCATCTGAGAGCCATGTATACTTGTTCTCGGGCTTTTTGTATGGTTTGTATTTAACTGCTGTTTCAGTGATGATCAATTGAATTTCTTGCCACAGTTTATCAAACAGCTTCTTAGCAGTGTCCAGTAGTTTAAACCTATTTTTCATCTCAATTGCATGTTCAAAGATTTAAAACTACGTGGTCTGTAGCTGAGAGCTGACTTACTTTGAGCTTCATGCAGAAACAGCAAGCCAACTTGGTGATATCAGACTTCTTTGGTGGTGGTGTCTTTTTGGTGTTTCATAATTTGACCCTACTCTGAGCCATCAACTATTCATGATCTGCACTGCAGTCAGCAACTGGATACATCTTTAACAGTGAGAGCTGAGTTGGTCCATCTATGGCTGCAGAGGACATAGTCAATTGGATTACAGTGCAGCTTATTTGGTGAAGTCCAAGTGTATACAGTATAAGCCACACTTGTGCTGTTTGAACCTGGTATTCATGATCCAAAATCAATTTTCATGGCAGAATTGACCAAACTACTGCCTGCATCATTCTTCTCCCCAAATGCAAAGCTGCCAGTGATGCCCTTTTTCTGCTTGGGTGCCAACTTTTACATTGAAATCACCCAGTATAGAAACAATATCATTTTTGGTCACTTACTTCAGAGGTTTTTTTCATGCTGGCGTAGAAATTCTCAATTTCAAGCTCCATTGCGTCAGTCGTTGGGGCATGGTCTTGGACAACTCTGATTCTGAGGGGTTTGGCACAGATTCAGATGGTTATAATGTGATCATTAATCGTCAAGTAGCTTTCCACTGCTTGGGTGAGTTTCTTGCTTGTGATAAATGCCAATCCATTTGTTTTCCTGATGTCATGTCCTAAGTAATAAATAGTGAATTCTTCAGACTGGAAATAGCCATTGTCAATCCAGTGTAGCTCACTGACGCCAAGGAAGTCAATTTTCCACCTGGCCCTCTCCCGTTTGATGGTATCCAATTTACCCTGGTTCATTCCTCAAACATTCCACATTGCCACCCAACGTGTCTTTGTGCAGCTTTACCAATGCATGTTAGATTTGCCCCAGGTGCATCGAAGATGACTTGATTACTTACTGCAGATGCTTGCTTTTCCCTAGTAGCTTGTTGGATAGCTTCTGACCTGGGGGTCCTATCATTGACACCATATCTGATTCATTTGAGTGGCTTTGTATAACATGTTTTGGGTGAGGTTTTACAAAGTAGGTTGTCAGGTCTTATCTCGGCCATCCCCATTTATCCAGGCTTGGGACTGGCAAACAAATTCATGGCTCAGTATACGTGTGTGTGTGTGTGTGTGTGTGTGTGTGTGTGTGTGTGTGTGTGTGTGTCTGTCTGTCTGTCTGTCTGTCTGTCTGTCTGTCTCTGTCTGTCTGTCTAGAACTTACCAATTAGGTGGCAGCACTAAGTTGAATGTCACAGGCTATCAGGTTGGACCATATTTGTATTAGTTGGAAATCCTGTGGATGTATGTTAAACTGGAAGTTGAAAAAAAATTGAGAAATGAAATTAACAATAAACCTACTTCCATGTAATTCCTGAAAAAAATATGAGGAGGAGAAGGGAGGAGGAGGAGGAGGAGAAGGAGAAGGAGAAGAAGAAGAAGAAGAAGAAGAAGAAGAAGAAGAAGAAGAAGAAGAAGAAGAAGAAGAAGAAGAAGAAGAAGAAGAAGAAGAAGAAGAAGAAGAAGAAGAAGAAGAAGAAGAAGAAGAAGAAGAAGAAGAAGAAGAAAGGTCTATGGATTTGTAATCCTCAAACATATCTCAGATATCTTGTAATATTTTTGCAGTGCTAGGGCTTATACCCGTGATGGCGAATGCAGCGCCCTCTCTGCTGGCACACGCGCCGTTGCCCTAGGTCAGATCTTCATGGCGTTTCTTTCGTGAGCTTGTGTTTCCCTACAAACAATGAAACAGAAGCTCACGAAAGAAAAGGATCTTACCTCTTGCCGCGGTGCCGGTGTTGGGATGCCTTGCCTCCAGCCAGCCAGCTGGTCTTCGGGTCTCTGCTGCGCATGCGTGCATGTCCATACATGCGTGCGCATATCCACACATGTGCGTGCATGTCCACACATGTGCATGCTCGTGCATGTCAATGCATGTGTGTGCATGTGTGTGCATTTGCACACGGGCACCTTTCCGTTTGGGCATGCGCGCGCACACAGTTTGGGCACTCGGTGTCTAAAAGGTTTGCCATCATTGGCTTATACTGCTGTTTTCATTTGTTTCAGACCTCAAAAACTCTGGAAGACACTACCCCTTCAATATCTAGTAGTCCTAGTCAAAAGAGACTATTAGAGTTTAAATAAGAAGCTTCTGAGCCTCTAGTTGACCACAATACAGTCCAGGCCAGTGATGGCGAACCTATGGCACGCGTGCCACAGGTGGCACGCGGAGCCATATCTGCCGGCACGCGAACCGCGACCCTAACTCAGCTCCAGTGCGCATGTGCGTGTCAGCCAGCTGATTTTTGGCTTGCACGGAGGCTCTGGCGGGGGGCCTCCAGGGGTGGTGGGAGAAGCCGTTTTTGCCCTCCCCGGGCTCCAAGAAAACCTCTGGAGCCTGGGGAGGGCGAAAAATGGGCCTACCGGGCCTACCCGAAGTCGGGAAATGGGGGAGCAGGGGTATCGTGCGTGCATGCACGGGGGGGCAGCACGGGGGATCACATGCGCATGTGCAGGGGACAGGGGGGCATTGAAGTATGTGTGTGGGCACTCACACGTGCGCAATAGTGTGCATGCGAATGGTTTTGGCACCCGAGGAAAAAAAGGTTCGCCATCACTGGTCTAGGCCCTCTGCCATTTTACTAGCATGTTTTGGACATACTATGTGGAAATGCAACACCCTTGAGAAGCCCATGATGCTTGGAAAAATTGGGAGAAAGAAGAAGAGACAAGCTACAATTACAGCAGCAGTGAATGCACCAGTGAGAGGCCAGATTAGAAACAGATAATTCTGAGCAGATTCTATCCATGTATTCAAATTTGAAATTTATTTATTTGTTTATTTATAAAATTTGTTTGCTGCCATCTTGCCACAAGGCAACACCATCTTACTTGAGGACACTTAATTATGTGGTGTTGTATATCTGCATTTGAGTAAAATAGAGTAAGTGGGCACTAGGAGGGGCTAGCTCATATATGATGAGTGGGAGGTCTTATTTGGGAGACTTACGATCAGCAGCTGTGCCAAGTGCCTGAAGAATTCTGTCTCAGTTGGCACAGATGCTCAAAGTCACTTGCTGAAGGACTTTGAAATTGTTTAGGGTCCTTGCAGATGTAGGAGCAAGTGACAAGTATTTATGTGAGAAAGATTGGTGAGTGGCTGCTGACCTTAATTTTAAAAACTGCCAGTAACAAAGAAACCTTCAGAATGATATTGGCACGTCTTATCATGGTAAACCAAGTTCTCCAAAAAACATCAGTTCCCTTTCTCCAAAATACTTTTCCAGATCAGGTTTACAGCCCATAGGTGTATGCTGCTAGGCTACCTCCAGCAAGGGCCTACTTTGTTAAGTAAAATAGGTCACCATGCATATTTCACACCATCTGATAAATAATTCATGCCCCAATTCAGTAGGGGGTTGATCCTATAGAGTAATTAGTTAGCTTCCCTAGGAGTGGATGTAGGACCAAGGGAGTCTGGCTTCACCAGCATCTCCTGCTCATACGTCTCCTTTCCACCTGGGGTTAAGAAACAGACTGAGAAGCTGCCATTGAAGTTGGCTTTGTTGTTTCTGCATGAAGCTCAAAGTAAGTCAGCTTTCAGCTACAGACCACGTACCGTAGTTTTCAGAGTATAAGACGCACCTAGATTTTAGAGGAGGAAAACAAGGAAAAAAGTATTCTGAACCAAATGGTGTAGTAATATATTATTTAATAAAATACTAGTGTAGCAGAATACTTTTTACAACCATGTACACTTTTTACAAACTTTTACAAACTTCAAACTTGACAGCTTTAAGACTTGTGGACTTCAACTCCCAGAATTCCTCCTCCAGTCATGCTAGCTCAGGAATGGGAGTTGAAGTCCACAAGTCTTAAACTTGCCAAGTTTGAAGACCCTTGTGCCCCTAACCCCTAACCCAGGGGTCTTCAAACTTGACAGCTTTAAGACTAGTGAACTTCAACTCCCAAAATTCCTCCTCCAGTCATGCTAGATGGGGTAATTAGAAGGCAAAAAAAACCCTTTTTTGCGAAAAACGGCCTGTTTTTCGCTCATTTTTTTTGCAAAAACAGGGCATGCAGAGGGTTTGGGAAGCCTGCAGAGCACTCCTAGGGGGTGGGGGAAGGCAAAAACACCCAATTTTTGCAAAAAACGGCCCATTTTTTGCAAAAATGGGATGCGGGGGCGGGGCTTCGGGAGGCCAAAAATGACTGTATTCGGTGTATAAGACGCACCGACATTTCCACCTTCTTTTTGGGGGCAAAAAGGTGCGTCTTATACTCCGAAAAATACAGTAGTTTTAAATCTTTGAACATGTTATAGAGTATTTCTGGGCATAAACCAAAGCTCTTCTGAGCAGCCAAAGCCCCCTCCCCTCTCTTTCTCCTGGGATTAGCATTCCAGGTTCCCAGAATGAATTAAATTCACTCAAATGACCTGCCAAGGAGATTGCTAGCATAGCAGGGACTTTTAAAGCTTTTCTGTGACATCATTCTCTTTGACTTGAAAATAAAGGCAGTGATTAATTTCAGCTTTAGAAATTCCCTGCGATGAGAAGTAGGGTGGATCCAGTCCAAAGGAGAGGGAACTAATAACAGGGTTTGGTACTAAAGACTGTGTTCAAACAGCAGAAATGTTGCTGAAAACCAGAACATTCTGTAATGTTCATGCTCCCCCATTACCCAGACAGACAGCATGCTATAAGCAAGGGTATATGGCTATTGCAGTTACTTGTTGCCAACCTAGCAAAAAGATGAGGCATGTGACTAAATCTGGGTGGGAGAGGTTCCTCTGTCCCCCCTAATATGGAAAGCCAGACAGACTTCAATGCATGCCTGGAATTTTACTGGCTGCAGCTCTGCTGTATTGAGTTCCCGGCACTAATAACATTTCCAACAGCCATTTTTAGTTGTGACACTTGAACATTATAAATTAAAGGAGTGAAGGAAGGCAGTTTTGGAAGTGAGTTATAGACTGGGAGGCATAGAACTAGAATTCCTCCAGGGGCCCTTTGTTGGGGTTTTATCTCTGGGAATTGCAAGTCTTAAATGACAAGTTCTGTTGTACTTCCCATTCAGCAAGATGGAAGCAAGCCAAGTAGTTATAACCTTAACTTTTAGATTCAAAATTCTATGTCCATAGTTCGACATGGACTGCCCTGGTTTTCCTGGAAGTGTTCCAAAGCAGCTCTGACCCTTCAAGAAGGGTTAGGAGCCTCAAATGGCCCTGTTTTGAGTGTGAAACACTTCCAGAATAGGGAGGACAGCATTGGAAAACTTCCAATAAGATTGGAACAACCTGACGTAAAATCAAAACAGCCACAGACAACATGAAAATGTTTTTCACATTCCCAGGGCTTAGCATTTGGCAGCCATTGCGCCCCCGCCTAAACTTTTTAATTCACTTTGAATACTCAGCTCTGATTCCTTGTTTAAAGTAGGAAGCATTATCTCCAGGCGTTATTTCTACCTCTATTGTAACCATTGATAAAACAAACCTCATATTAAAAAGTATTCTGTATCTTCTTTATCCTTTATCTTTAATGTCAACCTATCCATTTATGCACAATCTAGTATTTTTTTAAATTATATTTTCTTCTGTAGATGTTTCCTCACTTTTCCAGTGTTGTGCAAATACAATTCTCGCTGCCGTCAAGACATGTAATATTAAATATATGTTCCCTTTATCATATTTTTCTGCTAGTATACCTAGCAAAAATATTTCTGGCTTTAAATCTATATGCTGCTTTATAACATCTTCTCTAACCATATGTGTATTTTCGTCCAATTTTTTTTTTTGCTTTTGAACATGTCCACCACCTACCACATATCCTTGAGTAACTATATCAGCGGTGAAATCTACTTATCTTCCGTACCGGTTCGGAAGCCCGCGGTTTGCGTGCACGCCACAGTCATGCGTGCTTTTTCACCCTCTGCGCATGCACAGAAGGCTTTGCGCATGCGCAGAGGGTGAAAAACAAGACAATGGTTATGTCCAGGCGGGTGGACAGAGCCTCACGCTGCCAGCTACCAGTTCTCCGAACTACCGGCAGCCACTGCTACTGGGCCGAACCGGTAGCATTTCACCCCTGAACTATATATACCAGTCAAAAGACACAGTTGGGCCCTGCTAGCTATGTTCCTGCAAATATCTGATGGGGTTTTCTTTTCTTGCTTTCTTTTTGGTAGGGCATCGTTAGGAAAAGGTTAAAAATATGATCTGATGATATTGTTACTGACAGCGGGGACAGAGTTGATACGGACAGTAGTTAATGGAAGAGGAAGCTGGGTCAGCTATATGAGAGGCATAGCCCCTCTGGCTCTGCTCCAGTGCTCTGTTACTACTTGTTTGGCCATGGATAATGGGGGCTGCCAGATAAAGATGCCCACCCAGGTGTGCCACTGGCAAGAGCCTGTGGATGTATGCAGCTTGGAAGGGGTGCATACCCATCCATCCCAAAGCTTGCCTAAAATAAAAGTGTTTGCCATTTGAACTTGCCACATTGTGGATTTGTACGCGTGCATGTGAATTTTGTCTTGGATCTACTCTGTTTCCTTTGGCTGCTTTTTTACGAGGATTGTGAGAAAATGTGCTGCTATTTGCAGCGCAGCAGAGCGATAGAATCTTTCTGTAAGTAAATGAGGCTGTTTGGTTAGCAGCTTTGCTTTGCCCGCCTTTCTGTTGTGCTTTTGCAGAGGTCTGCAAAGGGTCTCTCACTGCACACAGAGGGTGTTCTCTGGCATGCAGAGTCCACTCTGTGCACGATCCTTAATAACTGCAATGGTTGGTAGCAGGGTGAAATCACAGCAACTTCTGTGTGAAAGATAGCAAGCCAAGCCAAGTAATTGCACTTCCTGAGTCATTGCTGAGGCTGTGGGCTAGAGTTCTTCTCCAGTGGAAACATGTTATGCATACTAACCTCGCTGCAGAGCTCCCTGAATCAATGACAGAACAGAGCTAAACATTTCTCTGTTGCATGCTTCACAGTGAGTGAAAGAACTAGAGGGATCTGGATCATTCTAAGAATCTTGTGTCATCTTAAGGTAACAAATGGCGGAAGCAAGTTATTGTCTGATCTATAATGATGGTTGAAGGTTCACCACTGGCTGTATTTCACTTCACTTGTCTGGGGCAATTCTGAGGCTGCTACTTAGCACACTAAGAATCTTAATTAACAGTGTTAACCCTTGGAAGAAACAGTAGTGACAGTGAGAGATGGATCAATCATGCTGGCTTAATTACCCCACCAGAGTTTTGAGTACTTGCAGTAAAATTGGGGATTTGATATGTTAAACATTTAATTGGTCTGTAGAAGAGTGAGATTCATCAGAAGGGGGATAGAGGGCTTACCAGCTTCAAACCCTTTTCCTCCCCATTCAGTTGGCTAAGAACTGGTTGCTTGCTTATCCAGAGAGGCCTGAGTCTTTCAGAAGCTATTCCGTGCTTAGTCTCCTTTTCCTCCAACTAGCTGCTCAAGAGATCATGCACGTTGTCTACAGACAATCTCCTTCAGGCTAGTTCCTTGCCATGGCTTCGTTGTCAATAATGACTCTTCCTCTTTTGTTCTTGCCGCAGGAGGGGGATTCACTAGGGACTATGGAGAAGCTCTGCAGGCAGCTGACATACCATCTCAGCCCCCACTCTCAGTGGCGACGCCAGGGCATGGTGAAGAGGAAGCCGCAGGCTTGGTGAGTAAAAGCGGGATGACTGGAGACCACCCTTCTGGTCATAGCAGCAAGTTGGAACTTGTGAAAAATACAAGGTGTAGCATCTATGCGGAGACAGGAATTCAAGACATTTTAAATCTGGACTACTGTAATGCTCTCTACATGGGGCTCCCCATGAAGAGCACCCGGAGGCTCCAACTGATCCAGAATGCAGCCGCGTGGGTGGTTTCAGGGGCTAATTGGCGCTCCATATAACACCCCTCCTGCGCGAGCTGCACTGGCTTCCGGTGGTCTACCGGGTGCGCTTCAAGGTGCTTGTTACTACCTTTAAAGCGCTCCATGGCATTGGACCTAGGTATCTCCGAGACCGCCTGCTGCCACAAACTGCCTCCCATCAACCAGTGCGCTCCCACAGAGAGGGTCTCCTCGGGGTGCCATCAGCCAAGCAGTGTAGGCTGGTGACGCCCAGGGGGAGGGCCTTCTCTGTGGGAGCACCCACCCTCAGGAATCAGCTCCCCCCAGACTTAAGAACCATTCATGACCTGTCCACCTTCCGCCGTGCCCTCAAGACGTATTATTTTTATCAAGCCGGGCTGGTGTGAAAAAGTTTTTGGGGTTTTTTAAAATTTTAAGATTTTACTAAATTTTAATTGTATTAAATTAGGGCCACATAGAATATTTTCTTTTAAATGTATTTTAATGTTTATATTGTATTTTTTACTTGGCTGTTCACCGCCCTGAGTCCCCTGGAGAAGGGCGGTATATAAATTTAATTAAACTAAACTAAACTAAACTAAACTAAACTAAACTAAACTTAAAATAGTCTTCAGTTGGTCTCAAATGCAGCAGCCTGCAGGTTGGTAAATAAGTCACATACCCAAATTATAACTGTGTTGTGGGCTCTGCACTGGTTACCTAGACATTTCTAGCTGAAATCAAAAATCCTGGTTTTACTGCATCTTTAAAGCCATATATGAACTAATTACTTACAGTATATCTTGAGGACTTCTTTTCCACATAGAAGTGACCCATGCAGTGCATGCTCCTTGGCCAAATCTATTAGTGGTACCAGGTGAATGAGGTAAAGGAAATTGGGGTTCGCAGTTAGCCTCTTTCTTTGGTGGCCCCTGTACTTTAATGCCATCTTCCCTTCAAGGCTTGGCTAGTGTTCATCTTGATGGCTTCCCACAAGCTAGCAAAAAATGGTTTGTACTTGAGGGCATTTGGGGAATGATGCCATCTGTCCGTTGACTTCTGTGAGATGGGCGGCATATACGTTTAATAAATAAATCTTTCTTGCTTGATGAATTTGTGATTTTTTTTTACATTTTTGGTTTTAATTCTGTTTTCTATGGGTTTAATTTATTTACTGGGCTTTATTGAGCTGTAAGAACCAGGTCTTTATAGCTTTATAGCTTTTTGAAAACTCAGGAGTGTGGGATCAATCTAATTTCTGGGGGAATGCTATGCTAGAGATGGGGGCAACAACTGAAAAGGCCCCACGGCTTATCCAATTGGTGTTGTTTTTGCTGGAAGACACTAAAAAAGTCTCAAAATATGGTCATGTGACCAGAGGAAGCTGCAACCAGTTGTAAATGTTAGGTGGTTACCAAGTGCTAGGATTGCAATCACATGCACATGGGTGTGGTGTAGCAATTGTAACTATGAGAATGGGTTGTAACTTTTTTCAACTTTTTTATAACACTGAATGATTGTTAAGACATAAAGACTACCTGTACACCGTGAATCCCTCAGATAACCCTTTATTACTTTTGATAGAAGAGAAGCTTTGTAGCTCACGGTTGAACTGTGGGTTCCTTGGTGGTCTCTGAGCTTGGTTGTTTCTGATGATGTTACCTAATTTGGTAATGAAACGTCTACAAGAAAACAATCAAGTTGAGAGACTGCCAAGGACCCAACTTCATTGCTTATAACAGTTTATTGTTAAAACCACTGTGAGTCTGCGTAGTTTATGGGAGCTGTACCTATGATCAAGTCTTAATCTTTGAGGAAGAAACTTTTGAACATGAGACTTGGAAAACTATTCGCTAGATGACTGGATGCTTTGAGTTTCATTATGTTATAAAAACTATTAAGTTGTCATGTGGCTTGTTTATTTGAGGATAGCATAAGCATACATTTCTGCAGGTGCTAAACAATATCGAGTTTCAGATGGTAGTAAATAGCATGGCACATGAAAACAGGACCAGGATGACAAAGGGCATTTGGGAAGTAGCCAAGTTCTCTCCTCCTTTTCATTTCTCAAGTTAAGGAAAGCTGTACAATATTCTGGGCTAGACATAGTATTTTGCTATTACTGGGAAAGTACTATAAGGTCCTTATAAGAAAGAAATTTACTCATGTGGAACCAGTGGTTTGGAAACAGCTCAGTATGTCTTGTTCTACTGTAGCATCTATAAGGACATCTGCAACACTTAATGTTGTACTTCTGAATGTTTTGTTTCCCCCCCCTAGTGTTTAATATTCCTGCTCTTGGCCACAATAAAAGAGGAGGAGGAGGAGAATAATGAATTATGTGAATCCAACAACCATGATTTCTTAACCCAAATTTGAGATGTAACATGTTATGTGAATGCAGCTACTATGTTTTATTAAAGTTGGTTGCAAACATCAAAACCAGAAGCACACACAGATGACTGATTCAGCTGGATTCAATAACTTCATTATAAACATAATATATATATATATATATATATATATATATATTTACAATATCACAAGTAGAATTCTTCTTCAAGCAGTTACAGGTAGCAGAGAACAGTTAGTTTCATTTCAGCAAAGATCAGAGTGGAAAAGTACAGAGTGGAGACTGGAGCCACACCCAGCCTTAAGCTTAAGTATTCAGTTTCTATTCTCTGCACAGACTCAGAAGTGGTTAGCTCCTATTGGCTGATTCAGTTGCTATGCCTATTCATTGGCTAACCTTGTTAACATGGCTCTCCCAGTTCATGAATATCTTAACATGTTTAAACTATCTAGGAGAAATTTACGGTAGCAAAATAAGCAGAAGAATGACTTGGGAATGGCTTCCTTGCTTCTTATTTTACCTCATGATTGACTATCATCTGTTAACAAGGCTGAACATAACAGAGAGCAAAGCTGTGTCCACTGCCAAGAAAATTGATGGCAGATGCATGAGAAGGACGGTGCTTGATTCCTCTGGCACGAGTTGGGCTGAGCACTCTCCTTAAGTCTGCTTGAAACTGCTCCTGTTCTCTGTTTTCCTGTTTTCAGGCCACAGTATCTCCTGAGATCGGGGGTGGGTGGGGGTGGGGGTGGGAGATTCCTAGTAGAGTGACAAGTCCTCATTAGAGGAAGCCTAAATATTGGCTAAGTTGGTAGTAGGAGACAAGTAATTTAATACAGACCAAATAGATCCCCAGGCAATGCAAAAGTACCAAATTGTCTTCACGTTCCAATTTTAGAACAGAAGGGTTACCAAGGATTAAGATGGAGATGTGTGAGAAATTGGAAAATAGGTGGCGCAGTGGTTAGAATCCAGTATTGCAGGCTAACTCTGCCCATTGCCAGGAGTTCGATCCTGACTGGCTTAAGGTTTACTTAGCCTTCTATCCTTCTCAGGTCAGTAAAATGAGTATCTGGATTGTTGGGAACAATATGCTGATGCTGTAAAGTGTAAACTATTTAGAGAGTGCTGTAAAGCAGGGGTCTCCAACCTTGGCAACTTTAAGACTTGTGGACTTCAACTACCAGAATTCCTCAGCCAGCAAAGAGTTGAAGTCCACAAGTCTTAAA
This sequence comes from Diadophis punctatus similis, assembly GCA_023053685.1. Classification (NCBI taxonomy): domain Eukaryota; kingdom Metazoa; phylum Chordata; class Lepidosauria; order Squamata; family Dipsadidae; genus Diadophis; species Diadophis punctatus. The sequence goes on from JALIGW010000001.1 coordinate 25,192,607, forward strand.
GTTGCCAAGGTTGGAGACCCCTGCTGTAAAGCACTATGAAGTGGTATATAAGTCTAAGTGCTATTGCTATTGAGAAGCTTTTATTATTAAGCATACTGTCAGAGTGATAGTGAACAAGCTTGAAGAAATGTTCTTGAGTAAGTGAATAGTCCCGTTTTTTTTCTCCTTAGAATTGGGTAGGGTGGAGTATTGGTGAAATATTGGCAGAGTGGAATATTAGCAAAGACAGTACAGAAAATTCTGCCAGCCAGGTTTGTCTCTGCTGGTGGCTTCTTCAGTCCAAGTGAGAGACACAAAAAGGAATGGCAAAACATGTTTTCAACTCATGGACCATTATGAACCAATACACTGAGTGGAGACTTCTCATCATTTCCTGCTAAGCAGCAAGTGGGCATTTTTATTGATATTATCCTTTGACAAAGTGGAATTTTGTCAACAGTATTCAGTATGTGGGGGTGCAGATAACTAACAACCTGAATTGGTCTCTCCACACGTCATCCTTAGTGAAGTGTGCAAACCAGCGTCTGCATTTCCTGTGTCGGATGAGGAGAGCACATCTTTCTCCTTCTCTTCTGGCCACTTTTTACAGAGGCATGATTGAGAGCACTTCAACAAACTGCATCACTGTTTGGTTTGGTGGCAGCAGTGCCTCAGATAGAAAGTCCATACAGAGAGTGGTAAGGACAACTGAGAAGATTATAGGAAGCTCACTTCCTGTTATTCAGGATACTACTTATAAGTGCTATGTGCTTAGAGCTCAAAGCATTGTCAGGTATCCTACACACCCACTTTACAGTCTGTTTCTGTTGCTCCCCTTTGGGATGAGATTTTGAAGTATTTCTAGCAGGACTACCAGATTCTGTAACCGCTTTGTTCCCTATGCCATCCATCTGGTAAACTCGCAAGATTCATTTTTCTCGCCATGTACATGTATACATTAGGGGTGAAATCCTCTGAAGTCTGCTACCGGTTTGATTTGTGTGTGCATGCGTGCCGCAGGCACTACCATGCAGCATTGAAAAAGTAACATTTTGAAGCCATCAGAGTCTGCAAAGGTAAGTAGAACAGCAAGGGGTGGATCAGCTGTGCTGCGCAATTTAGATTAGCTAGAAAGCAGGAAATCCTGCTTTCTAGCTAATCTAGATCACGCGGCACAGCTGATCATTGCATAGCTGATCGTCGGATATACCGGTTCATACCGGTTCTCCTGAACCGGTAGCACTTTTTATTACTGGTTCGAGAGAACCGGTCCGAACTGGTAGCATTTCACCTCTGGTATACATCCAAACTAGACTGTGTTGTTTCTCTGTGTCATATAATATATGTGGGTATACTATATGCATAATTTTGTATTTATTTATTTATTTATTTATTCTTTCATGGTGTATATTGGAGATGATGATCATTTGAAAGCTGTATGCAACAAAATTTCATTTTAATGTATGTCGATTAGTGCACATTCAAAGTGACAATAAAGTTATTCCATTCTATTGCCAACCAGGCTGAATTTCCCAGCTCTGCATTCTTTATATACCTTTCCCAAATCCTCTTGATTGATGCCTGTCTAGGTGGCATTAAAGACAACCAGTAGACTAGGCAAAGTCTTGAACTGGGGTCTGGGAAAATCAGATCTAGATCACCACTTGAGCTTGTTTGGCAATTTTGGACTAGTCACACTCTTTCAAACCTTATAAGAATGGTGATTTGTCAGGATAAAATTAGGGGAAGAACCTCATACGTGATGCCTTGAGCTTTTAGAGGAACAAAGTACAAACAAAGTGACCATAATAACTTAATAAGAGACTAAAGGCAGCCAGATATCTCCCCCTGCAGGCTGTCCACTGCTGATTAAATACAGATCTTTCCTTCCTCAACTTCTCTCTCTCTGCCAGAGCTTGATTTTTTTTTTGTCCATTGCCATGATCTTATGTCAGGGTTCCAAATAGCATCGAAAATTAAATCAGAGTCCGAGGCAAAGTATTCCTCAAAGTTCCAATTTATTAGCAGAGCCATGTTGGCACATCTGGGAGAAACCCGAATCTGAAGTCCCAGGGGTTTCTCCACCCAGTTGAAAGTTCAAGCCCTTGCCCCCACACCCCCAAGTCCATCACGTTGACCAATCTTCATCTGCCAACTTGGCAGCAACTCCCATCTCCTTTCGTGCAGGTGCAGGAGTGCAAAGACAAAGGATGACGTTGACAATCTAGAAGGAATTTGTTATGGCTACATGCAGACATCCCCCATGCAATTACAAGCTCTACATGGAGCTACCCTTGAAAAGTATTCGGAGACTGCAATTGGTGCAAAATGTGGCTGCGCGAGCTGTGGTGGGTGTCTCCAGATACACCCACATAACACCCATTCTCCGCCAGCTGCATTGGTTGCCCATTGGTCTCTGGGTGCAATTCAAGGTGTTGATTATCATCTTTAAAGCCCTACATGGTTTAGGACCAGGTTATCTCCGGGACCGCATCCTACCTCATACATCCCTATGACCAGTTAGGTCCCACAGAGTCGGTCTACACCAGGTCCCTTCAACCAAACAATGTCGGGACCAAGGGGGAGAGCCTTCTCTGTGGGGGCTCCGGTTCTCTGGAACCAACTACCCCCAGAGATGCGATCTATCCCCACCTTGCTGGCCTTCCAGAAAGCTATTAAGACATGGCTCTTCCTGCAGGCGAGGTGATGTGACTGCTGAACATCTTAGGTCTCCCCCAGGTATGAATGTGTTGTTTGGCTTTTTAATTTTTTTAATTAATTAATGTTTTAAATCATTATTTTTTGTTTCTGTTTTTTATATTGTTCTTATATTTTGTTGTATGCCGCCCTGAGTCCCTAGGGAGTAGGGCGGCATATAAGAACAGCAAATAAAAAATAAATAAATAAATAAATAAATAAATAAATAAATAAATAAATAAATAAATAAATAAATAAATAAATAAATAAATAAATAAATAAATAAAAACCCCTCCCAAATTCCCACAGTTAAGAATACATTTTAAAATAGCATAAAGTGTGGCAGGCCAAAGGCCCCAACTAAAATGGCTTCGGCCTGGCACTGTACAGCCTTTGCCAGACCAGGAAAGCTTACAGGTGGCTGCTGTATCCTGGCTGACGGAGTGCTCCTTCTACCTGGCATTCAGCTCCCTGTCCCCTTGGCCATTTGAATGGTTTGAGACAACGGCCATCCAAAAGTTTCTGAAACTGCTCTTGCATCCAGCAATTAACCCTTTCAGTTAATTTGACATCTAGCAAAAGGAGGAAAGTGCCTAACGAAGACTAGTCCATTATGGAGATCTTTAAAGCTTTAAAGGAGAGGAAGCATAAATGAAAGAGTTGTGTTGTGTGTTTTTAATTACCAGTCTCACTCTTAGTTGGCTGTTTTGTCAAATTGTAATGGATTTCATTATTTCCATTTGGAGATGCAAATAAATCCCCTGAAGGGCTTTTCCTTGGAAGTTGCTAAAGCCAGTTAAAAATTAAGCCTAGGCAACCCTATGCCTCTAGGGAGGTGCTTTGGGCCGCAGAGGTGTTATTGCCTCATCAAGACCCATTGCTTCTCTCCATATCCAGTAGTCACAGGAGGCTTTTGTGCCTATGTTGACAAGTGAAACTGCCAAAGGGAATTGCAAAAGCACTGTGAAGAGGAGGCTGTTGGCACCTTTGCTCCTGGATGTGGGTGTTGCGGCTCATCCGCAGCGTGTGCAGCCTGGGCCTTTGGAACCTTCAGTGCCTCTTGGCAGTGCTGAGAAAGGAGGAGCTACTACTCCTTTCCTGAATGCAAGAGCACGCAGGGCTGCCAAGAGGCAGAAAGGTCTACTCGAGAGGAGGTCTACTCAAGAGTAAGACTTGGGGCTAATTGGCCACTCCCCTAGTCTATTTAAGAAGAGTCGATGCAGCTGGGAAGCTGCAGAGAACAACTTGGGAAAAATCCATCTGAATCATAGTTTGTTTCATGATACCTGTTTTGTGTTTCTGTCGGCGTCTTGTTATCAGAGACTGGACTCTAGGAACTCTGCCAACGGAGCGTAAGCTAACTGGACTTAATTGGCTCGTCATTGTTTGAGAACTCTTTGAACTAATCCCGGCTCCTAATGAAGTAATTAGTAGCTGGTTGTTTGCCAACCAAGACTGTTTGTAATATTGGTGTGTGCATTCTTTACTGATAACAGTTTTATTAGTAAAAGTATTGCTTTAAACCTGTTCGTGTGGCTGTGTGCTTCGTGGGGACAGAACAGAGGGGTGGAAAGTTAGGGCACAAAGCAGCTTTGAAGAGATGCTTTGCATAAACCTTCAAAGGGAAATATCCCTTTGAAGCTTTCCACAGCTCGAGGAGAGGCTTAGTGGCTGCATTCTCACAGCATGCTGAATTAGCTTTAGCCTTGGTGACTGGATTGGATTGTTGTTTAGGATATTGTGCAGTCCCAGAATCTTTGGTTAGTATATAATTTGTTGCATTGTTTAAACACAGAAAATGGGTTAATTTACTTACCAGGTTATGCAAGTTGTGTGGACCCAGCCCATAAGTGCTTCCTGTATATACCCCACCCCACCCCTTACAGTAGGGGTGTCAAACTCGATTTCATTGAGGGCCGCATCAGGGTTGTGTTTGACCTTGAGGGGCCAGAGTGGGTGTGGCCAGTGTGGGCGTGACCAGCTTGTTGTCGCTCGTGTCAGGGGCGCCTGTGGTGGCCCGAGCGCTCTGCCAGAGAAAACAGGCTCCCGAGCTCCATTTTCAGCTGCGATGGCCTCCTGCAACCCTCTGCCAGCAAAAACTGAGCTTGGGAGGGCCGCCCGTGGCCCCCCTTAGCTCCGTTTTCGCCGGGAGAGGCACTGCGGGTCAGTCCTTTGCGGGTCGGATCTGGCCCCCGGGCCTTGAGTTTGACACCCCTGCCTTACAAGATTGTAAAATAAATTCATTCCCAGCATTTTCAGTTGCTCTTCTTTTTAAAATTATAAGTAGGATGTCCACATGGCTTGATTTAAAAAGTCAAGACGCTGCTGCAGCTGCCATCTTGACTATTTTTTTTAACCATATCTTGTGGCACTTCTGCTTGTTCAGTGGAACTTACGTCTTGTTCAGTGGAAATGAGCTGTTAAAGGAACTTGATATGTTTAAGTTACAGAACAGAAGGCTAAGGGGAGATACGATAACAGCCTTCCAATACTGTACATGATGGGATGTCACAGAGAAGGAGTAGATTTATTCTCTCTAACACCTGAGGACAACACAAGAACCAGGAGAGGAAGTTTACTGTGAGGGATCCAAATTTGTATTTAGGATGAATTTCCTGACTGGGGGAGCTATTAAGTAATGGAACAGCTTGCCTCCTAAAGTTTAATTGCTTCATCATTGGGATTTTCATGAGAAGACTGGACAGAGGGTAGATCTAGAAGAGTCTAAGGTTTGTTCCAATGCTATGAGTCCAGGGTTGTTAAGGATTTTCTGAAAGGTCAGCAGAGTCAGCACCACCCTAACCTTAGTATATCCCAAAAGCCAAATGCTGCAACAGAAAAGACACTTATTTTGTACTCCCTGAGCTACGAAGCACTAGAAAGCATAGAAGAAAAATGGCAATTAAAAAATAGATTTGGCCAGTGTCAACGGCAATATGAAAGCAGTTTTCTCCCTTTTTGCCAGAATTTATTGAACTGATTTTGGGGGGGTTTTTTGTTTGTTTTTTTCTGGAAGAATATTCAAATATAATCTAGTCCAACCCTCTTGCCAATTAAAGATTTCTAGTACTATAGCATTCCTTGAAAGTTGGCAATCGAGCATTTTCCTTAAAAACCTACAATGAAGCCAGAACCCTTGGTTTCAAAGCAGCCTGCTCCATTGTCAAAACATCTCATATTGTGTGGAAGCTGTTCCTAATGTCCTAGTTTGCGTCATAATCTGTAAGAAAGCTTTTCAGGTATTTGAAGATGTTTATGCCTGTTAATCATGTCTTCTCTGAGTTGAATTTGTTAAGTTCTCATACTGAAGAGGCTGGAGAAAGTATTGTGACTAACAGCTCTTTATTGAATAACACTCAGATCCAGCAAAGGAACCAGCCGGACAGCTCTTCCTTTTATACAGGGCTGTCGGCTGGCTCTCTTTTCCACTCAGAACAGCAGACCTTGGAGTAAACAGTTTAACCCAGTGGTGGGTTCCTACCAGTGCGGTCCGGTGCGTAGCTCCGGTAGGGAACCGCCGATTGCGCAATTTGCACGCGACCACTCTGGTGCAGTCTTTGCCGGTCGGTCGCTCGCGTTGCCATCTTTTTAAGATTTTTGGGACTTTTTTGCTTCTCTGCATGCACGGAAGCAAAATCGCGCGAGGGGGGGCACGTGCGTAGCGAGCGTGCACACAAAACGTGGAGATGCACGCGCAGCGCACCGGTATCACTAAGTGAGCAACCCGCCCCTGGTTTAACCTTAATACAGGTGAATTCTGTTATGTATTAAGGTTAAATTTTGATCATGTGACCATGGGGGGATACTGCAACAGAAGTGTGAAAAATGGCCATAAGTTACTTTTTCAGTGCCGTTGTAGCTTCAAACTGTCACTAAAGAAACTGTTGTAAGTCAAGGACTAACTGTGTTGCATTGAAGTCTGACCAAAGCAGAACCAAGTGTCGTAGTATGGGCAGTGTTATTCTGTTGCTTCACCAAGAATCTTTCTGAGTCAGGTTTGACAGAGGTTCAGTAAAAACCAGTACAACCTTTCTACATGTACTGCTTTCAGAACAGGTGTCACTCACCTTGAATTAGTGCATCTGTCTGGATGCAGAACCTGTTACGGTTTTGTCCGGTTCTGTGGCCCATGAAGAACACAAAGTATTTTCAGTCCTAAAGTGTTTTAACTCTTCCAGCTTGGTATTAATATGTAACTTTGATGAGCATTTCTTTCATTCTTTTATCCAAATAATATTTAATTTTTATACACAAACCCAACATTGGAATTTTGGTTTGCTGTGGAACTGTTTCTGAACATTTTAAAAATATAATAATTTTTATTGATCATGGCTCTGAGTTGTTGAGATGGGTGGCTACATAAACTGATGAAATGACTGAATGAATGAATGAACAAACAAACAAACAAACAAACAAATAAATAAATAAATAAATAAAAATAGATAGATAAATAGATAAATAAATAAATAAATCATCAGCTATAAATATATTCAACATTACCACTTCTAGTCAGCATTTTACAAGATTGCCAACAATATCAGAGTCCTTCGGGAGTTGGGCGGCATAGAAATACAATAAATTAAATTAAATTAAATATCATGGGGAAACTTCTTGACAGTCTTTGTGAAACTAAAATATATATTTTCCCTTGGCATTCCCTTGATCTACAAGATTAATACCTTTATTAATTGCATTTAGTGAATGATATTGCTAGTTTTTTTAACTCATAATTAATATTTAACTATGTTAAACATGACGAAGAAGTGTTATTAAGCATCCTCAGAAAATGAAGCCTCTAGGCGTCTGGGTTGATTCGTACAACTGTTGTTATTGTTGGTACATTCTTGAGCAGGTGGGGGAAAAATAATTAGCCTTTGCAGATCCCATTGCGTGCAGCTCAGCAAATTCATGGATTTGAAATTGCAGCTGTAGTCAAAGTAAATCCAATCCAATCCATCTCTTTTCTTTTTTCAAAGAAAAGCAGATATGGGACTCTCAGTTCAAAAGAGAGTTGTGAGGGAAAGAGCTTAATCTTTCCACTTTCTTCAAAAACACTTCATTGTTGAAAAGCCCACCCTCCCTTTTGGATGACAAAGAACCTCCTGCATAGGTAAAGCGGAGGGTTGGGCTGGATGACCTTCAAGTGAGCTTTTAATTTTATTACTCTATGAAAACATTTAATGAAGTCTGGCAGCCAACAGGATTTGTTAACAGCTGTTCTTTGTTTCCTACAATCTGCCCCCCACTGCCACTTACTAATCAATTCTTGCAGTTGAAAAGATTCTTTGTGCCTACTCAGCATTCAGCAATAGTAGGGTATCTCCATAAATAGGGCAGAATGGATGTAAAATAGTATTTAGTTTGCTTTTTCTTGCCTGGAAGAAAGCAATGCTGTACAGGTTGAGCATTATTTTTCTTCAAAATGGTTGCCTCTTTCTGTTTTGTAAACCAGCCAAAGCCTATTCTATTTCTACATTACACAGTGCAGAGTGAATCTATGAAGACAAGGGTCATAAACCAGTTTGGTGATCTGTGGCTATTTCCATGTTTGAAAATATTTATGTGTTATGTGACTATGTCATAACTATCTTATTTGTGTGTACACACTGTTTAGCCTTGGATACAATGCATTCACCTCTCTCATAAACCCAAAGCTTTTTTTTCCAACAGCTACTGCTCTGTGCAAAGGAAGATTAAAAAGGAGAAATAAAATGTGCCTGCTTAGAGCTGTAAAAATCAAGTTTATAGAATGTAATACATACACACAGTAGATCTCTATCTTTTTCATTGTTATTTTTAAGAGATGTTGCTTATTTACTGGGTAAAATGTAAGAGGACAATGGCTCCTATGAAAATGATTACTTTATGATTATTTTTTTACACCTACTTCCCCTATATTATTTTTAATCTTAGTTTAGATACATCAAAATATTAATTTCTATTTGTTTTTAGAAATCACCCTTTTGCTCTTGTAATTGCAAACATTTTGAAATTCCTCCTGGGACAATACATTTCTAAATCTTGGCAGAATATGGGCTTGCAGATGTTTCACAATTTTGGTATTTAGTTTTTAGTTGTCAACAAGGCAATATTGTACTTTGTTTTAAAAATAACACTAGCAAACAATTCTGTTTCTGTAAACTTATAATCTGAGCCATAAATACAGCAGCAGCTTTACCCAAAGTTTTCAACACATTTCTAATTAAATACAAAGAAGTTTTAATATAAACCATACACATTAACTAAGCCTGTTTATTGTATATATACAGTAAGAAATCGAATCTAGAAAACATTATAATGTTTCATTTTAAGCTGAAGTCCAGTACTTCTCCAAATGTTACTGTACTACAATTCATAAAACCCTAGCCAACAATGAAAAATGTTAGAAATTGAAGTTCAATTAATGATTTAGAGGGTTATTGGTTCCCTATTTCTGCTTTAATCAGTGTTTCCATGTGAATAGTACTACTCATTAAACATTCAATACTGTACAGTAAACACTATTTAAAAAAACCAATAAAACCTATAAGAACAAAAATCATACAATGAAATTTGAGAATTACATTAATATTATATGGTGACAAAACACTATACTATGTTTAAAACCCTGCTAGTATCTAAAAAAATGTTGCATAGAGGTTTTAGAGTCATTTTCCTACGGTATCAAAGATCCTTTTTCAAGCACCTGCCAAGCTAATCTTTTAAATTGATTGAATTTACGACAGTTTATGACAGTCATAAATAATAGGCAGATCGATATAGAACAAAGTGATCCTTTTAGATATCTTAGCCTCACACTGGACGTCTGCCAAAGAACAAACTGGTGAAGTTGAGGTTAAGTATTATTCCAACAAAGGAATAAATAGGAATCTAATGTATCAATGAAATGACCTTCTTTTTGGCCTTACATATCCATAAATAATACATAATTTATAGTAATTTACTTATAATATGTGCTTAAGATTTTTATATTCGGTAATGTAAAATTTTTTAATGTATCAGAGTTCCTGAATTTTAGCAAACCTATATTTTTGCAGATAAACATAAATATCTGTATTACCTTTTTAGAGTTTTACTATAGTAGTACCTACATGTAGAATCTTGTGCACCTTGTCTTAGTTTGTAAGCTAAGCAGGGTTGGGCCTGATTAATATTTGTGTGGGAGACTAGAAGATAGCAGTAGCAAAACACTGTATTGCTGAAAAGAAAAGCACATGTATGTGTCCAAAAATCCACTAGGAGTCAGGTTTGACTTCAAGAAATTTTACTGTTGATCTGTATAGATATCTGTGCCACCTTTTCGGTGATTTGGACTATCCCCCCCCCCCATTTAAATTGAACTAATATACTTCATGTTAGAATATTCATGGCTGGGAGAGCCAATGATAACAAGGTCAGCCAATGAATAGGCATAGCAACTGAGTCAGCCAATGGGAGCTAAACACTTCTGAGTCTGTGCAGAGAATCGAAACTGGAAATTTAAGCTTAAGGCTGGGTGGCTCAATCCACTCTGCTCTCAGTCCACTCTGTACTCTCCACTGTGCTTGTCTGCTCTGCTGAAATGAAACTAACTCTCCTGCTTATGTTTACTTGAAGAAATAATCTATTTGTGGTATTGTATATATATTACTATGTTTATAAAGAAGTTAATGAATCCAGCTGAATCAGTCATCTGTGTGTGCTTCTGGAAATTGATTTTTCTGCAACAAACTCTGATACTTCAGACAGTATTTTTTTTTCACTTCATCAGATTGTACCAAAATTTTGAAATTGTGAGAAACCTATAGAAATAATCAGAAGCTATTTCTATGAAGAAATTTTTGCATTCATTTTCAATCAGAAAATATAAACAGGAAAGTAGAAAGAAGAGTAAAATCCCTGCTGCTTTGATACCATTCATTATAAATAATTCTATTCTATTTCTTATTGGTGTCATAACATTGAGATAACTATCTTAAACCTATCATTTCTTATCCTTTTCCAGGTTTCATCTGTATGTGTGTGTGTGCGCACGCACCTTTGAATCAATTCTAGTTCTTGGCAGTTTCAACTTTGCCAAATTATAAATAGATACGAAGCTGCATTTATGTTTTAATATTGGTGTTTCAGATTGGCACAGCCTTAAATTAGCATGAACCCACTTTTGGCCTATTTACTAGGCCAAGGGGTGGATAATGTGTGTTGAGCTCCCATGTTCCTCAACTAATTTCCAGCATCTTTTACCAATGATTATGCTGGCTATGGCTATTCAGCAACATCTGGAAGGCTGTAATTTTTATAGACTAGGAGGAAATATAGTTCAGCGGGTATTCTAATACTGCTGTGAACTTAAGATTTTAAAATGATTTTTGCACCTGTTTATGGATGTACATTACCGAAAGTAGTGGCGCTGAAATCATGAGGTAACTGCAAACTGGGTGGGCTATGTCTGACAACTGAAATTCTTCCACTAAACGTTGCTGGACCAAGTCTGTTCAAATAGGTATTTTTCTGTATTAAGCATTATTTGATATATGCGTAGAGGTAAAATTGGTTTACAAAATTTATATATTATCCCAATCAATTATTTCTAGTTAACCATAAAAAGTGGACCTGCTAGTTCATTTTCTGAGTTCTTTGATTAAATGTGCTCTTTATGCATCCTGTCTGAACATCTCATCTCGTCTAACAAGAGCATGTTATATAATTAATGTTGTTTAGAAAATAAGATGGGTTACTTACTTTTTCTTCCTTCTATTGAACTAGTTTAAACTGCTAAAAACTTCACACCTAAAGCATAATATTTAGTAGTCTTCTCTAACAAGTCTCTTTAGATGCTGTTGATTATAGACCAACTAATCAGCCAAGAAATGATGGGAATTTGAAACAGTAAAAATGACAGAATTTCAATTGTCAGACATAGCTGATTTCAGGTGATAATTTCAGATTTCATGAGTCAATACGTCTGTGATAAAATAAAGAGAGAAGGGGAACTAATTTCAGCAAACCTTGCACTCATAGAATTGGACCTTTGTGTCCCTCTCCCCCAACCATTTAAGCAAAAATTCAAAATGAAGCATTTTCAACAAACATTTGTCCCGATTGTGCTTGGATATTCAGCGATGAACAATCATCTTTTTGTTTGGTGACTGGTTCTGTTGTTCAAACTGCTGTCCTGAAGTTCTTAAAATTTAATGGGAAGCTACCATAAGTAGCTTATTGTGTGATACAGCAGTCGTATTATTGTGAATCCTACTCTAGGATGATCGGGAAGGTATTTTGAATTTAAAATATCACCCTTTCAGGTATTTGACACCAGTATCTTACCTGTCTTCTCAAGACAATAAAAGTCATCCCTTTCATTGGATGTTTCTTATGCTTAAATAATCCTGTGCCTTTATTAAGCTTTATATTGTCAGATGCCGTTTAAAAGCATTAGACATAATCCACTTTCCTTGTATGGTTCCCTATTTTAAACAGACTACTACTTAATAGGCTTGGTGCTTTATTTGTCCTGTTGGTATGAATTTTATTGAAAAAAATGATTTCCTAGAATATGGTTGTCCGATGCTTCTCATAATTGCCTCTTTCCACCCTCCATTTTTATTATGTGTCCGCATAAGATATATACCGTATTTTTCGGAGTATAAGACGCACCGGAGTATAAGACGCACCTTAGCTTTTGGGGAGGAAAATAGGAAAAAATCTTCCTACCAGGTATTCATCTGGCTAACGTCCTTAGTCTGGTCAGCTTCAGCACAATATTTTATCCCCTGGTTAGGACTTTAAAAAATCTTATTCGGAGAGAGTAACAATGAAAGAGCCTGCAAGCCAGTAAGAGCTGGGAAGATCATTAGCACCTGGTTAGGGCTAGAAAAAAACTTTTTCGGAGCAAGTAGAGCAATGAGAAAAAATTCTGCAAAGACTTAGGGCTGAAAAAACATTCTTCGGAGAGAGTAACAATGAAAAAGCCTGCAAGGTAAGAGCTGGGAAGATCATTAGCACCTAGTTAGGACTGGAAAAAAGCTTCGAAAAAGCTACATTCAGAGTATAAGAGGCACCCAAATTTTCAGCCACTTTTAGGGAGGAAAAAAGTGCGTCTTATACTCCAAAAAATACGGTATCTATGAACAGCTTTGGATATGTGGGTTGCCTGTTATATATTGTTTATGGAACAAATGTTCCCCAAATGACCATGAATTTATGTAATATAAGCAGTTAATTTTAATGTTGCTTTGTGTGAATAACTTGCCAGGATACAGATCCAGCCTATTCGCTTAATAGCTCTGTATACTGTGCAAACCCCCAAAATGGGCTGGTAATCAAATAAATGCTATTGACGTAGCCATTGAGTATTGTATATTAACGAATTTGACTGCAGTATCCTCTAGAAAAATTACTGTCTTGGATGGATTCATTCCATTTACTCCTGGCTGAATTATTTAAGCTATTGTCAAAATCATTTTCCTAGTCAGAATTTGGAAACTTTTACAGCTGTTAAGATAAACTGGAAACGCATCAATAATTTCCATTTTTCCTTGTATTGCAGTTTGAAAACAATCTTGGTGGGGAATCCTCTGGACAACACAGTGGACTTGTCCGGCATCCCTTTGACCATGAAGGAATTAGACCGGGTTATCTCGTACCTCCAGCACAGCTCTGAATATATTGAAAATGTGGAGCTTTGCTTCACTGAGATGACGGATGAGATGTTCCTCCAGCTTTTGCCAGTTCTCAGTGCCCTACCTCGTCTTGCAACTCTTTCCCTTAATGGCAACAGGCTTACAAAAGCCGTCCTCCGGGACCTGACTGAAGCTTTGAAGGACACCAGAAACTTCCCCAGCATGACTTGGATTGATCTGGGCAATAATGTGGACATATTCTCTCTGCCACAGCCTTTTCTGGTTAGCCTTAAGAAGCGAAGCCCTACCCAAAGCAATCTCCCAACTATTCTTGAATTTGGTGAAAGTCAGGTGAGTGACCTTGAGAGCCAAGGTGGTCTTTCCTCACAGGATGAAGACCAAAATGATGGTGGCCTGGAAGACGTGAAGACCAGGCAGGTATGGACAGGTGAAGCTATTGAGGTTAAGCTGCTGCCAAATGAATCTACGAATCAAGAACAGATTTCTACCGGTTTGTTTCAGACATGAAATGAGAGAGTTCTCTCTCATTTGCCTAGGATGTGCCAAATGGATCCTTTATAACCACAAAGGATCTTGGCTAGCTTATGCTAATGAAGCTCTCTTCTAACTTGCAGGACCAAAAAGGGGAGGCCAAATTACAAAGTTGGCTGCAATTCACATATTAATGATCTGCTACAATTTGAACCATTATATAGAATTATACTGGAAGGGATTATTTATGCCAATCCCAACTACTTGCTCAGTGCAGTATCCAAATCAAAGCATCCCTTTAATTCCTGAAACCTTGGTAGTTATCACAGGGGTGATTGCTAGTTGACTGTTCAGTTGAAGGTATAAGAAACACACACACAAATGCAATGCCACTATTGAGCCTGTTTTCCCCCCAGGTTAAACACTTTAAATACACTAAATTTTCATTAGGTATACTGGTACAAATAATTCTGTACTTATGAAGTTTTTACTTTCCAAATGAATTACTTTGAATAGATGCTTTAGGAGGGAAAATTCCATGCTTGGATAGAAACAAAATTAATCCCATGGATTAAACAGAATCATGTTAATCAACTCACCAAAACAAGTTTGAATGTCTCACTGAATAATCACTGCCAAGAAGGTAACCATCACTAATACCTTCTGCATTTCATTCTCTCCCAACCAATTTATTGTCTCCTGTCCCAAATAAGCCATGGATGTGTACCTATCTCAGGTTATGCCATGAATCTGATGAATTTGGCTGTAATCCATGAGTTTTATTTGTAGTCTTAAGGTGCTACTATATTGCTGGTCTTCAAATATAATTTTTATAAATTGAAAGCAGTGGGAGTCAGCAGGGCTGAAAAACTTGCACCTTCTGAAGTGTCTCTAGAATGAAATAAAATTTAAATGCAAGAAAGACACTATGCGTTGGTAGATGACAGATACATTGGTTCATAAAGCAAACAAATCAGTACAAATGAAAAACTCCATTCCCTTGCTTTAAGGAGTGTGAAATTGGTGGTACTTAAAAACATGTGCCTTCCTGGTGTGTGGGTGCCTTTTAGGGTTAGCAAGGCCTTGGCTCTAGGCACCAGGGGATGAAATGTGGGTGATGGCAACCCCAGGCATTTGTTGAAAGTTGCTATAATTATACTTTGTGGAAAAAGTGAAGCTGCTTTCAGTTACTCTGGATTTCATCACTGTGGCGCAGAAGAGACAATAGAATCAATTCAGCTTGATAGTGTCAATTTTTCCTGATGTTTAGGTACCTGGATTACATATTTAGGGGAGCTTTAGTCACTAACCCTTTGCAGCACTTGACTATCATGAAGTAAATGCTGGCTTTGTTGTTTTTTTGAGCTACCCATGAAGAATCTTGCCCAAATTAACTATCACGCCAATCTCTTGTGTGAGCTTTCAACACTATAGTTTTGGTACATCAAAAGCACTTCATCCTGGCAGGTTTGAAGAGCATCCAAGGACCGATACCTTTCAGAGTGGTCGGATTGCAATTGCTAGGACTAATCTATTTTAGGGAGGAGGTGCCGCTCATCACGTGACCAATTTTCAGGATCAATGTTTTTCCCTAAAACCCCCACTGCTGTTGTGCCCATTTTGAGTGCGTGTATGTTTTCAGTCGTGTCAATCTGGTACTTCATAGAAATCAGCAGCTCCATATTGTCCTAGTTTGCATGTAGCCAAAGTCTTTTATATGCTTTGTCAAGAAATAAAACTTGTTTGAAAGATGGCCGTTTCTCCTAGTGAAAATGTATTTGGCAGGAATGGGAAGCGAAGTCTTGTGCAACTGCTGAACGGGGCTTGGGCAGTCATTGCACTGAATTATAACGAAGGTGGGTTTCATCATTCCTGGAATGTAATCGAAAACACAGTATGGAGCCTTGGTTAAAGTTTTCTTGGTTTCTTTTTTGTCCAATGAATAGTCTGAATATAAACATCTCAAGACAGGCAATTGCTCAAGTGCATTTGCTTATACAAATTAACATTTTGTGCGTGTCTTAATAAAAGCCCACTTGTGCCAGGTGGCAATATCCAAGTTTCCTCATGCTTCCATATCTATCTCTGAGTAAAACCAATCATAAAAGGAACATTCAGGAAACAAAAATACATCTTCCAGGGAACCTCCCTTGAAGCCACAACATCATCGATAAGCATAATGGCAGAAGAGATGCCATAATCCGCATGGATTTCCATTAGGTACAAAATTGACAGAAGCAAAGCAGAATACTAGTGTCATGAAACTGAAAATTTGCAAATTCCTTAGCTCATTTTTTGAGGCTCAGCTGCAGTGCAGTCTTATTTCACAATTTAAACGCTATGAACAAAACATCTAAATGTGCAGAGCCTTAATTGCTTGAATTAATGTTAACAGTTCACCCGATGTTATTATTTATTATTTTATTTTATTATTTATGGAACTTGTATGCTGCCCAACTCCTGAAGGACTCTGGGCGGCTCACAACAGAAATAAAAACATCATAAATATCAAAAACATTATATAAAAAACATCTATTGAAAACAATTAAGACATACATCATTCATTCCTGGCCGGATCTTATAAGAATATAATGGTGATATCAGCGGCCCCAGGCCTGCCGGAAGAGCCAGGTCTTCACTGCTTTGCGGAAGGCCAATAAGGTAGGGGTAGTCCGGATCTCAGGGGGTAGTAAATTCCAGAGGGTCAGGGCAGCCACAGAGAAGGCTCTCCCCGGCGGGCCCACCAGCCGACATTGCTTAGTCAACAGGTCCTGAAGGAGACCAACTCTGTGGGATCTTACCGGTTGTTGGGAGCTATGCAGGAGGCGGCGATCCTGCAGATAACCTGGCTATAGCTGTTAGATGATGTTCTAATTTGAGCTGCTAGTCCAGGACACCCAAATTGCGAACCTTTTCCGTGGGGGATAATTCCCCCCCCCCCGAACCAAGGATGGATAGTCGGTATAATCTTTCGGGGGCAATACCCACAGTCACTCGGTCTTGTCAGGGTTGAGTCTGAGCCTGTTGCCTCCCATCCAGACCCTCACCTCTAGGCACCGGCACATCATATCCACTTCACTGAACTGACACGGGGTGGAGATATACAACCGGATATCATCAGCATATTGCTGGTACCTCACCCCGTGTCATCGGATGATCTCACCTAGCGGTTTTATGTAGATGTTAAATAGGAGGGGAGAGAGAACTGAGCCTTGAGGGACCCCACAAATGAGGGATCTAGGGGTTGATCTTTGTCCTCCTACCAACACAGACTCTGACCAACCAGATAGGAGAACCACTGTAACACGGTGCCTCACACTCCCAACCCCCTTAGTCGTCCAAGGATACCATGGTCAATGGTATCGAAAGCCGCTGAGAGGTCAAGTAGCACCAAGATAGAGGTGTGTCATAGATCATCAGGGTGACCAAATCAGTTTCTGTGCTGTAACCCGGCCTGAAGGCAAATTGAAACGGGTCTAGATAACCCGTTTCATCCAATGACCGCAGAAGCTGGAGTGACACCACTTTCTCCACCACTTTTCCCACAAAGGGTAGGTTGGAGACTGGACGAGTTCTTTAAATCTGCTGGATCCAGGGAAGACTTCTTGAGGGGTCTCACAACCGCTTCCTTTAATGGTTGCTGGAAAGACCCCTCTCAAGGATGCGTTAATTACAGCCTGTAGCCAGTCTCGTGTCACTTCTCTGCTGGCAGAAACCAGCCAGGAGGGGCACGGGTCCAACAAACAAGTGGAGGAACTCATCGCTCTCCTACTGCCTTGTCAACTTCTTCAGGAGTCATAGGCTCAAATTCATCCCACACAATAAGACTAAGACCTGCACCTGTTAACTCGGTTGAGATTGCCCAATCAGAGTCCAGGTCTGTCCAAATTTGAATGACTTTATCCAACAAGAACTGCACAAACTCCTCAGCTCTACCCTGCAAGGGCTCTTCCATTCCCCTCACATCAAGGAGGGAACAAGTCACCCTAAATAGGGCGGCTGGGCGTGAGTCAGTGGATGCAATAAGTGCGGAAAAATGCAAGCATTTTGCCGCACGTATCGCCACTAAATAAGTCCTAATAAAGGCTCTTAAAAGTCTTCGGTCAGATTCTGAGTTACTGGATCGCCAGCGTCGCTCTAGACGTCTCTTCTGGCGCTTCATCTCCCGGAGCTCCTTGGTAAACCAGGGAGCTTTCCTGGATCCACTGCCATGGAGAGGTCGCAAAGGCACAATCTGATCCAATGCCCCTGATGCTGCCTTATTCCAGGCAACCACCAGGGATTCGACTGGATTGTGGACAAGGGAGTCAGGTATCTCCCCAAGCTCCTTCTGGAACCCTTCAGGGACCATTAGGCGTCTGGGGCGGAACCACTTAATCAGCTCCAACTCCCTGCGGTGGGGGAGTGTTGCCCTAAAGTCTAACCTCAGCAGAAAATGATCTGACCATGACAGGGGAAAAACGTCTATACCTCTCAGTTCCAGATCATGTCTCCACTGCTCTGAAACACCAGGTCAAGCGTGTGTGTCCCCTATGGGTCGGACCCTGAACTACTTGGGTCAGGTCCATGGTTGTCATGGAAGCCATGAACTCCTGATCCGCCTCAGAGGATTCGCCGAGTGACAGTAAATTATTTTTTCATGCAACTTCAATAGGCATTTTAAAGGAGTTTATCTACAAGCTTAAGTAAAAAAATATCTTAAGGCCTGCAGAAAAGTAATGGAAACTGTTAACAGATGGAACATATCAGTTTCACTTTTAGGTACATCTGTATATTGCCTTCTGGCTGAACTACCGGTAGTACCACTCATTTTCCATATAGCCACCCAGAACCTTCGGCTAGGCCAGTATTTCATAGGTTTGTATTTACTTTAAGACTCCCTAATACTGTTTTAGGAGCTGCACTGGCCACCAGTTGGCTTATTGATCCAATTCAAAGTAATGCTACCTTCAAAGTCCTAGATGGCCCAGGGCCTGGATACCTTTGAGATTGCTGTCTTTAAGAGGTGCAAGATGAATTTTTAAGGATCCCTTCTCTGCCATCTGCAGGGCTCTGAAACTGACCCATTCAGTAATTGTGTGCAACAAAGGGACGAGAAACTAGTTTGTAAGTTCACTGCCACAATAATGCAGGAAAGAATCTCTTTGCCCCAATATGTAGGTCTTCATAGGGTCTCAAGGGAAAAATGGACACTTTCAAGTAGTCTTGAGTGCATTGAATTGTAGTAATATTTGTCCAAGCCTGAAACGAGATTTTACAAATTGGTTAGCAACATCGAAGCACTTTTTACTTGTATTAATAATGGCTTCTTATATGAAGTTTGTGAACATTTATAACAGACTTGAGGGAGAAGAGCAATAGCCCTAATTAATATTCCTGGGCGAGCAGAGCCCTTTGAAAATAAGATGCAGAACTCAATCCCAGCAAAATACATTGAACATTCCAACATTAACATTTTTTTTTAAAAAGTACTATCTGAAAACTGCTTTCAAATGTCCAATTACCAGATAGGGTCTCAGCTAAAACAAAGGGTGAACTAGGTAGATACCTACCTCCGTGCATCTTAGAAGTGTATTCTTCCAAAATCTTCTTTCAGTTCTCAACTTTAATAATGCAAATCTGGTCTCTAATTTTAACCATATCAGTACAAATACTGTTTATCTAACAAGCCTCTTCAAGGAAATCTGGAGGGACTTCCATCTTTGAAGATTGGGTAGATGAGAAACCTAAAGAAGAGAAATAATTGGGAATTTCTGCTGCCAAGCTAGTTTGGTGTAGTAAGTTAAGATGGTGCCCTAGAAACCAAGACAGACTTCTAGTCCCAACTTAGGTGTGCAAGCTGGCTGGATGTTGGGCCAGTCACTCTCTTGGCCCAACCCACCTCACAGAAATGTTATTCTGGGGGAAATGGGAGGGAACATCAGGAATGTTTGTCACATTCAATTATTTATAAAGTAATTATTTAAAAAATTAACAGAAGCCATGTCTCAAATAGGAATGACAAGAAAAAAATCTTGCCGTATCAAGATTATCAGTTCAAATTTTATTAGTCCCAAGGCCAGATACAAGCAATATTGAATAAAAAGTTTTATATCCATGTGCACGCGCATGTAAGAGAAACACATTAAATATAAATGGAGCCTAAAATTAAAAACATGGTTAATAAAATGAACCCAAATAAAATAAGCTCCAATCCTAAGTAATGATAGAGTACTGTAGAAATGGTAGCACAGAACTTGAGGTTATTTTCATATCCTTCTCCAAATCCCTGAATACTAGCATTAAATAGAAGTTGCACTTCCTACCTGAAAACTTTTTCAAGGCAGGATAAGTAAGGATCTGTCTAGATACTCTATATAGGGAACAGTATAATAGTATATGGCCTAGAATTTCTATTGAACCATCACCACATGGACATAGCCAAAGAACCCCAGGAAGGACTGCTTAGGGCATAGTATCCAACCTGGCTAAAAGTGAAGGACTTACAAAAATTAAAATGGATTTTAAATATGTAGCTGGAAGGGACCTTTTGGGAGCAAATGATAATGGGAGTGTGACACCTTACTTAGGCTTGTTTGAAAAATCTATCTCAGATTTGTTGCTTAAGGGCAGTTCTAACATCATCAAAACCTAACACCCAAACTTTCCACATAAGCCCAGCAACTAAATTATAGCTTGTCCCGATTCTAAACTGCCTGAAATCTAGAACCCAAACCTGGTTTATTAGCAGAACCTCGGATATAATAGTTTGTTCTGGGTTTGAACTATTTTTGCACGTTGCACACACCCTTACAAGCCAAGAACTTTCCATTTGACTTACATCTTTCCAGTTAAGAGTTGGCATTTCAATCACAATTGCTCATCTTGGAGGACACCTTCTGGCTCCCTGAAGAAAGAAGAGACTTGTAATAAAGTGTGTTTGGGAGAACAATGGTTTTCCCTCCATAGAGGCTCCTCAGAAATAACCATCTCAACAGCAAGAGTCTGCCGGTAATTCCAGCTTATATAAGGTTTTATATCATCACGGTGAGCCTTCCTTCCATACTATCCAACTTTGGAGGCTTTTAAATATACCTTTGGATGTTTCTCCCGCAACTCTACACACTGGTCCTTTCTAGGGCTTTTTGAAGTCAGATCCCACATGGCAACGGCAGAAAACCTGCAACACAATCCAAGATTAGATGAAATAGCACCTAAAATGAGTTTTCTGTAATGATGATGGGAGGTTGGGCCTATCTCCTCTTCCTCCCTTTTTTTTTTGGTCCGGACTGAACCTAGGCCTGTCTCGGGAGGGAGAAAAAGTGGCAGGGGAGGGAAGAGTAACTTGCGGTCAGCCACGAGGAATCTCTCGTCAGTTCTCGCATCTGACGGCACTTCCTATTTCGGCTTCATCATCCCGCGAAGGGGAAAAAATTAAAGGCTCACTCTCGGCCCACGCGAGGCGCCATAGGCCCCCGAGTAACACAAACAGCAGGGAGAACATTGGCTCGCAAAAGGCCCAGACAAGGACCGACCCGTTACCCCCGCAATTCACACCCTTTTTCTGGGGCGTCATGAAATCTCTCACCTTCCTCCGACAACACACCCAGCGGCGGCGAAGCGCGGAAAAGAGCGAGCCGCCTCCACGCGGTCTCTTTTAAGGCGGGGGGACAAACCATTCGGACGGCGGGTGGGTGGACCGGAAAAAGTGGCTGCTGATTGGTTCGAATATACCATTTCGCGACTTCAAAATCGGGGGGGGAGAACGGAAATGGATTGAAAGCGGGAATATCTTGGGAGATTTCCGGGTCAATAATACGGGCGGGGGAAGAGGGAGCGAGACGTACTTGAGAAGGCGAATAGTAGCGGTTAAAAAAAGGGGGCTGATCTTCTGGGATGTGCTTTTCACCGCGTAACAGTGCTGAACGCGAGAGGAGCGCAGTCTCTAATAGTTGCAACATAATTGTTGGGGGTGGGTGGGATTAGTGGTGTCAAATTAAGAATCGGGATTTCCCATATTAGAGGGGAAAAACCAAGCGTAACTAAGAGAAGCAAGCGACTTCAGATGTCTGCATCTGCACATAAGATGTTGTTATAATCACGGATCAAACATTTCTGGGTGCAGCCAAATAGATTAGGCCGGTTCACTGCGAAGTGTCTGTTCACCCAAGATGAATCTGGTTGCTGGTGATAACATCATCTTACGAAAAGGCAGATCCTACACTTTTTGCCACCCCTCCGTTTTATGAACTGACTTCAATGACAGGGGTCTAAATTAAGTTATATTTCTCACAGTTCAATTAGACAGAAAGTGATGTAGCTGTAAATCAGCATATGCTACATAACAATCAGATGGTTCAGTTTCATTTTAGAGCATAAACATTTCCTAGGTAAATATAAAGACACTTACTAAGCCCTTGCAAGGTTGGGACTATCAAGTCCATCTTTAGTGACCTCATAAGTCCTGTCCAAAGTGCCATTCTCAAGCACCCGAAAACAGAGCCAATCAGAAAAGTATTCTGGGAGTGATGGTGGGAAAAGTTAAGGAAGCCTTGACAGAACATAGGCTGCCTCTGCAAAGTCAAACTTGTCTTTCTATAATGTTTCATGAGGGTTGATGCTTCTGAGCATGTCACAATCCATGTCTAACAGGAGAGCCCTTGGTGACAGGGCTAATATTCCTCTGCCCATTGGGGCAATAATAGCCCTGGGTAGCTGACTCAACATTAAGAAAACTAAGATCAAGGCATCCGGCCCACTCAATTCCTGGCAAATAGATGGGGAAGAAATTGAGGTAGTGACAGATTTTATTTTCCTGGGTTCCAAGATCACTGCAGATGGGGACTGCAGCCAAGAAATTAAAAGACGCTTGCTCCTGAGGAGGAAAGCTATGGCAAATCTAGACAGCATACTAAAAAGCAGAGACATCACCCTGCCAACAAAAGTGCGTATAGTCAAGGCTATGGTTTTCCCAGTTGCAATGTATGGCTGTGAAAGTTGGACTATAAGAAAGGCTGAGCGCCAAAGAATTGAGGCCTTTGAACTATGGTGCTGGAGAAGACTCCTGCGAGACCCTTGGACTGCAAGGTGATCAAACCGGTCAGTCCTAGAGGAGATCAACCCTGACTGCTCTTTAGAAGGCCAGATCTTGAAGATGAAACTCAAATACTTTGGTCACCTAATAAGAAGCTTAAATGGACTCCAGGGGATGGTAGAGAACAGGAAGGTCAGGAGGAACGTTGTCCATGGAGTCGCGATGGGTCGGACACGACTTCGCAACTAACAACAACAAAGCTGACTGTTGCTTAGCTGAATAGGCCAGTGTGATGCATTCCTTAACCCATCTGCTGAAGGAGAAGGCTATTACTCATCTTCCTAAAACATTTGCCCAAGAGGAAATGAACAGAGTCTCTGCCTTCGTATGCCCTTCGATGTGCTTGATGTAAATTCTGAAAGTCCTATGCACATCTAGCTTATGCCAGGTTTTGAGCACTTTGGCATAAATTTGGAACCAAAATTTATCTTGGAATTCACCATAAACATAGAACAAGGTTTATGTGGAACCCTGTGCCTTATAAAAATTGGAGTCCACCTCAGGTCTGAGGGATGATTCTAAACTTAACATCACCTTAACCTGGTAAAAGAGATAAATCTTTCCTTACAGAGCTGTTACTGTAAGCTGTTACTCTCTTGGCTGAACTTAGAGTAACTAGGAAGCCCATTTTCTCACCAAGAATGTTCATTGAAATCTGTTTAATGGACACAAGGGAACATGGTCAGTTCCTTGAAAACTGATGTAAAATCCAATGAAGATAATTCATTGGAGATGAAACTTGTGCCTTTAAGAAACCAACACGCATAGGGCTGAAAGAGGCTCTCCCATTTGTCCAGAAGAATGAACCACAAGTCAGTATTCCAGAGCAGGGGTCTCCAACTTTGGCAACTTTAAACCTGGTGGATGTCAGCAAAGCTGGCTGGGGAGTTCTGGGAGTTGAAGTCCTCCAGGCTTAAAGTTGCAAAGGTTGGAGACTCCTGTTCCACAGGATATTTGACAGCAGCTCCTAGCCCAGGGGTGGGCAAACTACGGCTCTTTGAGGACCTGTGGACTTCAACTCCCAGAATTCCTGAGCCAGCCATGCATGCCTACCCTGACCTAGCCTATCCAGCTTGAAAAAATCTCAGAAATTCCAGTTTCCTGTGTTATTTCTATAAGTTCTATAAGTTTCCTTTTCTACACCACCATTCAAATATTGTTCAGGTTTTCTGATATAGCTTCCTTGTAGTGGGATGTCCAAAACAAATCTCTGCTTTGATATGCCAGCATAGAACACATGCCTCTGTCCTCCAGACACAGCTCACAACTACTCTGGATCTGGCCCTTAGGCTTAGCAGATCAGTTTTGTGTTCACACATGCCTCAAAGGCCCTTGCCTCGTCTCCACTAAGATTAAACACCATGATCTACTGGGTCAGATTATTTTAACTCTTGAGCATCTTTATCTTGCATACTGCCCTGGACAGGTTTGGTGTTGGCAGGAATATGTAGAGAAGGCCACCTTGCATAATGTAGACAACACATTATTTCCCTCTACCCTGTAGTCATGGAACTTGGGGGGGGGGGGGCGGGGAACAGGTCGTCTGCTGTCACAAATAGATTGACAAAAGATCTCTCCCCTTTTCTGGAGTTCATTGGATGTAGTATCCATTTGCAGAGAGAAGAGGAAAAAGACCTTGAATGAAAGAGGCCAGATCCATTAGCAAAGTGATAAAAGGAAATGTTCTTGTTCTCAAAGAAAATGTTCTACAAATTTATGCCATCAGGTCCCAAGTGAATTCAATTTATGTATTCGGTTTATTCCATTTATAACTACCCATTTCATTTTTACGATGACTCTGGGTGGCTTATAGAAGATAAATATTGGAACAATTAAAAAATTCAAATTTTTTTTGAATTAGGGCTGAATTACAGCTTCTTAGCTGTAAAGAAGAATGAAGGGCAAATTCACCGTGGAGTCCATGGAATCAGCACCAGCACAGCCATTCTCCGATCCCATTAGTGTTCTCAAATCAGCCCTACCTTCACTGTTCCTGAATGTTGAATACCATATTATAGCGAATACAGTACTGTGCTGTGAGCTGATCAGAGCCCCCTCTAGTGGCGCTATAATAGATTTGCAAAACTCATCAGCCAATACTGGTTTCTGAGCTACAGCAGGTTCTATAATATCTAAAAAAATCCCTAAATATCTACTATCCACGGTTTTATTCTGCAAAACACAAATTACATTAAAGGGCATCGCACCATCCAATTTTACTGAAAAACAGAAGGTGGAAAGAATAATAGCAAAACAAAGCCCTGTGTGACTTTTACCGGAAAGAAACATAAAGGAAGCAGAACGTGCCTGATGCGCATCCATTTATGTATGCATGTATTTATTTGTATCCCTTTATTACTTTCACAAGGTGGCGAACCTTGAGTCCTATGGGATTGGGCGGCCTATAAGAACTTTTTAATAAACATACACACCTTCCTCCTCCTATTTTCCCAACGACAACCCTGGCTGGGAGGTGAACTGAGCTGAGAGAGAATGACTGGCCCAAGGTCACCCCGGCTGGCTTTCGTGGCTAAGGTGGGACTCGAACTCATGGTCTCCTGGTTTTGGTGTTTAAAGCAGGCTAGATCTCTTTTCCAGTCAAGGGATGTTTCATGGGAAAGAGAGAATAACTTGGGGGGGGGGCTGCCTCCGCCCCCCCCCAATAAACCATGTCTTGGTAGGAGCTGAGGGGGCAGAATGATTCTTCCGGGGATCCTTCAGCCAGTTCCCACAGTCTGCCAGCCGGTTTGTCTCCCTGGGCCAAGGGGCTGGCTTTGGAAGGGCGGAGGATGGTCCTCGGAAGAGGGGGCAGCGCTGCCCTTTGCCTTGCTTTATAATTGGCCGCTCTTCCTTTCCCGCCCTCCCTGGTGTGCTATACAGTGGATAGAGAGACCCAAAGCAGGCGCCAGGAAGAGCCTGCAGTTGCTGCTGCTACCCCGCCTCCTCCATTCTGGCCCAGAGGAGCGAAGGGTCTGCCCGCGTTGGACTGTGCCTCTCCACCCACCAGGGACGGAGGGAGATCCGAGCTGCTGTGACCGGGCTACGAGCGGTGAGTGTTTCCGCTTTGGGGGACGGCGGCGGCGGCGGAAGAATCGCGCGGGCGTGCACACAAACAGAAGGGCAAAACCGCCCCCCTTGGTTTGCAGGCATCGAAAAGTTGCCAGCTCTGGCGGAGGCCCCCTAATGAATCATTGGAGGGGTTGGTGGGCCAGATGCTAGCCCCGCTCGCTGCCACACCGGTTGGAGTGTCATTCTGGGCCCTGAGACTCTCTTGGGCTGCTAAACGCCGGAACTTTGCAAAACGCTTGGCTGGCCCACTAATTTATTTATTTTATTTTATTTTATTTTATTTTATTTTATTTTATTTTATTTATTAGAATTTGTCAAACAAAAACGAGAACATACAAAACATTTGTTAGACCAATTCTTGAATACAGCTCACCTGTCTGGAACCCCCACTGCATATCTGACATTAATACAATCTAGAGAGTCCAGAAATATTTCACAAGAAGAGTCCTCCACTCCTCTGCTCGCAATAAAATACTTATTCCACCAGACTTGAAATATTGGGATTAGACCATTTAGAACTATGTCGCCTCCGATCTGATTGAAATGTAGTTCATAAAATCATATGCCAAAATGTCCTTCCTGTCAATGATTACTTCAGCTTCAACTGCAACAATACATGAGCACATAATAGATTCAAACTTAATGTAAACCGCTCCAAACACGACTGCAGAAAATATGACTTCAGCAATAGAGCGATCAATGCCTGGAATGCACTACCTGACTCTGTGGTTTCTTCCCCAAACTCCCCAAACTTTAACCTTAGACTGTCTACAGTCGACCTCTCCCCATTTCTAAGAGGTCTGTATGGGGGGTGCATAAGCGCACCACTGTGCCTACTGTCCCTGTCCTATTGTCCTCTTTTATCGGAACTTTTTACTTATGTTATGTTTATACAAACAACTATCCTGTACATGTTTGACAAAATAAATAAATAAAATAAATAAATAAACAAGAAAAAAAGAAAAAAAATACAACGACAGGGACGATAGGCACGTTAGTGCACTTATGCACGCCCCCTCTACTGACCACTTAAGTATGAAGTAAGGTCCACGGAAGTCAATTTGTGACTGAAACTGTGAAAATTTGTAGCTGAGACAACTGGATGAGTTGTCTCAGAGCATTCCAGACTTTGACAACTCTATTACAGAAATCATATTTTTTACAGTCAAATTTAGAACGATTTACATTGAGTTTAAAGCGGCTGTTTGCGTTCGTATTATTGTGATTAAAACAGAAAAAGTCATTTACAGGTAAAGCATTACTACGTATAATTTTGTGTGAATACCTAGTTCTGACCGCAAGCGATGCAGTTCTAAGTTATCCAAACCGAGAATTTCGAGCCTAGTAGCGTAGGGAATTCTATTGTGTACAGATGAGTGCAATTTTTTTCTCGTGAAATACTTCTGATTAATTACTGGGGTTCCCTCCACGCTGTCCCTCTGCTGGGGCAGCTGTCCTTGTTTTGATAACAAGTTGGAAGGACCAGCACCAGAGAACCGCTGGGAGTTGAGTTTCAACTGGAATGAACAATTCTACCAAATTGTCAGCGGCTCTGATCGGTGTACCTCGTGTCTAATTTGAAGGCTGCCTTGACAAACATCCTAATCCTGGGTTAATAAATGCAATTGCTGTATCCGCAGCGCATGGTCTGACCAAAGCAGTGAGCTACATGATGTGATACATGTGGCCTGAATCACATAATGATTCACATAATCACATAAGTTTTCCCCCGAACGCCATTACTCTGCTAAACAAATAATTCCCTCAACACTGTCAAACTATTTACTAAGTCTGCACTAGTATTAATCTTCTCATTGTTCCCATCACCCATCTCCTCTCACTAATGACTGTATGACTGTAACTTTGTTGCTTGTATCTTTATGATTTATATTGATTGTTTCCCAATATGATTTGATTGCTTATTT
Source organism: Diadophis punctatus similis (assembly GCA_023053685.1). NCBI lineage: Eukaryota > Metazoa > Chordata > Lepidosauria > Squamata > Dipsadidae > Diadophis > Diadophis punctatus. The sequence goes on from JALIGW010000001.1 coordinate 25,220,443, forward strand.
GTACCCGGACTATCATTAAGTGTTGTACCTTATGATTCTTGACGAACGAACGTATCTTTTCTTTTATGTACACTGAGAGCATATGCACCAAGACAAATTCCTTGGGTGTCCAATCACACTTGGCCAATAAAAAATTCTATTCTTCTTTCATATGTGGGTGCCCCAAAGCTAAAGGTTTCTGGAACAAGATTCATAAATGGCTACAGGAAATCATGGAAAGAACAATAGAATTCAACCCAGAATTTTTTCTGCTAGGAATAATGAAAAAACAATATCCCAAAAATATTCAATACCTAGCTTTGCATATCATTACGGCAGCAAGAATAGCTTATGCCCAGTATTGGAAAAATAGTCAAATACCACCTGAAAATATATTGATAGATAAAATTTACAGATGTGCAGAAATGGACAAATTAACAATGGATCTTAAAGGACAAAGTAACTCGGACTATTATGTGATATGGACCAATTGGTATAACTGGACAAAAAGGAGAAGAGAAAATGAAGAACAAAAAAGGAAAAATAAAAAATTGTGAGACAACGTGAGAAAAAGGAGGAAGATATGTAAATACAAAAAGGATTGTATATTTATTTGATATTATTAATGTATTATAACGGATGTGGACGTATGTCAAAATATTGTGATGTTTGAAAATAAAAAATTTAAAAAAATTCTATTCTATTCTATTCTATAATGCGCCGATTGGAACTGCGCTAACCGTTTTAACCAAGTTGTGGGAACCCACTCAAGATTTTCGAGCAGGACAGAGTTTCACAGAATTGGTCTGGTAAGAGACCGGGGACATGGGACTGTTCGAAGGAGGTGATTCATACAGCACATAGACAGTTGAATTTAGTCTGAAGGGCAGCCTCCCAAGCTATATCATCCAGAATGCGTTGTAGGTGCTGGCTGTCCAGCTCTCAAATTCTTTAACTCTAAAGAACCAGTTACGGGGGACACTCTGGTCTCACTCCTCTCTGCATCTGTTCTTAAAGAGAAGCACTTTTGCTTTGAGGCTATTGTTGCTGGACTTCAGCTGGACAAAAGCCAAGCATATACAAGTAGTCCTTGACTTATAACAGTTCATTTAGTGATCGTTCAAAGTTACAACGGTGCTGAAAAAAGGGACTTGGGACCATTTTTCACACTGACATTGCAGCATCCCTGTAGTCACGTGATCAAAATTCAGATGCTTGGCATCTATATATATTTATTTATTTATTAGTGAGATTTATATACTGCCTCACAGTGCAAGCACTCTCTAAGCGGTTTACACCATTAAGCAATGTATATTTATATTGTCCCCAACAATCTGGGTCCTCATTTTACCTACCTCGGAAGGATGGAAGGCTGAGTCAACCTTCCGTATATGACGGTTGCAGTGTCCTGGGGTCATGTGATCACCTTTTGCAACCTTTTGACATGCAATGGGGAAATCAGATTCACTTAACGACTGTGTTACTAAATTAACAACTGCAGTGTTTCACTTAACAATTGTGGCAAGAAAGGTTGTCAAATGGAACAAAACTCACTTAACAAATGAGTTTTTCGGTTCTCTTAACAACCGAAATTTTGGGCTCTATTGTGGTCGTAAGTCGAGGACTATCTGTACTTCTTAGCCAGCCCAGCTTATCCCTTTGATTAAAAAGAAATTAGTCCTGAGCTTGCAAAGAGCTGATCCAGGCAAAAAAAAGTTGATAAGCTAATATTATGGAAACTCTAATTGTCAAGCATTCTCAAAGTCCAAACTATCAATGTCAGTCGTGTGTCATCACAGATGGGTTTATACATTATGCTTAAATTAGCTACTGAAGTAATTCATTTTCTGAGCTGACGTGTTGAAACATATAAATTAACTAGATAGACGGAGTTTGCACAACAGACTGAGTCACCATAAACGCTAATCCAAATTAACAGTAATCAACTTTACTGTGTGATGGCAACTGTACGGTCTTTCACCGAGCCAGTCATGAATGTTGTGCAAACTCAGCCAGAGATGATTGCACTGTTCATTTCAATGATATTTGGGGAAATAAGCAAAAGGATGAGTCCTTGTGAAGCTTACAAGGAGAAGGCGCTCAATATGGACAACATTAGTGCTGGCATGGAACCCGAGCTTTGCTTCAGGAGGGAGAGAGAGCTGAGGTTAAGGAACACAGGAGAATGCCATGCCACCTCAGTGGGATGAAGAACTCGAGGCTCGGCCTAGGCCAGTGTTTCTCAGCCTTGGCAGCTTGAAGACCTGTGAACTTCAACTCCCAGAATTCCCCAGCCAGCAAACCTGGAAAGACTCAAAAGCAGCTGAAAGGACTTATTTGATTGCTCACTATCTACACCAGTGATGGCAAACCTATGGCGAGGCGTTGCCCTATGTCAGCTCCAGCATGCATGTGAGCGCTGGCCAGCTGATTTTCAGCCATTTTTGCTCTCCCCAGGCTTCAGGAAAGCCTCATGAAGCCTGGGGACGGCAAAAAATGGGCCAACGGGCCAACCGGAAGTCAGGAGGCTTCAGTGAGACCTGTGCGCATGCACGGGGGGCAGCCCGGGGGGGGGGGGTTGTGCACATGTGTGTGGGGCAGCCCGGGGGTTGTGCGCATATGTGGGGGGAGGGCATTGCATTATGGGTGTGGGCATGCCCGTGCCTGCTATTGCATGCGTGTGCACCCTTTTGGCACCCAAGCCGAAAAAGGTTCGCCATCACTGACCTACACAGTGTACCGAAGATCAATGCTTTGAATGGAGTAATTCTCATGTTGCAACTATAAATTGCTTCCAGAGGATAATTTGTTTATCTTTTCCCCCCCAATGTCTTGCTCTATGGCCTTTCCCCAGTTTTTCCATTGCAGTGTTTATTGGTGAAAAGAACAAAGTCAAAGGGGAGAGGAAAAGAATAAAGTCAAAGAGGAAAGCAAGTAAACATGACGAGGCACATCCAGTTAATCCACAAGCTAACTATTTAATCATCACTATGTTGGCTTGTCCCTTTCAGAAACGAGGTACAAAGGGCAATGGTAATGGTAGGTGGAGGGGGTTGGAGGCAACTCTTAGTCCTACAACCCTAAAAGCACAGTTACCTGTTGGAGGAGACACAGCTTAGCTCTATGTGCTTATGCAACAAATCAGTGGTGAAATCTACTTACCTTCCTTATCCGTTCGGAAGCGCGCAGTTTGCTTCGCTTTTTCACCCTCTGCGCATGCACAGAAGGCTTTGCGCATGTGCAGAGAATTAAAAAAAGAAAATGCCGGTGTCCGGGTGGATGGGCGGAGCCTCATGCTGCCACTGCTACCAGTTCAACCAGTTCAACCACCGGCAGCCACCGCTAGCGGTACACCTGAACCGGGCCAAACCGGTAGCATTTCACCCCTGTAACAAATGTATATTCGAAGATGGAGCTCTGAAGCATTTTTTATGTGCTTTTCATCAGCTTAGCATCAGCCACAGCAATGGAGCTATTGGAACGATGCTTCGCAGCTTGCTTTTTGTGTGTGTACCTTTCTGAGATTAAGTGCCGATACTCATTCCTAGGAACACACTACGGTGTTTCTAGCCCAGGCTAATTCTATTCGTTTTACAGAAAATCTCAAGGCCTGTTATGAAACAGACTCTTCTTTACATGCACCTGACAGAGAATTCTGAGTTTATTACATTTTAGTTAAACACAACCAAGCAGACTTCTGCTCCCCGTATATTGTATATTCCAATAATTCGAAATGAGTGTTGTCTCAGGAATAGCAACAGAGTTGGGCCTTAGGGCTCCATGGTTTGAGATCTTGTCTCTTTCTGGCAATATGACCTCTTTCTGTCCTATGCTCAAATATCTCATCTATTTCTCCCTTCCGGTTAATTCTTAACAAATCACTCTCTAAAGCCCCAAGTTTTGCCAAAACTAGTTATTTCAATGATGATCTTTTGGACTTTGAGTGTGGTTATTGTTCTGTCTTATCCTCTGGACGCACTGGTCTCCAACTTCGGCAACTTTAAGACTTGTGGACTTCAACTCCCAGAGTTCCTCAGCCAGCATAGCTGGCTGAGGAATTCTGGGAGTTGAAGTCCACAAGTCTTAAAGTTGCCAAGGTTGGAGACCCCTGCGCCTGAAGTCAAAGGAAAGTCTGCCTGCCCAGGCTTCTTCAATCAACATCACTGGAGGGCTCATTTGCAATGCTTATTGTAGGTGTCTCCTTCTTTTTCACTGCAGACTCTTCTGCAAAATGGTACCAACGAAACTGCGTGTGGCAGTAATTGGGGCAGGAGCGGCAGGACTGTGTGCCGCCCGGCACATCCTTGCCTCTTCTGAGACTTTTGCTCCACCCGTGGTATTTGAGTCCTCGGATCGCTTGGGAGGCACCTGGATTTACACAGAGGAGAAAGAAGATGCCACGGGAAGAATCATCCATTCCAGCATGTACCGTGACCTCAGGTAGTCACTCAAGGGTGCGACAGCTTCTCTGTGCTTCGGGATGGGCTCTTTATGCCAATGTCTACCAGTGTGTTCTGTCCCCACTAAGCACTTACCACACACACAGTCTGTACACACTTCTTTAATTCCAATAACCACTAGTAATAAACTTCTAAGCAGTGAAATATGCACACAACAATTCTACAAGCCGTATTTTCATGCCAGCAACCAGCTGCTAACTAATCTTTATTAGCAGCTGGTATCAGTTCAAAGAGTCTTAAAGCCAATGAGAGCAATTAGGTATTGCTATCTTACAGAGCTTCCAAGAGTTGGCAAAGTTCCTAGAATTAGTCCTTGATAATCCAAGCCAAAGCAGAGAAAGCAAAACAAGAGCAAGCTATGATCAGACAGGTTTTCCAAATGTTGTTCTCTGCAGCCTGTTGCAGGGGTGAAATCCCCCTGGTTCGCTCTTACCTGTCGGTCGCCGCAGAGCTGCAGAAGCTGGTGGCGTTCGCGGCGCGGGGCTTCCCCCGCCCGCTTCCCCCGCCATTTGTGTTCTTTTGCCCTCTGCACATGCCCGCCCGCCTGGATGCCGCCATTTGCGTTCTTTTGCCCTCTATGCATGCGCAAAGCGTTCTGCATGCGCAGAGGGCAAAAGAACGCAAATGGCGGCATCCAGGCGGGCGGGGGAAGCGGGTGGGGGAAGCCCCACCCCGCGAATGCAACCAGCTTCTTCAGCTCTGCGGCGACCGACAGGTAAGAGCGAACCGGGAGGATTTCACCCCTGGCCTGTTGGCTGCCTCAGATGTCCTTAAGTAGACTAAGGGAGTGGCCAATTAGCCCCGAGTCTTACTCCCGAGGAGACCTCCTCCAGAGTAAACCTTCCTGCCTCTTGGCAGCCCTGCGTGCTCTTGCATTCAGGAAAAGAGTAGCCCCTCCTTTCTCAGCACTGCCAAAAGAGGTGCTGGAGGTTCCAAAGGCCCTGACTGCACAGGCTGCTGGCGGGCCACAACACAGTGTATCAGAAAGCATAGGAGGAGGCATCAGACAGCTATTCTTCAAATACAAAAAGAGGAAGGAGTCTGAGCAGGGGAGAGGAGTGGACTGCCGTGCAGAAAGGGTGCTTTATCCTGCTTCTGCTCTTAGGACCAACTTGCCCAAGGAATCAATGGCCTTTCCAGATTTCCCCTTTGACCCATCACTGCCTTCATTCCTGCACCAGTCGGATGTTCTGGCCTACCTGGATAGCTATGCAGAGCAGTCTGGAGTCTGTGATCATATCAGGGTGAGAGATGATGGGGCTGTTAGAAGCAGGGAGTGGCAGAGCAAAAATAGGCACATGCTCCCTGGGGGGTTGTGGGGTGGGGGAAACGGGAGCACAATAGGTTGCCAAGGTTTGCCTCTAGATCTTTCAATGCAATACAGAGTAAATGCTGCATCTGTTTATATAATTATTATGATTGATCACACAATCAGCCAGATGTTTAGAAGGGATTTGGTATTTTTATACACTTATTAAACCTTTCCCAAGGAGCTGAAATTATTATTGTTATCCTGAGATGAGATAGACATGGATGGATGGATGGATGGAGGGAGGGAGGGAGGGAGGGAGGGAGGGAGGGAGGGAGGGAGAGAGAGAGAGAGAGAGAGAGAGAGAGAGAGAGAGAGAGAGAGAGAGAGAGAGAGAGAGAGAGAGAGAGAGAGAGAGAGAGAGAACTTATGATAGCAAACATATGTCGTACTCCTGCCTCCTATTTTCCCCGACAATAACAGCCCTCTGAAATGGACTGGGGTGAGAGAGAGTAAATGGACCAAAGTAACCCAGCTGGCTTTCATGTCAAAGAGAGGCATATAAGTCACAGTGTCCTGGTTTCTGGCCTAACCCCTTCACCACTACACCATTAGTTTTGCTGCAGAATAATCACAACTTACAGACCAGAGCTAGCTGGTTTCTGGAACTCACCTGTTCTCTTCCATTTTGCTCCACCAGTTCCAATGGCAAGTGGAGGAGGTAAGGCCCATCCAGAGGGATACAGACAGCCTAGGTGGTTGGGAAATCACAGCAACAGTGCAGAACCCAGGATCAACTCAGCAAGTCATGGAGCACTTTGATGCCATCATGGTCTGTACTGGGTGAGTCCTAATTGAGCTGGGATGGTGCTTTTGATAAGAAGAGGAGAAGCAATAAATTAGTTGTTTCCAAGTTTAACTTCCAAGTGTGAAGTTATTGCTGTTGTTGTTGCTTTGTGGGGAGGTGAAAATTCAAAGAGAGAGTGTAGAGTGTAGACGACTAACCTCATGATTCCTGCAAAATCATGTTAGAATGAATGAAAGACCAGGCAAATCATTTGATGCTTTTGTAAATCAAATAAGAAAAAGGGGAATACACTCTAATGCTTGACATGCTCCTGTTCTCCAACCTCCATCCTAATAGTTTTATTTCTGCAGCCATTACACTGTCCCATTTACACCTCCCATTCCTGGGTTGGACACTTTCCAAGGTAAGCTTTAAACCTTCCTTACTCTTTAGAGACAAGGGTGAACTTGTGGCTGGATCCGGCTAAAACCATCAGCTCCAGCATTTTACTTCCCCACCATCCAATCAATTGAAATAGTCTAGACTCTAGAGCAGTGTTTCCCAACCTTGGCAACTTGAAGATGTCTGGACTTCAACTCCCAGAATTCCCCAGCCAGCATTCGCTGGCTGGGGAATTCTGGGAGTTGAAGTCCAGACATCTTCAAGTTGCCAAGGTTGGGAAACACTGCTCTAGAGACTTATTTGATAGACAATTTACTTATTACATTGTCCAACCAGGGGCTGCTGGAAAATACCCAATCAGAGCAAAAAGGCAGTAGCCTTTTTTTCTGGTGTTGTTCCCTTACCACTGTTGTTTAGACGTAAGCTGCCTCTAAATGTTGATGTTTCATGTAGCACAGTGCAGTGCTTAATAGCCAATAATACATATATCTGTTATGAATGTGCTTGATCTTATTTAAAGCCAGTGGCCACCCTTATATCTCAAGCAACCAATTCCATTAACTTAGTTCTGCCTTGCATATTCATGCTTTGATCATGGATTTGTGTGTGTGTGTGTGTGTGTGTGTGTGTGTGTGTGTGTGTGTGTGTGTGTGTGTGTGTGTGTGTGATCAGTTTGTTTGTTTTTTTGTTGCAGTGCAGAGTTACATCAGACAACCATTTTAAAAATGCCATCCTTATCTTTAAAATTGTTTCAAATGTATTATGACTACTATGCTACATAATACTTTTTTATATATTGTTACCATAAGCTGCCCTGTCTGAGTGAATGCAGAGAATGTGAAGTTTCTACTTCAGGGCCCAGAATTGTTACAAAGTTGAATAGCTCATTTATAAAAAAATAAGTAAAGAAACAAACTGTTCCCTTTCCCTTTAATGCAGTGTTTCCCAAACTTTTGACATATGTGTACCCCTTCTATAATTTTCGTAACGCTGAGTAACCCCTCATAAAAAACATATGCTTTAATGCTACTACAATCATTACTTTCTTTCGGTTTAGTAGTTCCAGATTTCAACCAGCGATCCATAATCTCTGTTAGGGATAAAAATTGTATTTTATATAAATAATCGAAATCAGTGGAACTTACTAAAGCACGATAACAGGCACCCGGAACTAACTATTAAAGAAGTAAGTTGTCTCTGTAACGAAGTGCAGTATATTCACGCCGTGTCACGCCTCACAAGACTGTCTAACCGTTAGATAACACTGCAATTCTCCTGCGTTTAAACAGCTCCGTGGCTCAACGTCAACTGTTAATGTTCCCGCAGTTTAAAAATGGCCGAACCCGAGCTGCGCGAAGGATGCGCAGAAGTTCCCGCCATAATGAGTTGTGATACGATGTACGATGGCCCGAGTTCACGTGTAAAAACTGCGATACGCGCCTATTTCTTTCCTTGTTCTGTGGGCACAGCTAAGCACGGTGCAGTGGATATTCCCACGTGATCCCCACCAAACTCCGGTGCAACGCGTACTCCCACCAAACTCTTCCCGTACCCCTGGGGGTACGCATACCACACTTTGGGAAACACTGCTTTAATGGAAAATGTTACATTCTATGTTTGCAACCAAACATCAAGCAATAACCCCTCGTTCTTGTTGTAGCTCAGTGCCTCCTGGAAGTGCCACAGGCATTTTACCAGACTTGGATTTCAAAAACAAGAACAAAGAGGAGGAAATTTCATTAAATGAAAGCCATTTAGCTTCCAAAAATTGAATACAAGGCACCGGAGACAGCGCACAGAGCCTACTTAAGTTCTGGGAATAGGCCAGGAGGAACACTTCAAGAGAAGGAAGTTCCCATATAGCTCTGACTGAGAGTACCCAAGTATCCAAATGTATTTTGTAGGCTGCATTCATTTAACAAGGTCAGACAAAGTTATAGCAAATACCTTTGCACAACCCATAACCTGTATCTTATAGCCAACAGAGTCAAATCCAGATATTTAATGATTGCTAACCTGATTTTTTTTGTGTGGTTTAGCATCGAGTGCAAATTAAGTTTATTTGGTGACTCCATAGCAATAGCACTTAGACTTACATACTGCTTCACAGTGCTTTACAGCCCTCTCTAAGCAGTTTACAGAGTCAGCATATTGCCCCCAACAATCTGGGTCCTCATTTATAGTTCCAGTGTATTCGGCAGACCCAGAGAAAGGGTTAATTCAGTAATCAAGTTAAGCACTTCTTGTGAAGGAAGTCAGACCGTCCCTATTTTGCGGAGATTTGCAGCGTTGTTGGTTTCTGGTTTCTGCCCTTCTGTTCTAAAGAGATCAAGTGAGCAAAGTCACTTTCACCATTCACCACCTCATCAAAGGCACCAACAGGTAAAGCAAATGAGAAAAAAGGGTCCAGGCAAGAGGAAAGTAGAATAATGCCAGCCTTTTGAGGTAGTCCAGACAAGAAGCACAAACCATGAACTACTCTAAGCTTACCTTTATTGTAAGCTTAGAGTAGCAGTCTTGCAAATATGAAAGCACTGCTCCCTTCTTTGAACTTCTATTTTCCAGAACACTAGGGAGGGTCCCTTCTGAAATGCTTCCCTTGCCGCTTTTCCTTCTGTGGGCTGAGATACCTTTTGCATGGCAATTGGCTAATCTTTTGGCTGTTCCTCTTGTCTCCTAGGGTCATTCCCTCCATACCATTACATGGAGACAGAGCAATAGGCGCAGTGGTGGGTTCCTACCAGTGCGGTCCACTCTATAGCACCAGTAGTGGCCCGCTGGTGACGTCACAGTACCGGTGTGGTCGGTTGCCGGTGCCTGGGCGCCGCCATTTTTTTAAAAATTTTTTTTACATTTTAAATTTTTTTTTCTTCTGCGCATGCTCAGAAGCCGAGCTTCCGGCACTGCGCATGCGCTGCCTTCCTACCCCACAGTGAGTCCAAGCAGGGGAGGATGGCTGAGGGAGCGCGTGAGATGCTGAAAGAACGGGCAGCAGGAGCTATCTCCATTCCCCTCCCTTCAGCAGTCCGAGAAGCCACGAACGCGTGGTGATGATCCCAGGCATTTTCGCACATTTGAGGCTTCTTGAGCTGCTGAGGGGAGGGGGAATGGGCGGCAGGACCTATCTCAGTTCCCCTCCCTTCAGCAGTCCGAGAAGCCACGCCCAACCGGTCACATGGCTGGCAAGCCATGCACACCCAGTCACATGGCTGGCAAGCCACACCCACAAAATAAGCCACGCCCACAGAGTGGTAGTAAAAAAATTAGGAACCCGCCCCTGAATAGGCGCATATGTTGGATATGCGTTGTAACCTCTGCAAGAATGCCCATGATGAGGTGGAAGCTATTGCTTGCCTTGCCAACATTTTCTCTCTCTCTCTCTCTCTCCCCAGGCCGTCTTCTACACAGCCACTCTTATCGCTATCCAGAGCCCTTTGCCAACCAATCTGTAGTGCTGGTAGGTGCTGGTCCATCAGGAGTTGACCTGGCCTTGCAACTCTCCAATGTAGCTGCTCAAGTAGTGCTGAGTCATAAAAGGCAACATGTGTGCGGGCTGCCTAAGGATGTGATACAGGTGCCCCCACTTCTGAAGGTGGAGCAAAAAACAGTGGTATTCACAGATGGTTCCAAGATGCCAGCTGATGTCTTGATTCTCTGTACAGGCTACAAGTACAGCTTCCCCTTCTTGGACTTGGCCCAGTTGGGCTTACAAGAGACAGATTATGGAGTGGGTCCCCTCTACCAGCATTTACTGCCCCCCCAGCACCCGTCGCTCTTCTTGATTGGCCTTTGTCAGCAGATCTGTCCTTTCCCACACTTCTACTGCCAGGTGCTATTTGCGTTGGCTGTGCTAAGTGGGCGCTGTTCCCTCCCTTCTGTGACCGACATGGAGACTGAAGTCCAAAGACAGCTGGAACTACATTTGAAGAATGGAGGGTTGGCTCGGTACTTCCTGAAGATGAGGGAACAGCAGTGGAGCTATATGGAGGACCTAGCTCGCCTTGCTGGATTCCCACCTGTGCCACCTGCTGTCCAACAAATTTATGAAGATACCCATGCCAGCCGTCTCTGCAATGTGAGCACTTATCGTAGCAGAAACTATCGGCTATTGGGCCCAAGTTCTTGGGAGTTGGTGCAGGATTGGGGTGAGAATCACATAAAGACTGGAGATGCAAAATAAGGACCCTTCGTTCCCACGTAACAGTCTTCTCTCTTCCTCTGTGTGGTTTTCCTTCTAAGGCCCAACTGCAGTCAGAGGGAGTTGGGCCAAGAATTGCTGGGTGAGATAGAGAAAGAACCAAGTCCTCCCATGGCATCATTGAAATACAAGCAAGAAACTTGAAGCAGATCATAAAAAGGGAGAAATAATGTATATTCCATCTGTAAAAGAAAGGGGTGGCTAGATTCACACAACATGCTTAATCCTAAACCAGGTTTTTTTTTTTAAAAAAACAGTTGGTCTGTCTACGTGGCTTTCTGTGGCCAAACTAACAAACTGACAAAGCTAAGTGACAACCTAGTTTAGGAGCATCCACCCAGGGGCATGTTAAAAAAAAAGTCAGGAGGAAAACTGCAATCGTGGCTAGTTTGATTGGTTTTGCACAGCTAACCAATCCCAGTTTTGATTAGTACCATATGGTGTAACCTCTAACTACAGGGTGTCCACCCCAAGCTTTCTGGTGTGCTCTGTGACTGGGCGAAGCTAGAATGCCAGGTTTCTTTAATTAACAACTCTTTTTGACTGTGCATCACACTTTATAATCTACACTGCTTATCACAGTCCAGAAAATATCTGTCCTTTGTGTGCCATGTAAATCATTAGAAATAAAGAGAACCTCATTCCAATGAGAATGAGGGGGGGTGGAATCTAGTAAGCTCCAGTCTATAATCTAAGTTTCCTTTGGTTCAACACAGAGAGAGGAAGCATAGGAGGGAAGAGGCAGATCACAGCTAGTGTTTTATACCAATCTGTTTTCTTATGTTTGCACTATATGTATCTTTGAAAGAAATGAATGGAAATTCACAGTGGTGTTTTGATTTGAGAGTTAAAAACTTCTTCCAGTGATGTCCAATTGAGGGGACAAAAAATAAACAAAATTGTAATCTATCTGAAATAAATGCATTTAATATTTTAACCAATTCCTGTTTCAAAAGACCTTAGAGCTATTACAGAATATTTTTAATTAAAAAAAAGAGAAAAATGTATCTTGGCTAGGTTCACACAAGTTCCTGGTTACTGAACTGACTCATTTCTGGATTTGCACCAAACAGTAAACTAACCACATGTGCGGGCTTTCCATACCATGGTAAGCCATGGAAAATTAATGGTTTCACAAGAGCCAAGCTTAGCAATGTTATGCAAATGAAACTCCAAGATCTTTAACAGACCTCATTAAGCCAGTGTACAAATACAAACATTGTCTGAGCTTTTGTGAAACTTGTCCTTAACGTTCATGCATGCACAAGGTTGTTTATCCTGTACAAAGAAAAAAGAGAGAACATCAGTGGCAATATTAAAATAAGTCAAGTGTCTTTTGTATTATGCTTGAGCCCTGGTCCCTAGTTAGTTTTTGACTAAAAATGTGGAGTTGTTTTTCTGTTGTCATCTGCTAGGACGGTTTTCCCATTTCCAGTTCATTATGTATAACCCTAGAATTCCCTGGTGATCGTCTACCCATGTATTAACAAGACCTGGCCCTGTTTCACTTTCCAGTGAATTTCCTGATGATCTTCCACCTGTGTTTTAACAAGGCCTGGCTCTGTTTCACTTCCCACTTTGGATGAGACCAGCCAGGTGTTTCTATTTTCTGAATACTTAACACAGTGTTTCTCAACCTTAGCAACTTTAAGAGGTGTGAACTTCAACTCCCAGATCTCTTTTCCTGGCTGGAGAATTTTGGGAATTGAAGTCCTCACATCTTAAAGTTGCCAAAGAGGATTGAAACACTGACTTAAATATACAGCCAGCACTACTGTGGCCATAATGAGAGTCACTGTTTCATTCCATGTCTGCATTTATCTGTGTGCATGCATGCACACGAATGCAAAATGACAAATAAAAAGTACATTGTCCTTCATGCCGAGGTGGCGCAGTGGTTAAAAGCAGCACTGCAAACTACATCAGTGACTGCTAGTTCAGCAGTTCAGCTGTTCAAATCTCACCGGCTCGAGATTGACTCAGCCTTCCATCCTTCTGAGGTTGGTAAAATGAGGACCCAGATTGTTGGGGGCAATATGCTGAACTCTGTAAACCACTTAGAGAGGGCTGTAAAGCACTATGAAGCGGTATATAAGTCTAAGTGCTATTGCTATGCCTGATGACTTACCTGAAAACATCCATGCACTTCTTTGGCACAACAGTGGGTTCCACAGTAATGCCAGGAAGCAGTCTATAGATCTCATCTGGCTTTTGGTGAATAGGGGTTTAGAAACTCTACTCATTACAAGCAGCTACTTTTGCAAATGGAGAAACGTCTCAACGCAGCTGCTGTGTGTATCCATCCATTATATGTTCTCATCTTTTCCCTTAGCCCAAAAATTGATTTAAAAGCTCCAGCCCTTCTCTACTTTCCTAATACATTTTTTTTAAAAAAATTTGAAGCCATTGTGTGCTCTCGACCTTACTTCTAAATTTGACATCCAGGTTCATATCTTAAGTGTATGATAAAAAGGAGAATTTTAAGGTTTTTATTATTCCAATGACTTCAGTCGACGTGTACCGATGCTGAATTCCATTTACAATGCTTTAAACTGAAATGAGTCAGTCTTTCTGGTAATTTCATCTTCCATCTATCTGAGGGTTGTCAATCTTCCATGCATTAGAGGTACACAGTGATTTGTTGTGTAGACAGTTTACTTTATCCTCTACAAACATTCGGTTTGGGAGAAAATGTTATTAGAGCCAGAAAACACTTTGGCAATTTCCGCGAGAGATGCTGAGTGCAGGACAGTGGAAGCAAATCAGGTATCTAAACCAAGAACATCTGCGGACATCTCAGATACTGGTCAGAAAATTGGGCTGTATCTTTTATGTCCCCCCCCTCTCTCAGGGGTGGGTTCCAACTTACCTCGCTGCTGGTTCGCTCCCTCCCGCGCCTCGTGGGCGTGCCTCGTGGGTGCGTGTGCGTGCTGCACAATAATGAAAAATCCAGGGGAAAAAATAATAATTTAAAAAAGCTGAAAAAAAGATGGTGACCGCATGCACAGTGCCGGAACTCGGCTTCTGAGCATGCTCAGAAGGAAAAAAAATTTTTTTTAAAAAAAAGATGGCGGCGCCCATGGATTGGCACCGACTGATCCGGTTCGGTGATGTCATTGTGAAGTCACCAGTGGGTCGGTACCAGTTCAGGCGAACCAGTCCAAACTGGGAGGAACCCACCCCTGCCCCCTCTCTGATAAATATGTTCTATAGAATTGCATTAGGAGCTAGAGCTTCCTTGAACAGGAATGTTCATCATGTCAACAATCATCTGTCATCTAGCACAGGGCTCCCCAACCCCTGGTCCGTGGACCAACACCGGGCCCATTTGCATGCCAGCAAATGGGCCCCAAAAGCAAGAGAAGCCCCATCTGTGGTATGCAGGCAGCACACGAAATCACGCCCCCTCCGGTCCATGGAAAAACCTCCCTCCATGGAACCGGTCCCTGGTACTCAAAAGATTGGGGGCCTCTAATCTAGCACAAAGCTTGAGAAAAGCATAGCAAGATCTCCAATTCAGCCTTGAAAAAGTAGTGCTGGGTTTAAACTGTATTAGAACCTGAGAGGGAACCGCACTGTCATATTTGGACCTGGCATGGGCACTCACTTTGTGTGTTGGCTGCTTCTTAAAGGAGTCATGCCTTTTCCAAAACTTGAATGGAAGAAAATGCTAATTTGAGCTACTATGTCAGGGGTCCCCAACCCCTCCCCCAACCTGGGCTGCAGCCCAGTACCAGGCCACAGCCCATTCAGAACTGCCTGTGAAAGCGGGGGGGGGGGAGCGCATGTATGCGTACAGTCTACTTGCGTGAGCAGCAGGAGAGCACGCATACACGCAAAGCTCCATTTGTGTGAGCGGCAGTCGCATATGCCCGCCACTTGCGCAAATGAAGCTGCACGCACACATGCTCGCCTGCCATTTGCGTGGAATACCATCCCCTCTCCCCCTACCAGTCTACAAAGCCATAAAGATTGGGGACTCCTGCGCTGCATTACAGATAATCCTTGACTTACAACCATTCATTTAGCGACTGTTCAAAGTTACAACAGCACTGAAAAAAGTGACTTATGACCATTCCCTGCACTTAACCATTGCACCATCCCTCTGGTCACGTGATCCAAGTTCAGGCACTTGGCATGTATTTACAAAGGTTGCAGCATTCCGAGGTGATATCATCACCATTTGTGACTCTCCCGACCAGCTTCTGACAAAGTCAATCCAGGAAGCTGGATTCACTTAATGACTGCCTGATTTTCTTAACTGCAGTGATTCACTTAACAACCATGACAAAAAAAAATCATAAAACTGGGTGTGACTCACTAACATCTGCCTTGGCAATGGAAATTCAGGTCATAATTATGTTCGTAAGTCAAGGATTACCTGTACCACCACCCAAACCTGTCTTCCATTGAGGACCTGTATACTGCACAAATCAAAAAGTGGGCTGTGAAAATATTTACTGACCCCTCGCATCCTGGACATAAATTGTTTCAACTCCTACCCTCAAAACGACACTATAGGGCACTGCACACCAAGACAACTAGACACAAGAACAGTTTTCCCCCGAACACCATCACTCTGCTAAACAAATAATTCCCTCACCACTGTCAAACTACTCACTAAGGCTGCATTACTATTACTATTAGTCTTCTCATCATTCCTATCACCCATTATTTGTTTATTATTTATTTTGTGAGATTTATATACCGCCTCACAGTGCAAGCACTCTAAGTGGTTTACACCAGTAAGCAATGTTTTTTTATTTATATTGCCCCCAACAATCTGGGTCCTCATTTTACCTACCTTGGAAGGATGGAAGGCTGAGTCAACCTTGAGCCAGTGAGATTTGAATCGCTGACCTGCGGATCACAGTCACCTAAAGTGACCTGCAGTACTGCCTCTAACCGCTGCGCCACCTCGGCTCTTCTTCCATCTCCTCCCTCTTATGACTGCATGACTGTAACTTGTTGCTTGTATCCCTACAATTTATATTAATATTGATTGTTTCCTGATTGCTTATTTGTACTCTATGACAATCATTAAGTGTTGTACCTCATGATTCTTGACAAATGTATCTTTTCTTTTATGTACACTGAGAGCATATGCACCAAAGACAAATTCCTTGTGTGTCCATCACACTTGGCCAATAAAGAATTCTATTCTATTCTATTCTATTCTATTCTATTCTATTCTATTCTATTCTATTCTGTTCTGTTCTGTTCTGTTCTGTTCTGTTCTGTTCTGTTCTATTTTATTCCATTCCATTCCATTCCATTCCATTCCATTCCATTCCATTCCATTCTATTCTATTCTATTCTATTCTATTCTATTCTATTCTATTCTATTCTATTCTATTCTATTCTAATGCATCTTTAACTCAAAGAGCCCTTTTCCTGAGCCCTTTCTGCAAGGGTGCAAGCCTTGGAAAAGGCAGAGCTTGTGGAAGGATCAGCGAGGGGAAAGTGGATACCCGTGAAAATTCAGTACACTATTTGGCTTCAGATCTGAACACCAGGCCCTTCCAAGGACAAACAATTACTTGAAGTGGCTTCATTCAAGCATGAAACAAGGATCCTTATCTAGTTATGCCATAGTCAAGTGTTTGGGAAGCTTTTTCCAGGTTTGTTTATTCATTAAATTTACATTTATTGACTGCCCAACTCCAGTGGTCTCCCCAGTTGGAATTGGGGACTTTATAATTTTCCAAGGAAAGAGCAAACTTCACCAGCCTGTTGTTGAATCGGAATGTTGCCCTGGAATTCTTATCTGAGCAATGTCATTATGCCAGACTACCTGTAAAAGGGCAAATGCTTGGGTGGAAAAGTTGTCCCGCTCCAGTGGCCTCTTCCTTGTTCAAGATGCAGGGGGAGATTGTGTTTCCAAGGGCTGGCCAGGCAGTATTATTCCTTCCACATAGTCACTGTGGGAAGCCCTGGTCCTAAGAAAGGGCTCTAGGGGTACTTGTCGTTGGAAGGTCTCAGTGGTAAAATAATAGGCCAGAGGATCTAGGGCAGCGTTCACACAGGACAGGAGCAGGACATATCTGTACGCCTGATCTAAATGCGTTATATTCAACTCTGATACACGATAGCAAAGTAATATCAAATGGTAGGGCAAGAAGCAACCCAGAAAGATGGCCACATTTGTTATTACCATTAATCTGATCTTGGATATATTGATCAGCTTCATCTCCACACTTACACTCCGGTGGAAAACATGGAGCAGACTATAGGATGAAGTTACCATGACAGCCAATGTAATGGCATAGCACAGCACCATAATACTGGAAATACCAACGTTTGTGATATATTGAGGATGTTCATCAAAACAGAAAGTGATGTTTTTCTGAATATTCTTGCCAGCAAAGTATGTGGGAATGGTTCCCCCAATACTCAAGGTCCATATACCCACACAGATGTACTTGGCTTGTCGGCGTATGGCCTGTGACCAGGAGCTGAGTGGAAAGCGCACGGCCATCCAACGGTCTGAACTGATGCAAGTCAGAAGGAAGATGCTGCCATACATGTTAACCAAGAGCAGCAGGCCTGCTACTTCGCATGTGGTTTGAGATAGCTGGGGTTTCCAACCATAGTAGTATATCCTCAGAGGCATTGATGCCAACAGCAAAAGATCGCAGACGGCTAGATTCTTCATGTAGACGGTGGTGATGGAGTGCACAATGTCTCTGAAGATAAAAATGTACAGAGCTGTAGAGTTCAGCAGGAAGCCTATTGTAAAGATTAGTAAGTAGCTGCTGGCGAAGACCAGATCACAGTTGTGGCAGATGCTGGAATTCATCTTTAAATGTCTAGCAGCAGATCCACAACTTTGCAGTCTTTTAAAATTTCATATATCCTGGCTAGCAGGAACCAGGTGATGCCTTCCTCCTAGTTTAAAAAAAAAAGATATTTGCAATTTATATTTGTGAGACTACAGTTGCCAGGGTCAGATATTTATTTTTCATATACTGTCTGTGTGAGACACTTTGCAAAGTTCCATAAAATATATCATTGCTCTAGGGTTTCAATCTAAAGTTCCATACAATCAAATCTTTCCTGACTTATAAATATTAGTTTTCTTTCTCATTCTGCCTGCTTAGCTTTAAATAGAGCTTTTTAAGGCTCCCTGTAGCCTTACTCATGTAACAATATTGGGGCTAAGGACAATCAATTTTGTGCAACTTATGAGAAATTCAGCCAAGGTTTCAAGGTGGAAATCGTGTTCTAAAATAATGGTTTTTCTTAGTCATCCCCAACTGCACTCTTTTAGGTTTTACTTCTGAAACCTGAACAGTCTTTGGACTCCTTAAAACAAACCCTCTATACTTCACCGATCAGACAGGAAGCTGCGGCGTTGTAAATGGAAATTTAGCTAACTGCCATTAGATTTTAAGGGCAAAGTTCAGCTATGGTAATGCAGAATGTTGCAGAGGAAGAAGTTAGCCAGAGGTGGCATTTAACATAGCAAGAAAGGAAGGAGAGGAAAAAGAAAGTGAATAGTTAAAGAAATTTAACTATTAGGAAGCAGCCCAACAGTAATCAACAAATATTCATATCGTCCGACAAAGAATCTATGTTTATGGTCCCTGATCTATAAAGCAGGGAGAAGCCAAGGAAATGTCTGTGTTAGATGTGGGCACGAAAGAAGGAGGCAGACACAAGAACAGTTCAGCACCTTTTATTTCCCTAGCTGGTAGCAACACGAACGGCCGGCATGCTGCCGGAGCTGGCTATTTAAAGAGCCCTGGCAGACTAGCAGGCCACTGACAGTGGTTTATTTTTCCCGCCGTCAGCTAGACCAATCAGGGTGGTACATGCAAATTCTGGCTACTTACCTCCATATGTAACACCCCTCCCCTCCTAGATTGAGAACTGTCCAATCGGTTTCTAACAAAAGTTACATAGTCATGCAGGTAGGCGGGGCGTTTTATTGTCCTACTGGGCCTGCTTGGTTCAGTTGCTCCTGGAACTTCGGCTGGGGCCTGGCGTCTCTGTCCTCCGGTCCCGGGTGACATTGCTGGACTCCGGCAGCTCCAGGTAGGGGTTCGCGTTCCTCCTCCGGGGTTGAGAGCAGGGACTCGTGGGTTCTTGTAGTCAGGGCTGGAACCTCTGTGTTGTCCTCCTGCTCGCCTGTTGTGTATGCTCCTCAGGGCGGAGACCTGGTTCTCTCTCGGTTCTGCTCCACAACTTTAGCTCTCACCCATTTGGGATCCCCCGCGTAATTTTGGGCGAACACCAGATCACCTCTTCTGAGTGATCAGAATAGTCTGTGTGGGTCCACAGGTGCCTCTGGGTTATAGTTGGGGTTCATCCTGTCCAGTTGGGATCTCAGCTTCCTCACCATTAACAATTCTGCTGGACTTTTGTTGGTGGCAGCACTGGGCATTATGCGTTGGGCTAGCAGGAACTGGTCGATCCTTTCCTGCCAGTTCCCTGGTCCCATTCTGGTGAGTGTTTCTTTGGTCATCCTCACCATTCTCTCTGCTTGACCATTGCTCGCCGGACTGAATGGCGACACGAGGGCGTGCCTTATGCCCAGCCCGGCTAGGAAAACCTCCATCTGCTTGGCTGTGAGTTGGGGGCTGTTGTCCGAAATGAGGATGTCCGGTAATCCATGTGTTGCGAAGATTCACCTTAGTGCTCGGATGGTCGCTTCTGCAGTCAATGTGGACATTGTCACAACCTACAGCCACTTTGAGTACGCGTCCACTACAATCAGGAATGTCTGTCCCGCCATAGGCCCTGCGAAGTCAATGTGTATCTGTGACCAGGGGCCCTTGGGTATTTCCCACTCAAGGGTTGGAGTGCGGGGAGGAGCCGGCCGTGTCTCTTGCCACGGCATGCATGTCGCTACCCATTCTGCAATGTCCTGATCTAGGTTGGGCCACCAAATGTAACTTCTGCCAGTGCTTTCATGCGGACAATTCCGGGGTGCCCCACATGTAATGTCTCTAGTACTTGCTTCTGCAAGCTCTGGGGTACGACGACTCTCTTCCCCCACAGTAAACATCCCTTTAGCACTGACAGTTTTAGTTGCTTATTTTGGAATCCCTTAAATTTGTCCCCCATCTTCTCCTGTGACCACCCCCTTAATACTCAGTCCAAGACTTTGGAGAGTACCTTGTCCCTTTTGGTATGTTCCGTGATATCATTTGATGTGACCAGGCTGGTCTTATCAATGTCTATTAGCAGGATTTGGGCCACGGGTGCAGGGTCCTTCATGAGTTCAGGTGTGGGGCAGCGGCTGAGGGCATCTGCATTGCTGATGCTTTTCCCTGGGCGGTGAATCAATGTGTAGTCATACCCCATCAGGAAAATGGACCATCTTGTCATTCTGGGAGACATG
Source organism: Diadophis punctatus similis (assembly GCA_023053685.1). NCBI lineage: Eukaryota > Metazoa > Chordata > Lepidosauria > Squamata > Dipsadidae > Diadophis > Diadophis punctatus. Next base: position 25,240,864 of record JALIGW010000001.1, read on the forward strand.
TAGTTTGGCGTTTGTTGGTTTCCTGCAAGGAGTCCCAGTAGTGGCTTATGGTCAGTGATGAGTTCGAATTTCTGACCATACTAGTATTCGTGGAAGCGTTTAATTCCGGCCACCACTGCCAGTGCTTCCTTGTCCAGCTGACTGTAGTTCCGCTCGGCTGGAGACAATGTTTTTGAATAGTAGGCTATCGGAGCTTCTGATCCGTTTGGTAGCCTATGACTGAGGATGGCCCCAACTCCAAAAGGGGACGCATCACATGTCAGTACTAGGGGAAGGATCTCATTGTACTGTATGAGAACGCTATTGGACGAGAGGAGGTCTTTAACCACGGCAAATGCTTTTTCTTCTTTCTGTCCCCATGTCCATGTGGTCGCCTTCCCCAATAGTCTGTGGAGTGGTTCAGCAACGGTCGCCTTCTGTTTTAAAAAAATACTGTAAAAGTTCAGTAATCCCAAGAAGGCTTGCAGCTCGGTTTTATTCTTTGGGGTCAGGGCGTCTTTTATGGCTCTTACTTTACTGTCTGTGGGGCAGATACTGGATCCGTCAATGAGAAACCCAAGGAACTCAACTTTTTTTACGCCGATTTTACACTTTTCTTTTTTTACTTTGAGTCCCCATGTTTGGAATCGGCTCAGGGTTTCTTTTAATCGGCCCATGAGTTGTTCTTTGGATTCTCCTGAGATGAGGACATCATCAAAGTAAGGGACCACCCCCGGAAGACCCTGTAGGAGGCGTTCCATCATGCTCTGGAATAGTCCCGGGGCGACACTTACTCCAAACTGTAGGCGCTTACATTTGAATGCCCCCCTGTGAGTCACAATTGTTTGGGCCTCTGCAGTGACAGCATCCACAGGCAATTGCTAAACACGCGCAGTTGCCAGCTGCTCTTCTGGTTTCTAGCACGCACATGCGTGCCAGCCAGCTGGTCTTCATGGGTGTCAGAGCACCAGAAAACAGCCTGAAAATGGCCAAAAACCAGGCTGTTTTCTGGGCTGTTTTTAGGCTGTTTTTCAGGCCATTTTCAGGCCATTTTCAGGCTGTTTTGGGGGCATTTTCCGGGCTGTTTTTCGGCCATTTTCCGGGCTGTTTTCAGGCTCTTTCCCAGCCATTTTTGGGCCATTTTCCGGGCCATTTTCCAGCCATTTTCTGGGCTGTTTTCAGGCTGGTTTTTCGGGCCGTTTTCAGGCCATTTTTCAGGCCTTTTGGGGGGCATTTTCAGGCCATTTTCCAGACTGTTTTTCGGACGTTTTCAGGCTGTTTTCAGCTGTTTTGTGGGCTGTTTTCAGGCCATTTTCAGGCCATTATTGGCCTGAAAAATGGCCTGAAAATGGCCCTGAAAACAGCCAAAAAATGGCCAAAAAACAGGCATGCACACGCCGGCCAGCAGGTCTTCAGGTTTCCAGTGCTCCGACGCGTGCACATGCATGTGTGTTCCAGTTTCGTATTCGGTCCTGAAAAGGTTCGCCATCACAGGTATAGGATCTCCTGCTTCACCAGAGAGTTGGACTAGATAGAGGATTTCCGAGATCCCTTCTGACTGTGTATTCTGTTAACATGTGTGGAAATGTAGGAGATGGAATAAGGATAGATATTTACTCATATGTAACTGCTTTGCAGATATAAGGAAGTTCTCAAATCAACGCAGTTCCCTATACTTGTTTTTAGAAAGGATCTTCCAGCATGCAGTTAAATAAGGCTAAAGAAGATAAAGAAGATTTTAATCTTCTTGATTCATCATATGCTAATTCTATTTTAAAACCCTTTCTTCATTACTTGGTAAGCTTAGGGATGAAACCCGCTTTAAAATGGAAAGGGCTTCTGGCTGTTGATTGCTAAGTCAAATGTATCATGTTCAAGTCCTGTAGTAGGCCTCTGAACCTGTGCAGCTTTAGTCCACATCCATGTTTTAGTGTTTAAAATGCCCGTTTTAAGTCCTAATATATCCAACCTAAATTCTCCCTTTTCACAGAAAAGAATGATGACTTGGTAGCAAAGCTCCTTTGCAAGGAGGAAGCACCGGATTTAGTCCACAAAATGCCTAATGAAAAGAACAGGGAATGATAAGGCCTTTCTTTGGCTGAATGCCTGGAGAACTGCCGCCAATTCAGATAGCCAACATTAGGGAGATAAGCTGATAGACTGCACTAATAGAAAGTCGTTTCTCTGCCCCATAATTTAATGCAAAGAAACTGTCAACTTCAAACTGAACCTGGCTGCAGCCATCTTTGTGTTCCTCAGTTGCCACACAGAGGGAGAAGATGGGGAAGGAGGTTGGAATGCATTACTAGACACAACAAAGAGCTTTCTCCTGAGAACCAAGGTCATCTCTACAGGCAACCAATAAGGTTGGGGAAGGAGTGCCTGAAGAGCTTGCCAATTAACCCAATTGGCCAACGTGACCCGTGACACTTGGGGATGGGGTTATTTCCTAGTTTAATTATACTGAAACCGTGGGAAAGATTTAGATTTGGTTTGCCATTGAAGCTGTGCAGATATGATGTGCTCATTAAAGAAGACATTTAAGAAGGAGCCAAGTCTCAGAGTTCTAATTTGCTTGAGTTCATTAGTCGGAGCCTTGACAGAAACATTACATTATGCTTTCTAATTGGTTAGATGCAGCCACAGAAAGTTAACCTGTAAAATAATCCCTAGAGTAGTGCTCCTAACTTTGTACAGTGTGAACATGCTTGGAGTAAAACAAGGGTGGCACCTGCAAATACTGACATAGGTAGTAATGACATTATGCAACTTGTATAGTTCCGTTTGGTGTTAGGATAAAGTACAGATAGTCCTCGACTTGCCACCACAATTGAGCCCAAAATTTCTGTTGCTAAGTGAGACAGTTGTTAATTCCATTTTGCCCCATTTTACAATCTTTCTTGCCACAGTTGTTAAGTGAAACACTGCAGTTGCTATGATAGTAACACGGTTGTTAAGCGAATCTGGCTTCCCCATTGACTTTGCTTGTCAGAAGGTTGCAAAAAGTGATCGCATGCTCCCAGGATACTGCAACTGTCATAAATGTGAGTCAGTTGCCAAGCATCTGAATTTTGGTCATGTGACCATGGGGATGTTGCAACAGTCGTCAATGTAAACAATGGTCATAAGTCATTGTAACTTCAAACAGTCACTAAACGAACTGTTGCAAGTGGAAGACTACCTGTATATCATTCCATTGTTTGGGTTATGATGTTAAGAAACACGTCGTCGTTTTGTTTTGCTGTTGCAAGCAGTTGTGGCTTGTAACAGATGCCTCTCCCAATGGTGCTTTTTCAAGAGGCAACTTGACTTTCTGGTTTTTCTTTGAAGAAGTTTCGCTTCTCATTCAAGAAGCTTCTTCAGCTCTGAGAAGCGAAATGTCTCCAAAGAAAAACCAGAAAGTCCAGTTGCCTCTTGAAAAAGCACCTTTGGGACAACCATGACCTGGATGACTGAGAATCTTCATAGAAACAGATGCCTATGTTCTTTGTTATGGTTGCACCAAAAGATGCCAAAATCAATAGCCATTCTTGCTATGACTGAAATACTGCATGTGCCACCGATATAACTGAGGGGGAAAACAGCTTAGATCAGATCTTGTGAAATTGATGAAAACATGCAGGAAAATGAAAGAGATAAGATAGTGTGAAATGGTGTCACATCTAGTTGATAGGAAGTTCTCCATTTACAGTACATCTACAATTGGGACCAGAAATTTAGTTGATAAGCAAGGTCAGGGGTGTCAAATTCAAGGCCCGCGGGCTGGATGCAGATTGCGGGGTGCTTAGATCTGGCCCGCGGGACTACCCTGGAAACATGTGAAGGACAGGCCCACGGTGCCTCCTTCAGCAAAAATGGGCTCCCGAGCTCCGTTTTTGGCTGTGATGGCCTCCTTCAACCCTCTGCCAGTTAAAACGGATCTCAGGAGGGTCCTCCCGAGCTCCATTTTTGCTGGCAGAGGGTTGCAGGAGGCCGTTGCAGCCAAAAACAGAGCTCAGGAGCCTGTTTCACTGACAGAGCACTCGGGCCACCACAGGCGTCCTCCAACACGAGTGACTTTGATTTGGCCACACCCACCCCGGCCACACCTACCCCAGCCATACCCACCCCAGCCACACCCACCCCAGCCCCCCAAGGTCAAACTGATGCAGCCCTCAATGAAATTGAGTTTGACACCCCTGAGCAAGGTGGTTCTTAAGTGACTCACACCCGATTTTATGACCTTTTTTTGCCATGCCTGTTAAGCTATTCACTGCAGTTGTTAAATGAATCACACAATCGTTAAGCAAGTCCAACTTCCCCCATTGAGTTTGCTTGTTGGAAGTTGACTGGGAAGGTCACAAATGGTGATTAAATGCCCCCAGGACATGGGTGGGTTCCTCCTGGTTTGGACCAGTTCTCCTGAACCGGTAGCGACCTGCTGGTGACATCACGATGACATCACCGAACCGGATCAGTTGGTGCCGGTCCGTGGGCGCCGCCATCTTTTTTTTGAAATTTTTTTGAATGTTTTTATTTTTTATTTTCCTTCTGAGCATGCGCAGAAGCCGAGTTTCTGGCACTGTACATGCGGTCGCCATCTTGTTTTCGGCTTTATTTTATTTTTATTTTTTTGAACTTATTTATTTATTTATTTATTTATTTATTTATTTATTTATTTATTTATTTATTTATTTATTTATTTATTTATTTATTTTTCCTTCTGAGCATGTGCAGAAGCCGAGTTTCCAGCACTGTGCATGCGGTTGCCATTCTTTTTCCGGCTTTATTTTTAATTTATTTATTTATTTTTAGATTTTTTGTTACTGTGCATGTGCGCGCGCGCGCACCCACGAGGCGCACCCACACGATGCAGGAAGGAGCGAACCGGCAGCGAGGTAAGTTGGAACCCACCCCTGCCCCAGAACATTCCAACCATCATAAATGCTTGTTAATAGCGCCCAAATTTTGATCACATGGGGATGCTGTGACACGCAGGGCGTGTCAAATTTTTCAACTTCCAATTTCCAAACATTAGGGGTGTTCAAAACTTGTGACCTGCCTTGTGGATTGTAATGATATTTTGGTTACTTTAATATAATTTAGATGTGCTTGGTAAGTAACTACATAAATATCATAACTTCTAAACATTTTGTTTGTTTATTTTGACAGTCTTAAGTGCGAGTAAATGATCAAACTGATCTGGGCAAGGAGAGAAACAATGAATTCTTCCTATTTGTATTTTGCCTCATACTTCCCTTCGACTGGTTAGGGCCCACAGAGTTGGTCTCCTCCAGGTCCCGTCAGCCAAACAATGTCGGCTGGCGGGCCCTAGGGGGAGGGCCTTCTCTGTGGGGGGGCCCGTGCTCTGGAACCAACTTCTCCCAGAGACCCGAACTATCCCCACCCTGCTGGCCTTCCGAAAAGCCGTCAAGACATGGCTTTTCCTGCAGGCAGGGGGTAGAGACTAGTCCATTTGAACTCTACCCCGGGTTTGTCTGGTTGATGGATATTTTTTAAATATTTAATTTTTAACTTTTTAACTGGGTTTTTAATTAATGTTTATTTTCCAGTGTTCTTGTATATTGCTGTACGCCGCCCTGAGTCCCTCGGGAGTAGGGCAGCATATAAGAACCAAGAAATAAATAAATAATAAATAAATAAACCCAGTCAGCCTGTAGTTCCCAGCCTGCAGCTACCAACATGCTGGGACTGTGTCTTATAGCAGGTGTGTCAAATTCGATTTCATTGAGGGTCGCATCAGGGTTGTGTTTGACGTCAGGGGGTGGTGGTGCAGTGAGCGTGGCCAGGGTGGGCATGGCCAGCTCGACATCACTTGTGTCGGGGCCACCTGTGGTGACCCGAGTGCTCTGCCAGTGAAAATGGGCTTCTGAGCTCCGTTTTCAGCTGCAACAGCCTCCTGCAACCCTCTGCCAGCGAAAACGGAGTTCGTTTTCTCTGGCAGAGGCACCGAGGGCCAGTCCTTCGCTGTTTCCAGGGCAGCCCCACGGACCACATCTAAGCACCTTTTGGCCGGATCCAGTCCCCGGGCCTTGAGTTTGACACTCCTGCCTTATAGCAACGTAATTATTAAGACTTGTTGCACAGTCAGCCAGATGTTTAGGCTGAATTTGGCATTTTTATCCACCTATTATTATTATTATTATTATTATTATTATTATTATTATTATTATTATTATTATTATTATTATTATTATTATTATTATTATTATTATTATTATTATTATTATTATTGGTAATTCATGATTAAATTCACAATCTGTTGGAAGCATAATAATTCAAATCCTAACCAATGTGCTAACCTATTAAGGTAACATCTGAGAACACAGGCAGTTCCTAACAGAGTGTCTTTTTTGTAGAATTATGGTATTCAGGTCCAAGATGTTCAAAAATTCCAAATATCGAAGGAGGTCTTTAGGTATTTCTCTGAAGGCTCCAATCATGATTGGTATAACAGCGTAATTCTTTTCTATAAGCATTCAACTTCAATCTACAAGCTTTGGTATTTTGTAATTTTTCCCCCCAAATTACATTCCCCCCCTCAATCCTAGCATCATTTGTTATAAGTGACATCAATGATTTGTCACTTATAACAAATAAGTGATACAAGTTATTGATTTCTTTTCAATAACTTGTATCAGGCATGTTATGAACAAGGAGCCTGTCTTTTTGGATCTTAAAATCGATAAAAGCTCGTCCATTTTTTCAAAAACTTCTCAACTTGTTGGTCCCAGTGGTTCTTGCTATATTCAAATCCAAATTGTGGTAAAATTGGGTCATGATGCATCTTGTAATCAAGTTTATGTCATTTTGGTGCAGCCAAAATGGATGGTTAGTTGTTTCACCCTTTTCACCACAAAGGCGACATTTGCTGTTGTTTCTTAACATGCTCAATGTTCACTTTCATGGAAATAGTCGATAAAGCTTGTTCCTGAGCTGCAAAAACAACCCCTTCAGTTTCTTTCTTTTACACTGATATTAACCAACCTCAAATGTGCTTTTTATTGACTTTTCAGTGTATTGATCATCCATTGGCTTGTTCTTCCACTTAACAAATCGGTTTCCAATTGTTTCATTTCTATATTCAACCTTGATTGAACTGATTCTGTACTCGGCAATGACTGAAGTGATTGAAGCAAGCCATACAGAAAGAAACAGAATGAATTCTGCCTAAATCCAGAGTTCTACTCTTTTAAGCAGCATGTGTAGTAGTTCCAAGCCTGCACCCTCTCCTTGTGACTCTTATTTTTTCCTCGCATTATACACAATTAGAGCTACCGTATCATTGCCTTAGAAAAGGAGAAAAGCCAGCTTCCATTTTTTTCCTCTGTCATACGTAATCTTATCTCATATCCCAACCTTCCCTTATCTTTAAATTAGAAGGTTTAATCTTTCTTGGAATTAAAAAGATAAAAATAATTATAGTTACTGTACACTTCTCTGCATCTTTCCCAGCTGTGCTAGATATTTTTCATAATTAGTCGTTGCTTTATTTCTGGGTTGTTTAGCCAAAGGCTGACAACATGTCAGTTAACCACCATTAGTTACTCTAAGGTAATTTGTTCCGCAGATACTTTAGTTTTTCATGAAGAATCACTGGAAAATCCTTCTCCAACTTTCAAGGGTTTCATGGATCGAGTCACCAATCTTTTCCCTATTCAGCTATATACTGGATCCAACTAATATTATAATTCCAGGGTAGAGCAAGATATTTTGAGCTAACTTTCTTTGACCCCAATAGTGCCTATGAGTCAGAAATCTCCAGCTGGTTTGCACATCACAATAAACAGTAGAATACAATTTCTGCAATGTAATTACAGAATAGCAATTACAATATAGTTAATGCAATTATAATACAATGATATAATAACATATAATATTAACAATAGCATGGCTTATGGTATTACATCTCTGATTATGAAGGAACGGGGAGGGAGAAATTTTTTTAAAAGAATAACCACCGTGTTTTCCTGAAAATAAGACCCTGTCTTATATTTTTTTTTGAACCCTGAAATAAGCACTTGGCCTTATTGCCATGCACTCAAAAGCGTGATTGGGCTTATTATCAGGGAATGTCTTATTTTGGGGGGAAACAGGGCATTACAATTTCTTTCTATTTAACACAGAGTGACTATATATATCAGGGTGGGAAATTAATCTATGGATTTTCAACCCAGCAACCTCTCCTCCATGTAGTCCCTTATTCAGAGGGTCTATTTCCTCCTCTCTTTCCAAAGAACTTACTCACAGAGATTCACATCCTGGAATGACTGGTCATAAGAGCAAGGAGCTGCTTGAAGATATCACTTGCCTGTATGTCTTCAGCACAATCATCTTCCTTCCTGCTGTTCAAAATTTAAACCTGAAGAAAACCACACTCCACCTCCTATGATACAAACCACATTCTCGGAACTCATCTCAATATTTGCACAGCTTCACACTGCCAACCGAGTTATATTTTTCAAAACATGTCCTGTACACTATTCACTGGTGGGGGACGGTAAAAGATCTCCAGGTTGAAATTCTGCAAGGCCTCCAGTTAAAACCATTTTGTTCATAGGAAAGGATTCTTTCCTTAAGAGGAACATTAAGAGTGACACAAGCTTCTCTAGCAGATTTACACACCCTCATCCTAGACAGGAATCTATCTTCAAATATTCAGTGGCTGAATTTGCACAACCTGGTTTCTAAACCCAGTGTTATGCTAAGTCCACTAAGGCATAGGCGGATGCCACAATGTGTATGACACAACTCTGCCTCTTTTGTATGTCTTATGTCATTGTCAGGTGCAAAGGAGCAGGACTATACGTTAAGTTGCAATTCAGAAAGATTTACTGCTTAAGTTAAACACAAGAATCTAGTCAATTCTAGTTCACATCTGAATTGGTGCCAATAAGGGTCAGTGGAATTCAAGAAAGGCTGGACTTGAATCGTTTGTGGCAATGTAAAGGTTCTAAGTTGATGAGACATTTAACTCTGACACGTAGCCCTGCCTGCTCTTCTCCTATAGTCATTGTTTGTAAGTACACAAGGGGCAGAAATTGCACTGTGACTTTATGATGCATTTTAGTCATTTCGATGAAATTTCATCACCTGTGCATCACGTACTAACTAAGGTGAAAATTAACTATACTTAACATGTTAGACAAATACAACATGACACACGTAAATGTACTGTTTTTAAATAACTTTATTAGATTTTAAAATCAAGAGATAAAAACTAATGAGAGCAATTTATAAAGGTGGGATATAAAATAAATAAATAAAGATAGAAGATAGGCAAAAAAGAATGAAAACAAAAGCAAAAGTGCAGAAATAAAAAATACAAAGAAGTGACGTTTTTATTTTACAACAGATATAACTATAAATGTACATTAAACATTCTGAGTTTACAAGTTTATTCATTTTTCTATTATCTATTATTATTTCTAATTGTCAAAACCATATATCATATTATTATTTTCTGTTTCACAGAGGGAGCTTACACAATTAAATGTATTGCGAGAATGCAGCCCTTATGCATTTGCTTAAAAGAGGATGTTCTTTGTTCATTTTGCACAGTATACCGTACTTTTGCCAGTAATCAGTTCAAAAAGAAATCAGTTTGAGACATCAATGTAGCTGGATAAAATGCAATGGTTCCCAGGTTTTTGAGATAGGGGCCTAAACAGCCAGAAGTTAACTCAAGAACCTCAGAAAGATACTAATTTGCAGCATCTAATCCAGTACACTATCTCCCTGAACAATAGTTGCAACCACCATATAAATTTCTTAAATATTCTTATTAAACTGTGAAATTTTCACCAACCTGTAAAAATTTTATTTTCTTAAAATTTTAAAATGTTTTTCCTCTTGTTATTGTTATTTAAATGACACTTCCTTCTACCTACAGCAGGGGTGTCAAACTCAAGGCCTGGGTGCTGGATCCGGCCTGCGGGGTTGCCCTGGAAACAGCAAAGGACCAGCCCACGGTGCCCTCCGCCAGTGAAAATGGAGCTCGGGGGGGGGGTGCCCTCCCGAGCTCCGTTTTCGCTGGCAGAGGGTTGCAAGAGGCTGTTGCAGCTGAAAACAGAGCTCGGAAGCCCGTTTTCGCTGGCAGAGTGCTCGGGCCACCACAGGCATCCCCAACACCAGTAACGTGGAGCTAGCTACGTCTACCCTGGCCACGACCCCTTGCCCCCCCCAGATCAAAGACAACCTTAATGCAGCCCTCAATGAAATCGAATTTGACACCCCTGGCCTACAGGGATTGAATGCAAGCAGAGTGGCTTTTCAGAATCAACATTAAAGCAATTTACTATTAAAGAACAAACTAAAAGCTCCAGCCATGATTGTAATTGTCAGAAAAAGGAAATTGAAAATACACAGAACATTCAAAAAGCAAAACAATTTCCTGTCAAACTCGATATATAGGATTTATTTATTATCTTATTCAAAGGGCATCCAAGATGACAATAGAGACCTTGAAGTCATATTTCTCATAATCAAAAGCTAGTAGACTTGGGCTGCAAAAATCCATAGCTTCCTAAATGGTAATAAACGTATAGTGGCCCTACTATAGCCTGATCTCCATCCATTTTAGGGGGAAACTCTCATTCAGGAAAATTGTAAGGTATGCAGTAGGAAAAAAATAACATACTATGATCAAAAACACAGTCTCAATTACTATCCCTGAAACTTTGGACCAACCAAAATTTTTGGACTATTTTGGACTAATAGCAGTCCAAGATATAAATATATGCAAATAGGATACATTATCAGAACATGGACAATTGTGACCAATCCATCTCACTCCAGGTCACTAATTTATCAGCTGAAAAGGTGGCTACATAAGGAGTTGCAGAAGACATAAGGATCCTTAGCCAGTTTGAAAGCAGTTTCATGTCTCTGTGCTGCAAAGCTGAGTTGATACAGTATATTCACAGCTCAAGCTGTGGTGTAGATGAAACTATTTCAGAGCTATGGTTCTCTTATCTGCAATCATTCTGTACCACCTTTCCTCCCCAGTCATGGACCTCTGATTATCTAAAGGCTAATTCTGTAAGCTTGATTCACATTTTGAAACCTAGGTATGAAGTGTCAGGCTGCTTGGTTTCTTTTGCCTTCTGTTTTTTTATATACAGGAGGCACGAGGGGTTTGTTTGTTTGTTTGTTTGTTTGTTTGTTTGTTTGTTTGGTTAGTTAGTTAGTTAGTTAGTTAGTTAGTTAGTTAGTTAGTTAGTTAGTTAGTTAGTTAGTTAGTTAGTTAAACAGGTTAACAGAGTTGGAAGGGACGTTGCAGATCATCTAGTCCAACCCCCTGCCCAAGCAGGAGACCCTACATCTGCCTCTACCTAGGATCGAACTCAAAACCTCCTGACTGGGAGGCAAGAGCTCCACCTCTAGGCCACAGCAGCTAGTTTGTCAAACATGTACGAGATAACAGGTGTAAGTATAAACACATGCACATGAAATGAGTACAAATAAATAGAGACAGTAGGACAGAGACGGTAGGCACGCTGGGGCGCTTATGCACGCCCCCTTACAGACCTCTTAGGAATAGGGTGAGGTCCACAGTAGACAGTTTAAGGTTAAAGCTTATGGGGGTTTGAGGAAGTAACAATGGAGTCAGGTAGAGCATTCCAGGCATTGACCACTCTATTGCTGAAGTCGCATTTGCTGCAATCGAGTCTGGAGCGGTTTACGTTGAGTTTGTATCTATTATTTGCCCATGTATTATTGTGGTTGAAGCTGAAGTAGTCGTTGACAGATAGGACGTTGTAACAGACAAGTTTGTGTACTATGCTTAGGTCAGACCGTAGGCGGCGAAGTTCAAGGTTGTCCAAGTCCAAAATTTCAAGCCTGGTGGCATAAGGTATTCTATTGTGAGCAGAGGAGTGGAGTACTCTTCTCGTGAAATACCTCTGGACCTTACAATTTGGATCTGTAGTTGTCAACCCTTTGAGGCAGACCAGATGAAGAAGCAGACACTGCAGGAAGTAATAATGCTACTTTATTGTTGTAGGATATATTAACAGGGAGAGCCAGTTTGGTGTAGTGGTTAAGGTTAAGAAATCAGGAGACCAAGAATTCTAGTCTTGCCAGCTGGGTGACCTGGGGCTAGTTATTCTCTCTCAGCCCTAGGAAGGAAGCAATGGTAAACCACGTCTGAAAAATCCTGCCAAGAAAACTGCAAGACTTCTCCAGAGCAAGACACAATTGAACAGAAAAAAAATATTAAGAGAATTTCAAAACCTGTCCTTTTTAAGGACCAATAGGTCAAGGCAGGGCTGTTCTGAATCTCTGTCTCACACCTTCTATTTTCTCAGGGTTAATAACTGTTCCTTCTCTGGCAACCCTTTCTCAAGGACCCAACTAAATTTCCCTACGGTGATTTTCACCTCTTCTCCTCAGCTCAGTTTCACAGGAAGTGAAGACAGTAGTAACTCACCTCCAAATTGCATTCAGGAAGTGAAAATTGAGTCAGGGTAGAAGGTCCTTTGATTTAATCAAGACTGGAAATTATCATGACCAACATTACCAGAACTCACACATGATAGCATTAAGGGTACATGAAGTGTTAGATCTGCTGTATGCTGCTTTGGTAAGACCACATTTGGAATACTGTGTCCATTTTGGGCACCATAATATAAAAACGGTATTGCAACTCTGGAAAGAGTGTGAAGAGCAACAAAGATGGTTGCTCTGAAACATCCAATGAATGGTTGCAGGAAGAAGGTATGTCAAGTAATGAAGGACTGGAGTGACATGGTAGTAGCCTTCCAATATTTGAGAGGCAGCCACAGAGAAGAGGGGGACAATCTACTCTCCAAACCACCTGAGTGCAGGGCAGGAAGTTAATGGATGGAAGCTTATCAAAGGGAGATCCAAACTGGAACTAAGGAGAAATGTCCTGACAATGAAAACAATTAATCAGTGCAATAGCTTGCCTCCATAAGTTATGGGTGCTCCATCACTGGAGATTTTTAACAAGAGATTGGACAGATTTGTCTGGAACAGTATAGAGTCTCCTGCTTGAGCAGGAGGTTGATCTAGAAGACCTCCAAGGTCCCTTCCAACTCTGGTATTCTGTATTCAGATCTGGAAATTCCTTTTAGACACCTCTTACGGAGGCCAACATAGAATGCAAGCAACATTATTAATGTCTTTTGCATGTATAATCTTTTTAATGATTTTTACCTGTAAATCACCCAAATCACTTAGTGAGATGGGCAGTGCTTAAATTTTTATTTTATTTTATTTATTTTGTCAAGTACGTATTTGATAATATACATAAGTATAACATTATTTGAATACATAAGATGGGTACAAATAAAAGGGAATATTTGGACAGGGACTGTATGCACGCTGGTGCGCTTATGCACGTCCCTTACTGACCTCTTAGGAATGGGGTGAGGTCAACAGTAGACAGTCTAAGGGTAAAGTTTTCGGGGTTTGGGGATGAAACCACAGAGTCAGGTAATGAGTTCTAGGCATTAACCATTCTGTTGCTGAAGTCATATTTTCTGCAATCGAGTTTGGAGCGGTTCACTTTGAGTTTGTATCTGTTGTGTGCTCTTGTATTGTTGTGGTTGAAGCTGAAGTAGTCGTTGACAGGTAGGATGTTGTAGCAGATAATTTTATGAACTACGCTTAGGTCATGCCGAAGGCGACGTAAGTTCTAAGTTTTCTAAGCCCAGAATTTCAAGTCTGGTGGCGTAAGGTATTTGATAAATAAATAAAATAAAAAAATAGTAGGCTACCGTGAAACAAAGGAAACATTCTTCTTCCCCTCCATTACTTCCACAGAATTACATCAGTCATTGATTTTAATTAATCTTTAATCAGATTTGTGGGTTTTCCTCCACCTGTAATCCATCCACTTTCCAGTTTCCTTCATTTTAGCTCCAACATCAAGGCTGATGCTTAATTTTTTGGTGATGCATTTTGTATTGATTGATGAATTTTTTACTCTGTTGCCAGCTGCCTTGTCTGTTTTTTCCCAGCTAGGTGGTACATATCTTTTAAAAATATAAAAACATAAATTACTCCTGTGTTTGTAATAATCTGTACCAGCTTGGCAACGTATGGCATTAGCTGCTGATTTGCTTTTACAAGTGTATGCTAAGTTTCTGTTTGAAGATTTTGCATAGTGATCTTCTGCAGATTGATCCTACCTAACTCTTGTTTAAAATGAGTTTTACCTTCAAGTAAGGCTGAACTGCTAAACTGCTATTTGGGAGGATTAAATACATATGATTGGATCCCGCTGTATTTTCCTTCAGAAAGAAAGAACAATCTGTCATTTTTCTTATCCTGCTAAAACATAACTGGCAGAATTCAGTGTATTAAAGTTACCGAACCCGACTCTACTATTGGATTAGGTCTTGTTACCTGTGTGTCGGCTCAGAAATGCAATGTCTGAAATACCTGTGCAAAAATGGAAAGTTTTGTTCCCTTTTATGCTTACATTGAAGGAGGAAATAGCATTAGCTAAACTAAGAAGTTAACACACACTGTTCACCTTTTCTAGCTGTCTTAGGGAAGCCGTAAAAATGCCAATACAGCTATAATACATTATATAACACTCAGGAAAGTCACACCTCCCCCCCCCAAGTGAAATCAGCACTCACCTTTTTGTCCTTCTGAAAGGGCCTGAAGCAGAGGTGGGTTCCTGCCGGAGCTGCCCAGTACGCAGCTCCGGTAGGGAGCGGCCAATTGCGCAATTTGCGCGTGACCGCTCCAGAGCCCTCTCTGCCGGTCCACCACGCGTGTCGCCATTTTTTTTCGTTAATTTTTGGCCAATTTTGCTTCTGCACATGTGCGGAAGCAAAATCACGCTGAAATCTCACGCGCATGCGCGCGTCCACTCACTAGATTTTAGCGTGATTTTGCTTCCATGCATGCGCAGAAGCAAAATTGTGCGAGGGGGTGCACGCACATAGCGAGCGAGTGCCCCCACGAAACTTGGAGATGCGTGCGCAGCGCACCGGCACCAGTAAGACCGCAACCTGCCACTGGCCTGAAGGCCTGGCTCTGTGAACTGGTGTGGGGCCCCAATGGGAATGTGTCATTAGATTAGGGAGAGGATTAATGGACTGAGACCCCACCTCCTTCCTGTGTACCTCTTGCTCCCTTCCTCCCCATCTTTTCAATTTAAAATCAAAAATAATGTTACTACAGGTATTTATTGTTTTAATGTTTTATATTGGTGTTTTATTGATTGATGGTAAGCCGCCTAGAGTTACCTTTCACTAGGTGGGTGGTGTAGAAAGTTAGCACTCACCCCTCTTCTAGGAATGAAATATTTTAGGAAATATTAAAAAAGGCAGAATATTATATTTCCCCTAAAAGAGAAATAGAAATCTTAAGGGAGACAGAAACTCAGAGCTTCAGCTCCCTGCTCCCAGTAGATATTTGGTGCCCATTGAGAAGGACTGGGCCAGCCTATCTACAGAACAGAATACCTTCAGCTCCAGGGTGATGGCATTAAGACATGACCCTCCAGGACATAATAGGATTATCTAGCAGCAGGGCTCACTGCATTGCGAAATCACCTGGGGATATTGCATCACTCTCCAGGCTTCAACCAAACTTGATTCAGACAAACTGACTCCACATGGCCCCATGGGAGTCTGACTACAGCCAATATAATACATTTCTTGCACAGGAACAGGAAGCTCAAGGGCAAGGCCTAAGGGAGGGTATAAATAACCCTCCCTCGCCACTCCATGTGGTCAGCTGCCCAGGATCTCAAACCTATGTGGTCCTGTTCATCAATAAACCATCTTTCCAATCAGCCTCCATGTTTCCAGTGTCTTTCTCCCCACTTGGAACTGAACCAAATCAGAGGTGGGTTCCTGCCGGTTCTGACAGGTTCTATAAAACCGGTAGCAGGAATTTTCCCCGCTCGCCGAACCGGCAGCGATGGCTGGCTGGCCACACCCCCGAACCGGCTCTCTCGGTGGCGCCATAGGTGCCACCATCTTGATTTTCACTTCTGCGCATGCGCAGAAGCTGTTTTTTGCTTCTGCGCATGTGCAGAAGCTGGGTTTTTGGCACTGTGCATGCACGTGCACGAAGCGCACATGCACCCACATGGTGTGGCCGCACGGCGCACAACACATGTGCGCCCACGCAGCACGGGAGGAAGTGAACCAGCAGTGAGGTAAGTTAGAACCCACCCCTGAACCAAATGGATATTTCTTCCAACAATGGCATATAAATTTAATAAATATATAAAATTAGAAGGCAAAGCAAGGAATGTTAATAACAAGGAAAAGGGATACATGGAGATGAAGAAAGCTATAGGAAATAGGAAGGGAGAAACCAGGCAGATAACAAGAATAGATATATCAGACAGAATAACACACAAACTCTGATATTCTTAATATAAACTTTGTGTTTGCAGTCCCACTTTCATTACTCACTACCTCTGACTTTTGATTTGCATAAAACTACAGAAATTGCATTCCAACTCTCTTAGGATTGCTGGTGCAGCCTCCAGAATCATAATAAACATGACTTGTATTCTATTCAACTTCTATGAAATGGATGCTCGGGTGATGGGTCTCAATGATTAAACAAGCCCACAAAGGGAATTTTCTTCTAAAATATATATTGTGATAACTATCTACAATACATCATATCTTACAAGCAAAAGCAAAATGGTTTCTTACTTCTATGGAGTTTTTGAACTACATTTACAAACAAGTAAACTCTTCTAGAAAAGATGTCTTGAGTGCCCATCACACTTGAGCTTTAAAAATCCCAGTGAACACTAGATGGCAGTAAGGAGATATCAAAAATTCTCTCTGTTGCCATCAAATGGTTATGCATATTTATTACTGTAAAAGCTATTTGGTCTTCCTGGACTATCTCTGCTACTTTGCCAGTCATTTCACTACACCAATGTTTCTCAACCTTAGCGAGTTTAAAATATGTGGGCTTCAACTCTCAGAATTCCCCAGCCAGCATGTCCACATATCTTAAAGACCACATATCTTAAAGTTGCTGAGGTTGAGAAATGCACCCTTTAGATGTCACCACAGGAAACTTTTTTTTTAAAGAAAAGAAATGGTGGCAAAGCCAGATTGGCTGACGTATGGTAAAATTTTATTTTTTAATTCTGATGACCCAATACTAATGTAGGAAGTTAGCACCTAACCCCCCCTCCTAGAGGAATGAAATGTTTTAGGAAATAGTAAAAAAGGCAGAATCTTATATTTTCCTGGATTAGAAAATGGAGAAACATGTTTTAGGCAGAAAAAGACTCACTCCTAGTAACCCCTTTTGTCAATGGGCCATCAAGAAATGGGCCCAACTCACTCATTCCCCCCACCTTTGTTAATAGCCTGGGCCAGTCTATTCTACATAACAAAGATCTACCCCCTTCAGGCAGACCCATCTAGCAAACAGAAACTCACCACATGGTACCTGGGAAGATTGCATCAGCCAGCACTAAAACTAGCCTGGGACACAGACAAAGCCTACAGAGTTAGCTAAGACACACACACACACACACACACACACACACACACACACACACACACACACACACACACACACACACACACACACACACACACCATCCCCTGAGAGTCTGACAGCCAATGAGATACATTTCTTACACAGGAACAGGAAACTCTTAAGGTGGGGCCCAACAGAAGGTATAAAACTAGGGCACTTTCAGTATCTCGGCCCTTCTCTTGTTCTTCAACATCTTCGAGGCATGTGACCCCCCTTTTCCCCAGGACCTCAGACCATGTGGTCCTGCTGTCCACCATTAAACCATCTTTCCAAGCAGTCACCATGCTTCCAGTGTCTTTTTCCCCACTTGGAACTGAACCCAGAAGGATATTCCTTACAACACTAAAGCCGAGGGAAGAAATTGAATCAGAAGGTTACTTATGCTTGCCATTGATTTACTTATCAGCAACTGAAAGAAAGGTTCAAATTGGATAAAAAGTGCTATGGATTTGACTTTGTTAAAAATGAATTGGAACTTTCATTATGTGGCAATGATGAACATATTATTGCTAAGATTTACAAAATGTTATTGAAATTGAATTTGGAAAATGTACATGTAAAACATTGTATGATTCAGCAGGCAAGGAATTTTGGATCTAATGTGATGCTTGGACAATGGGAAAATATGTGGACGAAGGGTTTAAAATTTACATTAAATTATAATCTAAAAGAGAATTTCTATAAGATGATGCATCATTGGTATTTAACACCAGATAAGTTATCTAAGATGTATACAGGCATGTTAAATGAATGTTGGAAGTGTAAAAATAAAGAAGGGACTTTTTATCATTTATGGTGGACATGTGATAAAGCAAAAAAAAAAAAACCTGGAATATGATTCCTATTTTAATACAGAAAACGGAGATAAAAATAAAACCAGAACTTTTCCTTTTGGGCCTAATGGAAAAAGAACTGGAGAAAAAAATTGGAACTTTGTTACTATATATGTTGACAGCAGCAAGACTATTGTATGCGCAAAAATGGAAGGACACTTTGATTCCTACTATGGAAGAATGGTTGCAGAAGTTGATGGAGTTCATAAAACGGCAAAACTGACTACTTTGATTAAAGAAAAGAACATAAATACTTTTGATTCCACATGGAAACCGCTTTTGAACTTCGTGCTTGATGTGGAAAAGAATGAAACTCTGACTTTGGGTCTTACAGATTAGACTGATAGTTCTTTATAGAAATGACTTGTTCATACCATTATGGAAAAGCAAAAAGCTGTGATTTGATGTTAATGCCTTATTTTACTGTACCAGAGAGAGTTGGAAGTCAATGCTTCTTTTTCTCCCCCCTCATCACTTCACTTCTCCCTTTCCCCTCCCTCCTCATTGCTTTTCTATTTACTTTTGTATTTTGTATTTTATAATACTCTATAACTTAATAAAAATGTTTTTTTAAAAAAGAGAAATACTGCACTACCGTACTCAGTGGTGGGTTCCTACCAGTGCGGTCCACTCTATAGCACCGGTAGTGGCCCGCTGGTGATGTCACAGTACCGGTGCAGTGGGTTGCCGGTGCCTGGGCGCCGCCATTTTTTTTTTAAGTAAAAAAAATTTTTTTAATTTTTTTTTAAAAATTTCTTCTGCGCATGCCCAGAAGTTGAGTTTCTGGCACTGCTCATGTGCTGCCTTCCTACCCCACAGTGAGTCCAAGCAGGGGAGGATGGCTGAGGGAGCGCGTCAGACGCTGAAAGAACGGGTGGCAGGAGCTATCTCCATTCCCCTCCCTTCAGCAGTCCGAGAAGCCACGAACGCGCGGTGATGATCTCAGGCATTTTCACACGTTTGAGGCTTCTTGAGCTGCTGAGGGGAGGGGGAATGGGCGGCAGGACCTAATTCAGTTCCCCTCCCTTCAGCAGTCCGAGAAGCCATGCCCACCCAGTCTCAAGGCCGGCAAGCCGCGCCCACTCGGTCACATGGCTAGCAAGCCACACCCACAAAATAAGCCACGCCCACAGAGTGGTAGTAAAAAAATTAGGAACCCGCCCCTGCCGTACATCAATAGCTCAAGCAATCCATGTTGAGATTCTTGCTGCTTTCAGATGGTATCTATCATCCCTTCTGTTGTGATATAAAACAGATTGTCTCACCTTACTTCAGACCCTGTTCAGATGTTTTGCCTTGTGGGGGCAATTCAGGACTTGGAAGCCTGGCAGTGTCACGCAGCCCCTTTGTGCCAAGTCAGCCTGTGTGCCACGGTTCATGCGCCGCACCAAGTTCTTCTCAAAGAGCAATGGATGGAAAGCACCCAGTGTGCAGGCATCATCAAAGAAATCCTGGTAATAGTGGCACTGACTGGATTGCCGTTGAGATGGTAGGAATTCATACACATGGACAAGTTCGCATAAGGACATCATTAGCACTATTCCTAAAGATTGAGCAGAGAATGAGAGAGATAAGGAAACAAAGTGATATACAAAATGGTACACAAGGAATTCCAGGGCTGGGAAGTTCTGTGAGCATATGCAGAATGACTCTTTCATTGGCTATAGAGGCATCTGTAGAACCCAGTGCTTATTAAAATGATGAATGCAAGGTTATACCATGCAAGCTCCAGTCCTTTTTTGATATGTACAATATCATGACCAATATACAAAAGGGATGCTCTGGGGTGTGGCACCAAGATGATGATGTTTTCACCATTTGAATCCAACCCCATGCTGATACCTCTGATTAACTTGGTCCACACAGTGTGCTGGACTAGATCAAAAGTGGGTTAGATTCAGCTACATGTGGAATCTAGCAATAGAGGTGAATTACTATATAAAGTTAATTTGCTTGGATATAATTAAAGCCAACAAATCTTAGCTATTACAAATCCTTGCAACCTCTAGATGGCAGCAAAAATATAAAAGTTGTCTCTGTTTGCTGCCTCTAATGGTCATCTGGATTTTTGCAATTCAAATCTGGTAATCTTAGACTGGCATATTATGTAAATATAGCAACTGTGTTTTGTTAACCCAGATTTAGAGTCTTATGTGAACTCAGAATAACAGAGTTGGAAGTGGTCTTCTAGTCCAACCCCCTGTTCAAGCAGGAGACCCTATACCTCCAGTGATGGAGTAACCACAACTTCTGAAGGCAAGTCATTCCACTGGTTAATTGTTCTCACTGTTAGGAAATTTCTCCTTAGTTGTAGGTTGCTTCTCTCTTTGATTAGTTTCCATCCATTGTTTCTTGTCTTGCCTTCTGGTGCTTTGGAAAGTACATTGACCCCTTCTTCTTTCTGGTAGCCCCTCAACTATTGGAACACTGCTATTGAGGCAGGGGGCATTTGCTATAAAATAATAATCAAATATATTTACTCTATAAGTCCTTTAACTTTCTTACTTCTCCTTTTCCTACTGCAGCGAATTATTTCACATATCCTGTTTTTCACTTTGAATATAATTGCAGAAGTTAACTTACGGGTTAGAGGAAACTTGCCATATGTATGGGAACATTGTGAAAGGTGCTACTGAAAGTAGCTTGGCTGTATAAGATAACTTGTTGGGCTTATCAATATATTTTATCGCTTGTGTGTTAGTATAATCATTGGAACATAATACATTTTAAAGTGTCTTTTGGGAAGATACAAATAGGGAACTATAGTAAGGTGACCAGACGTCCCGCTTTTGGCGGGACAGTCCCGCTTTTTAATAATTTGTCCCGCATCCTGCGGCGTTTCAATAAAGTCCTGCTTTTTTCAGCCGGGCCAGTCATTTGGCGTAGAGCCGATGGAACTGCCGGTGGTCACGGCGCAGGGCTTCTCCCGCCCGCTTCCCCCGCCCGGCTGGACGCCACCATTAGGGTTATTTTGTCCTCTGCGCATGCGCAAAGTGTTCTGCGCATGCGCAGAGGGCAAAATAACCCGAATGGCGGCGTCCAGCCGGGCGGGGGAAGCGGGCGGGGGAAGCCCCGCGCTGTGACCGCCGCCAGTTCTATCGGCTCTACGCTGAATGACTGGCCCGGCCGAACTGGCAGGATTTCACCCCTGGCTCTGCGGCAACAAACAGGTAAGCCTGCGCCAGTAGGAACCCACCCCTGGCTGCGATGAAGGGGGGGTGTTTGGGGGGGGTGCACAAAGCTGCAGGATAAGAGAGATGGACCCCTCCCATCTTGCTCCCCTAGAAACCCCCCCCGTCAATGGTGTCCCGCTTTACAAAAAATAAAATCTGGTCACCTTAAACCAGGGGTAGGCAAAGTTGGCTCTTCTATGACTCATGGACTTCAACTCCCAGAAATCCTGAGCTAGCATGATTGGCTCAGAAAGTCTGGGAGTTGAAGTCCATGAGTCATAGAAGAGCCAACTTTGCCTACCCCTGCCTTAAACTATAGGGAAGTTACAAATAGGAAACTCACATTTGGCTGACCACAAATCTGTAACAGGAAGAGCTTGTTTACCGAAGGTACTGAGAGCTTGCTCAATGTAACGTGTGGCCAAGGACATTTCAGTAAAGGAACATGTTACCTATTGTCCGCCGGAGATGGTACAACATAGACGCCCCACATGGTAATCACATGTACTCACTTCTCTATTTTGTTACTTCTCTGTTTCTGTATTGTGACATGTTGTGATTTCTGATTGGTTGTCCATTGTAACGCCTCGGAAGGGGCTAGGATTGTATAAAGGTATAAAAGTAACCCCTCGCGTGTTGGCCCGAGGTTCAGACTTTGGCATGCTAATACTCTGAACCAATTGTGCAATACAATAAACCTGTGTTCTCCTACCTTGGGCGTGGTCTTCTTCCTCGGGTGGTAGGCACAAGCCTAGTAGGCCCCTGCCTGCTAGGCCAAAGCCTGCTGCTTCACTATCATGTCATCCCTGGTCCTTCTTTTCATTACATTAGACATACCCAATTCAACTACTGTCACTAAATAATTTCAGGTTTACCCCCAACTTCCCCCAAATTGTAATTAGCAGAAAGAGTTTTTTGGGATTAAGGAAGGAATGCCTTCCATATACTTTTGAGCCACACAATCTCACTCTAGGAAGTCAACAGGACAAGCCTCTTGGCAGTTACAGAATCTGGTTTTTGGTTCAGTAAGTTTGATCAAAATGAAGCATGGGACAAGGAATGCAAAATAGTAACTTTATGGCCACAGGTATAAAGAGAGTGATTATTTTGAAATAGCAAGTGTAGAAAGCAGTTGCAAGCAAATGCAAAGGATGTAGCAGTTGGGGCTATAGAGAATAGGATAGGTTGAAGAATTTCCTTTCTTACTTACCCAGCAGGCCTGAAGATGGAGGGTTGCGCTGCACTTGCTCATCTGCCCCTTCCTGCACCAGCTCCCAGAGCTCCCACTGTAGCCGTGGATGCAATAGATGGAACAGCTGCCAAGGTCTTTTGGCCCGCACGGAACGGAAGGGTTCAAAGAGGGGATAATCAGGAGACTTGTACCACTGGGAATGAAAAAGACAAATCTCTCAGGATAGAACATCACTAACTAACCAACCCCACAGACCAAAGTTATATTTCAGTGATGGCGAACCTATGGCACGCGTGCCACAAGTGGCACACAGAGCCATATCGGTGGGCACGCAAGCTAAGGTCCTATGTGCGTGCCAGCCAGCTGGTTTTCAGGCCTTCTGGGCCCACTGGGAGTCGAGAAACAGGCTGTTTCCAGCCTCCAGAGGGGGTGGGGAAGGCCCATTTTTTCCAGAGCCTTTCTAGGAGCCTGGGGAGGGAGAAAACGGCCATCCCCCCCAGAGGTCCTCCAGAGGTCGGAAACGGCCCGTTTGCCAACTTCCGGTTGGACCGGAAGTCCCATTTTTTTGCTCTCCCCAGGCTTCAGAGCCTTTCTAGGAGCCTGGGGAGGGAGAAAACGGCCTTCCCCACCCCCCCGGAGGCCCTCCAGAGGCCGGAAATGGCCTGTTGGGAAGTTGGGAAATGCGCCATTTCTGGCCTTCGGAGGGTCTCCAGGGGGGGGGAAGAGACCATTTTTGCCCTCCCCAGGCTCCTAGAAAGACTTTGAAGCCTGGGAGAGCGAAAAACGGGTGTGCAATCGCGTGCTGGGAGGGGGGGTTTCATGCGTGCATGCGTGGGGGGCAGGGAATTATGGGTGTGGGCACCCCCCACCGCATTTCCCCCCTTTTGGCACGCAAACCAAAAAAGGTTCACCATCACTGTTATATTTCATCTCCAGGTTCCCCCAAATTCAGTAGAGAGGTTCAGCGGCTCATAACAATGTAATGGCTGAAATTGCACCATACTCTTAACCTAGTTGCTGAATTAACTGAATTTCTTGGTGGGTTTATGTACAGGTGGTCCTCAACTTATTACCACAGTTGAGCTCAACATTTCCATTGCTAAGCAAGACAATTTTTTAAACAGTTTCTTTATACATTTTCTCATTACATACATAAGTGTTTTGTGAACAGCGTATTTGTCTGGATCAATTTTCTTACATAATGGTACTTTTCCAGTTCCAAATTTCTACCTCTATTATCCAACCATTGATAAAAACAAGTCCCATGTTTGAAAATATTCTGTATCTTCTTTTTCTTTTATGTTTAATATCAATCTATCCATTTCTGAACAGTATATTTTAATTACATCTTCTTCTGTAGGTGTTTCTTCATTTTTCCAGTGCTGTGCAAATACAATTCTTGCTGCTGTCAAAACATGCAATATTAAATATATATTCCCTTTCTCATACTTTTCTGGTACTATACCTAACAGAAATATTTCTGGTTTATAATCTATATGCTGCTTTAACATTTTTTCTAACCATGTATGTATTTTTGTCCAATTTTTTTTTAGCTTTTGCACATGTCCACCACATGTGGTAATACATGTCCGGTAAGCAAGACAATTGTGAAAGTGAATTTTGACCCCTTTTATGACCCTTGTTAAGTGAATCACTGCAATTGTTAACTTAGTAACGTGTGTTAAACGAATCTGGCTTCTCCATTGAATTTGCTTGTCAGAAGGTTGCAAAAGGTGATCGCATGCTCCAGGATACTGCAACCGTCATAAATACATGTCAGTTGCAAAGCATCCAAATTTTGATCACGTGAGCATGGGGATGCTGCAATGGTCATAAGTGTGAAAAACCCTCATAAGTCATTTTTTTCAGTGCCGTTGTAAATTCAAACAGTCACTAAATGAATGTAAGTCAAGGACTACCTGGGCTGAAGTATAGACCAACCAAATGGCCTGAGTTCACAAAACATAATTTCCAGAAAACAATCCTACAAAATTTAGCATGTTTTTCAACAGTTTTCTAGTTCTTTCCTGAAAGTGGAGAGAGTGAATTGCAGAGGGCTTTTGAGGATATCTTAAAAGCACAAGAGTATGGAAAAGGTTTTCTCTACAGCAATGGTTCCCAACCTTTTTTTGGCCATGCCCTACCTAAGCATCTCTAAAATCCTGATGCCTCCCACTGTGACATATAATTCTTGCAATTCAAAAAGTGAATGTGGAAGAAACCTAAAAGGCCATTAACGTGGTTTAAACAAGGTTCAAATTGCCCCCATTAAAAATCAAATTGCCCCCCTTTAGGGCGTTGGCCAGAGGTGGGTTCCTGCCGGAGCTGTCCACTACGTAGTTCTGGTAGGGAGCGGCCAATTGCGCAATTTGCGTGCGACCGCTCCGGAGCCCTCTCTGCCGGTCCGTCGTGCACGTCGCCATCTTTTTCTGTGAATTTTTGGGAGATTTTGCTTCTGCGCATGCGCGGAAGCAAAATCGTGCCAAAATCTTGTGAGGGGGCGCGCACACGCGCAAGATTTTGGCGAGATTTTGCTTCAGTGCATGCGCGGAAGCAAAATCACACCAAAATCTCGCGCGCGTCCCCTCGCAAGATTTTGGCGTGATTTTGCTTCCGCGCATGCGCAGAAGCAAAATCGTGCGAGGGGGCGTGCGCGCGTAGCAAGCACACACACCCCCCCCCGAAACATGGAGATGCGCGCGTAGCGTGCCGGCACCGGTAAGGAAGCAACCCGCCGCTGGTGTGGGCCCCACATTGGGAACCACTGCTATACAGGAACACCCCCTTTCATTCTGATTGATCTCCATTTGGTTTACTTTTAGAAAGAGTTGGTACACCTCTTTAATTTAGCTTTTTTGATACCATTTTGATAGTTTTAACTTAA
The DNA here is from genome assembly GCA_023053685.1 of Diadophis punctatus similis. Classification (NCBI taxonomy): domain Eukaryota; kingdom Metazoa; phylum Chordata; class Lepidosauria; order Squamata; family Dipsadidae; genus Diadophis; species Diadophis punctatus. The sequence continues at coordinate 25,266,433 of JALIGW010000001.1, forward strand.
GAGGTTTTTGAGATCTTCAATTGAATTATGTCTGTATGACACACTGAGTTAAAATAATAATAATAAATGATACATGCCACTATTATATCCTCCATCTTGTATGATCCCTCAATCAACCTTTATTGCTCTCTGGGTCATTTGACTCACTTACCGCAATAATCTGAGTTTCCAGAAACTGGGATTTATATTCCAGGTTTGTTAATGGTTATAAATGTGGTTTCCAGAAAATAAAAAAGGTAGTTTTGATCTGTAGGGGTCAAAAGCCAGTACAAGTGCTTATTGTTAACGGAATTTTTTAGCCTACTGTCATTGAAATAGTTTTATGTCTCTGAAGTAGAAAATTATCACTGGTACATCCTGCAACTATGACTCAGCTGCTCTGGGGAAGAAATTCTAGATTTTAGATATGGTTTATTAATATGGGTGAGAGTGTATGTGTGTGTAGAGAGGGGGAGGGAGGGAGGGAGGGAGAGGGGAGAGGGAGAGAGAGATGCTGCAGCTGAATTAGACCATAGTGCTTCTAAAAGTGGCCAAGCACATTCATTCATTAGATTTATATCTCATTTTCGATTTAGAATCTCAAGGCAGTATTCATAGCACTCTTTAATTTTTTCCCTACAGTGTCAATCTATAATGTAAGGCTGATTGGGCCATTTATTCCACTCAGACCAAAGTCATCTAGTAGATTTTTATGCCTGAGTGTGGACTGGAATTTGGATGAAACAAAAAGGGTCCATTTATCCATTATGGTTTACCATACATTATCTCTTTTTAATTTGTTCTCACTGGTAGGAAATTTCTCCTTCGTTCTAGGTTGCTTATCTTCTTGATTAGTTTCCATCTATTGCTTCTCATCTTGCCTTCAGGTGCTTTGGAGAATAGGTTGACCCCCTCTTTTTTGTGGCAGCCCCTCAAATATTGGGACACGGCTATCCATACCCAATTCCTGCAACTGTTTTTCATATGTTTTAGTCTCCAGATCTTTAATCATCTTTGTTGTTCTGTCATTTAGTGCAGAAGGATTCAGACAAAGCAGAACACAGAAGGTGCCATTTGCAGCGGGAGTGGTGGCTTGGGCGACTTTTTGCAGAAACATCTGTCAGAGAGCACCAAGGACCCCACAGTTCATCCTTTCTATCAGTTTCAAGAAAATATTCCAAGTTGGCGTCTGTAACTCCATTTTCTAACTGTGAGTTCACTAATTATGCTTTTTGGGGGGAAAGAAGCATTCACATTCATGAAACATATGCACCTGTTAAGTTAGAGAAAGCATATGTTAAATTAATATACTTGAATTAGATCATGTTTATTTATTTGTTTATTTATTCCAGGGGTCCCCAAACTTGGCAACTTTAAGATTTGTGGACTTCAACTCCCAGAATTTACTAGCCAGATATGCTGGCTGTAGAAATCTGGGAGTTGAAGTCCACAAGTCTTAAAGTTGCCAAGTTTGAAGACCTCTGATTTATTCAATCAATTTCTATAGCTGCCCAACTCAATCAAGTGACTTTGGTTTTGTCTTTTTGTGAAACCAGAGCTAAAGGTTGATTGCTGAATGCTGGATGTAATAAGATAAGATGCCTGAGAATAAAACATAATGCTTTCCAAATGTCCAACACTGAGCAAAATGCACAAGAATGTACATTTCCTTGGTTGTTTAATGTTTTTATGGATTAACAAATACAGTGCTACCTTGGTACTCATCATTAATTGGTTCTGGGAGGCCTGACGACTACCAAAAATGATGAGTACCAAACTCATTTTTCCCATAAGGAATAATGTAGTGAGTCACAAGGCAGACGACACCAACAAGTTCTAGCTTGTACCGATCAAATGCTGAGTACCGGGACAAAAATTTTGTGTCAAAATGCATTGAGTACAAAATTTGATGAGTTTCAACGCATTAAAGTTACAAGATCTCACTGTAAATAAAGTTTGTTGTAAAATTAGAGATGTATTATTTAATATTTCAGTATTTTTTGTTAGGAGACATGGTTTTGGTTAAAAGCCCAAATGATTTTGCAGCAAACTTAGATACACTATATCAGCGGTCTCTAATCTTTCCAGCTTGGCAGACTAGCAGTGGTGGAAGGAGAGGGGATGATTTTGTGTGTGCAGGCGCCACTTTCACGAATGCAGCTTTGTGCGCACATACTCACCCACCACTTCCATGGCCGAGTTTCAAATGGGCCACGGCCCGGTACCGGGCCATGGCCCGGGGGTTGTGGACCCCTGCACTATATGATGCAACCAGAAGCATGGATCTGGAAATTAAAGTATCAAAGACCAAAATAGTTGTATTTTATATAAATGTCTCTCCGATACTGTATATTCACCCAGACAAACACATTTACACAGAAAATACAAGTCTTGCCCTAAATGTATGTCCATTAAAACTCTGGCCAAGTTGAGTTTCATGCCAATCCAACAGAAAGATAATAGTACTTATATCTAGGTCCATTTTCAATCATCATACAGTTTATTCCTTCTATTTGTAGGTTCCTTAACTCAGTGACTCTGGATAGCTTACAATTGAAAAATAAAAAGCTGCAAAAGATTGCTTTTAGCCGTGTTTCCCCAAATGTAAGACTGGATCTTATATTAATTTTTGCTCCAAACGACGCATTAGGGCTTATTTTCCAGTTAGGTCTTATTTTCAGGGAAATATGGTACTAAATGCATCCTTCTGGTTGACGATCTTAACTGGGGTTTATTTTGGGGGTAGGACTTATATTAAGAGCAGCCTGAAAAATCATCCTAGGGCTTATTTTCCAGTTGGGTCTTATTTTCTGGGGAACACGGGATATACCTCTAATGGGGGGAAAATACTTAGAGGATTAAAGAACACCATACTTCATTCATTCTCCTTTTATAACTTGCAGAATCTCTCTTATCCCCTACAGAAAAGGAACATTTTATAGCACAAAGTTCTGAAATTATTGTTAGACTTTGGGCCTGGTTTTTTTCATCCTTGGGTTTATTGTTTTAAGGATAGCAATCTGTTTTAAGTATTATATTTTGAGGGGGGAAAGTAAAAATTCATTGCAGTAGCTTATTTATTTATTTATTTATTTATTTTGGTTTTCTTATATGCCGCCCTACTCCCGAGGGACTCAGGGCGGCGTACAGCAGAAAAAAATACAAGAAACCAACAAATAAACATTAATTAAAACCAATACAAAAATTAAAAATTCGATATTAAAACAAACATCCATCAGCCAGACATACCCGGGGGAGAGCTCAGATGGATTAGTCTCTACCCTCTGCCTGCAGGAAAAGCCATGTCTTAACGGCTTTTCGGAAGGCCAGCAGGGTGGGGATGGTTCGGGTCTCTGGGGGAAGTTGGTTCCAGAGCGCGGGGGCCCCCACAGAGAAGGCCCTCCCCCTGGGGCCCGCCAGCTGCTGGATATCAGTCTCTCTTGAGTGCTCTGGGAGCTAAACATATGGGGCTCATGAGCCATATGTTAGTGTTATGTATGTGTGTACGTGTGCACAGATCCACTTCTGTCCCAGACTACAGATATTAAAGAGACTATGTTCGTACAACGCAGACAATTGTTGTCTTGTTGCCCCAGCGAATTACAGCTAGCCCTCAACTTACAACAGTTCATTTAGTGACTGTTCAAAATTACAAAGGCACTGGAAAAAAGTGACTTATGACAGTTTTTCACACTTACAACCATTGCAGCATCCCCAGGGTCACGTAAATTAAATTTTGGATGCTTGGCAACTGACATGTATTTATGACGGTTGTAGTGCCCCAGGGTCATGTGATCCCCTTTTGCGACCTTCTGACAAGCAAAGTCAATAGGGAAGCCAGATTCACTTAACAACAGTCTCAAGAAAGGTCGTGAAAGGGGGGGAAATTCACATAGCAACTCTCACTTAGCAACAGAAATTTTGGGCTCAGTTTTGGCTGTAAGTCAAGGACTACCTGTATATTATAGCTTAAGAAGTCGGCCTGGTTCAAACAAGATGCTATGATAACATTTGAGAGCAGCGGTGGGTTGCTCCCAGATCGGACTGGTTCTTGGAACCGGTAGCACCAGCGGTGGGAGGCTCCACCCACCCACCTGGGATGTTTCTGCACATGCGCAGAAGCGTTGTGCGCGTGCACGCACGAACCGGTAGCAAAAATATTTACAACCCACCACTGTATGAGAGCCACAGCCTAGGCTAGCATATAATGTGATGCTGACTAGAGAATCTCACCTCTTCTAGGTCCCCAGGGTAAGGGGCTGGATCCCATGCGACCAGAATTCCCTGGGCATAGAGTTCTCCATCTACAAAATCGTGCCGTGGAGAAGCCATCAGCTGTAAAGAAGAATGTGAATGAGAACATTTTTTTTACACACAAATTCAAGCCAATCATGCAGCTGCAAGGGAAACAACTTAGTGATGTTCATGGCGAGCCTGGCCAATTCATCAGAATAAGACTACTTCCCCTTCATTTAGAAATAACTCAGAATTGCCTAGAAGCACCTTATAGAATAAGAATATAGAATTCTTTATTGGCCAAGTGTGGTTGGATACACAAGGAATTTGTCTTTGGTGCATATGCTCTCAGTGTACATAAAAGAAAAGATACATTTGTCAAGAATCATGAGGTGCAACACTTAATGATTGTCATAGAGTACAAATAAGCAATCAGGAAACAATCAATATTAATATAAATCGTAAGAATACAAGCAACAAGTTACACTCATACAGTCATAAGTGGGAGGAGATGGGTGATAGGAACGATGAGAAGACTAATAGTAATAGTAATGCAGCCTTAGTGAGTAGTTTGACAGTGGTGAGGGAATTTTTTGTTTAACAGAGTGATGGCGTTCGGGAAAAAACTGTTCTTGTGTCTAGTTGTCTTGGTGTGCAGTGCTTTATAACGTCGTTTTGAGGGTAGGAGTTAAAACAATTTATGTCCAGGATGTGAGGGGTCTGTAAATATTTTCACAGCCCTCTTTTTGACTTGTGCAGTATACAGGTCCTCAATGGAAGGCAGATTGGCAGTAATTGTTTTTTCTGCAGTTCTAATTATCCTCTGAAGTCTGTGTCTGTCTTGTTGGGTTGCAGAACCAAACCAGACATTATATATTTGCATAGAGGGAGAGCCCCAAATGTCAGATTCAACTTCTTTTGTGATATGCATTTTTCCCCCTACCCTTTTATATTTGTGTTGCTGCATTCTAAGCGATTCACCCTAATGCCTTTGGTTGAGACTGCTAAATGCGGACATCTTCAAGCTGCACTTTGCAGATTTGCTGGCAGTGATTTGACTGGGTCCGAATTACACAGAGTGTCATTCAACTTCTCTGGAAACTCCTTAAAGGCAGCTTAATAATTAATACATATTCCTGAAGGCTGCTACTCTGATCATTTTCTGGCCTTGATATTTGACTTTGAACTGAGGGTTGGATTCCAGGCATAATCAGCAAAATGCCAGGCAGGAATAGAGAAAAACATATCAGCACTACCTCCCAACAACCCAGCTTAAATTACAAAACCACTGCTACAATTTCAGAGGGGAGGATTTTTTTCAGAGTAATAATGATCAAAGATCTTTCTCTAACCTGCAGCTAGTGAAGAATGTCAAAATACAGTACAGCTAGTCCTCAACTTACGACCACAACTGAGTCCACTGTTGCTAAGTGAGACATTTTTGAAGTCAGTTTTTGCGCCATTTTAGGAGCTTTCTTGCCACAGTTGTCAAGTGAATCACTGCAACTGATAAGTTAGCAACACAGTTGTTAAGTGAGACTGGTGAAAAGAAGGACCAGGGGTGACATGATAACAGTGTTCCAATATTTGAGGGGCTGCCACAGAGTGGAAGGGGTTAGGCTGTTTTCCAAGGCACCAGAAGGCCAGACGAGGAATAATGGATGGAAGCTGACCAAAGAGAGATTCAACCTGGAAATAAGGAGGAATTTTCTGACAGTGAGAGCGATCAACCAGTGGAACAGCTTGCCTACGGAGGTTGTGAGAGCTCCAAAACACTTGAGACTTTCAAAAGGAGATTGGACTGCCATTTATCCAAAATGGTGTACGGACTCCTGCTTGAGCAGGGGGTTGGACTAGATGACCTACAAGGTCCCTTCCAACTCTAAAATAATCTAATCTAATGGCTTCTCCATTGACTTTGATTGTCAGGAGAACGCAAAAGGAGATAACATGACCTTGGGACATAGCAAAGGTCATAAATATGAACCGGTTGCCAAGCATCTGGATTTTGATCACAGGATCATGGAGCAAAGGTCGTAACTATGAAAAACGATCATAAGTCACTATTTTCAGTGCCATTGTAACTTTGAACGGTCATTAAATGAACTGTTGTAAGTTGAGGACTATTTGTACTAGCATCAGCAGCAAACATTACCAATAAAATGTAAACTATTTCCATTATGATAGAAGTTAAAGGTATTCATATGAACCCTGTACAGTTACCTTTGCCATTAAATTGGAGCTAATACTGTAATAAATCAATTAATTGAGGACGGAGTTTTCATTTCCCCCCAAAAAAATTGTATTAAGAATCATCATTGGAAAGAATAAAAGTCAATACAAAATACGCACAATTAAAAAAAGTAAAAAAACAATTTTAGTAGCTTATCACCATGTCTAAATACGAAGTAAATGTTGAGTTTCAGATGTACACTCCTGATATGTGAGACATAAACATCACCAATGACTGCTCACAAAATTATAAGAGGTTTGGGCACAATGGTGGCAATGGTTGCATGATGAAAGCCCTGAGCCTTTTTAACACCTGTATGTGTGTAATGCATGTAAAAATGGGCAGGGTTTTGATCATGTAGTCACAGCCGCCATCCTGAATTTTCTGACTGCATGGATACCCTTTAGCCTCTGTTACTTAATTCAAGATTATTTATTGTGATTATTTTTTCCAATAGCCAGATCAAGGTTTATGTTAAGAATGCGTAAGGGAAAATTAGCAGAGGTGGACTTGAAGTATCAGTTCATGCAGGTGAACTCCAGGTAATGCAATCTTTACTGTTATGTACGGACGGATGTTGTAGATATTGGCATAGCCGCCGCCGATTGGTTAATCTAGCGGCGGGAGAAATGAACGCCTGTCAGTGGCCAGCCGGTTTCAGGGAAGCCCTTAAAAGCGGCTTCCCTGCAGCCTGCCGGCAGTCCGTATTAGTTGTAGTGAATAAGAAATAAAGGTGCTGAACGTTCCTGTGCCTCGCGTCTTCCTTTACACGCGAATCTAACATTTACAGTGATGGAGAATCTCTGCCAGGTTTCGGGCGGTTTTATAACCACACAATAATCCCAGTAACCTAGCAACCAGATCCCAAAACACAAGCCTCACAGGACTCTCCTTATATCAGCTAAAAAACAAATGCAGGTAAGTGAATGATAGGTCTCAATGCCAGAAGGAAAAATCCAGCATAGGCAACTGAATCTGAGCCTGTATTAGAGAAAGACTAGACCAGAGGTCTTCAAACTTGGCTATGCTGGCTGGAGAATTCTAGGAGTTAAAGTCCACAAGTCTTAAAGTTGCCAAGTTTGAGGACCCCTGGACTAGACAAAGCCCCAAACTTGTCCTTGAAATCATGGCATCTTTAAATGAGCCATCTCAGTTGGCCTTTGAGTGAAGGGGTTTCTGCTTCAGTAATGATGTCTCACTGAAGGATCCAGATGATGATGGATTGGTACAAGTCATTTATTCCTCCATAACTCTCTGTGAAAGCTTTAGGACAGAAATTTCACTTTGGGAAATCCAAATTTAAGACAAGGAGGAATTTCCCGACCACAAATAGGCTGCCTCCTGTAGCTGTACATGTACCATCACAAGAGGTTTTCAAGCAAAGGTTGAATAGCTTATTTGTCTGGGATAGCATAAGGATTTCTGCCCTGGGCAGAGAGATAGACTAGAGCAGTGTTTTGCTGGCTGGGGAATTCTGGGAGTTGAAGTCCAGACATCTTCAAGTTGCCAAGGTTGGGAAACACTGGACTAGAGCAATGTAACTCAAACTTGGCATCTTTTAAGAAGCATAGACTTCGCATAGACTTCACATAGACTTCAATTTCCAGAATTCTCCAGTCCACATGCTGAAGTAGGAGACCTCTGAGTCCTCTGGAGTAGAAGACATTCTGAGATCTTCTAACCTTAGGAGCCTAGGCACCTCACTTTTTCTCCCAGGACAAAGCTATGCACATTCTACCTTATAATTAAAGGTGTACGGTGCAATTTGCCTACTTCTGTCATAACAGCTGGGTCTGTAATTGTCTGTAATTGTCTGTAATTGTCTATAATAGGTCTGTAATTATCTGAATCTGATTTTATATCATTCTTATATATTGATATATTTGAGGACAATTAGCCAAATATATTGAACTAACAATGTAAGATACAAAATATGGTGCATATAAAAATGGCTAGAACTTCAATCACATTGGCACCTGACCCCATCTTCACTTTTTTGACTACCTAAGGATACCTCTGATCTAAGAGTGTAATGAATTGAGGCTACTGTCTGTTTCATGGCAAACAAATGAAATTAAACCATTGGATTTTCCCTAACTTTTCCCCATTTAGCTTTTAACTATGCACAGGTTTTTCCCCTCTTTTGTCCACAGCTCAATCTGTCCCTCCAAAGTTTATTTATTATTTTTATTTTTATTTTGTTATTCTTATATGCCGCCCAACTCCCGAAGGACTCAGGGCGGCGTTTACTACCCACCTGGGAATTCACAAGGCGGAGTGTTGTTTTTGTGCCCACATCATATTCATAGTCAGCAGTTGGGGCTCCATTGAAACGAAGGACAGCATTATGGGAATCTGAGAAAATGAGAAAATAAGGATAAGAGAGAGTAAAAGCAGGTAGATCCTGTCCCTAGGTCAGTGATGGCGAACCTATGGCACGCGTGCCACAGGTGGCACGCGGAGCCATATCTGCCGGCACGCGAGCCGTTGCCCTAGCTCAGCTCCAGCGCACATGTGCGCTCCAGACAGCTGATTTTCGGCTTGCACGGAGGCTCTGGGGGGGCATTTTAGGCTTCCAGAGGGCTTCTGGGAGGACAAGGGAGGGCGTTTTTGCCCTCCCCAGGCTCCAGGGAAGCCTCTGGAGCCTGGGGAGGGCGAAAAACGGGCCTACCAGGCCCACCAGAAGTTGGGAAACAGGCCGTTTTTGCCCTCCCCAGGCATTGAATTATGGGTGTGGCCACTCGCGCATGCGTGATAGCGCGTGCGCACACATTTTTGGCACCCGAGGAAAAAAAGGTTCGCCATCACTGCCCTAGGTCATCCCTTCCTGGTTTATTTTACAATAACATTCCCTTCCTCAGAGCAAGAGGAGGTTGAGAAAACAGCCACATAGCTGGTGTGGCCTGACTTCTCCTTTATTTAATATCCCTGCTAACCAGGGCTACTTTAAAATCTTTGCAGGCTCTGAGACTTACCATTGCCTTCTTCCTAGGGCTGAAAGAGAGTACTTGCTCACCCAGATGGTTTTTGTACCAAGGTCAGAATTAGAACCAGGGTTTTCTCAATCTTAATCAACCAGGTTAACTACTAGATTAAATTGGATCTCCCGTGTGTATGCATTGGTGTTATGCATGTGGGGGTCAATGGTGGGTTCTGGTTTTCTTCACTGCTGGTTCACTCAGTGACGCGCTTGCGCGTGCTTCGGCCATGCACAGTGCTAAAACAAAGCTTCTGCGCATGCTTACGGCGCCACTGAGAGAACCAGCTCGGGGCGTGGCAGGCCTGGGTCACTCATGCTATTCACTAGACACTTATCTCTTTAAACTCCCCCCCCCTTTCACTGTTGCTTCTCAGTGGCAGAAAAAGCACACTTCTTTTTCACTTTATCCCCTTGAGACTAGATGGAGCTTCTTGCAGATTAGCCTGCTGTCTATCTGCAATTAACTAATCTTGCAAATCTTTCACCACCCACAGCCCTTTCATAGAAAATTGCCAGTGCTGTGAATTCACACCACCCACCCAATGCCCTTGAGTCCTTTACGGCTTTCAAGCCTCCAGAAAGCTTTAATTCCTCCTGATCAGTTTGCAAACATGGTTTTTCCTTCACAGCAAGTTTACAGACCTCACAATATAACAGGCAAGAAAATGGTAAGACAACATTTGTCCACCCTAGGTGAATTCAAATAACTAGGACCAGATGGATTACGTCACAGAGTTCTGAAAATGCTGGCAGATGTGATCTCGGAGCCATCAAACCGTATTTTTCAAAGATCCTGGAGCTCCCGGGGAACTACCAGAAGACTGGAAAAGAGCTGTGGTGGTTCCCATCTTCAAAAAAAAAGGGGGTGGGAGGAAATAGTTCCAGGAAACTACAAACCAATCAGTCTGACATCAATACTGGAGAAGATCCTAGAAAAGATAATCAAGCAATGGATCCAGAAACATCTAGAAGCAAGCAAAGCTATTACAAGAAGCCAAGATGAGTTTATCAAAAACAGATCATACCAAACAAATCTTATTGCATTTTTTGATAAAGTGACTAAATTAGTAGACTAGTGAAATGCTGTGGACATAGTACACATGGACTTCAGTAAGGCATCTGACAAGGTAGTCCACAATCTACTTATTGGTAAGATAGAAAAATGTGGAATAGACAGCATCACTACTAGGTGGATTCATAACTGGCTGACAAACTGCATTCAATGTGTAGTCTTCAATGGAACTACATCTATATGGAGGGAAGTATGCAGTATCCCAAGGTTTTGTCTTAGGCCCAGTACTCTTCAACATCTTCATAAAATTATTTAGATGACAGGATAGAAGGGGAATTCATCAAATTTGCAGACAACACCAAGCTAGGGAGATAGCCAACACTCTTGAAGATAGGCTCAAGATCCAGAAGGATCTTGACAAACTTGAACACTGGGCCCTATCTAACAAACTCAGTGATGAGAAATGTAAGATTTTACACTTAGGCAAGAAAAAACAAATGCATAGGTATAGAATAGGTAGTACCTGGCTCAACAGCAGGTAATTGTGAGAGGGATTTCCTAGTAGACAACCACTTACGTATGAGCCAACAATGTGCTGCAGCTGCCAAAAAAGCAGCAACAGAGGAATATCAAGATCATGTGTACCACTATATAATGCCTTGGTAATACCACCCTTGGAATATTGCATCAAGTGCTGGTTACCATGATACAAAAAAGATGTTTGAGACTCTAGAAGAATGCAGAGAAGAACAGCAAAGATGATTAAGGGTCTAGAGCAGTGATGGCGAACCTATGGCACGCGTGCCACAGGTGGCACGCGGAGCCATATCTGCCGGCACACGAGCCGTTGCCCTAGCTTAGCTCCAATGCACATGTGCACGCTGGCCAGCTGATTTACGGCTCACGCTGAGGCTCTGGGAGGGCGTTTTTTGGCTTCTGGAGGGCCTCCGGAGGCATTTTCGCCCTCCCCAGGTTCCAGGGAAGCCTACTGGGCCCACCAGAAGTCGGAAAATGGGCCATTTCCGGCCTCCAGTGGCATTAAATTATGGGTGTGGGCACTCGCGCGTGTGCGATAGCTTGCGCACACACGCTTTCGGCACCCAAGGAAAAAAAGGTTCGCCATCACTGGTCTAGAGGCTAAAATATTTTATGAACAGTTGAAGGAACTGGGCATGTCTAGTCTAACAAAGAGAAGAACTAAGGGTGACATGATAACAATCTTCCAATATTTGAGAAGCTGTCACAAAGAAGAGGGGGACAACCTATTTTCCAAGTACAGGAGGACACGACAAGAAGTAACAAATGGAAACTTATCAAAGAGTGATCCGAACGAAAACTTTCAACTCTAGTATTCTGTATATTTCTCAAACATTTGTTCTACTTCTTTTCGGCTGGCAGTGCATATGCTGTTTCTATTTTCCCAGTTGGAGTAGCATGATGTGCATCATCATATCTCTTTCAAAAGGCATTGATCCTGGTTTGGGCACCCTTTGTTAGTTCTGGACCTAGCCATATACTGGTATTTTGAAATATTTTCTATCTCAGAGTTTCCCCCCAATTCCTACTGATGGTGGTGGCAATATCATGGTTTGGGCCTGTTTTGTGCCTCTGAACCAAAATGGCACACCAGTCACTGAAAGCAAAGATTCAGATACTTTTGTCACATGCAAATATGGAGCTTTGGATGATTTTCCTCAATAAGTAAGTGAATGATTTTATGCATTTGTTTAATTGGGTTCCCTTTATCTAGTAGTTTTTGGACGTGTTCATATTTATGCAGAAATATATTCAGAGTCATTATTAAGCGCTAGGTTCCCTTAATGAAAGAAAAAAACCAACAATCTTAACCAAGATTAGCATATTGTGCAAAAGCTACATAAATCTTTACCTATTCTGCTACAAAGCTCATGAGAAGACAATCACAGCAGGGGTGGGTTCCTAATTTTTTTACTACCACTCTGTGGCCGTGGCTTATATTGTGGGTGTGGCTTGTCAGCCATGTGACTGGGTGGGCATGGGCCTCGGGAGGTTGGCAGCGGCTGGAGAAGTGGGGGTGCATTGCCCACCCACAACGCAGCCCCCGCAGCGGGAGCAGCAAGACCACGGTAGCGGTTCTTCTAGGAGGCTCTGTCCGGCCTGAATGCTTCTCCCCATTCGATAATCCTAGGATCCTGCTGCCCGTTCCCCCTCCCCTCAGCAGCTCGAGAAGCCTCAAACGTGCGAAAATGCCTGGGATCATCATCGCGCGTTCGTGGCTTCTTGGACTGCTGAAGGGAGGGGAATGGAGATAGCTCCTGCCGCCCGTTCTTTCAGCGTCTCACGTGCTCCCTCAGCCATCCTCCCCTGCTTGGACTCACTGTGGGATAGGAAGGCAGCGCATGCGCAGTGCTGGAAGCTCGGCTTCTGGGCATGCGCAGAAGAAATTTTTTTTAATGTAAAAAATTTTTTTTAAAAAAAATGGCGGCGCTCAGGCACCGGCAACTGACCGCACCGGTACTGTGACATCACCAGCGGGCCACTACCGGTGCTATAGAGTGGACCGCACTGGTAGGAACCCACCACTGAATCACAGATTCACCTTAACTGGTTAAGTTAAAAGATCTCAATACATTGATGAAGAGTTTTAATTATGATGAACCAACTAGTGCTGTATTGAAAAATATATGTAGTATTTTATTATATTTAAGGGGTTAGGATTAGGGTTAACTCGAGCTAGGAGCACCCAGATAAGAAAGAATAATCCCAAAGTGATGAGAATGACTTTGATAATCCAAATAGCAATTGTTAAGTTCTCGTACTGAAGAGGCTGGAGACAGTATTGTGACTAACAGCTCTTTATTGAATAACACTCAGATCCAGCAAAGGAACCAGCCTGACAGCTTTCTCTTACATAGAGGGCTGCCAGCTGGTTCAACCAATCAGCGGTCTTCATTTTCCCGCTCAACAAAGCGGACCTTGGAGTAAACAGTTTAACCTTAATACATAACACCCCTCCCCACTTGGTCTGGTCCAACACATTAACATACGTAATCTTTTAGGTAGGTGGGACGTTGTGGTTCCCTAGTTGACCTGCCCAGATCAATTTGGGCATTGGCTTTGGGCGGAGAGGATGGGCTTGCCATTTCTGGCTCCGCCTGTGGAACCTCATGGAAAGGCCTGGGTGGGGCTGAGGATTCTACGGGAACCGGTTCCTGGCCTCGATCGGTGGAGACTCTGGCTCTTCAGATAAGTGTTCTGTTTCCCTCAAATTAGTGTCAGCTGTAGGGAAATCATCATTAAGGGTTTGTTTGTAATCTACATTTAGTGGGTTGCGGCTGTGCAGTTGATCTATATGGCGCTGCCATTTTCTACTATCAGCTAAAAGGACTACGTAAGATTTTGGGCCTGTGACTTCTAGGATTTCCCCAGGTAACCATAGGGGACCTTCTGCGAAGTTCCTAGCGAACACCGGGTCGTCTGTTTGGGCTATTCTGCTCTTTTTGGTTTGAATAATTTGGGTGCAATCTATCTAGTATGGACCGGAGCCTCCAGCCCATTAGTAACTCAGCTGGGCTTTTCCTGGTGACTGTGCTCGGGGTGATATGTTGCACCAGGAGGAATTTATCCACCCAGGATTGCCAGTCTCCTGGCCCTAACCTACCCAATGCTTCTTTAGCTGCCGTACCATGCGTTCAACTTGTCCATTGCTACTCGGGTGAAAGGGAGTGACCAGTGTATGTCTGATCCCTAATTCAGCTAAGAACCCCTCAAATGGGGTTGCCATTAGCTGTGGGCCATTGTCAGAGACCAATATATCTGGCAGCCCATGGGTGGCGAATAGTTTCCGAAGGGCCCGGATAACAGCATCGGTGGTAGTGGAAGCCATTAGTACTATCTCTAACCATTTAGAGTATGCATCGATTACCACTGTGAAAGTTTGCCCATGGAAGGGGCCTGCAAAATCAATATGGACTCGCGACCATGGGGCCCTGGGTTGTTCCCACCCATATACAGGGGATTTTGGAGGTGTGGGCCTAGACTCCTGGCATAGAGTGCAACCCGCGACCCATTCCTCCACTTGTTTGTCCATGTTTGGCCACCACACATAGCTACAAGCCAATGCTTTCATTCTGACCACCCCTGGGTGCCCCTCATGCAATGCCCTTAGAATCTCCTCTCGTAGTGATGGAGGAACAGTGATGCGTTCGCCCCACAATAGGCACCCCCCTTGTGCTGATATTTCATGCTGCCTTGCAAAATAAGGTCTGAACTCTGGCTAAACCGGCCTTGCGGCCACCCCCTCCACACCCAGTTTAAAATAGTCCTGGACACAGAATCTTTAGATGTCTGGGCGGTGATGTCGGCCGAGATGACCAGGCCCGGGCCCACACAGTCAATCAAGAGTACAGGGACACCCGGAGTGGGGTCGTCCACGAGTTTGGGCTCAGGGCATCAGCATGCCCCATGGCCTTGCCAGGCTGCATACTTGTCAGCCGTGGAGAAAGGGAGGCTGGAGTGGGCCTGTCACCTGCAATGAGCCCTAATAAGGGCTTGTGGTCGGTGACCAGCTCAAAGTCTTGACTGTAAAAATACTCGTGAAATCTCTTCATTCCTGCGACAGCAGCTAGGGCTTCCTGGTCGAGCTGACTATAGTTGCGTTTCGCACTAGAAAGTATCCTGGAAAAGTGCACTATAGGGGCTTTGCGGCCATTAGACAGTCTATGGCTCAGCATGGCCCCCATGCCAAATGGAGAGGCATCGCAGACAAGAACCACAGGAAAGATTTCACTGAATTGAATTAGAAAACTGTCCTCAGAGAGGAGGTCCTTGATGGCCCTGAAAGCAGCCACTTGAGTTGTTCCCCACACCCACGGGGTCTTTTTAGACAGAAGTGTATGCAAGGGTTCAGCAATTGTGGCTTTGTTAGTGAGGAAAATACTGTAAAAGTTCAGCAACCCCAGAAAAGCTTGGAGCTAAGTCTTGTTGATAGTGGCAGGGGCTCTCTGATTGCCTTCACCTTATCCCTAGTGGGGTGTATGCCAGACCCATTTATTCTGTACCCCAAGAACTCTACCTCCGGTACCCCGATCTGGCATTTGCTGACTTTAGCCTCCAACCCAGCAGCTCTGAATCGCGACAAAACCTCCCTGAGTCTCTCTCTTAATTGGGCCTTGTCCCTGGCAGTAATTAGGACATCGTCAAAATAGGGGATGACTCCCGGCACTTTGTTTAAAATCCGTTCCATAATTCCTTGAAAAATGCCAGGGGCTACACTGAATTGAAGCCTATTGCATTTGAAAGCCCCGTGGTGCGTAACTATGGTTTGCGCCTCCGCCGTCTCGCCGTCGACTGGTAGTTGTTGGTATGCCTGTGCAAGATCTAATTTTGCAAAAATGGTGCCCGGGCCTAAAGTGTGCAATAAATGTTGGACTACTGGCACAGGGTACACGCTCTGTTGAAGGGCCTTGTTTAAAGTGCATTTGTAGTCCGCACAGATACAAATTGACCCATCGCTTTTTACCGGTGTTACTACTGGAGTTTCCCATTTCGCATGATCGACAGGTTTGAGTATTCCTTGACTAATAAGTTTATCTAATTCCTGGTTGATCTTGGTTTTAGGCGTGAAGGGAACTCGGTGAGGTTTTAGCCTAATTGGGGCTACCTTAGGATCCAAACTAAAGGAGATGGGAGTACCCACATACTTGCCAAGCCTTTGGTTGAATATGTCTCAGAATTTGGAGAGGTCATCGTAGTTGCTGGAAATGGCGTTGATTCCAGTTACCCCCATCCCAAGGGCACTGAATCAGTCTAGACCAAAAAGGCTTGGAAGTCGGTCGTGGACAACAGTCAGTGGCAGACTTGCTTCGAATCAGCCGAATCTGATGTTGAATGTTCTGCAACCCATTACAGGAATCTGGTTCCCTTGATAATCATTGATGCGAAGTGGCTGCATTTGTAGTTGTTTCTGTCAGAGACTCGGAATGGCTCTTTTCATAGCAGTCCAGGACATTATGGAGATAGACGAGCCAGTGTCTATCTCCATCTCGCAGGGAGATCCTTCCAGGAGCACCGTGATAATTAGTTTTTTGTTATTGCGTGTGCTTGCCTGGCCTATTCGAGTCTGGTTTGCCTCGGGGGGTTGCCAGTATTTGGGCCGTTGTGGTGGTCTCGCCTGTTCGCAATTCGGTCCTTGCCACTGGTCTTCTTGCCCTGGCTCTCTAGTGGCGGATTTTTGTGATGGCAAAACTGCCCTGCAGACTCTAGCAATGTGTCCCATTCTATTGCAATGGCGGCAGATGGCTTCCCTGAACTGACAGGAGTTTCTCAGATGCAGCACCCCACAGCTGAGACATGGCTTTAGCTTTTGTGCCTCGATTCCTTGGCGCCGATCCATGTGGTATACCTCCTCGCCCTCGCTGTCATTGGGGTCGTCATGGCACTGGTTCTTGTGGACCTCAGGTGTCTGTTTCTTTGGAGTTGGAGCAGTCCGGCGGTGCAGCGATTCTGCAGCCTTGTTAGACAACTCAGTGGCTCTGGCTTCGTCTAATGCCGTTTGTAGCATGACATTAGACTTGGCCAAGAGTCTTTGTTGTAATCTGATGTCTTGCACCCTGCAAACAAGCTGGTCTAACAAGACGTCTTCGAGGTTGCAGAAGTCTCAGTGCATGGCCGCTTTCCTTAGAGCCGTGAGGTATTGGTTGATTGATTCTCCGTCTCGTTGCAGCCACTGGTGGAATTCATGTTGACAAACCACCTTGGATGGTACTGACGCGTAATGCGTTTGGAGCATGACCTGTAGGGTTTGCCAGGGAACCATTTCCACCAGCATTGGTTCGGCTAGTGACTCGGCCGTATCGAAGACCTTGTGGCCACAATGGCTGAGGAACAGGGCTCGCTTCCTGTTGTCGGTTAGACCTTGCAAATCGTTCACCTCTAAGAAGCATCTGAATCTGGTCATGTAGGACCCCCAGTTCTCTTTGGCCAGGTCGAAAGGAGTGGGCAGGTGAAACACTGACATAGCTCGCTAGGCGGTTTGAATTTTGCCATGCAAAATTCGTCGTTCATGTTTCCCGCCAGGCTGGATCTTTGGCGCCACTTGGAGTCCTCTTCAGTATCCCACCTTCATTGCCAATGTTGAGTTCCGGTACTGAAGAGGCTGGAGACAGTATTGTGACTAACAGCTCTTTATTGAATAACATTCAGATCCAGCAAAGGAATCAGCCTGATAGCTCTCTCTTATATAGATGGCTGCCGGCTGGTTCAACCAATCAGCGGTCTTCATTTTCCTGCTCAGCAAAGCGGACCTTGGAGTAAACAGTTTAACCTTAATACATAACAGCAATGACCTAGAAACAGGTTCTCTATTCTATGCAAGGAACAAGTTAGAAAGGAAAGGTGGGACATCTACTATAACATACAATTGTATTCCTTGGCTCTTCCATAAAAAGAAAATAATAACATTTTAATACAACCATGAATTATAGCATTTGTTTAAGAGTAACATATTTATCAATACGATAGGGAAGATTAAGTAGACAACCATCCCATGGGAATATCTGATTTTTCCTTTAATACTCACCGATCTCATTGCCCAATCCTGACCCCAACATGGAGGCAGCTGAGCTGACAACTGCACATGTGTTCAGGTGACCAAGTTCTTCTGCCAAACTCCTCTGAGGCAGCATACCACTCCATACTGGTTCTGCGAAGGGTCCTTCATCACCCAACACAGTGGACACATTCACACGGCTTTTGAGCTGGCACAAGAGGTCCATCCCAGTTAGGTGTGGATTGCCTAGGCGCTGCCCAGCACCTGAGGGCACCTGATACTTGTTCATTGATCGATAATTCTTGAAGACTTGACGAAGACGAGAGTTCAGTACTTGAGATGAAAGCTTTTTCTGCCATTCAGGCCATGGAAAGAACAGTGCTGGGGGGATGGGATGAGAAACCTTCCTGAGTTGTTGAAATCCAGCAAGCACCTCCTGACGTTGCCAGAACTTCTTGATTCTGGAGAAGAAGGAATCTTCTGTCAGAGTCTGTGTTCTAATTTCTAAGTTCCGGTTGACAGACCTAGCAGCTGAGGGGAGCTTCAGAGTTCTAGTTCTCTCTAAGGAAATTTTGCCATCCTGGAAAAGTGTTCTTATAAAGTTGGAGGGCACTCTTGGGTCATGGGAGTCCAAATGCCGCATTAGCCCTTTCTGTAGACAAACTAAGCTCAGCATAGTCAAACATAGGACAGCAAAACTCAGCCAAATGCAGTTTGTCCCCCACTTCCAAGGTGGCCGTACACACCATAAGGTATCCCCAGACCTGTGGAGAGATGGGCAACACAAGATCAGCCAATTTTGATTAGCATCTAGTTGGTTCTACTACCACAACATGTAGCACTGGCTGTTTCTATAATGTGGTTTCAATTACAAAATAGATTATGGTAAAAATGACCTGCTAAAGCAGATCAAAATAAGTTCAACTCATCTGACATCTAATATTATCAGAGTTTGTTGCAGCACACACAGGCAGACTATTAAGCAGGATTCAAATGTCTTTATATACATAACAACACATAAGGCATACAATACCCTTGTAGGTTTTTTCACGTAGAGAAGAGAAATAGCAAGTACAAACACAGCACAAAATGGAAGCACAAAATGGAGAAGGCAAAATGGAGGAAAAGAGAAGCTAGTGCCCTCAAGCTTATATACAGAACAGTTAAGCCACGCCCAGGCTCCTTTCTGTCTGAATCAGCAAACAGCCCCCATTGGCTGACCTTGTTGCTATGTCCTATTCCAGTTCATGAATATTCTGACACTCCTTCCTTCATGACTGGAATAGAAATAAAATCGAATATCTTAATATTCTTCCCAGACCAGTATTTGAAGACCTAAATTCACAGTTCCCTTCAAATACCTGAGAATCCTTTTTACTGTGATACATCCTTTGCAATGAAACAAAGATCATCCACAAATGCTAATAGTTGATAATCCCCACCTTGTAACCCCACCTTGTAACTTTCCAGTGTATATGCAACCCTCAGCCTTGCAACTCTTGAACCCAAGACCTTTCAATGCAGTATCTAAACATATATTCCAATTCCTGGCTGACTGCTTCAGCCCATAAATGGCCTTGTTCAATTTATACACCATGTTAGGCTTTTTACTTTCATACCCTGGTGCTTGAACCATGTAAATTTCTCCTTCTAACTCAGCATTGAGGAATGCCGTGGTTATGTCAAAATGCCAAATTTTATGGCCACTGTTCACAAGCTGGTGCCAGCCTTATGCTTTCACTCTTTACTGTAGGTGTGAATACCTCATCATAGTGCACGTTTTTTCTTTGTGAAAAATCTTGTGTCGCTAACCTTGCTTTATATTATATCTCATTATTGGGCAGTCAAACCACTTGCATACCCACTTGCATCCTACGCCTTTGCAATCCTGTGGCAGAGTCATAGATGTGAACACTTTATGTTTACCCATGGATTTCATTTCTTTGTCCATGGCTTCTTTCTACTTTACTTGTTCAATGTTAGGTAATGCCAATACTTCCTTATAGCTCCTTGGCTCATACCATACCATATACCTTTACTTTACTAGCAGAATACCTGTCAGGTGGAATCCCCTTGTTCCATCGCTCTGACCTGCATGGCTTTGACTGTTGCTGTGTTTCAAACCACTTTTGCTTCTCCCTCCTGAACGCTGACACCATCACTAAGTAGATCACCGTCACTAAGTGGATCATTCCATAAATGCATCAATTCTGTTCCAATTTTGCTCTGCAAAACTAGCAGACCTGGAAATCACTATTCTTTTGCTCCGATCACTAAAGTGATAGCTCTTTGAGCCTGGCTCATAGCCCATAAACCTGAGCTTTCTAGCCTTTGGTTGTCCCTTTCTCCTAATTGCTTTTGGAATATGCACCCACACATTGTTTCCAAACACCCCTAAATGTACCAGAGATGGTTTTCTCCCACATAGCACTGCATATGGAGTATCATTAATTGAGGAATTCCACAGCCTATTAATTAAATAATTAGCAGTCAACATGGCTTCACCCCAATATGACCTACTCAGACCAGAGTCCTCCAGCAGTGAGTCCTTCATTGTTTGTAAGACTCCATTCCGCCTCTAAAAAACACCATTCTCAGCTGCTGTGTGTGGATTTGTGCATCTGTGTTTTATTCCTAACTGTTCCAACCACTGTTGAAAACTTGCTGACATGAATTCTGAACCTCTGTCAGTTTGTATCTGTCATAACTGTCATTTATATCTTTCTATGAAGCTTACCCATTGCTTACATTTCTGTAGCGCCTCTATTTTACTCTTTAGTAAATAGCAGAACCCAAACCTGCTGTAATCATCTACAATGACCAGCGCATACTTTGCTCCTCCCAAACTGGCTTGCATTGGCCCAACCAAATCTGCATGTACCAGCTCTAGAGCTCTTGTTGTCTGCCTTGTGTTACTCTTGCTTACTGGGAATGCTTTGGACTTTGATGATTTGCATATTGCAGAATCCAAACATGCCTAACATCCTTTTAAATTTAACCCTTCTCCAAACTGTTGCATCTTTTGCAACACTCTGAAGCTGGCATGGCTAAGCTTTCTGTGCAAAAGATGAACACATGAATCATGTTGTGCCACATTTCCAAATGTTTGGGCACATTGAACCTTTTGTCCATGCAACACATAAAGATTATCCTCTTTTATGCCCTGGGCACATACATTCCCATTTCTCTTTATGAGACAAATCCCATTTGCAAATGTGGTCTCAAATCCTTGCTTGTCTAAACTAGAGACACTCAGTAAATTATGCTCCATTTCAGGCACGCATAATATGTTACCAAACATTTCCTCCAGATATGGAATTTGCATACTGCCTCTCCCAATGACTTTAGCCTTCTGGCCATTTGCCAAGGCTACTGCATCTCCATCAGCTGGATCCATTCTGAAAAACAATTTAGAATTATTAACAATTGTTTGACTAGCCCCACTATCTATTAACCATTTGTCTCTGCTATTACAATAGCTGACTTTTGCCACAGCAACTTGTTCATTTCCTGGTTTTCCACTAGCTTGTCCATTTGCTGGTTTCCCAACTTTCAAATAGCTTTTTCTTTGCAAACAATTCTTCTTTAAATGAGTCCTTTCACCACAGATGAAACACCTCTGTTGTAGCTGTTCTTTCTGCTTAGAAAAACTTTTCTGGGCTGTAATCCGGTCTCTTCTGTTACTTTTTTCTGTGCAGACATCTTGTCAGTTGCTCTGGTCTATACAGACAGCCATTCTGTTATGTTTCTCTCTCTGCTCCTTGGCCCCTACCTCAGGAATTTCTCCTTGTGGCTTTTTCTAAAATGGAGCTTGTTGACCTCAGCAATCAAGCAAGCCTTTAAGGCCTCCAAATGTAATTCCTGCTCTGGTTTGCATTCAAATACTGCAGAAACGATTTCCCACTTTTCATCCAGACTATTTAACACCAACAGCACTTTCTGAGATTAAGGAATCTTCATTCCATGCTGTTCTAACTCAACAAATAGAGTCTGCATGTGTACAAAATGCTTCTCCACAGATTTTGTGGTTCCAACCGGGCTCTGTATAATTGTTTGGACAATTGCACAATATTGCATGCAGATACACTCACATGCACACTTCTCAATTTCAGCCAGACTTTATTGGCAATTTTTAAATTAGCCACATTGATAAATTGTTCATCTTCTAAACTCAAGATGATGTAGGCCAGTGCCTTATCATGCTGCCTTTGCTCTGCAGCTGCGAATGGCCCCTGGGGTGGATTAACAACAATATCCCAGAACTCCTTAGCCTTCAGGAAACATTTCATCTTTTCAGCCCAAATTATATAGTTCTTCTGTCCCAATTGAGGCAGGGAGCTCTCCTTGAATTCAACAGCCATCCTACAAGCCTTCTCTGCCTGGCTTCTCTTTTAACACAGGCAGTCTCTCAGCTTAATTACAGTTCAGTCTTGCTGTGTGCTCTGGGCCCATAACCTATCAGAGTTTGTTGCAGCACACAAGCAACAAAGCAGGATTGTTTAAGCAGGATTCAAATGTCTTTAAATACATAATAACACATAAGGCATACAATACCCTTGTAGGTTTTTTCCATATTGTAGAGAAGAGAAATAGCAAGTACAAACACAGCACAAAATGGGAGCACAAAATGGAGGAAAAGAGAAGCTAGTGCCCTCAAGCTTATATATAGAACAGTTAAGCTACGCCCAGGCTCCTTGCTGTCTGAATCAGCAAACAGTCCCCATTGGCTGACCTTGTTGCTATGTCCTATTCCAGTTCATGAATATTCTGACAAATATTCCAGTGGCCAATCAGATGGTTCCAGCAAGCTAACTGTGGAAGAGAAAGTGAAAGTGCCAAAATTGCAGGCCAGAAAACATACGTGACACAGTATCATCAATCTGGTGGCCTGCAGAATGGACGTAGCCAAAGAAAACTCTTGTTCCGCCTCCTTTTTGCATGATTGAGAATTTAGAGAAATAAGATACAAAATGGATGTCATCAGCTTCACAGATATTTAAGGTACATATTTCACTTTGACCAAACAAACAGCACTAGGATCTGCTCTTTTGGCTTACAAACCTCTACATTTAGTGCAAAACCTAGAGTGGTCTTTGAGCCAACAGATATATGGCTCACCTCTAACATGAACACAACTACCCTTCCTTGATTGATTTTTCTGGAGCTTTGCTTCCTGTATGAGCAGGTTGATTCCAGTTAACTAAAATGACTAGATCTGGATATTTAGTGTAGTTTGGAACACATTGTCATATATCTGAGAGGAAAGAAAATGGCTCCAAACTGTATGGTTTGAAATGAAGGCTTTTCATGAAGAACTGGTTCCATTTCATATTCCTAGTGTTGCAGCATGCTAGAAACAGGAATATAGCAATAGCAATAGCAATAGCAATAGCACTTAGACTTATATACCGCTTCATAGTGCTTTACAGCTCTCTCTAAGCGGTTTACAGAGTTCAGCATATTGCCCCCAACAATCTGGGTCCTCATTTTACCGACCTCAGAAGGATGGAAGGCTGAGTCAACCTTGAGCCGGTGAGATTTGAACAGCTGAACTGCTGAACTGCAGTGCTGCACTTTAACCACTGCACCACCTCGGCTCTTCACAGGGGCCATACTGAAAATGATTCCCCTCTCCCCAGTTCCATTGTTTGTGTGAAATGCATGCTAGACAAAGTTTGGTTTGGCCAACAGGACTGGTCAGAAAGAAGAAGGGGGAGAATAACTCTCCAATTTTGAGTGTCAAAAATTATTTGCCTATGACAAATCTTGCTAGATTTAGACACCGTTTTGCAGACTGATTTGAGAGATTGGGGTTTCTAACATCAAACATCCCAGTCCAGGTGCCATTGTGGGAGAAGAATTTTATCCTTCTGTTCCTTCTTGCAGAGGATTATCCCATTCCCCTTAAACAATTTTTTCACCACTACTGGGGAGGGTCTGTACATCCTCAGGAGTTGTGTCAGAAGATTCAAAAGGAAGAATGGAACTGGTAGAAGAGTCCCCATCAAGACTGAAGCCTCATTGTTAAAGAAAACCATTTTTCAAACAGGAAATGAATCAAAAGGTACAATCTATGTCTCAGTCTTCTATTTATGGATTGGAAAACCCCGTGTTTTTGGTGGCATTTTGATCATTGTGGATAGTTATGCAGTTGATAAATTAGATATTATTTTTTTCACTCCCGAGGGTGGTCAGAATTGAACACATACTTTAGTTGCTTTTTTTAATATAATGAAAGGCCCCAATATTTCCTTTAGCAGTTTGAGCATACAGACATTCGTTCTTATTCCTTGGTCCTGTCTGACATGGTGAAATCAGAAATATACATAATGACAGAGTTTACTCAAAACTAAACTAAACTAAAATGTGGGTTTGTGTTTCACTTTAATTAAACCTCACTACTTTCTTAGTGTGTTGTGGAAATCAAATCATCTATTAAATTGTAACAGGTCTATTTGGATCAGGGTTAGCTATAAATTACATACATACATACATACATACATACATACATACATACATACATACATACATACATACACACACACAAACACAGACACAGACACACACACACACACACACATATATATATATATTCAAACTTACAAAGAACTGATAAAGAAATAAAGGGAGACTAGTATAGATCTATTTCAAGCTATTTAGCTCTCATCCCTAGCCATAACCTTCTAGGATTCGAACTTGGGCTGCTTGCCTTGTTAGGCAATGCTTTTATGGTTTGTAGCCTGGATGGCCCCTGGAGTGGGGCTGAAAGGCAAAAGGAAGCAGTATGCTCCCTCCCATATTTGGGTATACCAGGTGACTCAACAGAAAAACATTATATATATATGGTTGTGTGAACACAACCATATTGTGAATCCACTCATGGTTCATAAATATTCACTATGGCTTTTGCAAAAGATCAATCTTTTTTCATTAATCTTTGGAGGTGGTGTGATTTGTTTACGTGTGTGTGTGTGTGTGTGTGTGTGTGTGTGTGTGTGTGTGTGTGTGTGTGTGTGTGTGTGTGTAGAATGTTAACAAACATGTGAGATTGTCTGGTAGCCATAATGTACCATAATGAATAGAATAGAATAGAATAGAATAGAATAGAATAGAATAGAATAGAATAGAATAGAATAGAATAGAATAGAATAGAATAGAATAGAATCTGGAAGGAGCCTTGAAGGTCTTCTAGTCCAGCCCCCAGCTCAAGAAGGAAAACCTATACCATTTCAGACAAGTGACTGTCCAGTCTCTTCTTAAAAACCTCCAGTGATGAAGCACCCATAATTTCTGGAGGCAAGCTGTTCCATTGGTTAACTGTCCTCACTGCTAGGACATTTCCCCTTAATTCCATGTTGCTTCTCTCTTTGATTAATTTTCAACCATTGTTTCTTGTCCTGCCCTCTGGTACTTTGGAGAATAATTTAACCCCCTCTTCTTTGTGGCAACCCCTCAAATATTGGAATACTGCTATCATAATAACCCCTAATTCTTTTCTCTAGACTAGCCAAACCAAAATCCTGCAGCCGTTCTTCACACCTTTTAGTCTCCAGGCCTTTGATCACCTTAGCTCAGTGTTTCCCAACCTTGACAACTTGAAGATGTCTGGACTTCAACTTCCAGAATTCCCCAGCCAGCATTCGCTGGCTGGGGAATTCTGGGAGTTGAAGTCCAGACATCTTCAAGTTGCCAAGGTTGGGAAACACTGCCTTAGCTGCTCTGCTCTGAACTTTTCCCCAAAATCTCAACATCTTTTTGGTAGCGGGGTGACCAAAACTGGTTGCAGTATTCCAGGTGTGGTCTTACTAGGGCTTTATAAAGTGGTACTAATACTTCAGGTGATCTTGTCCAAAACACTTTTGAGGTTCCCGCTCCACCCCTCCCCTCCCCGAAAGGATTTTGAGCAAGAAAAGCCCCGGAATACGAGGCGGGAGAGCGGGCTAACGGGTTGTGAAGCTGAAACTAGGATCAGACGCGAGGCCCTTGGATGGTGAGGTGGAAACAGCCAGTGGCCTTTGGGAAGGGATGCGAAGGCTCGAAGGGATCGCCTGCGCTGCAACTGGGGGGTTGTGCTAGGGATCTCCTCTCCTCTCCCCTCCCCTTATTCTTCTTGCTCCCCGACCCAGAAGGATTGCGGGGGGGGGGGGGTGAGGCAGCGGCCGGGAGGTTTTCTCTCCGATGAGCCGCTGCACCGGGATTGTCCCCTCCGGAGTTTGGGGAGGAGGGGTGGGGGGAATAGAGACGCAGCCTGGCCTTGTTGGGATGCAGCAGGGGTAGGGTTCGTTGCAGAAGCTCCCAGTCCCAAGCCAGCACTCTTACAGCTCGTCTCCTTCGGGAGCCATCCAGCTCAGGAAAGCCCTAATCCGGCGACCGGCAGCCGGATAACCGCGCCCAACGCTTCGATTTCGGAGACAGGGAAGAGAGGCCATCAACGCACAAGAGACGGCAAGGAGAAGCACCTGCCCACCGGGCCCAGACAAACGCTCCCACCAGGTCTTCTTGGTACCCCGTGTTGCTCAGGCGGCTATAGGGACCCTCTGGATGGTCTCTAGGCTGCAGGGACAAGGAATGGGCTCCTCTGGACTGCTGGCCTCCTGGTCCTTTGGATTTTGCTCCTCTTCCTCCTAGAGTCTCCAGGAGTTCCTCTTGTTGAGGTAGGGGGCGGTCAACAGTATATAGCTCTAAGGCTTACCTTCTCCGTATCAGCATCTCTTCTTAGTGGCTCTGAACCGCAGTGTGTCCAGTGGGAACGTTTCTGGGTCACAAGGAGGTTCTCTACCAGGAGACAAGTGGCGCTACTGAGAGCCAGCTGCTCCTCTCTCACCCTGCAAAGTCACCCAGGATGTCAGCTGGATCCCTACTTCTACTAGGAACAAGCAGAATCTAAAGTTTCTGAATGTTCCGTTCCGAGGCTAGGTAATATCTTCAGAGTGTAGGTGATGTCAGTGTTCTTCCATTTATAAGGGCTTTGTGTGGTCAGTAGGTCTTGGGATGGGTCAGGTGTGGGTGTGTCAAGTGAGGGTCTTGTAATGGGTCAGGTGTGAGTCATCAGTGACAGGGTTGGGATGGGTCTTGGGATGGAGAGGTTACATCAGGTGAAGTGCTGGAGGTGGGGGGGAGGGATTACCTGGATTTGGTTGAGTGTCGGTGCTGTCTCTGGTTAGCTGTGTGGTTGATTTGGATTCTGGGGGGTTCATAGGATGGTTATAGGCAGTGGTGGGATTAAAAAAATTTTTTACTACCAGTTCTGTGGGCATGGCAGGGGAAGGATACTGTAAAATCTCCGTTCCCTCCTCATTCCAGGGGAAGGTTACTGCAAAATCCCCATTCCCTCCCCATTAGCTGGGACTCGGGAGGCAGAGAATAGATGGGGGCGGGGCCAGTCAGAGGTGGTATTTACCGGTTCTCCAAACTACTCAAGATTTCCGCTACCGGTTCTCCAGAACTGGTCAGAAACTGCTGAATCCCACCTCTGGTTATAGGTCAATGTGTCTGTTGATGAAATTGCTTGTGGAGTGCCGGGCAATTGATGAACTCACGAGCGTGACGGGTGGTAGCGTAGCCGATGATTTTTGTGTTGCTCCAATCGAACTGGTGCTGTTTGGTGTCAGCATGGATAGAGAGTAAGGATTTGGGATCGTGGCATTTGACTGCCAGCCGATGTTCGTGGATCCTGTTTTTTAATTGACATCTTTGTCCCACATAGAATTGGTTGCAATTGTTACAGTTGATTTTGTAGAATACATTGTTTCTTTTATCCTTTTATCCTATCTTGTCTTTGGTTCTGGATAACTCCTGGCGGAGTGTGGGTGTGGGTTTGTGGGCTATTGCTATTCCGAGAGGTTGGAGAATTCTGGCGGTCATTTCCTACATCCCTTTTGTGTATGATAGGGTTAGTTTTTGTGTGGTGGTTGGCTGTGTGGTGTAGTTTGGGTGTTGCGTGTCAGAATGCGCGAGTTTTTTGGATAGCCGTTACAGAGAAAGACGTCAAGCAGCCATTTCTCTTCTGTTTTTCTTAGTGTTGTGGTGCTGCAGTGTGTCCTGGCCTTTCTGAACAGGGCCTGGACACAGCTTCTTTTGTGTGCAGTGGGGTGGATGCTTGCGAAGCTAAAGAATCTAAAGAGCCTGGAGAGGAGTGGTTGGCATCCAAAGAAGGCGATCCTTTTCAGGGAAGGCTACAGCAACAAACTTGAAATTTCTCCCCCCCCCTCCGCAAAAAAATTTGTGCTGAGGGCAGGTGAACAGCTTTTGTCCCCTCTGTTTCAAGTAGCATATTTAGGAATAGTTAAACTACAGCCCTAGTTTAATTTCCAGTGTGTATTTCACTAAGAAGTTACAAAGCTTTGCCACTGTTCTTCTGGAATGTCATGATGTGAATGTTGTCACTTGTGAGTCTATGCAGGGTGATGCACCCCTATCCTAAATATTATGGTACTTCCCAATATAAGCAGAACACGTGATATGATGTTCTGCGCATGTCTACATTCCTATCCACCATTAATCACTTCTGTTATGCCTTCCCACCTGGAAGGACGTGTTGCGTAGCAAAGATGTAGTTTATTCAGGATTTATTGTTTTATATTGTTTTGTATTGAAATAAATATTTTCTATTAGACATTTTAATCTCGGTTTTATTTCTAAGTATTTGAATTCCAAGTAAAAGATCCAATGTCGCCTCTACGGGGGAATTCTTCCCTTTACATGGAAGCACCACTGTGAGAGGAACTTCCTCTACTTGCAAAGTGAGGGAGCAAGAGAAAAAGAATCACTTTGTTCCTTCATCTAAGCAGCAAAGAGACCCTTTAGTGCAGGGGTCCCCAACCTTTTGGACCTCAGCGACCACTACATTCATAATTTTAAATCCTGTGGACCACTAATATTATCTGCCTAATGACTGGCTGGGTGGGCATGGCTAGCTGCCCAGAGTCTCTGTGGAGTGGGCGGCATATAAATGTAACTAATAAATAAATAAATAGTGGTCATGTGACTGGGTGGGCGTGACCAACTTGATGTCACTCACGTTGAGGGGCGCCTCGCTGGCCTCTATTTGCCCCTTCCCTCCCAGCCTCTTCTTGCCTGCCCTCCTTAGGGCCCCAATAGGAAGCAGTTGTTGGAGCTAAGCAGCCACCACGAGAAAGAGTTGGAAAAATAGCTCGCTCAGTTCAAATTGGATCTGACCGAAAAGGAGGCTCAGCAGAAGCACCTCACTGAGGACTACGAGCATAGGCTTTCCAAGCAGAGGGAAGACCTGCAGGAGTGCAAGGCCAGGTACCGGCGCCTGGAGGCTCAGTGGGCTGAGATGGTCAGCCAGTTCCAGGCTATGATACAGACGCACTGGAACTAGGCCCTCCGGCTCTTTGCCACCAGCAGCGCTTCCCTCCAGCCTTCACCCAAAGCCCCGCACCAGGAGGCTAAAGCAGACCCCAAGTTGGAATGTCTGCCCCCCTCCAACCCACACAAAAAGACCCCAGAGGGGGAGACTCTCTGCAGCAACACAAGCATTCATTGCACGTATCTGTCCCAGGGGCCGTAGTTTGAGGACCCCTGATTTAGTGCAATATAAAAAATGCAAATAATTTTTCTGCGGACCACCAAAATTTTCTCATGGACCACCAGTTGGTGACCGCTGCGTTCAGTGGACAACGTACATATGAAAAGACAATAATAAGAAAAGGAACACTCTTGCAAAAAAAAAAAGCCAAACATAAAATGTATTTCACTAAATCTAATTTATATGAAGCGCTATCATTCAATATAGCACTCTGTACCTTTCTGTCTTTGCAAATATTATCCCCGCTATATCCATGCCTTGCTTTATAAATTGCCTTTTCTACTTTAAACTTTTTGCCTGCTTCTGAAGATGTTATAAAACATCACCACTTTCTCAACCTTCTCCTTTGCTAACTATTTTGCTCTTCCTTCATAGATTTGATTCTCATTCATTTTGCCTAAATCATTGCATTGAATCTACATTAAACCAGCACCGTTTAGTTTTGGCATTCTCAATGGATTGAAATAGTCCATTCCGACTGCAATCCACTTTCCTATCTACCAAATTCTCACTTCCATATTACAAAGGGATAGAAAGAATCATACTGATGAATACAGTACAGTTTTTTCCAGTAAATGTTCAGTCATTAACTCAAACCTCATACTTACAGCCTTTCATTTTGTGATCTTTCAAAGTTTCATCACTGAGAAATGTGACTTATGACCGTTTTTCACACTTACGACCACTGCAGCATCCCCATGGTCACATGGATCAAAATTCAGATGCTTAGCAATGGACTCATAATTATGACAGCTGCAGTGTCCCGGGGGTCATGTGATCACCTTTTTGAGATCTTCTGAGAAGCAATGTCAATGGGGAAGCCAAAGTTAACAACTGTGTTACCGATTTAACAACTGCAGTGATTCACTTAACAACTGTGGTAAGAAAGGTCATAAAATGGGACAAAATTCACTTAGCTGTCTTGCTTAGCAACATAAATTTTGGACTCTGTTGTGGTCATAAGTCAAGGACTGCCTGTAGACACGTTGGTCTTTTCTGGGAAGAAATAAACCCCCTGCCCCCATCCTCCTTTTAACAGTATCCAGCAGAAGTATTTTGTGTTTGTATTTACAGTTTTTGGAAGAACTCTGCATCTCCGTGTGCATGGGTGAGGATGTACAGGCACCCACAGGACCAGAAGTAATTTCCCAGCCTTTTTTGTGTTGCTGTTTTTCAGTGACTGCACCCTCAAACTGCTTAGCAAAATGACCCCTTATCTCATCTCATGTTCTTTACGTCTCTAAACCAGGGGTAGGTTCCAGTTACCTTTGCTACCGGTGCGCATTGCGATGTTTCGTGAGCGCGTGCGTCCCCTCGTGCGATTTTACTTCTGCGCATGCTCAGAAGGACGTTTCAGCACGAAACACAGCTGAGGAGCTGCTCAGTTGTACTTCGGACGAAGAAATAAAGGTTGGTATTAACCCGGGGGCGGGCGGGAGGGCTTTTTTCCAAAGTAGAGGACGAGGAGAAGCCATCAAACTGGAAAAAATCGCCGAAAATTCCCCCAAAAAAAGATGGCGGCGCGCACGGACCGGCACAGACAATACCGGAACCGTGATGCCAAAATTACGTCACCAGCGGGCCGCTACCGGTACGCACGTACCGGTCCAAACCGGGAGGAACCCACCCCTGCTCTAAACTCCCATGCCAGTTGTGTCTTCTCTTATTCCAGCATATACAGGTGGGAAAAAAGTGAAGTGCCAATGATTAAGCTAGAAGAAAAGGTCAGCCACCAAGAATGTGTAGTAGAATAGATATTTGCTAATAATTTACAAAACAGAAACATACATTATAGGCAAAATTCACAAGAGAGACAAGATCCCTCAAAGTCATATTCTTTTGCCAACAAGTGATTATGTCTCATCTGTGAAAATGACCATCCGGTTCTGGCAAACTGCTTTAGTCTCCCACTGAAAAAAAAGTTTCCTCGGTAGCCTTGAGTCAAGGGGACCAGAATGGTTGCCATAGATGGCAAAGAGTTGGGGCCGTTTCATAGCTCTGGATTCTTCAGTTTCTGCGTCCAAAAATGCAACTGTCCTTGTTCTCTTCTACTGGTTGCTTCTGGTCGAATAGTGCAGCTTAGCTTCTTGCAAGAAGTTTTGGAAGGCAGGTTCTTCATGGCTTTCCTCCGTCACTATAGCAGAAAAGAGATAAGATGTGTTAGCAAAGATGAGTCTCACTAATGACTTAGGATCCAAAATGCCCTCATAGAAACCAGCATCACCATAATCCTTTGCTGGATTGCACAATAGATATAAAACAGAGTTTTTATTTATTTACTGAATTTCTACGCTACCCATCTTTCTAATACAGTAACTCTGGGCAGCTTACAATATAATCAAAGTTAAAAAGTGCAAAAAAGAATTACCGTATTTTTCGAAGTATAAGATGCACCGGAGTATAAGACGCACCTTAGTTTTTTGGGAGAAAAATAGGGAAATACATCTACCTATCAGGTATTCATCTGGCTAGTGTCCTTAGTTTGGTCAGCTTCAGCACATTATTTTATCCCCTGGTTAGGGCTGGGAAAAAACTTTTTCGGAGGGAGTAGGAATGAAAACAAGCCTGCAAAAACTTAGGGCTGGAAAAACACTTCTTTGGAGGGAGTAGGAATGAAAAAATCCTTCAAGCAGGGAAGATCATTAGCACCTCATTAGGGCTGGAAAAAAAGTTTCAAAAAAGCTAGGCACCCAAATTTTCAGCCTCTTTTGGGGGGGGGAGAAAGATGCGTCTTATACTCCAAAAAAATACGGTAAAAAGTTACAAATTGAAAACCAAGATGATGGGAAGCCTGGGGCAGAGAATCTTCTCTATCCCATCAGCCACTCCCAATGTAGTGGGTCCCCGTTGGGGCCCCAGGCCAAGCAGCAGAGCCACGTTTTTAGGCCAGGAGTTTGGAGGTGGATCTCACCTCTGATAGGACAATATTCCAAAGGGCAGGGACCATAGCAGAAAAGGCTCTTCACCTGGACTCCACCAGCAAAAACATTTGGGCCAATGGGATACAAAGTAGGCCCTTTCCACTGGAACAAGTGGGGCAGGTTAATGCCAACCCCAGATTCCCTGGACCCATGCCATAGGTGGGTTTTAAAGGTAAGGACTTTACTGTTAGGAACACCATGTAAAGCAACTGATTGAAAATGCTGCCACCCTCCCTCTTGGCTTGCCTCTTGCAATTTTTAATTCCTCCTATTCCTTCAGAGATTTAATTACCTTTATGATCAATGTCATCAGTATCACTGTCTTGGGCCTCTTCCTCCTCTTCTGGATCCAAAGTTCCTCGTGTCAAAATCAGTTCTGATGGGCCTAATGAAGATTCTGCCACTGAACCTTTAGACCAAAATCAAAACCAAAAGCAATTTTTCAATTTCTTTCTGTGCAGTAGGATGAACACCCTCAATAGTATGTATTGTTTTGTTTTGTTTTTCTTTTGTATTTGTGGTTGTTTTATATGTTGTTTTTTAAAGGAAAAAACTGTTCAATAAAAACTATTTTTTTAAAAAAAGAATCCATGCTAATAAATATAAAAAAATAAGATACAAACCCTAGGTGATGAGAGGGATAAAAATGCCCACCACAACATTTGAACCATAGCAATAGCAATAGCACTTAGACTTATATACCGCTTCATAGTGCTTTACAGCCCTCTCTAAGCGGTTTACAGAGTTCAGCATATTGCCCCCAACAATCTGGGTCCTCATCAGCCATATCAGCATATAACCATATCAGCAGGTCTCCTGTACCTTGGAAGCCCCAGGCCTGATAACATAATGAGGCATTGAGGCCTATCAAAAGGGATGGAGGTAATCTAATTTTGGGGGGGAGGGATGGCACATCTCCTGGGGCCAACCAAATGTAGTGGGATCCTAGTTGATGGGATCCACAACATGCCAGATCTGCTGGGTGTGTGTGTGATATAACCAGGGGGAGGCAGTCCTTCAGAGAGCCTGATCCCATGCCATGAAGGACTTTAAAGGTTAAAAGCGGCACCTTGAATTGGACTTGGAAGCAAACTGGCAGCCAACGCAGCTCACATAGTAGAGGTGTAACATGCTGTTCCAGGAGTGCACATAACTGCCCATACTGTATTCTGTACCAGCTGAAGCTTACAAATAGTTTTCAGGGATAGCCTCTGTCTCTGTAGAGGTTCTCACGTACCTGAAACTGCTGGGCTGTTCTCCATAGCAACTGGCCCCATATCTCTCCGTAAACTTTTCAGTTGTTCTTCCTGTTGCTGCTTCTGAGTTCTTTCCTGTAAATGAAGAGAGAGCATTCCAAGAACATGTTGTTTTCCCCTGTGCATTTGTATCTCAATTTGCTCTCACACTGGAACTCAATATGACATGATTGTAGTTTTCAGATTATCTCCAAGTTTCTTAATTTCAGTAAAATTCTCTTGGCCCTTCAGAGGACGCTTTAAGTTGTAATTATATCCCATCCCCTTTCAAGAGAGGCAAAAAATGAACAGAAATTCAACCCTGCCTTAAGGACTAAGACTAAGAAGGAAGAAGTTTGGAATGCTTAAGGAGTTGTCAGTGAGAAATGGCGAGAAACGCATACCGTATTTTTCAGACTATAAGACACACTGGTATAAGACGCACCTTAGTTTTGGAGGAGCAATATAAGAAAAAAAAATTCTGCCTACCAGCATCCATCTGGCTAGCGTCCTTAGCAAACAGCCTGGAACAGGTATATTAGCCTTGCAAAGCTCCGTTTCAGAGGTTGTTTTCAGCCTCCGAAAGCTCCGTTTGAGAAGCTGCTTTCAGCCTCCGAAAGCTCTGTTTGAGAAGCTGCTTTCAGCCTCCGAAAGCTCTGTTTGAGAGGCTGTTTTCAGCCTTGCAAAGCTCCGTTTGAGAAGCTGTTTTCAGCCTCCGAAATCTCCGTTTGAGAAGCTGTTTTCAGCCTCCGAAAGCTCCGTTTGAGAAGCTGCTTTCAGCCTCCGAAAGCTCTGTTTGAGAGGCTGTTTTCAGCCTTGCAAAGCTCCATTTCAGAGGCTGCTTTCAGCTTTGCAAAGCTCCGTTTAAGAGGCTGCTTTTTAAGCCTTGCAAATCTCTGTGTGAGAGGCTGGGCGGGGCTACATTCAGTGTATAAGATGCACCCAGATTTTCACCCTCTTTTAGGGGGAAAAAGGTGTTTCTTATACTCCAAAAAATACAGTACTTATCTCACGTACTGCATTAAGCATGTTACTTTGATTTTTGATTTACAGTATTGTTCAAACTTAGCTAATTAGATTTATTTAATAAATCTACATTAAATGAG
Source organism: Diadophis punctatus similis (assembly GCA_023053685.1). Classification (NCBI taxonomy): domain Eukaryota; kingdom Metazoa; phylum Chordata; class Lepidosauria; order Squamata; family Dipsadidae; genus Diadophis; species Diadophis punctatus. Next base: position 25,301,214 of record JALIGW010000001.1, read on the forward strand.
GAACTGTGGTTTGGTATGTTTGGACTCAGCCATCATGGTTTATTTAGCATGTCATGAATAAGTAAATAACTGCTTACCACTATCTTTTTATTATTCATAGAAAAGAGATCTAGGTTCTTCCATAATTGCACATTAACCCTCATCACTGCTTTGAATTAATTTAACAATGGAAAAAGAAAGGCTCCTGGGCCTCAGGATTTTGGTCTCTTCACCATAGCTCTAGGATTACCTGCTTGGTTTCCTTTTCTCACACTTCTTTTATCACCTGATAGGTGAATTAGTATTTACATCTGAAGAAATGCCTTTTGGAACTGTCTATGGAGATTCTCAGTCATCCAGGTCATGGTTGTCCCAAAGGTGCTTTTTCAAGAGGCAACTGGACTTTCTGGTTTTTCTTTGAAGACGTGTTGCCAACTAGAGGAGCTAATAAGATGGTTAGATATTTTGCAATGTTGTATGTGACAGAGTTGATGCTGCTGACAATTGGAGCTGAAGAAGCTTCTTGGGTGAGAAGCGAAATGTCTTCAAAGAAAAACCAGAAAGTCCAGTTGCCTCTTGAAAAAGCACCTTTGGGACCTTTTAGAACTCCAATGTCAGATGTGAATAACCAGACCCATGTAGAGTTCAAACTAGCTACTCAGAGGTTCTCTTCCTATGATACAGAATCTCCCCATATCGGCAGCTTTTGTCTGGGAAAGACCAGGTAAAGCTCACAGGTATTCAGGCGGTGGTGGTGGTGGTGGTTCAGACCTCTTATGTTTATATAGCAAATCCAAGCTAATTCCCCACTTGAGCCTCCTTCCTGCTGGGGCAGTTGCTCTCCAACATCCAGCAACAATACTGCAACAAGTATGCAGATACAATTGGGGGTGGGAGGACTTATATCAATACAGCCCAGAGCATCAAAGTATATGCATGTACTTACCAATTGCTTTCTTAGGCGCTCATATTCTGGTCGATATTCTCTGGAAGAAGAAAATTGTGTGTGTATATATATATGTTTAACAAATGCATATATGTTTAACAAATAAATACATTATTGTCTGATTTTATATATATATATATATATATATATATATATATATATATATATATATATATATATATATATATATATATATACACACACACACACATACACATACACATACACACACATATATATATATATATATATATATATATATATATATATATATATATATATATATATATATATATATATATATATATATATATATATATATATATATATATAATCAGACAATAATGTATTTATTTGTTAAACATATATGCTGCCCATCTCGTCTGGTGGCAACTCTAGACAGCTTACAAACCATTAAAAACCATTCTTCTTCTCACATAGTCAGCAGTACTGAACGGACATCACTGTTACAAGTAATCAGTGTGTGTACTCACAGTTTTATTTAATCCTATAGAAAGAGAGGAATTTTTTCCTATAAGCCTAATATCTGCACCAAGAATGAATTATTTGGTGGTGCCCCGTGAAAACCCATTGGCTCTGCCTACTCTACAGTACATCAAAAGATGTGATATGGAACTGCTCAACAGTTGAGGTCTCTAATACAAACAGCAAATAATTGATTTCTGAAGATTGTTGTGAAATCTAGTATATCCATAGGGTACAACAAACTTAACTGGAAGCATTATTTGCCTAAACTCACTCTTTCTTTCTTTTTGTGCCTTTGAGTCAGTATGACTCCTGGTGACTGCCTGGACTAGTCCCTGCAGTTTCCTTGGCAAGGTTTTTTGGAAATGGTTTGCCATCGCCTCCTTCCTAGGGCTGACACAATTTGACTGGCCCAAGATCATCCAGATGCCTTTGTGCCTAAGATAGAACTAGAACTCCACAATCTCCCAGTTTCTAGCCTGATGCCTTAATCAATACACCAAACGGGCTCTCTCTAGAGTTTCTAGCAACCTCAAATTCAGTTGAGGATTGCAGAGTGTAAATTCCCATTTGCACTCTGATTCAGGTGACCTAAGGGCACAGATAAAACCCCAAGTGGCCTCAATGGCTCTCAGAGTGCTAATGACCAGATGACTGCAAAGAAATATGATCCTTCAATTTCCCCCCTCCCCATCCTTTCAGAGCTAATCCTTCCACCCCACCCCCACCCCCCATCATCCTGCCAGAACCAATGAAGCTTCTTGGATGAGAAGTGAAATGTCTTCAAGAAAAAATAAAGACAATCCGGTTGCCTTTTGAAAAAGTATCTTAGAAACTCAAATTCAGTATGTCCCAAAACTCAGATACCCCTAAAAGATAATGCATAGCATGCCGGGTTGCTCTTGCTATTTTCCTTCCTTTCCTGAAAAAAGACTCACCTTTCATATTCATCAACAGCTTTGGATAAATGTTCAAAAAATTCATCCATCCCTGTTCCTTGTACAGCAGAAACACCCACCACCTGCAAGAGAAAGTTGCTGATAACTTGGGTGGCTTTAGAAATGTGGATTTAAATGAAATGAAAAGCTCTCTCTTGCTTGACTTGCTTAACTTCAACCTATCTCTTCCCATCCAGCACCAAAAACTGCATTACTCAATAACATTTTAACAAACCCGCCTGCATACAGAACATACTGCACCCTTTGCAGCACAAAAGGGAGCACCCACCTGAAGTGAGTTGTAGAACTCATCTAAAACAAGACTCATCGACCGAGTTAAATTACTGGCATAGCTGGTTTCCTGACTGAGGGCATCTTGAAAAGCTTCAAAGTCCTGCATCCATTCAAGTGCGAAGCTGTGGTCAATGATGTCTGTCTGAGTTGAAAAAGAAAAATAGATAGGGTGTCTATGACAGAGTGAGAATTAATCTCACAGAGGTGATGTTTGATCTTTTCCCGGAGTTCAGACATTAGAAAAGAAACCGTAGTTTAAAGTTCTAATTAAAATATTTATTTCGGTACAAAAACAATAAAATCTCATTTGTTTACATGTCTGATATAAAATGCGACTTCTCTCATTGGAAGTCAGAAGAAGAAGGGTAGAACAGAGATTGGAATGGACACATGCGTACAAGAACATATCAATTACGTGCTCAGGAATGAACCAATATATTAGATAGGATGCTTCTCCCTGCATATACATGTAACACGCAATAAATCACACCGTGGCAGTCTAAGTATACATTTAAGCAAAACATAGAAACAGCTTCTGCCAGAGAAGTCTTGCCAGAATCTTAGCCATTATACTTTGTTACCTACTGACCCAGGAACAAGGACCAATGGCCTCATCGTAACTGCTGGTTCTCTAGAAGTGTTAGGGAAAGCAGACTGATGACTCTTCATTTCATTTGCACAGAAAAACCACGGTAAAAAAATGAAAGACTGCAGTATTATCAAAACCCAATAGGCCATCTATGAACTATTGTGATCCATTCAAAACTTCATCTTTTAAGAAGGAAACAAACTGGAGCATGTTTTGAGGAGCATAAAGAAGATACTGGGAAGCCTGAAAATTCCCTTTTGTAAATAGTGGTAAAAAAGATCAGGTTATTCAGCACAATCAGGAGAAGCAAAATTAAACCACTGGAAGGAAGGATTGACATGGGAAAACTTTTTCTCTGTGCCCCAAAGGACAGTGTTTAAGATTAATGGTTGAGAATCTCAGCAGATTTTAGTGGAATATTAAGACAGTGACTCAGCAAGCTTTCAGGGCTCTTTGTTATATCGGAACCTGGGTTCTTCAGATATTTGATCATTTTAGTATCATTCTCAGCATTTTGTCTGACCTTCTTTATGAGATGGATGGATGGATTGAATACAGTATTTCAAATTTTATTTATTTATTAAATTCATTGGCTGCCCATCTTACCACAGGGTAACTCTGGGCGGTTTGCAATATTAAAAGGATAAAATTATATAAAATCTATACACAATACAAACAAAATACTATAAAAATATACTCAACCTTAACTAAAGATGGGGAGGGAGGAAGCAGGATGAGCAGGGGGGAGGGGGAGGTGGTCTTTGTATTTAATCTGTCAACCATTCCCCAATGTGAGGCCCCCTCCCCACTGGGGTCCCAAGCCAACTGGCTGAGCCAGGCCTTTAAGCTCTTGTGAAAGGTCAGGAGGATTGGAGCTCACTCCAGGGTGGGGCAAGATGATCCAAGGGGCAGGAGCAATGGCAGAGATGGCTCTTCTCCTGGACCCAACTGCAGGAATACCCTGGCTGATGGGGCCCACAGCATGCTTTCTCTGCCGGCACGGGTGTGATGGGCCAATCCCACCGGTCCCTCGAATGTGGTTACAGCAAGAGTTATCTAACAACATTGTGTTACTGATAGTTTAATTTTCCGTCCCTGCTCAAATGTTCCTCAAATGTTGGAATCTGGCCTTTTTACGAGATTTATATATTGTTGACATTTCATAAAGATGTCTAAAACAATCTCAAGGTGATTGTCCTGATTACTCAATATGAAAGAGATTCCAATGGTGTAATCCATTAAGATTATTTTGCCCTACTCCATCTCGTTTTGTATTTACTGAACTATTTGCCATTTAATGACCATTTTAACTGTGCAATTTCTCTTCAAAACCATTTTCTTTTTCTTGGGAGATAATGGAAAACATGAGAGTAACAACAACATAATATCATACCCTAAATATAAGCCGGAAACCACAATTTAACCTTTGTTAAAGGTTAAAGGTTCTTCTTTGAAGAGAAAAGTCACAGCAAGTGGCAGCACCTTAGCTGAATTTAGCTGATCTCAAAAATGCTAAACAGGACTTAATCTGGTGAATATTTCAATGGGAGACAACCTGGAAATCCCATAGCTACAATTAAAATGGGAAGTGAAGATCCCCCTCTTCAATTGTGCAACAAGGCTATAGCACAGAGGTCTTCAAACTTGGCAACTTTAAGACTTGTGGACTTCAACTCCCAGAATTCTCCAGCCAGCTATGCTGGCTGGAGAATTCTGGGAGTTGGTCCACAAGTCTTAAAGTTGCCAAGTTTGGGAAGCCCTGGTATAGCACATCTATTAGGCTGCCAAAACTATCAAGATATCTCCACAGCCTCATCAGGAGTCGAGTTTGAATATATAGCCTTCACTTTTTTTTAAAAAAAAGAGAGAAACAAGAAGGTAGGGCAGAAAGACAGTGTTGGTTTAATATTAAGAGATGATCTCATTGATATCTAGCATGTAATGTGGACTCTGGAACACCCCACTCACCTTGTTCATGACCACTATGAATGGGAGCTTCGTTTTGTATAGGATGCTGAAAAAAAGAGTGGATGATCAGAGATGAAAAGGTGGCCCAGGCATGAAACAGTTTATTGTTTTAATATTTTTACTGAAAGAGAATTTTACACACCATTCAAAACTACAGAAACATAAGCAAAAAAGAAAAAAATGGTATGAAATAAAAGGTTATAGACAGCCAAATGATGATTAGGGGTCTGGAGGCTAAAACATATGAAGAACGGTTGCAGGAACTGGGTATGTCTAGTTTAATGAAAAGAAGGACTAGGGGAGACATGATAGCAGTGTTCCAATATCTCAGGGGTTGCCACAAAGAAGAGGGAGTCAAACTATTCTCCAGCGCACCTGAGGGTAGAACAAGAAGCAATGGGTGGAAACTAAACAAGGAGAGAAGCAACTTAGAACTAAGGAGAAATTTCCTGACAGTTAGAACAATTACCGTATTTATCGGCGTATAACACGCAGTTTTAAAACTAAAATTAGAAGCCAAAACTCTACCTGCGTGTTATACGCCGATCCCAGCTGATTCACCGCTCTGGGGGCAGCTCAAAAACGGGCGGGCGCATCCCTGCTGTTCTCCGGCCAAGCGGCTGAAGGAGCCCTGGAGCCCTGACGCCGCCCTGCATCTCGGTCTCTTGGGGCTTGTCCGGCAGCCTGCTGGGAAGGCTGCGACGCAGGGAGGGAAGGAGCTGCTATTGCCGCTCCGGCATGTCTCTGTGGCTGACCGGGGAGCCGCGTCCTTGTTAACAATGGAGAAGCTGCACGGAGCAGAGGCGCCTGGCGAGCGAGGTGAGTGGCTGCATCGGCGGCAGGCTCCTGCCCGCGTCTCCCGCCTGCTCGCCTCTCATTCTTTTAAATGCTAAGGCAAGAGGTGGGCAGGCGGGTGGGAGACGCGGGCAGGAGCCTGCCGCCGATGCAGCCACTCGCCTCGCTCGCCAGGCGCCTCTGCTCCGCGCAGCTTCTCCATTGTTAACAAGGACGCGGCTCCCCGGTCAGCCACAGAGACATGCCGGAGCGGCAATAGCAGCTCCTTCCCTCCCTGCGTCGCAGCCTTCCCAGCAGGCTGCCGGACAAGCCCCAAGAGACCGAGATGCAGGGCGGCGTCAGGGCTCCAGGGCTCCTTCGGCCGCTTGGCTGGAGAACAGCAGGGATGCTGCCACGGTCGGGGACTCAGTCGGGTGGCTGCAGCCCCGCGGGAGACGGCAACAGAGGTTCCTTCTTTCTCCTACAGGGAGAAAGACAGAAGGAAGGAAGGAAGGAAGGAAGGAAGGAAGGAAGGAAGGAAGGAAGGAAGGAAGGAAGGAAGGAAGGAAGGAAGGAAGGAAGGAAGGAAGGAAGGAGAAGACAGACAGACAGACAGACGGACAGAAAGAAAGAAAGAAAGAAAGAAAGAAAGAAAGAAAGAAAGAAAGAAAGAAAGAAAGAAAGAAAGAGAAAGAAAGAAAGAAAGAAAGAAAGAAAGAAAGAAAGAAAGAAAGAAAGAAAGAAAGAAAGAAAGAAAGAAAGAAAGAAAGAAAGAAGTTAGGAAGGAAGACACACAGAAAGAAAGAAAGAAAGAAAAAGAAAGACAGACAGACAGACAGACAGACAGACAGACAGACAGAAAGAAAGAAAGAAAGAAAGAAAGAAAGAAAGAAAGAAAGAAAGAAAGAAAGAAAGAAAAAGAAAGCAGTTAGAAAGGAAGGCAGAAAGAAAGAAAAAGAGATGTTAGGAAGGAAGGAAAGAAGAAGAAAGAAGACAGACAGACAGACAGAAAGAAAGAAGTTAGGAAGGAAGGAAGACAGACAGAAAAAAAGAAAGAAAGACATACAGAAAGAAAGAAAGAAGGAAAAAAGAAAGAAAGAAAGAAAGAAAGAAAGAAAGAAAGAAAGAAAGAAAGAAAGATGTTAGGAAGGAAGGAAGACAGAAAGAAAAAGAAAGATGGTAGGAAAGTGAAGATGAAGAATTTTTTGGTTTCCCAGAAAGCAATTCTTTTTTCATTCAAAGAGGTGCTTTTTCATTTCATATTTGCCTTATAAGAGGAGTTAATGTTATAGTTCATGTTATAATGTTATAAATATGAATCCAACATTAAGTTCAGACATTCCAAGTCATTTATTTTTAATTAAAAATTTTTTTACTCAAATTTTATTGTTAAAATGGGGGTGCGTGTTATACGCCGGTGCGTGTTATACGCCGATAAATACGGTAATCAGTGGAACAGCTTGCCTCCAGAAGTTGTGAATGCTCCAACACTGGAAGTTTTTAAGAAGATGTTGGATAACTATTTGTCTGAAATGGTGTAGGGTTTCCTGCCTAAGCAAGGGGTTGGACTAGAAGACCTCCAAGGTCCCTTCCAACTCTGTTATTATTATTATTAAAAGACAAAGGAAAGATAGCTAAGGAAGTAACTGCACAGACGTAATAATTACCATCTCCATCCTCCAAAATTATATCCCACAATATCCTTCCTCCCATAAACCATCCTTTTTAATTAGTTAATCTCCAAATCACAATTTTTGTCCATTTACAGCAAAAAGTTTATAAAGGGTTTCTAGTCTTTTACAAAATTGTTGTTCCCTCCTTAATCAAAAGCATGCAACTGTTAACATTCCACAATTCTGCCTTTTAATCCTTGAGGCTAGAGAATTGGGGATTTAGTATTTGGCAAACTAATAGTAACTAGTTATGTACCCTGAAGGCAGATGATATAGCAACTTTGATGAACTTCACAAGTTCTGATCTTGGTAAACCCTAGTCAAAAGACTACCTGCGATAGCCATGAATATTGCTTTTGGTTTCATGTTTATGGCACAAATGAAAAAATGGCAGATGAACTAACAATGAAAGCTGCTAATCAGAACATAGGAATTCACTCACTACACAATGGCTTTCACTGAAGCACCACTTGTGAGAATTATTAATAAATAAAGATAACAAATTGTGCTATAATACTTCACCGCATTCTGTTCTTAACTACAATTTAACATGTTAACTTGGCTCTGTTTTGTGAAGGGCCCTACAATTATTTTAAAGATTATTCCTTCCCACACAACCCAATGTACACCTTTCTCTGCCAGATTCTTTTGCAAGACCAAAAGTAGGAGCTTTTGGGGACAGCACACTCTCCAAGAAATTCCCTCCCGCCCCCCATTTTCCTGGTATGGATGCTTAGATTTTCCCTGGCTTTTAAATTTATAATATACTTTTCTAAATCATCTGTTGTAAGGTGATTTACATTTTTGTTTAGGAAACCAGATATAAACGCCGCCCTGAGTCCTACAGGATTGGGCGGCCTATAAGAGCGTTAATAAATAAATAAATAAATAAATAAATAAATAAATAAATAAATAAATAAATAAATAAATAAATAAATAAATAAATAAATAAATAAATAAATAAATAAATAAATAAATAAATAAATAAATAAATAAACCAATTACATAGAGTGAACGTTTGTGCTGGGAAAGCAGTTGGTGCATGTAAATAAAAAGTCAGGAGAACAAGAACTACATTAGAATTTTTTTAAAAAACACAGACCTTTATCCCACAAAGAAAAAGAGGAATTGTAGGGAAAGTGCCTCCTACCTGCAAGCATACAGCATGTTAGACATGAAGGTGACAGGATTAGTGCTGCGAGATGTGTCCATCACATAAACCACCACCGATGGGAAAGAGGAAGCCTAAATAGATATATCAGGATTATTGTTAACAAAGCAAAGCGTGTTTTCCCCATCCTTAATTAAGTCCCAACATCAGATGAATAGAAGTCACTAACCAGAGCTTCTGTGATGATAGTGCCAGAGGCAGACCAAGTAAACACTTCAATCTGCCCAGGTGTATCTATTAGGACATACCTGCAAGAGAAAAGATTTGCTCTCTCACACACTCAGAATATACAGAAGACATTTTATTCAGATTGCGCACACAGGAGCCAGACAGCAGTGTGCACTTGTCCATTGCCGTCTCTGAAATTCAAGCCAGAGCCACTACCCACAGAGACAAGAGCTGAGTCCAGGTTTAATTACTACTTTTTTTTCTCAGAACAAAGGATGAATTTGTGAACCATTTCCCTTATCAAATCAATGTAAATGACCATTTTAGTCCAAGACCACTGTTTTAGGAGAGATGAGGCATAATTAGTTGCTCAAAGGAATATTTCTAAAATATTTCATATGCCACTCCAGCCCTGTTTAAATCTTTTTTTTTTAATTATTCATTTAGGAATTAAAAGGACTGAGCACTCATTTCAAAATATTCCAAATCACAAAAATACCCAACAAATGTTTACATCTGTATGAGGGGGAAAATGTGGGACTACTCTCAGTATTTTGTGACTGAACACACAATAATTTTCATAATTTCAAATGTATCCATAGCTTTCCAAAAAGGTTGGAGAACCCTACCACTTGTTAAGTCATCACAATTGATGGCTGGCTTGCTTCTTTTCCAAATGTTTTGCCAGTATTTGAGTCTCATTTTAAAATAATGCTGAACACCATTTTTTAAAATCACCATGCCCTAGTTTTAGAACTCTGGGTCCCTTTGATATACCCATCCAGTAGCTTTTGACATGATAGGTATTTTAAATTCTAATTTTAGACCTAGGATTCTGAGTAATATCACCTGCTTATTTATTCTAATTTATTGTTTTGTCATTTTGTGAGCTGCACAAGTGAAAAACTAAGATAATGTTAGTAAGATCTATAAAGAAAAAAAGGTAACTTTTCCTATGTAAGGCAGGTCTATTTAAAATAAGGAAGGCCATGTATGTCCCTTCTTAAAAAGGGTCCTCCCAGTCCCCCCCTCCCTCCCAACATCAGATTTATCATTGACTCACTGGGATGCCGTCTGTCTTTTTTCAATGAACTTCATCACCTGATAAAAATTAAAGAGAAAATACAGTTTGCATACAGAAATAAAAACTGGACTTTGCAGAAGAGCTACTAAAACAAGGGGCTCTTAGTATCACTAAATAACTGTAGTGACATTCAATTTTGCAGCTATAGAAATTAGACATACTGTGTTTTCCCGAAACTAGGACCTGTCCGGATAATAAGCCCAATTGGGCTTTCGAGCGCATGCGCTACAATAAGCCTCCCCTGAAAATAAGCTCCCCCCCCCAAATACTTAGATGCATGCGCAACTGCCGCACAAACAACATGTGAGGAGGCGAGGCCAGAGGGGGGAAAGAGAGGGGGAACATGCCCCACGTGGCCCACACGCACCTGCCATCCACAAACCCTAGCTCGCGCGCCCTTTCTCTTAGTGGCCACCACAAAAAGAGCAGCCGCAAAAAAACTCTTGCCAGTCCTGGTCCTGTCGACCTGGGACTGGGGGGAGGGGAACTGGCGCCGGAGCTCCGAGCAGTGGCAGATACAGGCTGTCTGCGCAGCCATGAAGCGGGATCGGCGTGACCAGTTCTTGCCCGCAGCATTGCCAGCGAGGATCGGGTCATAGCCGCTGCCGCCCAAGAGCAGCAGGCCAGATTCGGTGAGCCGGACGCATCACTGCCACTCGGGAGAAGAAGAGAGGAGGCACTGTGAGAGAGCCCATTTCTCACATTCTTCTCCTCCTGGGTGGCAGCAGTGCATTCAACTCCCCGAATCTGGCCTGCCGATCTTGGCCAGCTCGGTGGTTTTTATTATTTATTCGGTGGAGCATTACCGATTTGGTGAGTCAGACGCACCACTGCCACTCGGGAGAAGAAGAGAGAGAGGAGGTGCTGCGAGAGAGCCAATTTCTCACGTTCTTGTTCTCCTGGGTGGCAGCAGCATGTTCAGCTCCCCGAATCTGGCCTACCGATCTCGGCTGGCGAGGGGGAGTGGCAGGTGAGGATGGCAGGTGTGGAGGGGTGTGGTGGCGGAGAAGCGAGACTCATTGAGCGAGACAGGGCTCCCCTTGCCGTCTCTTCTCCCCCCCTCGCAGGGCATGGCAGGAGCTGGAAGCCCGAGATCAGAAGGCCAGATTTGGTGAGCAGAATGCACCGCTGCCACTCGGGAGAAGAAGAGAGGCGGCGCTGTGAGAGAGCCCATTTCTCATGTTATTCTCCTCCCGGGTGGCGGCAGCGCGGTCAGCTCCCTGAATCTGGCCTGCTGATCTCGGCCAGCTTGGTGGCTTTTACTATTTATTCGGAATTAAGCCAGCCTCTCAGCGTAGCCCAGCACCGAATCCCGGTTCCTTTTCAGGGCAGCCGGGACGCTCAGGGGACATTCATCAGTTGCTTTTTCTTGGGGGTGGGGAAGTGGGGGGAAGAGCCACAAACCCAGCGGCGTCCTCCAAGCAGAAGGAGACGAATATCACCAAGGCTGGGCTGCATTGTCTGCCAAAGCGGCAGGGTTGTGTAATGCTCCAGTTGGAATGGAAGTCAGGGGGGCGTGAAAGTGTGGCGGCGGCGGGGAGGGGGAGAGATAGCCGTGCACTCTCTTCCCAATGATTTATTTAAACAGCCAAGTGCTGCCAGGAAGACTTTTTCGCCCGCCAGTCAGAGCGATGGACAGATCCCGCTTTGCCTTCTGCAAACGACCAGCGCCCAACTAAGTCCGGGGGAAAGCCGCAGAAGGGGAAAAGGGGCGCGCATGGAGGAGGGTCGTTTTGTCTGCGGCGGAGTTTCCTTGTGTGTGTGTGTGTGTGTGAGAGAGAGAGAGGGGGGGGGAAGGGGGGGTTGGGGTTGCCTTCGGTTTCGGTCTGGCCTCACAGGCTCCATTAATTCTGAAGATTTCGGAGCTTGCGTGGCCCAACAGGCAAGTCCGCCGCAGACAAAATGACCCTCCCTGCCCAGCTTCCCCAGGCACACCTGGGGAATGAGACTTAAGGAGATGCCATGGGGAGGGGCATTTGTCGGGAACAAACGCTGAGTTCCTGAAGTGTTGTGTGATGACGTTTGAACTTGCCAAGAATCCTTGCATTCCTTGTTGGCGTTCTGGGCTAATTATCTGGATCTTTTGCTCCCTGAACTCCTTGCTTGGCTCTTGTTTTGCTAAATACATTTGGGATTTATTGCCGTGCAGCCTTGGTGCAGACAGTGCTGGGCTGGACTAATTGCAACCAGAGGCTGCTTGAGGTTTGTGGGGGGGTTGTTCTCACTCTGCTCTGGGACTTGCCAGAAACGTGGGAGAGTTTGGGGAAATTTGGAGCAATAAAGGGGCGGTTTGAACAGCCAGCTGTTTGTGTTATCTCTGTGCCGTGCCCTGGGTCATCACAGTTTTATAAAATTTGCCAAATTTCAATTCCACAGGAATCATTGGTTTCAGATTTTGGACACATTTTGTAAGTTAGCCCATTTGAAAATACCTTGGTTCAAAAGTTGTTGTCCTATGAAGCAGATTGTTGGGGGCAATAAAGCTGACTCTGTAAACTGGTTAGAGTGCGCAGTAAAGGTCAATGGGAAAGCTTTGCTATTGCTAAATATAGCCCAAAATACTGAAATTTTCAGAAAAGAATATTCATCAGCTTACCGATATGGTATACTGTATACCAGCAAAATCAGTTAAGCAAACACGTACCTGGTCAAATCTTGTAGCAAAAAGATTGAGGGATGTAACAATACCACCATTTGGGCCCAGTGCATATCTAGAGCTAGGTCAGGAAAAGTTGAAGAACTCCAATTCACTGAGTCAGCATATTCCCCAGCGCAATCCCACAAGAGATCACTAGAAAGCTATACTACATAGTCAGACATGAATGGAACAGCATGTACATCCATCAATATACACACACATAAATAAAAAGTGATAATGCTACATTTTGAAGGACTAGCCAAATAAGGCAAGGATACTGCTTCATGACTTCTTTGTAATTCACTGTGTCCCGGATATCTTAAAAAGGAAAAAAAAGGAAAACAGAGAGGATGGAAATTATACAAAGCCTGATTTTAAAACAAATTTAAAAGGGAACATATCTTATTGTTGGTTTACTGTTCCGCTTGAAAATATAAACAGGATATAATTTACCTTTAAATGTAAGATCCTCCCCAATTTTTTCTACTTTCTCAACACTTGTTCATCATCTTAAGTGCAGCTCTAATATTTCCTTAAGACTCTCTAGGTAATTTCATTGCAGGTAAATATGGAAATCATAATCTAAACACACAGATTTCCAATCGATCCTAAGCAACTTTCAGCAATTATTTAAAATTAATATTAGACTATAGACTAATGTATGCAAGTCTAGTCAAGTTTAGTCATCCATTCATATTAATGTGATCTAGTTTAATGTAATCAAATTCCTTAAAACAGAATAAAATCTACCATTTATTATTCCTTTGTTATATACAGAACAAGCCTGCAAACACTGAGCTGCTCCAATTATGCTCTGCAATCATAAGGAGAGCTATTACCTTCTCAAATCTTACAGCAACTCCATTCAGTTGGCAATGGTAAAGGAATAATAGCATCCCTGTGTGGGATACTGGATCTATGGCACCTACAATTGGGGGAAGGCGAAGGAGTAACCATGCCCATATAGGTGGCCATATGGGCTAAACATGTGGCAGCTTACACACTGTGCAGTTGCTTGGATATCTGCAGTCCCCAAATTTTACTCTAAACCAAAGATTTACATGTTTGCGCTTTATAGCGAAACGAATAAATACTCTCATATTTTTCTGAACAAAATAACTCTGGCAAAGCATGTAGACAACCACCATATGTACTCACCGATATTGGCCTGGAAAGGCAGCTCGTAAACTGCGGGGTCCAGATTGATGACATACGGAGGAGAATTCTTACTATGCAGGTAGGCATTCAGTCTCTATAGAAAACAAACCGTAGGTCAGCTCAAAGGAAGCCAGCAAGGGGACCAAGCAGCCTCCTTCCCCCGGGCCGATCCCCCCTTCCCGCTCCGCCCGCACCTGCACCAGCGCCGTCTTGCCAGAGCCAGCCATTCCCAGCACCAGGACGCATATTGGGGCGCCGGATGCAGAACTCGCTGCCCCACCGGCAGCTGCCATTTTGCCGCCGTCTCATCTGTTTTCTTTGACTTCCGGGGTTTTCTCTTGCTCAAAAAAAGGGAAAGGAAGCCGAGCTTTTGACCATAGAGATACGGAGTAAAAAAAGGAGAAGTTAGAAAAGAAAAACGACTCCATAGACATCGCCTCTATTGGTGGGGCATGGGAACTATTCGAATGGTTTTCCTCAAACACCCTCCACCGAACGGGCTTCTCCTCTCGCAAAATTAGGCTGCCGAACAACAATACCGCCATATTATTCTTCTACCCTGTAACGTCCGTTAGAGAACATTTTCAAAGATGCCATCCTGACATCGGCACCGGCCGGAGTCTTGCTACGCCTCATTCTTCCCCGAGAGGAGATTTATTTATTTATTTTTATTTATTTTGTTATTCTTATATGCCGCCCAACTCCCAAGGGACTCAGGGCGGCGTACAACAGGGAAAAATACAAGAATAATCAAAATACATGTAATTAAAAAGAAACAAATACAAATTTTTAAAAAAGCAATATTAAAACAACAACATCCATTCAACATCATACATACTTGGGGGGTAATCTCAGGTGAATTAAGCTGTCCCCCCCACCTGCAGGAAAAGCCATGTTTTGACGGCTTTTCGGAAGGCCAGCAGAGTGGGGATGGTCCGGGTCTCTGGGGGTAGTTGGTTCCAGAGCACGGGGCCGGCCACAGAGAAGGCTCTCCCCCTAGGGCCCGCCAGCCGGCATTGCTGAGATAACGGCCGTTCCGCCTTTTCTCTGTCTACAGCACAGTGGGGACGTCGTCCCCATTATTGACTTGTGGAACTTCAACTCCCAGAATTCCTGAGCCAAGCATGGTTGACTCAGGAATTCTTGGAGTTGAAGTCCACAAGTCATAAAAGGGCCATCGTTCCCCCACCCCCGCACAGTATTCCAGATGAACTTGACCCACCAATCCTTTTCAGCATAGAGCTGCGATAGTTAGAGTGGGCGATTCTAATGTACCATCGTCACGGAGGGGTTTCTAATCTTAAGCGTCCCCATTCTAAGAAAAGGCTGCGGCGGAAGAGAAATTATGTTCTTAGCGGGTAGCGAGAATAGGGGGGGGGGGGCAAAGCAGCGTGCTCTGCGTAATGAAACTTTGCGTCACCTAGGCAACCAGGAAGGGGAAACAATCGCCTCTCCTCTTTCCGCTTCCTCCGAGGCTCGAAGGGGAGGACTCGGTCGGGCTGGGTGCTTCTTTAAAGGACCTCCTCCTTTTGCGTGGCTCTCTAGCTTAAGATCCCGTTTCCTTGATCTCGGATCGCCGCGCAAGGAAAACAACCTGTCGCAAAGGTGAGGCACATACGGGCGGCGGCTGGGAAGGAGATCGGAGCTCCGCCGTTCCCTTACCCGAGGGGGTCCGTTAGAGAGCGAGGCTCGTGGCCCTTTTGGAGCGGAGATTGCGTAGTTCAGCCGGCCGCCCACTCGTTCTGCCCTGGAACCGTCGCTTTTCGCGGTGTTTTCCCTCTTCGGTTAGGGACACTCGCTGAGTGCGTTTGTACGTCTCCACCTGTTTACCTATTTACCTGAATTATCAGCCTACTGTTGGATTTCGGCAGCTTCGGGATCTATAAGGCTGCGTTATTTTGTGCCTTCGGGTCGGTTTTTGATTCTTGGGGGGGGGCGCCTGCAGTTTTTTTGTGGCAAGGTTTTTCCGGAAGTGGTTTGCGATCACGGGTTGTGCTCGACTTACAGCCGTTCGCTTAGTGACCGTTCAAAGTCACAACGGCCCTGGAAAACGTGACGTCTAGCCATTTGTCACAGTTCCGACTTTTTGCAGATCGATCATGTGATCAACATTCAGAGGCTTGGCACCTGGTTCATATTTATGACGGTTGCAGTGTCCCGGAGTCATGTGATCGCCTTTTGTGACCTTCTGACAGGCAAAGTCAGATGGGGAAGCTAGCTTCACTTAACAACCGGGTTCCTAGCTTACGAACTGTAGTGATTCACTTAACAAGTATGGCAAGAAAGGTCGTAAAATGGGCCAAAACTCACTTAACACACATCTCACTTAGCAACATAATTTTTGGCCTCAATTGTGTTTGTAAGCCGAGGACTACCTGTGCTTCTTTCCTAGGGCTCAGAGAGTGTGACTGACCCAAGGTTACCCCAGGTGGCTTTGTGCCTGAGGTGGAATTAAAATTCATGGTCTTCCCATTTCCATCCTGATGCATTAACCAGTGCATCAAAGTGGTTCTATCGCATATAGCTCTCGAAATTTTAGGTGATATGCATAGAACAGTGTTTCTCAACCTCGGCATCTTGAAGAGTTGGTCTTCAACTCCCAGAATTCTCCCACTAGCGGGGATTTTGGGAGTTGAAGTCCACCCGTCTTCAAACTGCCGAGGTTGAGAAACACTGGCATAGAATAAATGAAGCGATCATTGGATGTGTTCAGGGGGAGACTGGATAGCTTAGGAATGCTTTCATTTTATATTAGCAATATAGCAATAGCACTTATATACCACTTCATAGTGCTTTATAGCCCTCTCTAAGTGGTTTACAGAGTCAGCATATTGTCCCCCCACCAACAATCTAGGTCCTTATTTTACCGACCTCAGAAGGATGGAAGGCTGAGTCTACCTTCCTCTATTCATAATGATAACTTTTATAGCTTGCCTTTCAGCAAGGTGCAGAACATGTAGCCAGCTGAAAAATAATTAAAACTTAAGATAACAAATAATTACATGCCTTTGTACAGTAAAATTTTTAGAAAAAGCATAATTAATGAAACCAATCAGTTGATGGCTACCAAAGCTCAGGTTCCATGCCCTTCCAATATTGCCAATAAAATACATTGTTTAAAAAATATGTAAAATAGTAACAGTTAAAATCTACATGTAACCAGATGGTTTATGTCTGTTGAATAGGGGATGGGACTCTGTAGTTAAACGGCCTCTCTCAGTTCAAGGAGTACATCAGTAATCAGTTCTGAAGGAACTGCATTTATTTAACTTCAGCTCCAATTCAAATCAGTTGTTTCATTTGGGGGGGGGAGACTATGGAAAGGTTTTTTGAAGTCACCAAGGAACTCTGTAAAGGATTGGAGCTTCTTATAATTTCTGCTTATATGCTCTTTCCAATAATAAACATACTGATTATCATCTGAAGTTGTTTTGACACTTTGGCTGCAATGTTTTACTGGTCATTGAATGAAACCATTTTCTGAGCTTGCATGATAAATTGAACCACAAGTTGACCCCATAGGCTTAGTTCGCTTACTCAGTAGAACACAAAAAAAGCAGACCCAATATTAAAAGTAATGAAGCTTAGCATGTGCAAATGGGCATCTGCCAGGTTTATATGTGGCTTGATGAAGTACTGTATGAATAGTGATGGTTTCTCCTCTTCTCAGAGCCAGCAATTAGAGGGACAGGCCTTGGACATAATGAAGCCATTCATGGGCCAGGTACTGATTTGAGATGAAAGGGATGAAGCCTTCTGTCAAGGCTGTTATGGAAGAGGAGAAGAAAGGTATGGATGAGTTTTGAAGACAAACAGAACATAATAGTGTGGGCAAAATGGAGTTATGGATTTTATTTATGTATGTATAATGTGTACTAGTTTTATGTTTTTATTGGATATATTGTAAACCATTGGGAATGTTTGGGAGAATCTGGTGGTAAATTAGAACCATAAGTGGATGATGATGATGATGATGATGATGATGATGATGATGATGATGATGACGACAACAACAACAAATATATTCGGTGTCTCTCTCCTTAGAATTAGAAATACATTTCTCCATTTGGAATATATCATGTTTTCCTGCTCTCTCTTGATTAGAGAGTTGTAAGTTTCAAATGATTTGTTAAAATCATATTCATATATAATAGTCCCATGTAGAAATAGATACTGTATAGCATTCTTTGTCTGTGAGTGCAAATGACATATTCTGTCACTGCTTCTTTTTAATTTAGTAATTTTAAACTTAAATTATGTGTCAAGAGTCTAATTATAAAAGGAAAAAGGAAAGGAAGCAAAAGAAAATTGTCTCTGCCTAAAAATGTTATTTACAATGTAACTGCAGCGATGGATACTTTAGCTGGCTAACTAATTGACCCAAACTTGAAGTCATGAGCTCAGATAATAAGATTGTTTCTTCTTGGCATTTTGCATAGACACTTTGTAGTTCGTCTTATTTTGTGTTAAAGTCAGTCTTTTTAAGAGAGACTGGGTGAACAACTACAAAATGTAGATATTATTTGATTGATGTTTTTATTAGGAGAGTTGGTTTAGTATAATGGTTGAAGTTAGGGTTAGCTCTGTAAATTCTATGCCCATCTTGGGCATGATGCCACCTAGGTGATTTTGGACTAGTCACTTTCTCTTAGCCGTAGCAAAGGAGGAAGTGACAAGACACTTCTAAAAATATTGCCAAGGAAGCTATAGGGACTAGTCTAAGAAGTCATCAAAAGTCAACATTGACTTGAAGGCACGCACATACACAAAATCATTTAGGCTATAGTTGCATATGTCTTGAACCTATATTTGCTTTTTAAAATCTATAAACATAAAAAAGCTATCTTGGTATCTTTCCCAAGCTGGTGATTCCCACTCCAAGGCAAAGCATAAGATGGAACAAGATGATGAAGAAGACTACAAACAACTCCCAAAAAAGAAGCAAAAAGTTTCTGGTGAGTAGAGTAGTATCCCCAATTTTCTGTTTGGCATAGATTAGGAGACCACATATATTTGTTTCCTTTGATGGATTCTCAGTTGATCCAGTCTCTGGATGCTACTTTTGCTTTTTCTTCTATCTTTCCCTAATGCCAATTTGAGGATGTTCAGTATTTAGGTGAGTTTTTCTCAGGTGCAAATGAAAAATCTCACAATTGCTTGCCTTTCTCCCAGGAAAAAGACAGTCAGTGGGAAAACAACCTAGTCCAAAGTCTAAAAAGTGCTCTAGAAAGTCAGAACCATCAACATATGCGGCAGGTAAGATGCAGAATCCCATAAAAAATTATGGTAAGAAAGAATATATGAGGATTGTAGAAATAACAGTTAAGAGCAATCAGAATTTAGAACTTAACAGTGTTGGAAAAGGCTCATACATCTTTCCATTTTCCAGTAGAATTGAAAAAGGAGACGGCATTTTACATGTGCAGCCAAAAAAAGATGACTATAGTGCCAAAGGCTTAGTAATAGTATCTATATAAATACAATACTTAGAGATACCTACAGAAAGCTATAAGAAGAGATATCCTACCTAGTGCTTTTCAGGCAAAGGTCTATGGAGATTCTCCGTCATCCAAGTCATGGTTGTCCCAAAGGAGCTTTTTTTCAAACAGCAACTGGACTTTCTTGATTTTTCTTGAAGACATTTCATTTCTCCTCCAGGAAGCTTCTTCAGTTCTAGCTAACTGGTGGGAAAGGAAGGATTTATGATGCTCCTTCAATGGAATGAAATGACAAAGTTGCTCCTCTTCTCTGTCTGTAGTGAAAGTGCTAACAACTTGATCTTTTTGTGGATTTGACAAAGGCCCAGTTGGGATATCCGCAAGTTTTGAATGCTTCGTTGATGGGTTTTTGTTCTTTCTCTTTTTCCTTTCGCTACGAGAAAAGAGGTTGTCCACGCCAAAGACAAAACACCCAGCCCAGTGTTGTAGATGCAGTGTGATGCAATGAGACATGTGCAGACTTGTACGTTGGGGAAACAAAATCTCTTGTTTACAATGCAGTCCTTTCAGCAGTCCCAAGTCGCTTCCATACTCGTTTGCACTCTGATTCAGGTACTCTGGAAACACAGGTTAACCCCCCAAGTGATTTCAATGACTCTCACAGGGTTAACAACTGGCTGATTGAAAAGAGTATAAATCCTTCCTTTCCCACTTAGAACCGAAGAAGCTTCTCGGAGAAGTTGAAACCTCTTCAGGAAAAAGCAAGGAAGTCCAGTTGCCATTCAAAAAAAAAAAAAAAAGCACCTTTGGGACATTTTCAGGCAAAACTATTTTTGCAGATAATGGCAAAGCAATTTTATTTTGGAAAGAAAGATGCCCTAGAGCAGGGGTGTCAAACTTGATTTCATTGAGGGCCGCATCAGGGTTGTGTTTGACCTCGGGGAGCCAGGAGGGCAGGGCCAGGTGGGCGGGGTGGGGCCAGCTCAACATTACTCATGTTGGGGCACCTGTGGTGGCCCAAGCTCTCTGCCAGCAAAAGCGTGACCCTCCTGAGCTCCGTTTTCTCTGACAGAGAGTTGCAGAGTCTGTTGCAGCCGAAAACGGAGCTCAGGTGGGCCGCACACGGCCCTCCCGAGCACAAGAATGTCACTGACCTCGTAATGTTGCTTCCCTTTTTTTATTAATGGGGAGAGAAGGACAGGGAGTGGGTTCCTATAACGTCCAGACCGGACGGAGGAGACTGCTGTGGAAGACCGGGTGTATCTTCCCTAACAACGGTGGGAGTAGCAGACGGACAGTGACCGGGTTTTCACTGGCAGAGACACCACGGGCCAGTCCTTTGCTGTTTCCAGAGTGGCCCCGTGGGCGAGATCTAAGCACCCCATGGCCCGAATCCAGTCTGCGGGCCTTGACTTTGACCCCCTTGCCCTAGAGGCAAATGGAGCCAATACAAATCTTCTCTGATGTTCATTAGAACTTATTCCTCTGCATAGCAAATTGCAGCCCAAATCTTTCTGAGAGAATAGCCTCACTTCTAAGCCCCTTGTAGCTGACTTAGACAAAAGACATAAACCGAGTTCAATAATGCTTTACCAAATTCTTGTTTGATAGAGGAACACACTGGGAGATACTGGGTTGTCTTGCTGGAAATTATTTGACAAAAACTGGCTGGCTGTCTTTTAATAATGCTATATGTTGGATCCTGTATTCATCAAGGTTTGATCTAGATCACTTCCGAGATCATCCAAAATTCATTGGCTCTGCTTCCATTAAGCAGGACATGAACTTTGTTCCTCTGCAGTGGCTGGAATATAGAAGTACTCTGCCTCTAAACCAGGAAGTAGCCCATTCAAGCATAATGAATATATGCTTCCTTTGCCTGTCCTCGATCTCCCAGTCTACTGCACCCATGCCTGATTTTGTATTCATATCCCCCTCTTTACTTGCCATTTCTCTAAACTAAATTGCCGCCCCCCCCCTCCACCATTTTTATTGTGCTGGAGGTGCTTTAACCATGCCATTTTGGTGGTTCTGTTCTGACCTTGTCGCTCTTCAAAAGGAAGGCCCAGTTGGGTTACCTACAGAGAAGATTAAAATGTTGAATCACCACCATCCTGTGCTCTGGCAGGAAGCTTAGAAGAGGAGTGGTACTTGGAGATTCTGGACAAGGGCCGTGTCACTTGCCCAATCTGCCGATGTGTAGTGAGGAAGACGGTGGAAGGATTGAAAAAGCATATGGCAAATTGCCACCAGGTGAGGAGATGGGAAATACAGTCCCTGTGAATCCTGTTAGGGCATCCAAAGAAGGTCCAGCTATTCCAACTTTTCATCTTTAGTCTGGGTGATCAGACAGTTACCGTATTTTTCAGAGTATAAGACGCTCCGAAGTATAAGACGCACCTACCTTTTTTGAAGAAGAAAACGAGAAAAAAAAATCTGCCTCTACCTCTGCCTCCCAGCAATTTGCCTCCAGCCTGTTTCAGTTTCACTTTCACTTTCAGCACAGCCTGATTAGCACAAGGGGGAAAAAATCTGCCTCTGCCTCCCTGCAGCCTGAAACAGCTGATGGTCGGGAGGCCGATCCTGCTTGTGCTAATCAGGCTGTGCTGAAACGGAAACTTGCTGTTTGCTGTTTACTGCAAGGAGGTAAATTGCTGGGAGGCAGAGGCCAAAGGATGGGGGCCAGTGGGCGGGGCTACATTCAGTGTATAAGACACACCCAAATTTTCACCCTCTTTTATGGGGGGGGGGGAAGTGCGGCTTATACTCTGAAAAATACAGTATTTCCCTCACACATCCCAAACCATGCTTCCTTTGTCTTTTGAAGTTCTGGTTAGGGCACACCAGCTTATAAACAATGAAATGGTCAGAATGAGATAATATATTAGAATTTTAATTTTATATGTATTTTTGGTGTGCCCCTTCCTCTTTATTGATCTTTTTATCAAACTAAAAAATACCAAAGATGTATTTCCTCATGTGGAAGAAGAGATCCAAAAGTTGATCGTTTTGATTGCTTATTTCCCGTTTTATAATATTCTTTTTACCATAACTGCACAATGTAAAAAAAGTGCAACAGCATGATAAACATGTCTAAGGATGTTAGATTTTCAGCTTTATTTTAAATTTGGTTCTCCAAAGCGAAATTCTGTTTTATTGTTACTGCATATTGAATGAATATTCCCTGCTGAGACATCATTAGTTCAGATTCAACAATGCAAATGTAAGACCGGGATTTCTCCCCCCCCCCTTTATGTTCTGTTTCTTTATTTAGTTGTATTTGCCTTTTAGTTTAGTTCGAAATCCATATTTTGAAAATGTATACATGTGTGCAAGAAAGGTGTTTTAGGTGAAACTCCCCAAAATTGTATAGATTTACAGGGGTCTCCAACCTTGGCAACTTTAAGCCTGGCAGACTTCAACTCCCAGAATTCCCAAAGCTGGCTGGGGAATTCTGGGAGTTGAAGTCCGCCAGGCTTAAAGTTGCCAAGGTTGGAGATCCCTGGTATAGAATGAGGATATACTATAACGCTAAGATTGGACATCGTTCAGTACCATTGAATGGAGGGAGAGCTGGGATAGCACATAACCATTGCAGCTTAAACTCTCGGCTGTCTTAACACTTTCTATTCCTAGGAGATGTTCACATGTCAACACTGTGGGAAACAGCTGCGATCTCTTGCAGGAATGAAGTATCACATCATGGCAGATCACAACAGCCTGGTATGACTTGGTGGCTCCCAGGATAGTCCGCTTAAACATTTAGGCTACCTAGCACTTGGAAATTGGGTGTGACCCCTCTGCAACAACGTGTTGCATTGCTAAAATAGTAGCTCAGCGCTTTGTTCAGAAACCCCTGTCAGGTCCCATGCTCTCAGCAGCACCGAAACACAAGAAATTCCTCCTGGAGCCCAGTTGGGAGAATGGACTGACGTGCAGGGTTTTAAATTCCCATTGCCTATCTTGTTTGTTCTTTGTAAGGTAAACTTCCTTTGATTTGCTGTAAATAATAGCCTTGGGTTAGTCTCTCTCTTCTCTGCTTTTATGCAGCCAATTAGGAAGGAAGCCAGCCAGTTGGATAAGCAGAGCGAGCGAGAGTGTTTGCGGAGAGTCCTGAAGCGCATGGGGAAGCTCAAGTGCACAAGAGAGGTGAGCTTCGGCTACTAAGGCTGCGGGACATCTTTACAGCGCAGATGGACTTTCCCAAGTCCCAAGAAGAGAACCTTTGCCTGTTCTTGGGGAGTGGTGGGCCAGAGGTTTAGACTTGTCTTCTGGATTTCTGACCATAGATAGGGAAAAAATAATGCATCTATTTTCTCTTTCTCTCTCTCTCTCTCTCTCTCTCTCTCTCTCTCTCTCTCTCTCTCTCTCTCTCTCTCTCTCTCTCTCTCTCTCTCTCTCTCCCTCCCTCCCTCCCTCCCTCCCTCCCTCCCTCCCTCCCTCCCTCCCTTTCTCTCTCTCTCTCTCTGGACTCAGGAACTGACCACTGTTTTTCTCCGCCTGCTTCTACAGGGATGTACAGGCAGCTTCACCAGCATAATGGGGTATCTCTACCACACACAGAAATGTGGCAAAGCAGCTGCCGAACTGGAGAAGATGGCCTTAAAATGCCACCACTGCAATAAAGCCTATCGGTCCAAGGCAGGCCTTGTTTACCACTTGAAATCTGAGCATGGACCTGTGAGTTCTTTGGGTGCTGAACCTGGGGAGAATGGCTGGGGGAACAGATAAGCTTATGAGCATCCTTTTAGTCTGTCTCTTGACTTCTTCGCCTTCACAAGTCATCACAAGGATTTTTTTCCCCCTTAAAAAGGACATACCAGGGCACAAGATAATTGTGGCATGGGGAGGAAAAACCCGAGGCCCACGACAATATTCAGAAATGCTGTTGTGTCATAGTATTTCTGATTCTATAACACGGGTGTCAAACTTGCCACATCACATGATGTATCGTGATGTTCCCCCCCCCCTTCGTGGAGCTGGGGTAGGCGTGGCCTGTACGTGATACATTCTGCCCGCGGGCCACCAGTTTAACACCCCTGCTCTATAATAAGAATCAATTCTTATCGTTCGATTCTCTTCCCAGGTCTTTGAATAGTGTAAACAGGCAGTGACTGAAAAAAATTTTCCTGTCAGGTGTCATTTCTCCATGAAGACAGCAGGACAACTCCTCTGAAGGACCCAAGCATGGAATCAAGCAGCATAGGCAGAATCCAGAGGAAGTCTGCTAAGGTGGCTGCCTACTACCTGCATGAATTGGCTAATGAAGAACTTGTAAAAGAGTGGCCAAAGAGGAAGGTCTTGCAGGATCTTGTTCCTGATGATCGGAAGGTACAAGATTTGCATGCTCTATAAAGAGGGAAATAAGGTCTGTGTAGCTAAGAAATGAAATACCACAAGTAAAAATTCTAACTGAGAGGAGCAAATCGGTGCTTGGGGGGCCCATAGTTTTATTGCAGTTTTGTTACTTCAGATCAGTGGAGCATCCATGGCAACAGTTCTATTACTAGCTATGACTGTATATAAAGTTCTGGGAAGAGCTACCTTTCCTTATTCCTTCAGACAATGATTGAGCCTTTCCAGGATGAGAGGGACATTTGCAGTTCTTGAGGTATAATTTGCCTTGTTTTTGAGATTATGAAATAATCCCAAGTCTTTCTTCATGACTGGGTGTTAAGGAATTAATTGCAGAGTCCAGGGTTTACGTAGCAGAATGGGTGGTTGTGGTTTGATATAGTCAATAATTGATAACGTGTTGTAGAAAATAAGCTTTACTTAAAATAAATAGCACGATAACATAAACAGTCCGTTCTTTACTTATCTCTAGTAGAATACCTTGAACTTCTTTGTACGTTATATTCAGAAATCTTTAGTCCTTCACACACAGTGAGCAATTAACAATTAATCAAGCCAAGCTGCATGCACTCCTCTGCATATGCGCTTTCTTGCTCTCTCTTTATAGTCATTAGCAAACAAACCTGGATTCATTTAAAGCAACAATGACATATTCTACAAACTTGGATTTCAGCTTTATTTTTTATATTAGGAAACCCAATCTGGTTAGTTATAACCTTAACACTGGGTACCCAAGCTGATTTATTTACATCCTTCTTGGAATGTTGCATACATGGAGAGAAGCAAAGAGGCACTGTGGATTTGCTGTATAATCCTCGGGAACTAGACCTGAACTAAATAGAAGCAGCTGGAAGATTGTTAAATTATTAAATCAACACAGAGTTAGTGCAAGCCATGCTTTCTTTAAATTATATGTACAAAAGCAGCTCTTGTGTGTCTTGATGTAACGTTTGCCATTCTTTCTGTGGGATGTGCAAGACTATTTGGGCTGATGTTTATGATTAGAATTTGTCATTGGAAGGACTTTGTGCATCATTCCCAAGACTCTGGGGACCAGCAGTTATCTGTCCCTTTTGTACAGGAAATTGGAAGTTCTTCGTGTGATTTTGTCTGGGTACTCATGATTTTTTTGAAATGTATTTTTTTTTTAGAATTGTGAACTACCCGGAGTCTTTTTACAAGTTGGGCATCCTTGACATGTGATCAATAACCCATTCCAATTGGCTTTAGCCTTGCTAACAGTTTCTGTCTTTTATGTTAGATTTTTCTAACCCTAACTCTAACCCTAATATGTATAGTTGCTGGCAAATTGAGAATCATCTGCCTGAATATACGTTGTGAACATGATTAGGTATTGATCTTACCTGACATCAAAGCTCTTTAGGAGGGGATGATTGGCTCGAACACTGTAGGTAGAAAGGGAAGCTTCATTTAAAAAGAATACACAGAGATCACCACGCCAGCTCCTGAACTCTAGTTTTTGCTTTTGTTCTGTCCTCCTGTCTCAGCTCAAATATACTCGACCAGGGATGCCTGCTGTGAGCCAGGAGGTTCTGTGCAAGTGGAGGTCAGAAATAAAGACATACAGACGGGTCCATTGCCCCAACCAGGTAACTATAGCCCCCGCCAGGTAAGATTGGATTTGGTGAGCAGGGAGTATGGTTTGCAGTTAAAACTAGTTCTTTTCCCCATCGCAATTTCATTAGAAATGTGGTCCTGATTAACTGATTCAATGAGACAGTTTCATCCTATTTCCAAACTTGGCCCAATATATAAGACACATCTGTAAAGTGCTCCTTGGACTTCGTTGCATAATCTGAAGATCTGTGAACCTTTTATATCTGTCTTTCTGTCGTATATCCTCTTTCCCAAAAGCACACCAACTGATGAATGGTGGTTATAGCTTGTGTGAAATCCTTTTCCCTCATAGTTATCAGCCTAGGTCACTCGACATTTACATAGTGACCTTATTTCTGTTTTGTTTCTCTCAAGGGTTGTGAGTGTGTCTACGGCAGCATCTCTGGTCTTAAGGCCCATCTGGGCAATTGCACCCTGGTATGTATCAGTTGAGAAGCTGCATGGAGGCAATCTCGGTTGTTGCCAAGAAAAGTCCTAGGAAGCAGGGGAACCTAGGCATACGGTCAATTCCAACGTATTTTCTGCCAGACCTGCCCTCTCCAAAAGATTCATATTTTGTATGTAAGACTTTGCCCCCTTAAGTGATACCAGCATGGCTCCCTCGCTTAGTTTGTGGAAAACATTACCTTTGAGGTCAGAAAGAACATTTTGTTTTTCCTCCTGACCGTTTCCCTCTGATTTTTCCATGAATAGGAAAAGGGTTAGGATGTTTTAGATGTGATCAGCATCAAGAGGAAAGCCACAATATTACAAAATTCCCCAGAACAAAACCTGTTAAGGAGTTATTGTGCTGTTAAGCACATACACAGCGAAATGTGTTGTAGTAATGGTGTTGCAGTTTGATATGAATGCTATTCAGTCAATAAACAGAATATCTTTAGTATGTACAAAATAGTTTTACTTGAATAGTAGCAAAGTTAAATAGGAAGTCCAAGTCATACACAGTTATTCAGTCAATGCGAAGTTTCTTCTTCTTGCCTATCTTTGTTTTAACTCACAAACAAAGATTACTGCTATCACTTAATTCTATACTATCACAGATAGTTACTCTTCTTCTTCACAGCAATTCCACACAGCCATAAAGTAATCTACTCATCAGTAAAGCAGCGGAGAGTCTTCAATCCGGAACACACCGTCAAACACCACTCACCACACTAAACCACACTAAACCACCAACCACATTGAGCATGCTCTCTTGCTTGCTTATATAGTAATCATCCACAATGCATTTAAAGCAATATACACATAATAATGATTTGTGGCTTAATCATATATTAACACACCCTATCGTTTGAACAGGGTTCTAACAAAACCTCTTGCTTATTCTCACTTCTTTTCCTTAACGTTAACTGTCACTGCTAGGAATGCTAATGATTTTTGTCTTTCCTTAATTACAGGGCGAGTTTGTGGCTGGGAAGTACAAGTGCTTGATTTGTGAGAAGGAGTTTGTCTCTGAGAGTGGGGTCAAATACCATATAAACACTGTGCACTCTGAGGTGAGGAGCTGGCCTCAAAAGCATGGACCTATGTGTGTTTGCACACACTCCATGGTTTTAGGCCTGTTTTTTCTGCCTATTCTTCATGGGTGGGAGAGGGACAAAGGTTCAAACTTTTTCCTGTGCTGAGAGTCAAGGTCATCAATGTGCGCCCAGCATTTGTATTGTGCCTCTTCCCCTCAGGACTGGTTTGATAACTCAAACCCCACTAAGAGCTTTGAAAAACTGGTGAAGCTGCAGAAAAAGGAGGCTGAGCAAAAAAGGCAACGCAAGAAGCACGTCTCCAGTCGGAGCCGTAAGAAGAAGCTGCGGAATGCCACTGCAAAGAAGTCACCAAGGCAAGGACCAGATCAGAACCAACGGCAGGGGGTCAAAGTCAGCCATTCTAAGATGGCAGACTGTGAAACTAGGAGCCTGGAAGAAGAGGATTCTCTCCCTTTGAAATTCAGTCACAGAAGGGCGAAGAAATAGCCTCTTGCAGGAATTTCTGCTTTGCAGGACAGGTACAGGAGGAGTATCTTATACTTAGGGAGCATGTACTTAGCAAAACTTGGGGGTAGGAAGAGAGAGGGGAGAGGGGATTGGTTTGAGCAGTGAAATCGAACTATTAATAGCCCTGCTAGTTACTAGTTAGCAACTTTAAGAGATATGGGCTTGCTGGCTGAGGAATTTTGGGAGTTGAAGTCCACCCCTCTTAAAATTGCCAAGATTGAAAAATGCTGTTCTAGATAAAATTTATTATTTATTTATTAGTGACATTTATATACCGCCTCACAGTGCAAGCACTCTCTAAGCGGTTTACACCAGTAAGCAATGTATATTTACATTGCCCCCAACAATCTGGGTCCTCATTTTACCTACCTCGGAAGGATGGAAGGCTGAGTCAACCTCGAGCCGGTGAGATTTGAACCGCTGACCTGCGGATCATAGTCAGCTAAAGTGGCCTGCAGTACCCCACTCTAACCGCTGCGCCACCTCGGCTCTTCAAAATCTGGCCATTTGGAAATAGAAAGTTTCCCCTGGTTTTTCAGAGACATTCCATTGCATGCTATAGGAGAAAATGTATTTAAGTTCTCAAATGCAATATGTAAGAACCTAGCAGGGACAGGACTTGGGAGTCAATTGATCTCAAATTGCTCCCCAAATCCTGACTTCAACTATTTGAGGCTTTTTTTCCCCTTTGGAATGTTTCAGCATCTGCAATTCCAAATGCTGGAAGGAGACCCATCTTGGAAAGGGGAAAGGGGGGATTTTCCATCTTCGCTAAGGAACAGATATCAATAAATTGGAACAGCTATAAGATTTTCCCATAGCAAACCGTCCACATTTTCTTTTTAAAGGACCGTAAAAGTGACCGCAGCTATAGCTTTGTCATTTGGAAATAAGAAAGACGTGTTTCTTAATCACAGGAAAGGGAAGAAATTCTTGGCTTGAATTCACCTCTTGCAAGTTCAGTGAAGATGGAGAGCGGAGTGTCTGGGAGAAGAACTGGTTAACAGCTCTAACTGAGTAAGAAGACTGTCCTGAAATTCCACTCTTCCAGTCCAGTTGCAGTAAAACAAGATCTGTTATATACTGTTACATACTGAGCCAAGTGCTTGCATAGGATTAAGTTGCAACATATGCTTATGAAATATTATACCACATAGAAAATAAAGTTACTAATCACTCTAGTTGTGTGTGTTTTTTTTAGTGTCAAAATTATCATTTACCGTTACTATACAATAAAAAGCAAACGAGAACTGAATCCCTCCACAAGAGTGGAGAACCTGCACAAATGGGCTGGACTCCTCTAGTGAGCGATTACATTTAACTCAAATTGATCTGGCCTTGCTTGTGGCTAAACTAAGTCCCCTTGCATTGTGCAAAAGTATTTCCTGAATAATTAATTGACTGAGCCTTTTTAGGAACTCCATTCTCTTGCCACCTCACTGGGTCCCACACCCTCCTCCCCATCCCTCTTAACATGGCTCAGTCATTTTTCCTATAGCTCTTTGGGAAGCAGCCAATCCACAGCATGGCCTTCCTATGAGGAAGCCGTGTGGTGCCAACCTGGAAGTGGACGCCATTTTGGAAGCAGGCCCCGTGTCAAGTGGGAAGATACGCTAGGTCTCTCTGGAGTTTCTCCAACACTGAGGCACCCCATGCTCCACCTAACGACCTGCACAGTTGCTTAACAACCCCAATAGCAAAAGCAGGGTCATAAAGTGAGGCGATCACGCGAGCACTTCACTTAATAGTCAACACAACCTGCAACCATAATTGGCAGGCTCCATTATGGTCATACGTCATATGCAGTAATGCTAATAAAGCTTCTCAAGGGAGCATAAAATGGGATGCTTTCGCTGACAGACCATTGTAACTCAAGACGTTTTTATTCAGGACCGCTTGTAGATAAGGATTGAGCCTCACGGTAATGAGTTCCAAAACACGTGGGCATTGGGAAGGTCATTTGGGACGGTTAAAATGTCATGAAAGCATTAACCTCACTCAGTAGGTCTAGCACAGGGGTCGGCAACCTTAAACACTCAAAAGAGACATTTGGACCAGTTTCCCACAGAAAAGAAAACACCGGGAGCCACAAAACCCTTCTCGTGCCTGACTATTTCCTGAGCGACCACAGAACTAGCATATGTAGTTGAATTAAACGTTCTGTTTTCTTCTGAAACTCTTCTTTTCTTGGATTTATCCATGGTTGGCCTATCGGGGGTCGAAAAGCTCAATAAATCGTGTGCCCGGAGGGTATCACACATTGGCGATTGTGACACATATTTTGAGCGACGGAGCCGCAGCAGAGGGATGAAAGAGCCACATGTGGCTCCAGAGCTGCGGGTTGCTGATCCGTGGTCTAGCATTACTTTCCCCTTTCTGTAAAACAGTCCCCAACAGGACTGCTATTTTGGCTTTATCCCTCAGCCTCCATGGATTATATATTAACCTGTTCTTCCCTTTGTATACCGAGTCTTTCTCTGGCAATGTGAAACTATAGTCATGCAGTAGAACAAATTCTCTTGGGCAAAGTATTCAGTCAAGCCCAATTGGTTCATATTAACATTTTATTAGCCTCGGGAAAAGAAAATAATCAGACAACATAAAATAAATGAACAAGTTAAACGCTAAATGATCTAAACAAAGAGCTATTAAATCTATTAGT
This sequence comes from Diadophis punctatus similis, assembly GCA_023053685.1. Classification (NCBI taxonomy): domain Eukaryota; kingdom Metazoa; phylum Chordata; class Lepidosauria; order Squamata; family Dipsadidae; genus Diadophis; species Diadophis punctatus. Next base: position 25,332,161 of record JALIGW010000001.1, read on the forward strand.
ATATGCAGGCTACACTTATCAGTGTCAATACTCAGAAGAATTCCATTTAAAAAATGACTCCTATGATGATGGGAATTTGATCCCCAGTCATATTCACACATGGTTAACTTGATTTCTGAATTAATCCATTTTTTTTAAAGTTTGTATAATACAAGCTCTCATCAATATGCTACATTTGGAAAGTCTAAGGTTGATACCACACACCGTATGCTGTGTCAATGCATTTTCTAGCCTTTTATTGACTTAATAGCAGCTGAGATACTGTTTTGGAGGGCAGGTTTCTGAAATTGAGATATTTGCATGTATGCTATTTGACATGGGAGATGAAAAGCAATGATCCGCCAACCATATAGAAAGGATAAATTTGAGGATATTTTCAATGCTATCCTGGTAGGAGATGCTCATCCTGCTTTGGGCTGAAGAATCCTAAGTGAGGGAATGAGAGGGCTGGTTTCACTTAGCAGTTATGAATGGGGGTGGTGATCCACATTCCAATCACTTTCTTTGATTTTTTTTATCAGTATTTATTATTAAAAAAAGTTATAACCTCAAATTTTTGTTTTACATCTCTATTAATTCAAACCATTTCTATAACAACAAAGTCCAAACTTAAAATCGAAATTTCATTATTTTCTGTTTTGAGAGTAAAGTCCAGAAGTAGCTTCCAAATGGAAACAAAACTAGATAAATTCTTCTTTTTAATTAAAGTAGTCAAATTAGTTGCCTCCAGTTTTGGTCACCACGATGTAAAAAAGATGTTGAGACTCTACAAAGAGTGCAGAGAAGAGCAACAAAGATGATTAGGGTACTGGAGGCTAAAACATATGAAGAATGGTTGCAGGAACTGGGTATGTCTACTTTAATTAAAAGAAGGACTAAGGGAGACATGATAGCAGTGTTCCAATATCTCAGGGGTTGCCACAAAGAAGAGGGAGTCAAGCTATTCTCCAAAGCACCTGAGGGTAGAACAAGAAGCAATGGGTGGAAACTATTAAAGGAAAGAAGCAACTTAGAACTAAGGAGAAAATTCCTGCCAGTTAGAACAATTAACCAGTGGAACAGCTTGCCTCCAGAAGTTGTGAATGCTCCAACACTGGAAGTTTTTAAGAAGAGATTGGACAACCATTTGTCTGAAATGGTTTAGAGCAGTGATGGCGAACGTTTTCGGCACCGAGTGCCCAAACCGGAACATGTGCGTGCATGTGGCTGTTTTTCGGGGTGTTTTCCAGGCTGTTTTTTGGGCTGTTTTGGGGGTCGAAAATGGCCTGGAAATGCCCAGAAAACGGCCTGAAAAGGGCCCGAAAAACAGCCTGAAAGCAGCTTGGAAAATGGCTCCAAAAAGGGCCTGGAAAATGACCTGAAAAAAGGCCCAGAAACTGCCTGGTTTTTGGCTGTTTTCAGGCCATTTTCTGGCGCTCCAGCACCCAAGAAAACCAGAAGAGCAGCTGGCGACGGCGCGTGTGCCCACAGAGAGGGCTCTACATGCCACCTCTGGCATGCATGCCGTAGGTTAGCCATCACCGGTATAGGGTTTCCTGCCTGAGCAGGGGGTTAGACTAGAAGGTCCCTTCCAACTTCTATTCTATTCTATTCTATTCTATTCTATTCTATTCTATTCTATTCTATTCTATTCTATTCTATTCTATTTTCTATTCTATTCTATTCTATTCTGTTTTCTATTCTATTCTATTCTATTCTATTCTATATTCTATTCTATTCTATTTTCTATTCTATTCTATTCTATTCTATATTCTATCCTATCCTATCCTATCCTATCCTATCCTATCCTATCCTATCCTATCCTATCCTATCCTATCCTATCCTATTCTATATTCTATTCTATTCTATTCTATTCTATTCTATTCTATTCTATTCTATTCTATTCTATATCCTATCCTATCCTATCCTATCCTATCCTATTCTATTCTATCCTATCCTATTCTATATTCTATTCTATTGTCAATTTTGCCATCTCCTCAACTCCATCACTTATTTACCTTTTATCCTTTCATTGTGGGAATTAATAGATCTTTCCATCTTCGTGCAAATAAAAGTCTTGCTGCTGTCAACATATAAAGTAACAAAGTTCCATTTCCCCCCAAGTTCTTTATCCAGCAAACCAAAGGACTTCTAGTTTCAGTTTTATATTTGTTTTAAGAATCTTCTGAATTAAAACAAAAATCGGGTCTCAATATTTCTTTGTTTTGTCATAGGTCTACCAGAGATGGTAGAAAATACCCCTTTTACAGATACATTTCCAACTTACATTTGACATATCTTTACAAATCTTCGACCATTTCTCAGGCATTAAGTACTAATGATGTATCATTTTAAAACAGTTTTCTTTTAGACTGTAGTTCAATATAAACTTCGTTTGTCCACATTTTTCCCTATTGATCAAGCATTATATTGCAACCAAAGTTCTTTGCCCATTAAATCATACAGTCGTTTTCATAGTTCAATATAAACTTCACTTGTCCACATTTTTTCCCTATTGATCAAGCATTATATTGCAACCAAAGTTCTTTGCCCATTGAATCATACAGTCGTTTTCAACAGTTCACGTTTTGGTCACTTTCTAATTGGATTACTGCAGGGATTTATAAACTAATTCCTCCTTCCAAAAATAATCCAAACCACACCAACTAATCAATGCTGTGCCAGTCCCTCTGTTAAGTGTTCAAGTGTCCTGTTTGGCTGTCTTGGCTGCATGCAGTTTATCTGGTCATTGCATTTCACTCCTCCTGCAGCGCAAGGCCAGAACCTCTACCACTCAACCGGCCACGCAGATGAGCCAAGTCCTGCAAACAGCCATGCTCCCGCCACAGCTGCTCCATTTGTTTCTGCAATCGGTGCTTGTGCTCCTGCAGCTTCTGTACTCGCTGGACCAGCTGGTGCAGCTCCTTCTTCAGCTCCTTATTCTGCTGGCAGACTGTCTGGCTGTGCTCCTGCAGGCACCTCAAGGCCAACTCTTGCACCTGCTGAGCCAAGCCCTCCACTTCCTGCCCTGCCACCTGTTCCTGGGCCATCTTCTCTTTCAAGGCTCGTATCTTGGCTGCCTCCAGGTGCTGCAGATGCTGCTTCTGCGCAGCCGCCAGCTCCTTCTGCAGCTCCCGAATGTGGGATGTCTGCTCTTGTTTCAAGGCTTGGACCTCGCGCAGTCCCTCCAATTCAGAGCTGAGACGGGCCAGCTCAGCTTCCTTCTGGAACAGCTGTTCCCGCAGGGCTGCCTCTTGCTCCTGGGAATGGGCAATCACTTCTTGATGCTGCTTCTGGATTTGGCGCAGCAACTCCTGGTTCTCTTTGCTTAGAGAAACCATAACACCCTTGCGCCTTTGGGCTCGCTTGGCTAGGTAGCCGGCAAACTCCCGGTTCTCATTCTGGAGATCTTGTGCCTCTTGCTGGAGGAAATCATATTGTGCCCTCAGCTGTGCCCTCCTCCTTCTCAAATCCTCCAGGTTTCGGCAGATGCTCTCATATTCCTGTTGTACTGGCAGCAGCAAGGCATTGTCTGGCATGGGTTCCACAGTGTCCTTGAGAGTGGCCCTTGAAGCTGTCTGCTTGGACCTGGCTGGCTGTGCTTTCTTTTTCTTTCGGGGCTTCGGAGCCATCACTGGAGAGCTGGAAAGCAGATGGACATTATGTTAAGGTCAAAAGAGTGCTGGAAGGAAAATCCATCTGGTTCAACCTGACTCTGTGGTTTTGTCACCAAACCCCCAAAACTTTACCCTTAGACTGTCCACTATTGACCTCATCCGATTCCTAAGAGGTCAGTAAGGGGCGTGCATAAGCGCACCAGCGTGCCTACCGTCCCTATCCTAATGTTCCCTCTTATCAGTACCCATCTTATGTATATAAACAATGTTATATCTATGTATATTACCAACATGTACTTGACAAAAATAATAAATAAATAAATAAATAAATAAATAAATAAATAAATAAATAAATAAATAAATAAATAAATAAATAAATAAATAAATAAATAAATAAATAAATAAATAAATAAATAAATAAATAAACAAATAAATTACGAGCTGGGAGAAAGATGCTGGAAACAACATGGAGGCTGACTGGAAAGAAAGGTTCTCTTTATTGATGAAGCAGAACCACCAACCACATGTGATTCTGGGCAGCTGACAAAATGGAGTTGAGAGTGGGTGGGTTTTACACCTTCTTTGGGCTTTGTATTTGAGCTTCCTGTTCCTGTGCAAGCACATGTCCTTTAATATTCTATTGGCTGTTGTCAGATTCCTATGGGGTCATAGCTGGCTCTATAGGCAAAAGGGGAAATGCAAATTCTAGGTGCTTGTCTGAGCTAATTTTGTCAACCTTTTGTTTGTTGCTTATCTGAGTTTCTATCTTGACCCAGTCTTTCTGAATGGATCACCAAAACTGCATTTCTAAAAGCTGGCCTCCTCAGTTTCTGCTTGGGGCAGGGAAACTCGGGCTGGTTTCTGCCTCCCTTAAGATTTTTTTTAATTTCTCCTTTAGGGCATTTTTAAAAAAAAAATTTTTAATTGTTTTTCAACTTTAAGCATCATAATATCATAACACAGATCTACACCTATTCACATCTATTATTTTTGCTCATATAAAACTCATACAATATTTCCACATATTTACAATCTTACATCTTCTTCTTCATCCAACCTTATTTCATAGTCCTTTGTCTTTCCTGACCCATTCGTACCATTTTGGCCATACTTCATAGTAGTCCGAGTTATTTTGGTCTTTGAGTTCAATGGTTAATCTGTCCATTTCTGCACATTTGCAAATTTTGTCCAATAATACATTCTCCGGAGGTATTTGGCTGTTCTTCCAATATTGCGCATATGCAATTCTTGCCGCTGTAATAATATGTAGTATCAAATATTGGGGATATCTTTAGGGGATATATTTTATCCTGCCTTTCTAATATTTCCCAAAATATTTCATTCTTCTAGGGCAGGGGTAGGCAAAGTTGGCTCTTCTATGACTCGTGGACTTCAACTCCCAGACCTTCTGAGCCAATCATGCTAGCTCAGGAATTCTGGGAGTTGAAGTCCATGAGTCATAGAAGAGCCAACTTTGCCTACCCCTGTTCTAGGGGGGTGGGCATCCTACAAGAGAAAGCAGAGAGAAAAACCTTGACCGAGATTACCTTAAGAGAAGGGAAGAACAAGGGCATTTGCTCCAACTACCTCAAGAGGCCAGATCAACCTAAGGCTCAAGCTCATACAGAAATCCTTTCCTAATTTCTGTGGGATTCAGGCCCACCAGTGGAAAAGCTGGGCCAGGCAGAACTAAAGGGATTAGAAAGATGGAAGAAGATATGAGTGAAAATCCAGAGGGCTTCATACAGTAGCTTATGAAGGAGGCAGTTAGCGTGAAGGAGGTGATATGGAAGGGGATGTTCTGCTGGGGAGGGGGAGACGGGAAGAAGCTCAACAAAAAGTGTGTAGGGAGCCTACCTGAAAGTTCTTTTGCAGCTTTGAACAAATCCCTTGTGTGTTTTCTTGTTGCTTAGTGCCTGGGAGTGGGTGGAGCCAGGGGGAGGAGGGAAGCATGGCTCTCTTTCATACCCATCTGATGACTCAGGAGCCAAGACTGAAAATTCATCCTTCCAAGCTGTCTGGCTCACTACAGCAGCTGCTGCTAAGCTTGAGGAGTTGGGTGACAATACATTTCTGTACATACACAATAGATATTCAGCCCGGCCAGCTCTTACTGCCACTGCAACGTTGAGGAGGAAGGCTTTGTGTACTTCTTGAAGCTTCTCCATTTGAGGGGGTCTCTGAGCTTGATTGCTTTCTTGTAGAAGTTTCATTATCAAAACTAGGTAACATCGTCAGTGCTGCACTGCACAGCCGTGGTGATGTTACCTAGTTTGGGTAATGAAACGCCTGCAAGAAAATAACCAAGGACCCCTCATTTTAGCTCTGAGCTACAAGTATTCCCCTTTATTAGCTTCTCCATCTGTTCAGCCATTTGTTGGAAGGTGGAGTGAAAACCCTCAGTCTTAGTAATCTTTGATGAGGTGTTGGCAATGAGAGCAAGTGAGTGCTTTGTTTGTATTATAAACTGTATTTAACCAGATCAGCTTACACATGTGCATGATCCCCCCCTCCCTCTCCCTCTCTTTCCCTTCCCCTCTCTCTTATCTCTCTGTCTCTTTCTTTCTCATATCTCTCTGTGTGTTTCTGCCTCCCTCTCGCATCTCTCTCTCTCTCTGTGTCTCTCTTTCTCCCTCTCCCTCTCTTTCCCTTCCCCCTCTCTCTTATCTTTTCTG